>JAESUZ010002939.1:0-720143 GCA_017311185.1 Proteles cristata cristata | reverse complement strand
GAACTTAGAAGAAGGAAAACGTGGACATACAGATGGAACAGCCCAGAGGAAACACTGGCGCCTTGGACCACAACCGAGTGGTGTTCTTCATGAATTTCAAAAAGTCTCAGATTGTGCTGTAACTCCCACTTGTAATTCCAGTCCTGAGTGTGCCCAGCTCAGGCTTTGTGCAATATCGGGAACCTTTACAGTTATCTAGCCAAAACAAGAATTCCTTCAGTTGCAAGGAATTCAACGTCCAAGGCCTCTCTCCCTAGATGCTGGAATCTGCCACACAGTGATTTCTGATGTTAGCACCAGACTACTGTATATAATAAGGCATATCATGTTTATTTCTACAATCCCTAAACTTGCCACTATTTGGATATCAGGAAACTCACTTCCTGTGACAGAAGAAAACATCTCTGCCCATGTTCATTCCACCTGTGCCGTTTCCCTCCTTCCTGCTGACACTTTTACACAATAAAATGCTGTCTATTTAGAATAATAAATCAGAACCAGATGGAAAAGAACACTCTCCCTCGTGCAAATTTATTACCAGCGTTGAATTCAGAAGTGAAGAGAATGTAAAGAAGGGATATTAGCCATACAGAACCTTGACACCATGAGTCTTCATTCTCTGAAATGGATCTAAAGTTAGAATATATATGTATGTATGTATGTATCAGTCATCTATCTTTATCTGTGGATCACACTTAATTTAAAGAGGTTTAAGACTCCTTAGGAAATGACACTTTTTAAATTTCTATAATGACTATTGTAATGTAGAAAGAGTTCTGTTTCCTTTTCTTTTATGGACTCTCATCACTTCCCTTCTGGAGTGCTGTGTTTTGTTTTCTCAAACTCTTTACCACAGCAGTGCTTTAAACTGTTGAAATCATTCCGCTTTCATCCCCACACATTCAGACGATGTCATTCTCATAATCTTTTCCCAGAAGTTGTAAATAGTGACACCAGATTTTAGTCACCAGTAAAGAGCCGTATAAATAGTAGCAATCCAAGACATTGGAGACACTTTCAAGAAAAGGGAGATGAGTTAAAGAAGGTTGGCTGTGATTCCTTAATGCCTGAGAAACCTTACAGTGGAAAGTATTAAAAAAATCTTCCCAGAGAGTTTGCAATTAGTATTCATTCCAGCAAATTCAAGTACCCTAAGAAAGCAGTTGAAATCAATATGGTGGATTTTATTATTATTATTTTTAATGTTTTTTTGAGAGAGCACGCAGTGTGTGGGGTTGAGGGGATGGACAGGAGAGAGGGAGACAGTGGATCCACAGGGAGCCTAAGATGAGGCTCAATCTCAGGAACTCACCACAGGAACCATGAGATCATGACCTGAGCCAAAGTTGGATGCTTAACCAACTGAGCCTCCTAGTTGCCCTGAAATTAATGTGCTGATTTTTAACAACAATGGGGCAAAGAAATAGGGGATAAAGGACAGAACAAAAATATGATTAAAACTTAAAATTGAAAAGACTGAAAGGCTCTAATGTGAAAGGAATCATTTTTAAAAAGTAAAAGTAAAATGAAAGAATAGAGAAATAATATGCTATATAAAAGAGCCTCATGTTGTCTTTAAAACGTCCATAGTGGAGAAAGGAAAATAGAATGCGCACTTTCAAAAGCCATTGAAATCTTGAATCAAATTGTGCATTTAAAGGAAGAGAGTAGAAATTAGTTTGCTAAAGATTAAGGGGTAAAAGAATATTGATAATCAGTGGTTCAGAAAGAAGAAAAATGAGGCACCTAAGAATCTCCTGGGGTTCTCCAAGTGTGGGAGAGTGGCGAATGGGCATCCCAACCAGCCTGTCACCTGATTTGCCCTGCACCACCCTGGCCACTGCCCCTGGCTGCAGTTTGTGGTGTAGTGTGAGGCCCTCTGCTCGGTGCTTTGTGTCTTCTTTTACCATCACAGATATGCTGTGAGATGTTGTCCTCATTTTATAGGTGTATAAATGGAAGCTTCAGAAAAGTTTGGGGCGTCTGGGTGGCTCTGTCGGTCAGACATCTGATTCTTGGTTTGGGCTGACGGCATGATCTCACAGTTTGTGAGTTTGAGCCCCACATCAGGCTCTGTGCTGACAGTATAGAACCTGCTTAGGATTTCTCTCTCCCTCTCTCTCTGCCTCTTCCTGGCTCTCTCTCTCAAAATATAAATAAACACACACAAAAAAGTTATATATTTTGACTAAACCCAAGCAGCTGGTTAAGTGAACTCTGGTATTTGAACTCAGGTTCACTGGACTCCAAGACCTGGGCTTCTCACCGTTTTGCTCTTGGGCCTGCCATTTCAGTATGAGCGTCGGGATCTCAGGTGCTTGTGATTTTCCCCCCATGCATGCCTCCATCACAGTAATCGGGTTGCAGCCAGAAGTATATCAAGAACTAAGGTATATTATCACTACTGTGACTAGTGTTTTTAGCTTGTTAGCATCCTGAGATCTTTTAATTTGGGATTATTTACTTTACCCTGTGTTGTTTTGCCTGGCTTTACTACTCAATGAACACCCTAATCAAGGTCCCCAGACAGCTGTTAGAAATATGGAAGTTAGACTTGCTTCCTGGGGAAGGAGATGGCTTGCAGGATGTGAGGAGAGAAGAAGGAAGATCATCTTGGTCAGGCCCGTCAATCTGAGCGCCTGCTTCCTGTTTCTGGGGCCTTGGAGCATCTTTCATTACCAACGGAAACTCCATTCTAACAGTGAATAGCACAGAATGCCTCAGCAGTTTTTTCATTAGAGGCCTATCTATAACATAAAAACACCCTTCTTGGACTCTGAGGAATGGGAGAATGACGAGCTGCTGATGTCCCTGAAAAACAGTTTTGGCGAGTGGCAGTGTCCCTTTGTGATAGTAATAGCTAGGGATCATTGACTGCTTAGTAGGCATAGTCCCTGTGTAAGTACTGTATATCCTCTTAATATTGCCATAATAACTCTATGTATGTGTCATAATAATTCTGTGTATGTATCCTTGAATATTACCATAATAACCCTATGTATTATTAGTCCCTTCTTACAGAGGAGTCTGAAAGACAAAGAGAGGTTAAGGAGCATGCCCAAGGTCATACAGGGAATAAGTGAAAGCTGGGATGTAAACCCAGGCCTTGGCCTCTACAGTCTGTGGACTCTACTCTTTCCCTTTGATAAAAATGAGATGCTTTCTCTTAAGAACTTAGGTCAGACCCTCCTGTTTGTGCTTTTCTCAAAGCACAATTAGATTTTTAGAAAAAATTTTTAAACTTTTTAAATTTATTTTTGAGACACAGAGAGAGACAGAGCATGAGCATAGGAGGGGCAGAGAGAGGGGGAAACACAGAATCTGAAGCAGGCTCCAGGCTCTGAGCTGTCAGCACAGAGCCCAATGCAGGGCTCGAACTCACAACCCGCGAGATCATGACCTGAGCCAAAGTTGGATGCTTAACTGACTGAGCCACCCAGGCGCCCCCAAATTAAGACATTTTTCACAACAGTTTTGGATTTCTGTACAAACTGAACAGATAGTACAGGAGGCTTCCCATATTCCTCCCTTAGAGTTTCCCCTCCTGTTCTCACATTAATATAGTGCATTTATTAGTGAATGAACCGATATTGACACATTTTTAACTGAAGTCCATAGTTTATTCAGATTTCCTTACTTTTTTCCAATGTCCTTTTTCTGTTCCAGGAGCCTGTCCAGGATACCACATTACATTTAGTTTGTCATATCTCAGTAGACTCCTCTTGGCCATGACAGTTTCTCAGACTTTTCTAGGTTGTGACTACCTTAACAGTTTTGAGGTCAGATGTATTGTGGGATGCCCCTTTATTGGATTCTTTCTCATAATTAGACTGAATTTATGAGTTTTTGAGAGGAATCTTACAGAGATAAAATGCCATTCTCATCACATGATATCAAGGACACATACTATCAACATGATTTATGACTGTTGTTGGCCTTGATCACCTGGATGCAGAAGTAGTTTTCAGATTCTTCCATGGAAAACATCTTCCCCCCCACCCACTTCCTTCCCATATTGTGTTATTTGGAAGGAAGTCACTATGTATAACCCCCAATTAAGGAGTGGGGAATTATGCTTCTCCTCTTTTAGAGGAAGTATCTAGTCAATGAATTTATAGACAACTTCTTTGTGGGAGATTTGTTACCCCATTTATTCATTTATTCAATTATCTATATCAGTATGAAGTAGGCAGATACTTTTTTATGCTTTGGGTTAGAATACGATGCTAGTTTATTTCTTGCTCAGATTATTCCCATTTTTGGTCACTGGGAGCTCTTTTGGCGGACTCCTGTGTCACTCTGACATGCACCTATATCATTTGTGGGGTTATTTGGTTGTTTGGCCCCTTCTTACTTTCTGGCACTACACGATGCCCGAGGCTCATCTTATAGATTTCCCGCCTCAGTCCGAGAATCAGCGATTTCTTCAAGGAGATCTGGTTCTTTTCACCAGAAAATGGCATTAGAATCCAAGATTCTCAGCTGCCGGGGCTACGAGATTCATGTTTACACGAATTATGTAAATATACATATTTATGTATAACATTTTGTATCTATATTTTGTTCAACATGAGTTCTTTTGATGCCTCTGCTTCTAATCTACTACCACATAAATCATTCTAGTCTGCTCCCCTGGCTTATTTGTAAATTCCCTCTGTGACAGTGAGAAAAGTGGCTTCTACATCTGCTAGACATTTACTTAATTGTTCCGTTTCGGTATACATAAAAGCAGTGTCAGAGTTGTTAACTCACACCCTAGTGGGAAACAACTTTATCAACTAGAACATGGTGCTTATATATATTTCCTTTTGCTGTAGTCCTTGGTCCTACAGACTGCCATTCTTCTTTTATAAAATAATGAAAATAGCTAATATTTTTTGAGGACTTACTATGTCCTAGGAACTATTCTAAATACTTTGTATGTCTTACCTCTTGGCCTCACAACAATCCTATAAGGAGGCATCTGTTATTGTTCCCATTTGACAGATGAGGAAGCTGAGGCACATAGAGGCTAGGTTACAGCTAGTAAGCCAGAGAACTAGGGTGCCATTTGGGTGCTCCAGAGACTATTTGGCCACGTTGGCTATACTGCTCATCAACAATGGGCATTTCAGAGCCCTTTTAGTACTTTTTCCTTTTCTAGTAGAGTACAGTCAGTGACAACTGAATAAGGCTTGGTGATATGGAGTTGGGACTATGCACAATAATTCTCTTCAGTTTCTGTAAATTTGCCTTCAGACACAGGACCCGTGCATCTAGTTTGGGAATAAAGGGCAGATGTATAAACACTCCTGACTTTGGGCTAACTGGCTTTAGGCTTGTCTCTTCCTATTCTTGGCCCTTCTCCACCCACATTTACTCTGTATTTCTGTGTATTCTTTCTGTCATAATCATCTTTCTCCTTCTCCTTGCCTTGGAGCTTTTTCTCTGCCACTGCCTCATGGCCCCTCACTGCCTTCTGTGCCCTGTGCTTGCCTGGTGCTTAGCACCGACTCTGGCCCTGTTTGCATTTATTTTTCTGACCCTCGTAATTCCTCTTTCACTTTCCCTCCCAGCGTTATAATCCCTGCTCAGCCTCTAGGTACTAAACTGCACTCTGGAAAATGTACAAGAAAGCATCACAAGATGACCTTGACAAGTCCAGATAGTAATGTTTCCATCTTTTCCAGGCTTTTGTCAGAAAAAAAGAGAAACAAATTTTATGTACCCTCCTTTTTCCTTTCTCGCCAGGGAAGCCATCTAGCCAGGGGTCTCAGAGGCAGCCTCTAAAGGGCAGCCTTCCCTGAAAAGGAAAATCCTCTCTGTGACTAGAGAACAAGGTGGTGGAGTCTAGCTCAGGTCAGTGTCAAGGTCACTTTGCTTCCTTTCCCTGAAGGGCAAAGTGCATTGGCTCCCACCTCAGGGCTTGGCACCCTCCATATGGAATTTCTTACCTTTTCTTTAATCTACCTTAGGAAAAGATTCAGTTCTTGGAGACTATCCTAATGTAGAAAAACATTTTGCTGCTTTTGAAAAAATGGCCCCATATCTTATTAAGTAACAATAAATTATTATCTCAAATAGACTTCTGGGGAGAGAAAAGAGCTCTAAATGGACAAAGTTATTATTTTTGTCATAATAATCCTATTTTTTGGCTCGGAGGTTATACATCATGGGAGAGATGACTTCATATTTTGAAAATTTCTTATTAAGCCTTTTACCAATTGTAGAATATTTTACTACCAATGGGATTTTAATATTATTTAATACATATGGATTCAAATCCCTAAATGTACTTAAATATCTGTGGTTTGAGCATACCAGCAGCCTAGACACTCACCTCAGTCAGCCCTCTTACTCTGTACTGCATGCCTGAAGGTCCCCACGGTGGCTATCAGTTCTGTACTTTTTCCTTGTACCTCTCAGCTAAGGCATCTGTTTAGTACTTTCCAATCAGGTTGTTATGAAGTATGATTTCTGTTTGGCTAGGAAATCAAATGAGTGCAGCAAACCTCTCTGTGCTGCATTCCTCCCCCCTCTTTCACAAATACTTTGGGATTAGAGAACATTCTACTAAAGAATGAATGGATTAACCAAGAAATTAAAGAGGAAGTAAAGTGCATTGAAGCCGATGAAAATGAAAACACGACAGTCCCAAACCTTTGGGATACAGCAGAGGCTGTTGTAAGAGGGAAGTTTAGAGATTGCTCCAGGCCTTCCTAAAGAAGGAAGAAATGTCTCAAATACACAATCTAACCTTATACCTAAAGGAGCTAGAAAAAGAACAGCAAATAAAGCCCAAAGCCAGCAGAAGAGGGGACATAATAAAGATCAGAGCAGAAATCAATGATATCAAAATTTAAAAAACCAGATCGGTGAAACCAGGAGCTGGTTCTTTGAAAGAATTGACAAAATTGATAAACTCATATCCGGATTCATTGAAAAGAAAAAGCAAAGGATCCGAATAAATAAAATCACGAAGGAAAGAAGAGGGATCACAACCAACACTGCAAAAATAACAAACAATAATACGAGAACAGTCAGAGTAATAATATGCCAACAAATTGGGCAATTTGGAAGAAATGGATAAATTCCTAGAAACATAAACTACCAAAACTGAAACAGAAAGAAATAGAAACTTTGAACAGACTCATAACCAGACATTGATTCAGTAATCAAAAATCTCCCGGGGCGCCTGGGTGGCTTAGTCGGTTAAGCGTCCGACTTTCGCTTAGGTCATGATCTCGCGCTTCGTGGGTTCGAGCCCCGCGTCGGGCTCTGTCCTGACTGCCAGCTCAGAGCCTGGAGCCTGTTTCAGTCTGTGACTCCCTCTCTCTCTGACCCTCCCCTCCTCACGCTGTGCGTGTCTCTCTCTCCTAGAAATAAATAAAAACATTTAAAAAAAAAATCTCCCAACAAACAAGAGTCCAGGAACCCTCCCTTCCTATTCTTTAAATAGGTCTTCTGTGCATCCCTTGAAAATGTTTTGCCCTCTCTTACCTCAGGATCTTTGCATGCTATTGGCTCAGATTCTTTACCCCACTAACTCTTCCTTATACCTAAGATCTCAGCTGAACATTGTTTCCTGAATCCTCTGTGGAATCCCTCTTGTGCCATTCATCACATACACAGAAGATAAAGGGCACTCAAAAAATATTAGTTTAGTTAGTGAACTACTTCTCCCCAAGGGTCTGTTTCCTTAGAAGTACAAGTCTCAGAAGACGTGTCAGTCCGTTCCACACATTGATGTCTGAGCAGGTCTTTCTTTCCTTATAGACCATTGTGGCAGGCTGAACAAAGTTTCCAAGAATGCCTGAGGTAGAAAGGGCAATTCTGGTTGTCCCCTGAGCTGTCAGGTTTAGGGTCCTGCCCCTGGCTACCCCCAGCATGCTTGCTTGGGACTGAGGGGTTTTGCTCTGTAACCCATTAGAGATCACTTTGGAAAAGGAGGCCGTGTACTGACTTTCCTCTTTACTGAGTTTAGATTATGTCACAGTTGTAATCTCTCCGTTTGGTTTCAGAAAATACTTCTTCAGTCTTCACAAGTCATTCAAGAAGCGTGTCTTGCAGTTTGCCTTAGAGATTGACGTCCCTGTCTGTCTTGAGGAGAAGTAGGAGTTGGGAGGGCCGCAGAGAGAGACTATATTAAGAATCTGTAGTTAAAAAATGCTTAGTAAGATTCATCTAAAAATTGACATTTTTCTGATCTCAAATATTCCTCTCTTTATAAGTCCTTAGTGTAAATAAGAGAATTAAGGACTCATGAAGGAACCTTTCAAAGTTCAGGGTGTTCTCAAATAGTTCCTTGCTTAATGAGGTAGTGGCTGTGAGGTCATAATAAATGAGTAACATAAATCAAGAGAATTCCAGGGAATGACATTAATACAGATAACATAAATGGAGAAGAAAAAATGAGAACAAGATGTAAGGATCCCAGTAGCTACTACACATTATAGTATATCTGTCCTGAGGAGAATGCCTTAGGTGGGGTGTGTGTGTGTGTGTGTGTGTGTGTGTGTGTGTGTGTGTGTGTGTTCGTGTTCGCAGTAGCAGGCCTGGAGCCACACATGTTGTATCACAGTTTGTATTCCATGTCATCCTTTCTGTTTAGTAGCAAATTCTTTGATTTCCATACGTGCTGATTGAGTTTCAGTGAGCCATTTTACTTTTTACAGTCCCTTCTTTTTGTGAATTATGGCAAGTAGTCTTAAGACCACTGAAAGCTAACATTTCTCTTTAGGTATCTTAAAACATCCTTCTTGACATTATGTCCTGTGAAATCACAACTGATCAGCGTCAGGTAGATGAAGGCAGGTATTCTATCTCTTCTCCAGGTAAGGTCAGTGGAGTTGAGTGACCTGCCTACCACCCTTTGTTCACAGGTAGCACAGCTGGGTGGGGATCAGGTTTTCCTTCTTTAGCCTTCTTTCTTGTTCTGGTACACAGCCAAGTAGCTTCTGTAGCTTAACAGTCACACCTTTCCTGTAAGTTTGTGATTTTAAATCAGATTTCCCTTCAGTATTGAGGTTCTTTACATTCTCCCCAGGAATCGGTTCTGGTTGGTATGTAAGCTAGACCTTGGGAGCAAAGCCAGGAAGGGTAAGATAGAAAGTCATTGGCCAGTAATCCTGTAGGCTGCCATGATTTTACAATGTTGCTTTCCCTTTTGAAATCTCAAATGTTTCACATTTTATCTGCTTTATAGTCTATCAAGAACTGGAGGTTTTCTTCCCAGGACTAGTAAACATAAAGCTACTGTGAGTTTTGGGCACGTGTCCAGGACTTTCCAGAAAACCTCCCTTTCTGGCATGCTGATAATTGGCCTGCCGATAGGAGGGCAGGGGTCTACCCCATGTCGTATTGTGCTGTTTGTGTGTCTTTCCCGTCTTCTCTTCCTTCTTCCTCCTTCCCTCTTCACTCCTCTTTTCTGTGAAAATGCTTTCTCTAGCCAGGTCAGGCTCTGGATTTGTAGTGAACTTCCACAGTCCTTTTAGGCTAAGCTGTGGGAAGGGCACTGTCACAGAGGGTAGAACGAATAGCTTACCAGAGCTAGTTAAAAATGTCAGACTGAGGAGGACAAAATGTGCACCAAATGGCAAGTCTAATCTGAACTCAAGTCCCTTTTAAGGACTCCCCCAGACCTTCCGAGGCTGCACTTTCCATGAAAGTAAGCACTAGGGGCACCTGGGTGGCTCAGTCGGTTAAGCTTCCGACTTCGGCTCAGGTCATGATCTCACGGTTCATGGGTTCGAGCCCCTCATCGGGCTCTGTGCTGACTGCCAGCTTAGAGCCTGGAGCCTGTTTCAGATTCTGTGTCTCCCTCTCTCTCTGACCCTCCCCTGCTCAGGCTGTCTCTCTCCCTCTCTCAGAAATAAGTAAAACATTAAAAAAAAAGTTAAGAAAAAAAAAAAAGAAAGCACTAAATGATGTGTCCTAGAGAGATGCAGAAGTATGCAGAGATGTGAACAAAGATACACATTTTGTAATTATGATTGTGAGAACACGCAATAACAAACATTTGTATACTAGTAGAAGAATACTTCTATTAATTATGGTGTATTTACGCAGTGGGGAACAGTAAGGTGTAAGGTTGATCTGAAGGAAGTGAGTGGAACGCTGTCTGTGTCATACTATTCAGTGGGAACAAAAATCCATGTTGGCTAATATATACACAGTATATCTATTTAAGTATATATACATATCCACTGAAAAGACTAGAAGGATATACTCCAGACTATGGCCATGGAAATGGGATTAGAATGAAGGGGAAGTGGATATTTTGCTGTTTTCATTTATATACATTTGTAACATTTAGTTTTTTGCAATAAATAATCAGTTTTGCAATTTGAAAACTAAAAATTATGGGAGGCCAAGGAGTGTTGGCCTGTTAATATCTTTCACTATGTACCTCTTCCCTGTAATTCTGGATTTCTGCCTGGGTTTTCTTGTAAGTTATGCAACTGAGGAGTCACAACAGTCATTGTGTTGCTGGTCTCGTTGTTGGGTGGGTGCTCTTTTTTATTTTTATTGATCAATATGAATTCTCATCCCTCCATCCCTCCAGAAAAATCCCTCTGTTTTTTCTATCAGTGTCTTTGGAAGAGTATTCTCTCACTGAAATATTAAATATTAAATGAGTAGTTATATTAATCAAATCCACACTTCTTTTGAGAAGCACAAAACCATATGTAAGAGTCAACCCGATGAAGCAGATGTCAGGTTGTCCTATATTCTAGGCTTTTCCCTCACCAGTGTGCCTACCCCAGTTCTGGGCTCAATGCGTGTCAGGGAAGAAGAGAAATTATTCATCGAAAAAGTCCTGTTCCTTATAAAGAGGAAGTGTTAGAATGCTACTTCATCATTTTCTACTTCAATTCATGATATTTGTGTGTGTGTGTGTGTGTGTGTGTGTGTAGAAAGGAGAAATAAGGAATGCAGTGTGTGAGCTCTCAAAAAGTAGAAGTCCATCAATTTTGGGGGTGTGTGAGGGTTTCAACATATGAATTAGGGGGGAGACACAAGCATTCATTCATAACAGATGATTCCACAGGTGAACTGAGGATTGAAGTTTCACTGAGAAGAACCCATTAATTTCATTTTGCTTATGTTTTCATTAAATCCCAGAGCCCATATTAATTTCCTCCAACCTTTTGGAAGGGAGTGAAACTTTTGTATGGCTTTTTATTTAATCTGGACTAAAGAGCTAGGGAATATTTTAATTATTTCTGTGGTTTTATGTCACCTATTTCCAAAATACGCATGTGAGTATTATAGTTCCAAAAGCCAGTGGAAATCCTCAGTAGGAAAGCAGTGATATCCATAGCAGTGAAAACAGCTAGTAAATTTCTTTTTCTTCTATTTGCACTTCACTTCCAAAAGTTAAGCATCGAATTGGCTTTCGTTGTATGTATGCCTGGATGGTAGGCTGGCTCCGTGGTAGGAATTGGGATGTGTGGAATTTAGACACACCTGTGAAAGCCCAGCCTGCAGGTTCACATATGTGGATAATTCTTTGTAGTGTCTTTATAGATTGTTAACTAAGTGAACGATTTGTTTGAAGTATACTTAGATGATAAATTAAAAATGTCCTCACCATGTTTTTTTACCAGCTGAAGAATTTTGGTCAGTTGGGTCTTTAGCTAAAACGAAGTATCACATCGCTGTCAATAAACACAGATTGATTAATTCATTAGCCCCTGTCATCTCCAGCCATCACGAATGCCTCTGCCTAGCCGTGGGGCAGCTGGTCAGTAAGAGGCCAAGTACTGACTGTGTTTTCTGGCAGACACAGCCTGGCACGTCCTCTTTGAACATGAAGCGTACAATGATAGCACCCAAAACTTTTTATCCTTTCCGCCAGTCAGCTGTTTGTCTTTTCCATGGGATGAGGGGCTGCCCCGAATGTAAAGACAGCGCACGCGTGTTCCCAGTACCATGGTGGGGGTGGGGGAGGCGGTGTGCACACGTCACGGCCCTGTCTCTTTTTGTGCCTTGGCCCTTGTCTCACCTGAGGTGTTCCCTGCTGAGCCATCGGTGGAAATCGCCTTCACAGTGGCTTTGCTTCTCAGGGTTTTGTCCCTTACCTTTCAAAGACCTACTTCTCTATTAGGTATTCTACATATTCTCCTCTTATAATTTGAAAAGCAGAAGGATAATTTGAGGGGGGCATTTTTGGCACTTATGCCAAAACCCTGGTGATCTCTGTAAAATTAAATTAATGCTGCTATCTTTTCCAAGCCTACATACTTCCTGTCATTCGATGGATTTCAGGCCTCCTGTCAGTCAGTTATTACTAAAATGTTAGTATGGTTGATTCTGTGGTCTCCGACATGAGTGAATCCAGAATTGGAGACACATAATCTCCTTGTGCACGGATTGCTTTGAAGTTGCCTCAGGACTCACTAAATCTCCTTCCCTTGTGTCTTTTTTATTTATTTATTTTCCCTGTATGGGATTTTCCAAAGCTATGATCTTTTCTCTCTTTGGAACTTGAGCACTCTTTCCCCTGCCCTACAACCAAGTGCTTTAACTTCACTGACATTGCCAGGAACTTTTGGAGGAACTCTCTGTTGACCCCAAGTTTTGTGAGGTATCCCTGGGTGAGGCCGTGGCGTCCAGTTGGGTGCAGTGACTCTCCATTTCTTTCTCAGTGCAATCGCCTCGATCCTGAGGGCCTGGCTTGACCAGTGTGCAGAGGACTTCCGAGAGCCCCCTCACTTCCCTTGCTTACAGAAACTGCTGGATTATCTCAAACGGATGATGCCAGGCTCTGATCCGGAGAGAAGAGCACAAAATCTTCTGGAGCAGTTTCACAAGCAAGAAGTGGAAACTGACAGTGAGTACTTAACTTGACTCCAGGGAACAAGTTGGATTCTGATTTTGCAATCCCCATGTTGAAGAAACCTTCCCCCTGTACTTGATGAATGACCTTGGTTGGTCTCACAGAGACAAGCTGCTGGGGGACTGGTGGTGGGTAAAACTTCTAAAGTTTATCTAAATGCTAATTACGGAGCCTAAGGTTTTTAGAGCCAAGAAGGAGGTCTTCAAAACCACCTGGTCTGGCGTGCTCGTTTCATAGATGAGGAAACTTGCTCGAGAAGTGCATTTCCTTGGGTTTCTTCTGACACCATAAAGAGGGTGTCTCCTTAGTGGTCTTTTACCTTCTCTTGTCAGCATGTCCCGTGCTGAACTTGAATTTGCTTTTTTTAATCTGCCTCATGGCTCCTCTTTCTCTCTAATGGACAAAACTCATCACAAGCGCCGCTAGTCAGCAGGCAAGGCCATAAATACAAGTTGTGCTCCAGCCCTCAAAAACGCCCGAAAAGCCCTGAAAAGGTGTTTCGCTGTCAGCTAGAAAACATCACTGTCATTGAGCACCTCTGATGGCCTCATCAAAGGAAGTTTCCGTGGCTGTTTTTTCCTATTGGAGGAACTGACTGCCTGTTTTCAAGGACAAAGGAAGGGCCACCACTGCGGGGTCGTGGGCTGCTTGGAAATATCAGGCTTTGAAGAAAGTCAGAAAGAGGTTAGGCCAGGGTTTCAGCGTGAGGATTTATCCCCTCACTGGCCTGCTGGGTGATGGTTGCCATGGCGGCTGACCCACTTGGAGCTTTTGACAGGCATTTCCCTGAAGTGACGCCCGATTTCCTTATTGAGGGAAAGGAAATGGTTCCTCACCACCGATAAGGGAAGCTGCCTGAGTGCCAAAGAAAATAACCTTACATTCCAAACAGTACCTGTTGAATGTTTTATGTAGGGGGATCAGAGCAGCGGGTGCGGGGCTGGGGGGGGTTTACAATCGCATCATTAGGAGCTGACTGCCAAGTACCCGTATCTCAGATGACTTCATCTGCCGGGAATGCTTGAATACCAGGGGCACTTCTCCAGCTGCGGACCTCAACTCCCTTCAGGCCTCCCCGCCTGTCTTTGAGCCTGGGTGGAAAATGCTGTGTTGGAGCCCAGCTCTCTCCCCACTGGGGCTGCCCCTGGCTCTGGGCCTAATTGGGGAGCCGGTGGGACCAGTCGTTCATTGTTTCCTACCCGAGACTGGAAGGCAGAGCTCATTTGGCAAGCTGAGGCAGGGGAGAGGGAGACTGCCTGACTTCAGAAAGGCTTTTCGGCAAGGCTCAAAAATGAATTTTTTTCGGAGTTGGGAAAATCTGAATCGAGCAAGCTCTAAACTCTGTTTATTAAGCACAGCGGTCATCAGTGAAAAGGAGTTTTAGGAGCTTGGTTCTCATGGGCTTATTTTATTTTGCCCAATTTCATGCTGGCCAGAGCAAAAGTTTTCCTACATTGTTTTTCAGAAGTAAAAGTTTGCTTCAAGGTTTTAGTTACTTCCCTCTGGAAGAGAGTCAAAGGCAGACACAGTGAAGGCATGGCCTAGGCTCCAGAGAGAAAGGGCTACGTAATCCTCACGCACAGCAGCCTCCAAGGCGCACAGCGGTCGCCGTGAGTGTTTGTTGAATGAATGAGAGGCTCTGACCTTACCACACATCCTCTTTGGCTGGCGTGGGTCAGCTTCTGCAATGCAGAGTGAGTGGGATAGATTATATAGTAGCCAGCAGAAGGGATGAGAAGCCCATTCTGAACCTTTGTTTGGGATCTCAAATGTCATATTCCTCCACTGAACTGGAGAGTACCAGAGATGTGCGGAGGCAGAGTGGTGAAATCATAGCGTTTTAGGTTTTGCTTTTTTTTTTTTTTTAAAGGCATGCCTGTTTGTGTTCCAGCCTTGGAAGTCAGGCAGCCCTCCCCTCCCACTTCTAGCCCCGCCCCATTCACATCATTCGGTTCAGCTGCAGGGGGAGGGGGCCATCCTTAAATCACATACCTCTCACCAGAGTGGGCAAGGCCAAGCACCCACGCGGTGCTGTGATGGGGGAGTGAGGCGGGGGCCACCCTCGGCACCCCTCCCCTGGAAAACTAAGAAAAGGCCATCTCAACTTGATCCGAGATGCGTCAAAGTCTTATTCTACAAAGGAAAAGAGAAAAAGCCTAAAATGTACACATTCTGGAGGAGTAGAAACACAGATTTACATTTCTACTAAGATAGGGCTTGAATGCAACTGGCTGTTTTTGTTTTTGTTTTTGCTGTGTTGAGAACAGAGTTAACAGGAGAGCAAGGAGTGTGAAGGCGAGGAGGTGGGGGATGGGGTTGGAAACCAACCCAGGACAGGTTCTGGGGAAGGGGAGCTGGTTTCAAAGGAAACTTCATCCAATTCCACACTCTTTCAAAATGGAGTCTGGAGTTCCGACTCCGTGTGCTGAGTCCTTCAGCTCTTGACTTGGTCTCCAGGTAGTTATTACGGTGACTTTTCCCCCCTCATTTCCTCAGTCTATGCTCTGTGTAATTTGCTAATTGATGATCTTACCCAAAATAAAGCTCAGGTGAATTTAGTTTCAGGTTCTATTTCACACACAACTTAACTTCAGGTGGAAACTGAAAGTAGCTCCAAACATCTTGAGTAGATTCTAAGGACTTTCTTAGAAATCTGAGGATTTCATCAGCGTTTCTGACACCAAAATGTCCCATTCTGCTACCCAGTGCCTGGCCTGCTTTCACGCCCACTCCTTCCAGGTTTCTGGTTACAAATGGCCAGTGATTCAGAATCACATAGTTGGGGCTTAGGAAGCAGCTTGATTAGTCCTTAAGCTGAGCAGAGGGTATGAGGGAGCCCAAGATGAGGGAATGTATCCCAACTTTGCTTCTAGACTTTGCCTGACCTGGCTTAGCTATCAGTGGTTTATGAAAGGGATAGCATGAGGCCTCTGAACTTAATAAAAAATCTAAGGACAAACAGAGATTTAGAAGACCTCCATTTCACTCAGATTAATTGTGCTTACTATTTTCTCCCCGTGGGTTTTCTGAAGGATTCGCCCTCTTCTTTCTAAATGAAAGAAGTTCGGTTTGACTCTACTAACAAGGTCATAAACAGTGGCACCAAATGACTACTTTTTCTTTCCACCTGTGAACAGATGGGTTTCCCAACACCGTCTTCTTCAGCCTGGAAGAGGAAGAGGAACCAGAAGGTGGAGGGTCCGCAGAATTCACGTGCTTCCCAGAAGACCTTGTGGCAGAGCAGCTGACGTACATGGACGCTGTAGGTCTTCCCTTTGTGCCTCAGCTGTGCTGCTGCTTAAAATGTGGGGAGTGACGGTACTGTGGGCTGGGGAGGGCAGTGGGGTGATATGATTTAAGTCTTTTCAAATCCCTGGGAGAGGCTGTGCCTGTAAATGCAGAGTGAAGATGTGACTTGAATCAATCATCTGAATAATTCAGGCCTAAACTCTTCTTGAAAAGCTAGGTGAAGGTGCTTTTTACTTGGCACTCGATATACAGAGGGAAGTAAGAATTCTAATTCTCATGAAACAAAATCTACCCTGTTCCGTGGGTATTTCTCTCCCTCTAGACTCATAAATATTTCAGGATCTGAACTGTTTATTTGGAGGATTGTGAAGCGGTCAAAGTATAAATTAGGATAAAGTAATGTGACTGCATCTGGCAGTTCTTTCCCGTGTGTGTTTCCTGTACTTTCCTGAAGTTTGTTAGCCATGCATATTTGATCTCATCAGTCACTTGTCATAGCTCAATGTTAGCTGCTAAGTAGACTATTATAAATTATCATGATGGTTTGAACTCTTCTACGCTTATCACTTTGAAGAAAGCAGCAAATAAAGTGACAGTTTCCATCTAGTGAGCATGCAAATAAACTATCAGAAGCAAATCAGATAGTCTACATAAAGTAAATCCCGATGTTCTCTCTTTTATAGAAACCCTTACATGTCTTTTCTTGAATTGCCACACGGATGAGAGTCCCATTTAGTCAACTATTTTGCTTTTGTTTTTGTTCCACAGTTGATTGCGTAAAAGAAAGACCGGAAACTTCATTGGTTATGACTTTTAGGCAAAGACCTGGAAACCAGGCTTTATGTTCCTCTTTTTTTCCTTTTACTGTGTGATGTTGAATAGTTTTTCCTTGCAAATGCTTACTTTCTTCGTTTAAAAAAATCACATGAAATGGTGACATTGATGACACCATCACATGCACGGTGCTTCGGGTCACTTACCAGATGGTTCACTGGGCATCCCAGTGCATTATACACAGTTCACGGTCATGAGCGCGTAGAACGTACCGTGTATATGATTTTGAGGTCAGAACCACCTCCCCCCACCCTTTGATTGATCAGTAGTATAGATTTTTACCTGTCTTTCAAGATAGAAAAGTCAGAATGTTCTTGGTCATTTAAATTTTCTTTTGGCCATTGTGTTCCATTTGTTTAGTTGAGCAGATTGAGAAAGAACACATGGGCTTTTCTGACCAGTTAATATATTAACTATTTACTTTTGTCCGTTGAAATAGACACCATGAGGTGAGGCAAGTTAAGTAGAAAAGGGTTGTTTGTCCATTTACAAAATACCAATTCACAGATGACCCAGACTATGTGCTTTGCCATGTGAAATGTCTGTGTTGTCCTTAAACTCAGTTTCTTTTCTGTTCTAGCAACTATTCAAGAAAGTAGTGCCTCACCACTGCCTAGGCTGCATTTGGTCTCAAAGGGATAAGAAGGAAAACAAACATTTGGCTCCTACGATCCGTGCTACCATCTCTCAGTTTAACACCCTCACCAAATGTGTTGTCAGCACCATCCTGGGCGGCAAAGAACTCAAAACTCAGCAGAGAGCCAAAGTCATCGAGAAGTGGATTAACATTGCTCATGTAATTATTGTTTTAAAAATATTCTTTGTATTCAGTAGATATTGGAGACTATTCCATCTCTCTAAATGGGTCGATCCATTTGGCTGACAGACCATCAAATGACATATGTGAAGGCCCACTGGGTTTTTGTTGCTGTTGTTATTCTTCTAAAGTTAGGAAAAAAAATTGTCTTTCTTAAATAGAAGTTTATTTTTCCTCTTCATTTATTTTTATTTTATTTTTTATTTTATTTATTTTATTTTTTTTTTTTATGTTTTATTTATTTCTAGGAGAGAGAGAGAGAGAGACAGCATGAGCAGGGGAGGGTCAGAGAGAGAGGGAGTCACAGACTGAAACAGGCTCCAGGCTCTGAGCTGGCAGTCAGCACAGAGCCCGACGCGGGGCTCGAACCCACGAACCGCTAGATCATGACCTAAGTGAAAGTCGGACACTTAACCGACTAAGCCACCCAGGTGCCCCTATTTTTATTTTTTTTAATGCTTATCTATTTTTGAGAGAAAGGCAGAGCATGAGTGGGGGAGGGGCAGAGGGAGAGGAGACATAGAATCGGAAGCAGGCTCCAGGCTCTGAGCTGTCAGCACAGACCCCAATGCGGGCTCAAACCCACGAACAATGAGATCATCACCTAAGCCAAATTTGGACACTTAACTGACTAAGCCACCTAGATGCCCCTGTTTTTCCTCTTGAAAGAAAATTGGTCCCTTGCTCACTTCTTTCAGCACATGGGCCTGCACACTGCTGCATCTCCAGGGTGAGACATCTGTCTGCACTTCCCCTTACATTCACAAACAGAGTGTCACTTCTGTTCAGTAAATATAACTTGATGGTCCAAGTGCCAAACCGATACTCTTCACCACCGAATGATGACCTACCTAGACACCCTCCCAGCTCCCAGAAGCATTACATCTTCTGCAGATTTGAAGAGCTGGTACCTTCTCAGAATTCTGAATCTCTTTCCGAAAGCACTGAGGTACCCAGATTTCACATTAACCTGGGGCTTTTCTGAGGACCTTCTATCTGAAGGTGGAAGGGCAGAGTTTACTCCTAGGCCTGAATTACATTCTGCTGAGTGCTGGTCTAGGCTCTGGGTCAGCTGTTTACATACTATATGACCTTCGCTTATCAGTATCTTCATGACTGAGGAAAGGTAAACAGTATTCAGTCAGTTGGTCACCAGACATTTCATGCACTTCTAAATACACATACGCCACAGTACTGTGTAATGTGGGGACATCATTAGGATAGGCACAATTAATGTAATCTTCTGGAGCCTGTTGTCAAACAAGGAAGCTAAGATATTCTGAGATATACAGGAATGCTCCCAGCTGAGCAGAAGAGGAGTGGAGCCCTCTGAGATTAGCTGCAGAGAGAGGGGATGGAGAAGTCACTTCTCACTGGGGGGATTGAGGAAGGCTTCATGGATAGAATGGCTTTTGGATTTAGCTTTAATACTAGATAGAACTTTTGGTATTTGAAGATTGGGTCAGATTTTTTTTTTCCTAGACCGAAGAAATTACATCAGTAAAAGCTATGTAATTAACAACAACTTTGAATAATAATTAATATGTAAATATCTTATTAGTCCATGTTCTGGGTTATGGGGGTCAACCCTCAACCAAAACCATTTGCTTTCTGTCCCAGTGTATATATTTTTTTTCATTTAGCCCTCCTGTTTTGGGCATAATGCTTAAAATTTCACACTCACACGCTCTTTCTTTTTCTTTTACATTTTCTTGTATTATCTTTGATCAGAGAGCAGGGCCATAATCATGCTAGAGGATCTGCCTTACTTTGAATTTTTAGGTGTTCAGTTACCACAGACTTTTCAGTATATGAAAAAGTAAGAAATCAGTATCTTACAATTACAGAATATCCCTTATTCTGAATTCACCTAATTTCTCAAGAGATCCAAAAAGAAGTTCTGATAGAGTGGAAGAAAGCATGAAATTCCTCCCATTCTCAGAATGATAAGAAAATATGTCTTTTTTGCCATAGATGCCATTTGTGTGTATGACAGTGTGGCTCAAACAATGACTTTTGGTCCATATTAAATATAAATTATGCATGTATATGGTAATAAGAAATCCAGGTAGGACAATTTGAGGTACATTCCAAATTCCATAGCGCGTGTTTAAACGCCAGGGGTCCTTGCTCTTGGTGATGTAGTTTCCTAATATTGAGGACATTGTGTCCCTTGAAATTGTGTGGAATAATTTAATAAAATAACGAAACTCATAGGTGGTTTCCTGCCAAGATTTATTTTAATTTTCGTGCATTAATCACAGTCAATTTCTATTGAGAGGATATTTGAAAAAAACAATAATAATTTTACACATAGAAAATATTTGTGACCAAATGTGATTTTATTTCCTTGGACTGGCCTTGCCTCTATGTTTTCATCTTTCTTTTGCATCACTTCTCCTGGGAGATACCTCCCTTTCTAGAAATGGGGCCAGATCTCTTTTGTACTCCTTTAAAACCCTTAGCTTAAGGCTCTTTCTGAATAATGTGTTCCATATGTTTATTACAATTTGCATGAAATATCTGTGCCTGAGTTCCTTTATTTATTGCAAGTTTCTTGATTTTTGGAGCATGACTTTTGGATTCTGAACCTTTGCTGAACCATGCTCTCATGGGTTTGGGTTTCCAGACTGACTATAATTCAGAGTGTGCTCTCTGTCTCGTTCTCACTCTCTCTCGCTCTCGCTCTTTCTTTTCAAACAAGAGGAGGGCGTTGAGCCATTTAAAAAGAGTGGGCATGACTTTTGTAAAATACTTTGGGCTATACTCTAAGAAAAAAAATGTTCGGAACTTTGTTTGGCGTGGTTTTAAGTAGCCAGAATTTGGCAAGCCAAGTTAGAGAATGCTGGTTTTCCTTCCTAGTCAGGATTGGCATTACTTCATGAAATGACCTTCTAAGCAATGCGCATTTCTGCCCTACCATTTTGAGATTTCTTGCCTCAGATGTTTTGCACAAAGCCAACCCCGTGCCCACACGGTGTACTCAGTCCTAAACAGCGGATAGATTACACTCCCAAATGCCTGTATATGAAACCTCTCCTTTGACATAAGGCGTAGCGCACTCTCCCCGTGGTGCCAGGAATGGGACTCTCTCCCTCCCTCATTGTTTCCCCGTCCAGCCATTCATGAGGCAGGACTTTGACCCCAGGGTCACTGGCAGCTGAGGCTAGCCACTCCACGAGGTAGCTTAAGTTTCAGGATCAGAGAGCCTTTCTCCTTACCCAGAAAATGACAGCCAGAATATTTCCTGTCCTCTTTGATTTTGTTCTAAAATGCTGCCAAAATGAATTTCATTTTAAAAGCTCAGGTTATTTTGGAAACAGTGAAGTACCAAGGTGTTTCTGAATGTTTATGACTGTGGTACAAGCCAATTTGAAACTAAATGCATGTGTATAAAAATATTCCCTCTTGGCTAAGAGCGTGAAAGCCAAAGTTCAACTTGTGGTGAATGTTTATTGCCAAGTTATATACACCTCTCTGGGCAAGGGTCGGTCATGAGATGTTCGACACCATCTGACCTCCCGGTGGCCGCTTCCCGGCTCACACTGTGGGTCTTAAGGATACCGTGATCTTTCCTGTGTGTTTTTAGGGCATCTGTATGCTTTCAGCAGAAGAAAGTTTGCTTTCCCTAGCATACCCCTGCAGACTCCCCTCCATTCGTGTTTTTACGAGGAAAGCTGGAAACCATAAAACTATAACAACAACGCAAAAAATATATTAAAGGGAGAAAAACAAGCGTATGGTGCCAAAACCTATAAAGTGTTTCGGTGACTGGGGTAGGAGTAAGGAGCCGCTTTTTGATGTTCAGTATTTATACAGCTGCCTATTTAGTGGTAAGAATTCATAGCAGCTGTGATACCTCTAAAACAGGAAACCACCAACTCGCAGTATTATTGATATTTAAAATGCCTTTTATGTTTTAATCCCCCTCCATACAGGAATGTAGAATCCTGAAGAATTTTTCTTCCTTGAGGGCCATCATTTCAGCACTGCAGTCCAATTCCATCTATAGGTTAAAAAAGACCTGGGCCTCCGTCCCAAAGTAAGTTCCCAAGTGTCCGCTCTGCTTTCTTTGGCTGGGGTGACTTAGTCGCTGTATAAATGGTATGGGTCCTTGCCTTCAAAGCCCGTATTCTGTAACTAGAGAAGCATATTTGAAAGCCTCTGTGTGTCCCAGGCAGGGCGCACTTTACACATAATCAGTAATGGGTTTCTAGGCAGAGCTGCTGCAGAAGTCAGACTCATCTGTGAAGTGCACCAACATCAAGAGTATTTATTGGCTTTGGGGATGATTTGAAGGATGTGCTTATTATCTAGAGTCCGAAGGGTAAGTGTGTGGAGTGATGAAGTTACAGCAGTGTAGCTATTCCTTCTGGTTCTTTCTCAGCCACATTCCAAAGCCCTAAGCTGTTCCAAGATGTGACAGAACATGTGTGCAGATAGAACACTAGCTCTCGCTCTTCAGCAAGCATCTATTTACTTAACTTCTGTTTCAGCATATTTAAATGCTCTCTTAGTGATATTAAAAATCCCTAAGTGTCACTTCCTAGGGACCTCACTAAAATTATTAACTGGCCATGGTTTATATTGCTTTTCTTCATATTTCTTGGTGTAACCTTCGGGACAATGAACAATATAATGTCCTTATTGTTTCACTGTCTTTATTCCCCTAGAGAACTTTCTGCAAAGGAGGGAAGGGGAATGAGGAGGCAGCTCCGGTTCCCTATCCACACAGCTTTAGAAGCCAGGGAATGTGTCATGGCTACAAATGAGGCCAATTACATTCAACAGGTCTACCTAGGTTTGAACTAATCAAGGAGGCAGGCCGTATCAGGAAAGAATGTGTAAACTGTTTACAGTCTATACTGTATGTAGGATAGTCAGTTTCAGCCAGGAGAGGGGCCAGCCGGCTCCCCAGGCAGGCCTGCCCTTGTGAAATTGGTGGTCTTGATCCTTTAGAGTGGAAAGTCTAGGTACTCGGTTTCATGAGTTCACTCAGAGCTGACTAAGCCCTAAGTGACTTGACACTATCCAAATGTGCAAGAGACCCAGATAGGTAAACCAGGATTTCATAAATCTATGCTGAAAAATTAGTGCATACCAGTGGGCTCATATTCTCAGTCAGAGGAAAGTCTACTTGGGGGAAGTCAAATTATTTACGACATAAATCTTCGATGAGCCAGCAGAAAAATTTGAAGTGGGTGGTTGTAATGCCTGGTGTTACAGAGCTGTAGAAGCCACAGCCACTTGGAGACTCCAAAGCTCGTGCTCTGTGTATAATACTGTTATCTACCAGGAGAAGACCTGGCAGATAGGCTTTTCAAAGTCCAACGCAGTGTTTTTGATTGCCGCTTGTTTCTTGGTTCTTTCTCTTCTCCATTACTTCCAATAATCAAGCTGTCTCTGTAGGTGAAAGATTAATTGGTTTTCCTTTGCATATAAATCTTATGAGAGATATGGGTGTTATAAAATCATTAGATGACAGGCCTTGGTAAAATACAGGGGGGAAATCAAATACGGCTCAGAGTTCTCATGCTCAAAATACCACCTGTGCCTGATGGCAATGAGAGGCCATCCTGTCTTTCTTTGGTCCTTGATAAATAGCACACTGTGCAAAGTCACTTAGCCAAAGGTTCCCGCCACAGCAAATTTGAGGCTAAAACCCAAGTTAAAAAGTTAGTGGAGTTGGAGCTTCATCTCTCGGTTACCATAAGAGAAGGTCCATTCTTTCAGCTGGCTTTGTAAACTATTTCACCACAAAACAGACTTCAAAGCCACATTCTATACGGTGTGGGTGTCTGGTTTGTTTCTTGGTTGGTTTATGTTTTAGCTACAGAAGTGTCGCCGTTTCTAGAGAAGACATTTTCATACCAGCTTTCCATGGTTTTCGTTGCTAAACTCAAGGGACAGGGTTAAGATACCTTATTTGGTTATCACTTTCCCTATAATTATTTATTTTGATAACTTTCAGTGATGTCAGAGATGACATCTATTTATTTCTCTTTATGTAGGCCCACATATAATTAAGTTCTTAATTATTTCTTCTAAAATATAAATAACTTTACCAGTTTTCTTTATTATAATAAGACATTACACTCACTGTAAAACAAGTAAGTTAATAGTGGCTTTCTCATGGTCTCGGAATCCTGCGTATAGAGTGATATTGCCTCATTAATTCTTTGCCCTCCGAGTCCCCCACTCACTAACCCTGGAGGAGTGCAGAGAAAAGCGTGAGTCTCGTGGAGATGTAGTGTACTAGAAGAGGCAGAGTAGGCACTACACATGTGTGATTCTTCTGACTTCACAGCAGTCTTTCAGAAGGATTTTTAGTATTTTCATCGTATAGGTAAGAAAATGGAAGCCTAAGAAAGTTAAGTGATTGCTCACGATCTCTTGGGGAGTGAGTGGCAGAGTGGGGATTTGAACCCACTCCCCTGACCACAGCCTGTTCTGCTTCCATCTATTATGACTCTGAGATGAGAGCACCAGCCTGTGATTCAGGAAATTTGGGTTCTATACCTGCCATTCTCAACACTTAGCAGTAGAAATGTGGGTAAGTCCCTGGCCCTGGCCAACATGATTCTCAGGTCCCATGGGGCTCTGTGTGTATTCTGAGATAGAATTTTTAAAAATTGTTAAGTTTGTTTATTTTGAGAGAGAAAGAGAGAGAGGGAGTGAGAGAATCCCAAGCCAGTTTTGTGCTGTCAGCATAGAGCCCAATGTGGGGCTCGAGCTCACCAACCTTGAGATCATGACCTGAGCCAAAATCAAGACCCATATGCTTAACTGACTGAGCCACCCAGGAGCCCGAGATCTCTTTTTAAAGGACGTGTCCCATTTGAACAACTTGATGCCCGAATTTAATGATCCCTTTTTATGATTATAGTGTATATAGTTAGAAAAATCCCCCTCTTCACATAGGTGGCCATGTCTACCTTAAAAAAAGCTACCCTGTATGAACAAAGTCATTGGCTTCATCTGCGCTCACATGGTCCAGTGATCCTGAGATCAGTGCACTGCCTCTTGAGCCACAGGTAGTGAGAGCGCAGGGCCCAAGGTGTGGGACTTTCGCTGACTCTTTATTTGTCAATATTTTCTTAACCCCTCTCACAGGGACCGGATGCTGATGTTTGAAGAACTTTCAGATATCTTCTCTGACCATAATAACCATCTGACCAGCCGGGAACTCCTAATGAAGGTGAGTCTCTTGGTGGGGGTGCTGGGTCACATTGTCTCAGCTCTGGAGCTCTGTCTCCCTTCAAGGCGAGAGTGACTTGAGGGCTCCTTACATTCCTCCAGTCCCGTGAGAAAGCCTGAAGGGACTAGAAGGCAGAGATTTGGTTTATTATGCCAAATCTAAGGAGCTTCCAGAAAACTGGAAGTCCAGGTCCTCAGCCTCCTGGTTACACAACCAGAATGTGAAACTTGTGCTCCTGTGTGTATCTCTTTGAGCTACTCTGCAGATAGGTGGGTGAGAGGCCCTGGAATATCCCTTCTCAGCAGAACATTTTCTAGAATTACAGAGGCCAAGCCTGCAATTCCACATCCTTTATTTGGACTACATTGCACAGTCCACCAGCAATACTTACTGAATACCAAGTGAGTGCTGACTTCCGAGCTACAGGCAGGTAAAAGTATAGCTTGGTTTATTTTATTTCTTCAGACATTTGTTGAGTGTCCAATATTCGTTAAGCATTGGAGCAGCTTCTAGGAATATGAAGGTGACCAACACAGACCCTGTTTTCAAGAATTCACCCTCTGGGTGGTGGATATTGACACTAAACAAGAATAGTCAAGTAAAGGTACAAATAATAGGTTGTGACGAATCATCAGAAGGGAACATAGGCCAGATACTATCTTCACAGCCTTTCTAGAAATTTACGGCAGATAAAAGCCTACAGTAGATTGTATCATCCTTGTTTTGCAGATAGCCAAGACTCAAAGAGGTAAATAGTATCTCTTAAATCACACACCTGGTAAGTGGTGGAGCTAGAATGTGAACCCTGCCTGGTGAGACTCTAAAACCTGTGTTTTTATCACTTAGCCATGAAACTGTCTCTTTCTACCACTTAGGAGTAGGGGACAGGGTAGATCAGAGAAAACTTCACAGAGAAGGTAAATTAGTCATTGAACAGCTCTTGACTGAACATTCATTATATACTAGGCATCAGAGGTACAACCACACTGAAGGCAGTCTTTGATCTTAAAGAGATTACAGTCTCATGGAGGAGGCAGAGAAGTAGACAATTATGAAATCATATAATATGCATTACCCTAGGGGGAAGCCCTGAACTGGGCAGTTAGAGGATATGATCCTTATCCTTGGTCTCTTTTTCTGTAAACTGGAGACAATAAGAGTATTTAGTCCACTGACCTCATAGAATTGTTTTGAAGATTGACTAAAATAAAATATTTGAAAGCACTATGCAAATGTGTTTGTAGTACTTGGCATGCTCTGTGCACAAGATGAAGCCAAAGTATGCATGAAAAATGAACGCGAATAAAGTGTGTGCTACATGTGCAAGCTTACGGCAGGTGCTTGGAGTAGGGATGTGAGCCTAGTGGCAGTGGGGCTGCTAAGAAGAGGCATCCCCTTGATAACTGTCAGGGCATCTGTTATGGTCTTCCTGACTGTTGTCCTTCTAAGTCCTCCCCTTCCTTCAGGTCTCATTGTGGACTCTGCTGGGTACTCAGCCTGTCTCCCCGCTGGCCTGAAAGCCTCTTGCAGGCAGGGACTGCGTTTGTATTTTCACTGTTCTATCCCTAATGCCTAACACGGTGACTGGCAGACAGCAAGTGTTCAGAAACTACATTCAGCTGCGTGACTTGGTGGGCCTTGTGAGTCCCATGACTTTAAGAACCTGCCCGCCCTTAGCCCTTCTTGGAGTAGGTGATATGAGCAGGGAAGTTTCTGCTGATGTCTGCCTCTGACTTTGGCCTACCTGATTAACTGCACACTGGACAGTGCTTGCCGGGACTGTGTTACTCTCTGCTTCACATCCCCCTGGATTTGCAGACTTTAAATGGAAACTCATCTGGCTGGAAGGAGATGGCTTAGTGGTCTCCCTGTCAGTAATAGAAAGCTAGACTAACTGGAGCCACATATTCAAATCCCAATAGCTCTGAGTCATCCTTCCAGTGTAGATAAATTGAACGCTGTGCCGCTGATTGCTTGGTGCCTTCTGGCTGAAACCTTAGAAGCAAAGCTGTATCTAGACATTAAAGGTCCTGTAAACTTTTCTTGCATGTAGAAGTTTGCCTTCGTTAACTTTTCTTATACATGGCTCCAGTCCCAAAGAAATGAAAAACTTGGCCATGAATTCATGTGGTCTGTGCATTATCATTAACGATTGTGTAATGTTCTGGCCAGGCCATATGTATATGTAGGTCCCTTTCCAGTCACCTTTGTTGATCATTCTTCATACGAAGTATATATTTCTGAGTGTTAATTCTCAGCACAGTTGTAAAAAAAAAAAAAAAAAATGAAATCAGGTACTTAGGTTCTCAAAAGAACCACTGAGAAAAATGGCTGGACTCTGTTTCTAACATGATTTACACGTGGGTAATCTTAGTCTTAAAGACCTGTCTCCTCTTCTACTTCTGGGTAGATGTCATGTTCCACTTCTATGCTATTATGGCTGAGATATCATTAGAATTAGCAGAAATCTAAGGTTTTCATTTTAAGTGTTGGAAAAAATGTTTTTACTTTCCTCAAAGATTATCTTTGTTTTAAATTCATTTATTTATTTATTTTGAGAGAGAGAGTATGAGAGGGGGAGAGGCAGAGAGGGCAGGGGGAGAGAGAATCCCAAGCAGGCCCTGCACTGTCAGCACAGAGCTCAATGGGCTTGAACTCATAAACCATGAGATCATGACCTGAACTGAAATCAAAAGTCAGATGCTTAATAGACTGAGCCGCCCAGGCTCCCCTCAAAAATGATCTTAAATCTGTTTCCACCTTATGATTTCTGGAACTTTGATAACTCTGAGCAGATGAATTGTAGAGTCCATACTTTTTAAAGCAGTAGGAAAGCAGAATGCCACCAAATCATCCTGGATCTTGGGACCGCAAGAGCTGCAGAGCAAAGGATTTGGGGCAAAGAAGGAGAAAACTGACACCACTTGATGTGGCAAATAGTGGGTGTTCAGTGGACGTCTCATCTGGGAGAGCTGTCACCAGTCAGTCTCTTCAGTTACCCAGCCGGGAGTGGAATCTCACTCTAGAAATCATCAAGTCATGAAATAAGCAAATCTGTTGGCTCTCCTCCCAGCAGGGAGCCTGTCCTGAGCGCTCCCCTCCGCCCCCGCTCCCCTCCGCCCCCACTCCGTCTCTGCTATTCTGTGGCTCGCAGGAGCCTTTTAATCTGTCAGGAATCCTTCTGAAGAATTTTTTATTTAGTTATTTATTTTTTCTGAAGAATTTTAGATGTATCTTCAGTAATTTCCACACATGATTGAGAAACTGGAAGCGAACCAGAGGGACTCACACAGTATAGGGATGATGGACACTTGCCGTCAAGTCAGACAGAAATCATTTCTCACTGCAAGCAAATTCTCCAGAATACAGGAGGGCTCATCACCACCGTGCATGGAAAATGGCCCATTTTAGGCTGCTTTCATTCATCCTCAGGAAAAACTATAAGTAGGAGTTTGTTAAATGATACTGCTCCTCAATATCATTCATAATAGGGAGAATTACAATAGATCATGAGTCACTGCGGGTTCTGGACCCAGGTTAGGGCTGGTGAATGATAGAGGATACTGGTGCCTCGCTGACATCAGAAAGGCCAGGTCACTGCAGAAGATGCTCTTGCAGCCTGTGGTAGGGAAAGGTCACGTGCTGTGGTGATATTATAAACCCCGGGAAGACTGACTGAGGAAAAGCTACTGTAGAGCTTATACCCAACTGAATTGTGAAATTTGCCTCCCATTCATACAGTTCCTGGAAAATGAGAACTTAAAAAGACCCTGAAACCACAAAACCAAAAACACTGTGTTCAGTCAGCAAAGTAGGGTTTAGTCACTATTGTGGAAGAGTTCGTTGTAATAACAGACAGGAGGAGAGAAAGGGGTAGGCATCCGTCCTCAGGCGCCGGGACAAAGGATTGACTTGTAAGAGTCTCAAACCTGAGAAACAATTTGGGAGGATGGATTGGTGGAGAAAAATGGGGGTTGGGGACATGTGAGGGTCTGGCTTTCATAGATTAGTGCTGCACCATGATACTGGACTTCCTCAGAAAACTTCCGGTACAAAAGTTTCCTTCAGCTAAGAAATACCACAGAAATAATCCCTTTTCTTTCACAGAATGCTGGCACATGTATTTCAGGCCCAGATCAAGAAATCACAAAATGTGCTGAGGAAGAGATCTTCATTTCCAGGACATGTGATTGCTCTGAGTGAAATTCAGGACACGTAAAAATTGTCTCCCGCTTTGGGAGTTGCCTGCCTTATATTGACCACCTTATATGTTATCGCCAAAAGCAGGGTTCTTCTTACAAAGCAGGGGGAAAACAGGATAATCTGAGACCAGCAGACCTTATTGCAATTAGACCACTTGCGGCAAGCCAGCCAAACACATATATAATTCAGCCCAGAGCCTGCCGGAGGCCTCTTCGTCTTGCAGGGCACCCAGTGTTTGTGCACAGGTTCCGTACCAGAAACTAGAGGCCCCTGCGTTTCTTTCCAGTGTCCTCCTCCATCACTCTCTGCTGTCCATGTGCTTCTGTTTCTTAGGAAGGAACCTCAAAATTTGCAAACCTGGACAGCAGTGTGAAGGAAAACCAGAAGCGGACTCAGAGGAGGCTTCAGCTCCAGAAGGACATGGTACGTACGGCCCGTGGTCTTCCCTGAGGGTCCCTCAGAAAGCAGCCCTGTGGGGGAGGGGGGCTCCTGCGTGGCCCCAGCACGTCCCGTCTGCAGGACGCCCCCGCTTTCAAGAATATTCTCCATCCTTTACTTCGTGTACCACCCTGGGAGGTCTGTAGGAGACAGATTGTCACTCTCACTCCCATTTGACCAGGTGGGAAATAGACACTGATAGTCACAAATCCTAGCGTTCTCTGGAGCATTTTTTCTTGTAGAACAAGGCAAAGTCTTTGTAAGTTAAGGCAAAGTCTGCCTCAGGGAGGCTCCCTTCTCTCTTGCTGTGTTCTTCCATCCACTTCTGCACTTGGAGGCCGCAGCTGTCTTGGCCTTGAGACCTCCTGGGCTTCAGTTCCCCAACAGGAATGCCTGCTCAATCAACTTTGGACACACGGTGGCCTAGGACGTGGGTGCTGCAGAAAGTGCTCCCAGGAGGATTTGGTCCACGTACCGGCAGATCTTTTCCTTTGTTCCAAACCCTCTCTCCATATTCCAGCTTTCCACACTAATCCTAAGGACTAACCGGGCCCCCCCCCCTTTTTTTTTTTCTAGATTTTCAATACTCAAAGGAGTAGCATACCTCCCTCCTTAAGACTGAGAGATAGTTACTGTCTTTAGCCTTATTTTTAAAAACTCTCCTTTTAGCGCGCAAGGGAGAAAACCAGAGAGAGGAGATGAAAGACCTTTCTCCTTCTTCCGAAGGTCAGACATAAATCAGAACGTTGTATTTGAGTGATAGGACTCCTCTGTAACATAAAGCCGGTAAAACATTTCACAGCATTTCAGACTTTTTTTTGGTTGTCTGAAGCTAAGTTAAAAATAGCTACTAAAAAAAGGATTATTTTAGTTCAGGATGAGACCTTGTGCTCATAACAGGGAAGGACAAACTGCCTTCGAGAACAGGTCGTCGAGGTGAACCTCTGCCAGCAGCTCTGGCCAAGAAGACAGCCAGCCTCACATGGAGCAACCTGGTCCTGCCCTTCCTGAGACTTTGTTTTCTTCCAGAACTTCTGTACGTGCCTAAGCGGAAGTGAGGAGCAGGGGTCCGTGCAAGCCCCTTTTTACTTTCTCTTTAGAGTGGTTAGTGCCTCGGTGGCCTTATGGAGAATTAACCTGATTCCAAAGGAAATGTGGTGAAATCAATTCTGTGTATACCTGCAGTTGAAGTGAGTCTACCTTCATTCCCAAGGGACAATTTTATTAAAAATGAACTTTTTATTATGGAGTTTACGGAAAAGTTCCGGATAATACATAGAGTTTCTGCAAAGCCCTCACCCCACTTCCCCGATTGTTAACACATAACATGGTTATGTGGCCCATCTGTTGACGCTAAGGCACTAACACCTGCGTGCTACGTGAACTAAAAGCCAGACTCGATTTCAGTTTCATCACTTTTTTTTTTTTAATTTTTATTTATTTCTGGGAGAGAGAGAGAGAGACAGCATGAGCAGGGGAGGGTCAGAGAGAGAGGGAGACACAGACTCCAAAATAGGCTCCAGGCTCCGAGCTAGCTGTCAGCACAGAGCCTGACGCGGGGCTTGAACCCACGAACCGCGAGATCATGACCTAAGTGAAAGTCGGACGCCCAACCGACTAAGCCACCCAGGCGCCCCAGTTTCATCACTTTTGCATTAGCATGCTCTTCCTGTCCCAGGAGCGTGGCCAGGGAACCACGCCACATTTAGCAGACCTGCCTCCCTGGTCTCTGCCGCTCTGTGATAGTTTCTTGGTCTCTCGTGTTTCTCATGACCTTGACAGTCCTAAGGAATACTGTCTTGTTATCCTTAGAAGGGCCCACACTCAGAGTGTGTCTGGGTTGTTTTCTACGCTGAGGTTACGGGTTTGGGGGGAGAATATGAGAGAAGCAAAGTGCCGTTCTCATCACATCATATCAAGGAGCATGTGACATCTGGTGTCACTGGTGATGTGAACCTTCATCAGTTGGTTAAAGTAGTATTTTGCTGGATTTTCCACTTTGAAGTTATGTTTCCCTTCCCCACCTCTGTTCTTTGGAAGTGAGCCACAAAGTCTAGCCCAAGAGGCCATCTTAATAGTGGCACTCCTCTGTCATGTGGCGAACCCTCTCCTTCAGTGTGCAGCGCTCCACTCTTACCGACGGCGAGCCCATTGCACCCCACCAGGAGTATCCACACACTCTGAAGAGAAACGAATGGCATCCCTTGAACAGCCTACACACAATAGGAATCCTTCTGTGAACACCCTTGAGCATACTTGTGTGATCTCCTGGCTCTGAGCTTGTTTACATACCTTTGAAAGTTAGAGCTTAGGTGATAGAATACCTGTCCTTTTTAAAATTTTTGAAAATGTCACTCATGGAGGTTAACACTATAATGGCCCCAAGTCAGGTCTTGAATGGACATTAATGTTTCTCCAGATGTTGTCAAAGCTCATCGGCCATTCAGAGGCTGCTTCCATCTGTGAATGGTCACTTGCCAAATCTGGCCAGCAACAGGCTCATTGGCTCCAGCCCGGAGGCTACTGAAACCCTTCAACTTTTCAGTAACGACAAAGACCGTTTTGCTCTGCTTACTCTTCAGGGTGTGATGCAGGGAACTGTGCCCTACCTGGGCACCTTCCTGACTGACCTGACCATGCTGGACACTGCTCTTCAGGATTACATTGAGGTGAGCCGTGGGCACCCAGCGGCTTGGATACCCAAGAGAGAAATGCACTTAACTGGTGTCTGTCGAGAGCCCGTTATGGACACGGCACTGTGTTAGGCGCCGTGATGAGTACAAAGGAGAGTAAGTGGCTCACTGTTCAGTGGGAGCTCTACATCGAAGCAGGCGGTGACTGGAAATACTAAGATTTCAAACACATGCGGTGAGAGAAGAGAGCAGGTCACCCTCAGGTCCATATGTGGATCTGGTAGCAAGGCCTCGTGAAGGAGTGGGTTTGAGGAAGACCTTATGTTGAGTAGAACTTTGGCACATGGGCCTGAAGGGTGATGTGCCTTTATATTCCACTTGGTGGGGTAGGGAGGCGGTCAAATGCCCAAGGCGCTTTTGTGCCCTTTCTCCTGCCCGCATGCGCATGTGCGCGCTCTCTCTCCCTCTCTCGGTGGGAAGAGAAGTGAGATTTAAGTTACTTGCTGGTAGCTGTTCTAAAATATTAAGTGGAGAAGAAATTTAACATTTGAAGTGAGATTTAAGGATTGCTTGTATATCTAAGTTTACCTCCCCTCCCTGGTTATCACGTGAGATGAGCCTGCTTTTCCTCCGTCAGAATGTCAGAATTAGAAGGCGGGGCGGTTGTTTTGCACAAACCTCCCACGGTGCTGTTGTGGGCATGTGCATTCATTTTGCATTTCCTGAGCCCTCTCTCTTCCCGTCCTCTGCCTCAGCTTATCTCAGGAAACACTGATTCACATTGGAGAATTTGGGGGGAGTGACCAATGCCCTAGAAGTGAAATCCAGCCTGCTGAGAACAGGAGCTACGGGATGAAGAATTGAAACTTAAGTTTTCATGAGGCTGTGTGGAAGGGACTTCCCTTTTGATAAACCATTGACAATTTGGTTTCCAGTATGAGTCAATGACCATCTGTTTTTGTTGCTTTGGGTCAAGAATAAAGTGTAATGGAACATTTACTCAAGCTTTTGCCCTTACTGGCTCTACAAATATATTTGGATTCTGAATTGCAACTTCCTTCATTATTACTTTAGTTAGTTTCAGACTTTTTCTTTTTAATTCACATATATATATATGTGTGTATATATATATATATTAGAGACAGAGTGCATATGTGAGCAGGGGAGAGGGACAGAGAGAGACAGAGACAGAGAGAAAATTTTAAGCAGGCTCCATGCTCAGCATGAAACTGGACTTGGGGCTTGATCCCACAACACTGGGATCATGACCTGAGCCTAAATCAAGAGTCAGACGCTAAGTTGACTGAGCCACCCAGGCAACCCCAGTTTCAGACATTTTATAAGAAGACTGTCTGCATATCCTATCCTATTATGATTAAAAGAATGTTTTTCTTTTCTTTTTTAAAATATAATTTATTGTCAAATTGGCTTATATACAACACCCAGTGCTTATCCCAATGAGTGCCCTCCTCAATGCCTGTCACCTACTTTCCCCTCTTCCCCACCCCCTCGTCAACCCTCAGTATTGTTCTCTGTATTTAAGAATATCTTATGGTTTGCCTCCCTCCGTCTCTCTTTGTAACTTTTTTTCCCCCTTCCCGTCCCCCATGGTCTTCTGTTCAGTTTCTCAAGATCCACATATGAGTGAAAACATATGGTATCTGTCTTCCTCTGCCTGACTTACTTTACTCAGCATAACACCCTCTGTTTTTCTTGAAGCAAATGCTGCTTCTCTTCCTACATAGGAGCCAAAATTATAGTGTCATTAATAATTGTGACTTCCTCATCCATGTGATATATTTTAATGAGACATAGGACAACATAGGTCTGTATTTCAAAGTAGGTTGGTTTGTCACCCTTTTTTAAATTTAATTTCTTTCAGGGAGGGCTGATAAACTTTGAGAAAAGGAGAAGGGTAAGTAGATGTCTTGGCTGCAGTTTTCCATTTCACTTCATCTGGGCATAAAAAAGGGAAGAGGAGACTTAAACTTTGAATTAGCATCTATGAAGCATTTATCATATACCATTGTGCCTTGTGCATTCTATGTATAAACCTCCCTCTCCCCCCCCACCCCCCACGGAGTGCTGTAAAATAGGTTTTATCTTCCTCAACTTGACCAAGGGTCCCTTGGTAGCGGAGCCAGGAACAAGCCCTGTCCTGCTGCTACAGAGCCCCTGTTTCTTTCCTTACCCCCTCCTCCCTGCCCATCTCATTGTTTATAATTAGCTTGGGCAATAACAGGTTCACCCGGTGAAGGTGAAGGAGCTTCAAAAGAGTAAATGACATGAAAGAGTTAATAAAGATGGTGAACTCTGGGTCTGAGAGAGGAAAGGAGAGGGTCTTCACTGTTACACGTGGATGCTTATTCTTTTCCTTTCCTGTCAACACGAGAAGGGAGTGTTCAACATCAACTTGAATGTTTCTGTGGATAGAATTGTGGATAGTTTTGCACTGCACTGAAAAAGATAAAACAGGGCTTTGAAAATTTACTGTGGTTTTCATGTTAGAATAGTGTGTTTGAAGAAATACGGAAATGAATCAAAGGAAAATGAGCAAAATAATGCCCTTGCACCCCACCCCCCACCCTAATACTCCTTCTTCTTTACTTATTCAGTCATTCTTTCATTCCACCAAAATTGCTGACATACCTAACATGGGTTGAAGCCTCTGATAGGTTTGGGACTGTAGCAGAGAAAACCTGGAGCCCCCTGCCCTCATAAAGTTCACAATCCAGGAGGAAAAGTAGACAAATAAGGAAGCTATAATACAGCTGATAGGGCTTGTGAGCAGAAGTAGACGGTATCACAGGAATATGTAGGAGGGGCATCGATCCCCAACTTGTAGAGCCAGAGAAACTTCCAAGAGGAAGGAGGAAATGACATTGAGTTAAAATCAAAACTTCAGGAGCCAACCAGGCTGAGCTCATTAGTAACAAGATATGCTAGCCTAGACAAATTTAAGTCCCCTGTCCCTAGCAGAGTAGAGCATGATGATAAATGTTCCTTGAGGATATCAAGACCAAGAGCTGAAGTCATTGGATGCGAAGTTGATGCCCACACAATCTGCTCATCATTGAATTTCTTCTGTCATGTCCTGGACCGATAAAACAAATTTACTTATTGGCCGTGAGAGTTACCCATCTTTGTCCTTGAACTTCAGAATAACCCTGGATGGTACTCTCTTTCCTTTTAAGACTAGCATGTTAAACTTTTGGAAAATTTGAGTATGAAACCTAAAGCTAAAACCTTATACCCTTTGGTATAAAAACCTTATACCCTTTGTTGACTTAAAAAAAAATCTTTATTGAAACATCTAAAGAAGTATAAATAATTTTGGATATAATTATATACTTGCTTCTCTTGTGAGCTTTAAAAGATTTAGTGAAAGGATTTACTGGAGTAGTAAAAACCCAAGGATTTGGGAAATCCAAACATTTGAGTTTATGAGGCCCCAGACTGTTTAGATATTCAGCCCCACCAAAACTTATTTACTGAGGAGTAAGGGTTGAAGAAGATGGGGATGGGGAACTTAGGAGCCTCCTGACTTAAAGTTAATTTTTGTCTTTATCTTTTAGGACATAGTAATGGAAATTTAAAATATACTTTGGAAGTACACAACTTTAAAAAATAACTTTTCTATCCTTAGAATGAAAACTTGAAAGAGAAAAAGGAAGCCACTATGGCTTTAGGTAATCACTAGTTTGGGTTGCTCTGCTAGCTTGTTTTATTCACATAAATTGCTTTTTCAAGAAGAAGGGAGGATTGGCAAGTAAGCATACTTGGGATTCAGAGTTGAGATTCACAGTTCTTTCACTTCTAAGAAAGGCGGTACTTTAGAGTCCTCCTCGATGTTTTTCTCCATTGTTTATCCTAATGTGGTGTGTTTTCATGTTGAAAGATGTACACACTATTTGGTTGGCCTTATTATTTACTTTCTTTTTGGTGTTCTGTCTGCTGTAGGAATTCGAAGTGATCGCCCAGATAAAACTCTTACAATCTGCCTGCAATAGCTATTGTATGACCCCGGACCCAAAGTTCATCCAGTGGTTCCAGAGGCAGCAGCTCCTAACAGAGGAGGAAAGGTAGGTGTGCATATTGCCTATCAGGGTGGAGCTAAGGTGTTGGTGAGAGGAATACGACATCCATTTCCTCACTCAGCCATTTATTCAGCATCTATTTATTGAGCAGCTACCAGATTCTAGATGCTCTTCGAAGGGTAATGGTGTAGCAGGAAAAGCCAGACTGATGGTGTCTGAAGATGTGCTTTCAGATTCTTGGTTCCACCATTTATTTATCTTTGTAACCTTGAACAAGTCACTTTTTCTTCCTGGTCTTCAGGATGCTCATTTATAAAATATTTGTTTGTGAGGATTAAATGAAATCATATTTGGAAAATCATTGTTAACGTGCAGTTCATCAAGATCACCACCACCACCACCACCATTGTCACCCTGTTTGCCATTTTTGTTCATTGGTACTGGCTTTCCAGGGAGCTTTCACCTGGGAAGGAGAGACAGACTCATGAAAAATAGAAATATGGTAGGTAACTAAAATGCCACAGGACCTGTGGGCAGGAACATTTCCTTTGACCAAGGATAAGGGGAGGTAGGGAAGATAATCAGAAAGGTGTAAACATTTGGGCTGAAGGTAAGATTTCACTAGGAGAACTGGGGAAGAACATTCCATACGGAGGGTAGAACAGCAGCAAAGGCTTGGGGGCCTGACATGTTTGGCATTGGGAACAACAGTGAGAACTCTTTTGGCTGGGACACAAGGGACAGTTTTCAGAATCGTGGTTGACAAGCATGGAAAAGTACATTAACTCCAGTGCCTTGACTGTTGGCCCAGCAAGGGTGTTACTCTTTACCCTGTAGTCTAGCGGATCAGAGTCTGTTGGCTGTATCTGGCCTACCATGTGTTTTTACATTTTGAAATGGTCGAAAATAAAAAAGAGAGAAGATTGTAACATGGGACAGTTATTTGACATCTACGATTTAGTATCCATAAATAAGGTTTTATTGGAATACAGCCCATTCATTTACATCTTATTTATGGTTGCTTTCATGCTTTAAAGGCAGCAAATTAGGCAGGAGAGAGACCATATAGCCTGCAAAGCCTAAAACACTTGCTATCTGGTCCTTTAAAGAAAATATTTGCTGACCCCTGCTGTAGTGGACTGGGGGATAGCCTTGAAAATTTATCATCAGGGACAGCAAAATTGACAGCAAAACAAGTATTTTTTTGCTTGCAAAAACATTTGCTTGCAAAACAAGTCATTTTGCAAATGAGGAAATTGAGATTCAGAGAATAACTGAACTTGTCAGTGATAGAGTTTGGTTTTAAACTCCAGTCTTCTTGACTCTCCAACCGAAGCTCTCCAGGTGGTTGTGTAATGTTGGGCAAATCACATACAGACCTCAGTCCCCTCATTTGGAAGATAGGTGATTTCTGAGGTCCTTTGTAATCCCCGTTGCATTAAAACAAAACCTGTGATTCAGGGCTCATTGGTTGCTGAAGATTTTTTCCTTGCCACGTAGAAAATAAAGCAGGTACTGCCTCTCTTTGCATTTCTGCTCTGACAATCAGTTTGTGTGAATTAACTTTCTCTCTATGTGTACGTCCTTCTGACATACATACCATGGCTGGTGGTCTGGATCAGAAAGTCTAGACCCACAACATCAGCTATAACAATTAACTGTTTGTTGATTGTAATAATTGACTTTTTAGTGATTAGAAGAATCTTGCTAAATATACCCTGCTTTTTTTTCTGCCCTATTTATAATCACCTGTAGAGCTTAATATTTCAAAAATTCCTGTATCAATGAATCCCTGTACATGAGCAAACACCTAAATACATCTTTAGGTTTAAAAAAAAGTGCACATAATTAACGACTTAGCAGCTACCATTGATCACACTGACCCTTCCTCACCTACCCAGAACCAAATACATCTACTAGTTAGAGCTACCAGCTTTCATAAAAGACATTTCAAGTCAAATATAAATTCCTCTTGTGTGTCTGCAAGTTGTAGTTGCCTGGCATATAGCTGTCTGAATTTGGAGCATTTTTAATTTAGGCTGTTTTGGCACTTAAAAATCATATTTAATATATCTTTACCGATAATATAACTGCCTCTGTCTATTCATTAAAGATTGGTTTACACAAGCCTCTTCTTTCATTTCTCTTAGACAAAAAGTTGAGCATGTGCACACATGCATGAAGTAATGAGGGGAGGTACCAGATAAGAAGTAATTCTCCCCCTGGCTTGTAGCAGGATGAGAATGATCAGGAAACAGAGGAGTCAGTCTTTGATGCGGCCAAAGCACCCAGTCCCTCCCTGAGGCATGCAGCACTGAACAGCCGTGATCCGTAGGCCAGGGTGGGGGGGAGAGGAGGGGCACACATATAAATTTTAACATCTTGGCCATTCAGTCCATCCCTTCTGACACTGGTGGTAGAACAACACGGCATGTATCTTTACTCTGAATGGCCAGAGACCTCCCTCTAAAACAAACTTGGCAGATCATGTGCGTTTCCCTCTCTTCAGTTCTCAAGCTCTGACCTCACAAGCTCCCGTCTCTTCCCCAGCTACGCCCTGTCCTGTGAGATCGAAGCAGCTGCAGACGCCAGTGCCACTTCACCCAAGCCTCGGAAGAGCATGGTGAAGAGGCTCAGCCTGTGAGTGTCACCCGCGGGTCCCAGGGGATCCCATCAGAGAAGGGATGGGAAGGGTGTTCAGTACTGTAGCCCCGAGCCAGGCCAGAAGGGAGGAGCAGTTCCCTCACTTGTTAATCATTCTGTCACGAACCCTACATAATTTCTAAATCGATTCCTTCTTCTCCACTGTTCTCTCTGGCGTGGACCACCGTCATCTCCTGCCTGGAGATGCCCACAACATCCTTACTGGCGTCTGGCCCCAACAGTCCATTCTCCACCAAATAGTTTGGTATTAAAACATACACCAGATTATGCCACTTCCTTGCTTAAAAACCTCTGTGGCTTTTATCTGAATTTGCACCCAGACTCCTTAGCGTGGCTTAGGAGGACTCTCATGGTCCTCTCCCAACCTTCTTGACCACCTTCCTCTCATCCAACCTTCGCCCTTGTTCACCGAGACTCAGCCATACCCTTCGTCTGGCCACACCCATCTTCTAGCCATCTGCCAAGTTGGCTTCTAGCCATCGTTCTTGCCTCAGGGCCTTTGCACCGGATGTTCCTTTGGCCTGGCATGTGCATTCTCTGTGCTAGCTCCTTCAGATATGGGCAACAGTGTTTGCTCCCGAGAGAGAGCCTTCTCTGGTGCCGCTGCCCACCCCCATCACTCTCGGTCACATCGGCTGCTTCTTGTAGCGGAACGTAAGCGGCAGAGAGCAGGACCCTTGTCCATCACACTCATGGCTGTATGCCCAGCCCAGTGCCAGGCATGCAAGAGACACTCCAGAGCCAACTTCATGATACCTGTCTCCCTTTGAGTAAAATCAGGGGTCCTTACAGTGGCCCTCAAGACTCTTTAGGGACTGCAGTGCCATCCCAGTGCTGCCTGTCCCTTACCTGTCTGTGCTCATCTTTCCCTGTTCACTCCACTCTGCTTTCCAGCCACCCACACCTCCCTGAACGTGCGAGGCCCTCCATTTCTTCTGCTTAGAGCACTGCTCCCCAAATAGCCAAGTGACTCACTCACTCCCTTCAGAAGTTTGCTGAGACATCACCTTCTCAGCCTTCTGCCAACCACTTTATTTAATACTATGCCCTGTCTGCCTTACCTGCCCGTGGCACCCTCTCTCACCTTCACCCACTTTGAATTTCTCCACTGCCTTTACCTCCATGGGACATACTGTATGCTGTATGAGTCTGTTAATGATCTCGAATGCAAACTCCATGAAGGCAGGCATGTATGTCTGGTTTTTGTTCATTGCTGTTTCCCCAGAACCTAGAATGGTGCCTGGCACATAGTAGATGATTAATAAGTATTTATTGAACGAATAAATTGAGCCATGTGCTGACACTATTTTAAGAACAATACATGTATTTTTGATCCAATCCACGAAATAACCTAAGTGGTAGGTCCTAATGTTACACCGACTTTATAAACCAGGAAAGTAAGGCACAGACAGGGTAAATAGTGTGCTAGTTATTGGAAGATCTGGATTCAAACTCAAGATTTGGCCATAGAACAAGATGCCTTTTTACTATACTACCTATGGGAAAAATACTTTCTGAAGGAAGAGAAGAAGGAAAGATAGAGCAGGAGGTAAAAAGTAGGGGAAGAGGAAGATGAGGGAGAGAAGGAAGACAAGGAAGAGGGAAAGGGTGCAGAGGGTGGAGGAAAGAATGAGAGACTGTTACTTAATTAGACCCTGTGCATTGATGGCAGCCATTTTTACAGAAGAGCCAGAGAGGATCAGGTCTGTGTCACAAGTTGATCTCTCAGACATTAGACTCTAAGAGACATCAGGCTAATGAATCAAATGAAGGCTAAAGAGGTCAGTGCCAGGAAACAGGGATTGCCATTTGATTAATAACTTGGCTCTTCCCTTTGAAGACCTATACCTGGGCTTGATCTCCGGGGCGTCTTGGTCAGCATTGGCTGGCGACGGGTAAGAACAGTGATTAGGAAACATTGGCCAGGTTTTTTTTGTGTGTCAGGGTGGCTTGGGAGCCCTGCTGACTCGGCAGATGCCAGCTTTCCACCACTTATCTGTTGTGTGAATGTCTGTGTCCTCATTTGTGAAGCCAGAATAGTAATGTTCATCTTGGTGGGTTGTTTCACTGCTGGTGGGGTTGCAACGCTCCTCAAACACTGCCTCACTCTCAAAGGGGCCTGAAAAGCTACAGTTATTTTCTCTGAAACAACTTCTGTTCCTGTCTTTTTTTTTTTTTTTGGGGGGCGGGGGGTGTCAGGATTCTGACTGTTTCTCTGTGAGTTTGCTACTTCCCAGCCCAGTCTGTCCACCCACTCAGTGAGTCCCAGTGAGACCCGGAGGCAAGGATGCCACATGAACTTGGATATTGCCATATTTCCAATTCACATGTGAAGGTCCTTACCGGCTGTGGAGGGCATAATCTCCCACTAATGACACTGCTCAGGCTTCCACCTGATATCAGGTGACAGCTGAAGGTGACATTGGGATTGGGATTTTATAGAAAGCATTTTGAAGGTAATCTTCATATCTTACCAAACCTCTGCCCTGGCCCTCCTGAACGCTAGATTTCTGAGCTCACAGATTGGCCCCTATAGAATTTCCATAGTGTCTTGCCATCGTGTCACGGCTGCAGTTCTGGAGGAGAATGAGCTCTCTTTTGAGGTAACCCGAGGGCCTGACCATGCCTTGTCAGCTCGTAAGATGGACACCTACACAGGGAATCCGAGTTCCCGAGAGGTGGGTCCAGGAGTGCTGGGCATCTTGATGGTCTTCTGCAACAGAAATAATCGGAAATTTCTGGACCTGCTATGGCAGTCAGAGGTCAGCACAGGCATATCTATTCCTTTTTTTAAATTTTTAAATTTTGTAAGTTTATTATTTATTTTGAGACAGAGAATGAGCAGAGGAGAGGCAGCGAGAGAGGGAGATAGAAGATCTGAAGCGGGCTCCACGCAGACAGCAGAGAGCCCGATGCGGGGCTCAAACTCGTGAACTGTGAGATCATGACCCGAGTTGAAGTCAGACACTTAACTGACTTAAGATGCCACCCAGGCATCCCAAGTACTCCTAAGGGCTACTGCCTTTGCCCTCTTGCTTTTTCTTCCCTGTCCTCAGGCAGTAGCCACTGTAGGTGCGTTTGGACATAACTGTACCCCTCTACCCTCTTCAACCCAGCTATCCAGTTGCTTTAGCACCCCTGGGTCCTCTCTTTGCACTGAGAGAGACACCTGCATAAACCCTGCAAAGATATTCACGTGAGGCAGGACTGTCAGGGTGCAGTGCCGTGCATCAGGTGTGGTAGACACCGAGTACGTTCTCTCATTGGTGAAATCTTGCCAAGATGCTTGAGTTTAAACCTTCGAAATCTGAGTTTGAACAAGTATTATGAATAAAAGAGGCCACATTGTCACCCTTCGTATTCCTTGGACATCTAAGGGTGATTGTATGCCACCGATTTCCAAAATGTCTTATGATCTTCGCGTTTTTTAAAATGTGGCAAATGTACTTTTCCTTGCCCCACATTTAACAACCCATTTTCTAAAGAGGTTGGAAAGGATTCTGAAGCCGTAAGGGAAGGCATGCTTGGTCTGAAAGTCAGAGATGCCTAGTATTGAGCTAGAATTAACCTTTATGAAGCAGAAATGACCTCATGGAATTGTACAAATGGAAGAACCTTTAGTCTTTGACCAATTTTATTCTAAGCTAGATCCTCAGATGACGGGCTACGGACCACTGTTTCACAGCCTTCAACGTCTACCTCGTAATTCACGGAGGTGTACGACAAGTGGCATTGTTTTTTCCTCCTGTGAATTGTGGTCAGAGTTTAGAGCTTTCCCCTAGAGACCCCCTAGGGCTTGGAAGTCCAAGAAAGGAAGTGACATGGGAAATGGGACAAGAGGTGGTGGGTGGAGATGAGGCAGAACAAAGATATGCTTCAGGTCTTGAAATTTGAGCTTCTAATTTCTGAAATATTTAATGAAAAATCAAGCTCAGTAGTTCTACTCTTGTTATTTTGTCCAGTCTGTGCTTGTTGGGCTTGGCTGCATTTGCTAGTTCCTTTACATGCCTTTCCTCCTTGCATCTTGCCCTTCCCTCCTTTGACTCCTTTTCACATTGTCTGTTAATGCAAACCTTCTCCGTGTTTGTCTGAGAAAGTCTTTATTTTGCGCTCACTCACAGAATTCTATTAGCTGGGTATAGAATTCAAGGATGACCATTATTTTCACTTAGCACTTTGAAGACATTATTCCATGCCTTCTGACTTCTGCTGTTTGCTTTTGAAATGTCTGCTATCTATTTAATTCCCATTCCTTTGTATTATGCACCCCCCGCCGTTGCTTTTAAGAACTTCTTTTGTCTTTGATATACCGTTAGAGAGTTTAAGTGAGTATTGAGTCTTATTTATCCTCTTCAAGACATGGTTCCTGAATCTAACAATTCGGGCAGTTCATTAGTTCTGGAACCTTCTCACCCACCATCTCTTCAGTCAAGGTCATCCTTCCATTCTCTTCATGGTCTTCTCTTGGAACCCTTCTTACACATGTCAGCATCTCTTATTCCAATCTCTGTCTTTTAACCTTTCTTATTTTCCATGCCTTTATATTTTGATGCTGATTTCTGATAACTTTCTTCATATCTATCATCTTGTTCACAGTGCTTCTCTTAAGCAGTTATTTAACCCTTTTACTGAGTTTTTACTTTAAATCACTAAATTTTTTAGTCTAGAAGTGAATTTTTTTTCCCAAATTGTCTTCCTGTTCTTTTGTCAGGATGTCCTGTTCTTCTCTCCTGTTTTCAACCTTTTTTCTTAGATCTTTAATATATTAAACATATTTATTTTATAGCCTGGTCCATGGTAGACACTCAAACATTTATCAAATGAATGGATAAGTTATTAGTTTCTTTCTGTCAATTCTTGTATCTGAAGGTCTCAAGAGTCTAACGTTTGTTGACTCCCTTTGGGTGGAATATTTCCTTGTATGTTTTTATAATATTATGAACTCATCTTTATTAGAAAATCCTCTATATCCTGGGCTGAAAGTGTATTCCTCCAGAAAGATTTCTTAATTCTGGTTTGCACCAAAGTATAGCATAGGTAGGAAACCTGAGTGAGGTGCTGGCCAAGATCACACATGATTTCAGGGGAGACATTTTTCTTTCACCCAAGCTCAGGCCAAGACAGATAAGCTTTCTTGTTGTCTTCCTGTGCCAGCAGGAAGATATTTTTCTAGCCCATCTTTTTACCTAGGGTGTAGCTCTTTGAGGGTCTTGGCTCTATAAGGGATTTCAATTTCAACTCCCCACCTTATAAAAACAGAGGCCCTCATCTTTGGGTCTGTATATGTGTTAAGACCCGTGTTCCGAGCTCCCCAAGATTGGTACCTCCCGCTCCCCACCCAGAGCAGCTGCAGGATTAGCTCACATGCTTCTGGTTTTCAGTTCCCTTTTCATTTATGGCCCATAGGGATTTTCCTTACTGTGTTGCAAGCTCAACTTTAAAAAGAGTTTTTAATGTTTCTTATCTGGTTGTTTTATAGTGAAGTGGTTTAGCTCATTGTAGTTCACCAGATTGTTGGAAACAGGAGTTGTCCTCCTTGGTTTCTTGTCCAAAGCAGTGCCATCTTCTTCTTTAGCCTCATCCATCGTTCATTTTATGATGGTAAGTGGCAGGATGAGGTGATGGGATTTTGATCCTGCCACTATGGTCTGTTGCATGTTAAAAAATGAAGAACCATTGACCTAGAAAGACCTCAGATGAATATGGCCTCTCATTCAGCTAAACAATCTCTGTGTTCTTTGAGGTTGGAAATGGCCTACTCAGATGAGACGTTTACTGTGATCTATTAGACACTTTATAGGAAATGTTTTCCAATAATGCCAGGGCATGCAGGATTGACAAAACAAGGGGTTAATTACCGCAAAATATTTGCTAAGTCGTGGATTCCAGATTTGTAAACAAATGCCTGGCACTATGTGTTTTGCAGATTGTTTCTGGGGTCAGACATTATGACCAGTAGCACTCCCACCAAAGAGCAGCCCAAGTCCACTGCCAGTGGGAGCTCTGGTGAAAGCATGGACTCTGTCAGTGTGTCGTCCTGCGAGTCAAACCACTCAGAGGCTGAGGAGGGCTCCATCACTCCCATGGACACACCTGATGAGCCTCAAAAAAAGGTATATGCTTATTCCCTTCTGATAAATCCTAATGTAGACAACTGATGTAGTGTTTGCCAATGAGAATGTCTGTTTTCAAGTTTATCACTGTACAGTATGTTGAAATTCATGTTTATAGGATCTGCAGAGTAGAGTTCAATCTAGGGACCCATTCTTCATGGAAACAGGTCCAAAAACAATGAGCATGTTGGTTTATTCCTGTGGCCTTTGAAATATTGTCCTGGATCCAAAGGTGACTGAAGGATTGTGGCCTGTAACATGAGGTACACTTTTTAGGAGTCATAGAATTTTCTTAGAAGGAGCGCAAAGTCAGAAGACAGATGTGTCAGCCTCTTGGTGTCATACCTTGTCTCCACCATGCTTTTACCATAATAATGTTACACAGTAAACCACTCCAGAACTCAGTGACTTAAAACAACAGCATCTGCTGGTTGGTTGATGTGCACCGGGCTTAGCCTTGGCCATGGGTTTGGGCCAGGTCTGCTCCTTGCATTCTTTTCGGAATTATGAGGCTATCCAGGGCATATTGTGAGTATGCTAAGACAGATGAGCAAGAGAGCAAGCCCAACCCCATAGGCATGTATCAAGCCTTCACTTTGGTCATAATACCAACATTTTATTGCCCAAAGCAAATCATGTGGCCACATCTCACATAAGTAAGTCAGGCAGGGGACTCCTTCTAATGGGAGGAGCTGTGGAGTCCCAGGACAAAGGACATGGATACAGAGGGGCGTAAGGAGTTGGTAGCAAGTATACAATCTGCCATGTCCCAAAAAAGAGAAAGCTATGAGAGGTGATAAAAGAATTCCCATAGAGGGTGTCTATTTTCCATGGCTTCATAAAGAAATAAAACAAGATGTGACTTAATCTTCTGTACGCATCTGCTTTAATTTCTTGGTGAAGAAACTTGAAATCAGAAACATCAACTGTGATGTGACTAGAATTTGCACCATTTGGGGGGAGATTTTTGGCCAGCCAGACTTGCTGTGTAAGTGAGTGTTAGCCCCTTAGCTTATGCATAGGCCAGGGACGTAGAGTGGTAAGAATTCCTCCATGTGGTGTGTTTCTGCCGTTCTGTAAGGGGATCGGTGTGCAGTTTCACATTGTGTTATGAACAACAGCAGCAATAGAGGAACCCTCAGGTGATCTCATCACAATGTAGCCGATCCAGGACAGACATCATACTCAGGATGAGTATGTCTGAGATGTCTCAGGTGCTGCCCCAGCCAGAACTCTTACCCTCATGCCCTGAAATCCAGAGGAACATCCTCCAAACATTGAAGGAAAAGCTCTGCAAACACCTTGGAGCCTGTTCTCCGTTTTCCCAGGCATATTTTCAAAACCGGAGATGTAATCATTCTCCATGACTTGACATACGGCATTGTATTCATCAGAATCTGGAGTGAGGCATCATTCTTCACCTTTAGACAGGTTCTTATTCTTTGTGGCCCCCTTTTCTGATGGACATCATACAAAAGTGAAAATAGGGGTGGGTATATCACACACATCTTTGTGGGATTTCTCCCTGTCCAGGAAGGGGATGGAATCGCCTTCACACCTGTTGGCGCATTGGACGTGTGTGAAGGTCCAGATCATCCCTTTTAAAACTACACAGGAGCCAGCCCAGTGGGTATCATTTGCACCCCACTTGCTGCAAACTTTTTGACTCCTCCCTTATCACATGGGTGCTTCAGTTTCTTGCACAAGTCGGGAATTTTTATTCTTCAGATGAACCTTCCACAGAGGCATGAAGTTCTGTAGGTTTAAAGCGGAATCATTGACTTGGATGCACGTACACGCGGGGCTGCAGTATCCCTGGATGTCACCTGGAAAGGCGTTGGTGCCCCCTGCTCCCCATGTAGCGGGACCTGGAGGACCTCCACAGCCTCTCCCTACTCCGGATCCTGAGCCTCCAGATGCCCCGCCCATGCCTTTCCCAGCGGTGCTCCACGAGGTTGCTCCGTTCAGTGAAGTCTACTTGGCATTCCTGTTTCTTCATCCCCCAGTCATGGTTTCTAAACATTTAATTTCACACCTGCTCCTCATAGCAGATTCTCAGTAAGAACTAGGGGTTTCCTCAAGTGGTCCGTTGAGAGCTGCTGTACTTCAGGCGTCTTCAAGGCTTTATCGTAATCATAAATGTCATTAAAATTATGGAAACTCTAACAGAGGAAAGGGGATTTATGTAGAGGAAAAGGGAGGTGAAAAAAATTGAGCTAGTAATTGGACAACCGACCTTCTTGGCTACTGTGTGTGGTGCATCTTTAAGCAAAGTGATGCTGTTGAAATCATGCACCACCAGTTTGCCCTCACACTGAGTCACAAAGTGGATTCCCTTGGTAAAATAGACAAAACATGTTACTAAGTAAGCCATATTATGACAGAGTCACAGTTAGATTTCTACATATCAGAGTTGTGAAATCAGCTTGCTGGCTCTAATTAAACTAATCATATAGTAGAATTTAATGTGAAGTTATGCTATAGGAAGACATCCTTAGGAAATAAAATAGAATAAACTCCATTTACTTGGAAGCTAGATAATCAGGATGCTTAATTTCTGTACTCTTTCTCTTTGGAAAACTAGATTGACATGAAAGACATAAGTAGGTTACTTATTTTTTAAATGATTTCCGAAATGTTTGTTAAGATTAATGTGGTATAATTTAGCTTAACTCATTCTGAGAAATCACTTGTAATTTTCTACAGTAAGAATTGTTATTTAAAGTGATTGAATTTAGTGGTGTTTGGGTTTTTTCCTCCAGATTTTTATGTGAAGTCCCTTTATTTTATTTTATTTTTTAGGAAAGTTACAGTTTTATTTATTTATTTTTTACCATGTATTAGTTTATTTTTATTTATTTATTTTTTTAACACAACCTAATGAGTTTTGGGCATCCTATTTCATTGGTAATTAGTCTTGCATAGTTTATGGTTAACTATGTAGTTAATCGGAAAAGCACATTAACTATAGCACCTCGTTCCCTAACTGTCCTTGATATACAATGTGAAAATGTATACAGTTGGTCCTAGAAACAAATGTAGAAAGTAATGGAGCTTCTCATAAGCTGTGTTCCCTTTGGGCAAGACCCTCTATTTCTCTGAATCTTTTTTCCCTTTATAATGCTCTGAGTTTTGTTCACAAGATAGTTGTGAGAGCAACATGAGATAAGATATACAAAAGCTCATCACGAACATCACAGTGCAAACATCACCAAGGTGGTGGTATACTATGTTCATTTACCACATTCTCATCAACTTTGGAGTGGGCCTTCGCTATGTGCTTGCTGTGTGAACCTGGCCTTTGGAGTCAGGAAACTGGGGAGCATGTCATGCTGGTGCTGCCAACAGTTTTCTCTCTAGCCTCAGGTTCCTCAGCAATAGAACACGATTGGGGCCAGGTGATGTCCAGAGGCCTAATGTTCCATCCAGAGCTGTAGAATCTGTGGCCTTATCTTAGAAACGTCTAAAACTTTCTCTCCTGCTACAAAATCTGTGATGTGGAGCCAGAATAGAAAAGATCGTGGTGGGTATGTTAAGCAGCATTCCCACTCAAGACAGTAGGACTGGGTAAGGCTTTCCTCCAGCTCTGGTTAAGCTTCCAGCTTCCTCCTGGACTCCACGTTGCCCTCTAGTTTCTGGTATTTGCTGCCATCTGCTGGTCACTTCCTTAAATGCAGCTGCAAACTCGGGGAATTGTGACAGCTGCCTTGCGTCCATCCTCACCTGGATGTAGAGTGACCAGGGCAAGTACTGAGTCACTGACAGGAATCTGCCAACAGGGTACTTACCCCAGTGACAAGATGTGTGTGTGCTGTGCGCTGTTGTGGAGGAAGTAACTGAAGTTCATTCATCGCAGCCTCTACTTCTGCTTTGAAAATTACGTAGCACGCCATTGGCCAGGGTTCTAATCTGTTTCCTTCTGGGGTGTGTTTACTCTTGCAGCTCTCTGAGTCTTCCTCGTCATGTTCTTCTATCCATTCCATGGACACAACTTCCTCAGGGATGTCGTCCTTAATAAACCCCCTCTCCTCCCCTCCGGCCTGCAACAACAACCCTAAAATCCACAAGCGCTCCGTCTCGGTGACATCCATTACCTCGACAGTGCTGCCTCCCGTTTACAACCAACAGAACGAAGACACCTGCATAATCCGCATCAGTATAGAGGACAACAATGGCAACATGTACAAGAGCATCATGGTGAGGCACTCAGACTGACACCCCTAAGCATGCACAGTATTAGTGTACACAGAGGCATCCGCCCAAAATGAATGTGTACCAGAATCTCCCTGGGTATACACAGTAATATATTTATATAAGCTGCTACACACCAGCAATGGCCATAAGATATAATGTTTACATCTTAAAAATTGCTAAAACTTCTCCCACTCAGTGTCACTTTTTTCACAAGCGTCCATTTGGATGACTGTATAATGTACCCCAGGGAAGATGCAGCTCCTGCATCCTTCTAGGAAGTCTTCCCACGGAACTCCGTGTCTGGATTTGTAATGAACTCTCATGCATTCTCGGCAGTGTCCTCCATGCTGGCCGGTCTTTCTCCTTTAGTCATTTGGAATCAAACTTATTAAGGTGAATGATCAGGCTGGAAACACAGTTTGATTCCACCAGGAACTATGTTTTATAAATTAAACGAGACAGACCTTTTTGAGCTCCTTGCAAAAACTGTGCTTCTGACACACTCTCAAAATTGTCTTGAATCAAAGGCAGGCCTTTTGGAATACATCAGGCCTCTTCTGGTAATAATCTTAGGTGTGTAATTCCAGGAAGAGACTCTGTCATTTGTAGGACACTTCGTATCCCAAAGGACAGGCTCTCATCTGCCCTGGATCCTGTCTTCTCCCATCTTTATCACCCGCCTTCCTGGAGGGCCCACGAAGTGCTCACGAGCTCGGCTCTGAGTATAACTTACACACTGTATTCTAACATTCCAAAGGAAAACTTTCCTAATGCAATTATCGAATCAACAAAAGATCCTTGAACGTTGGGATGTGTACTTGTCACTGGGCCGGGCTTCGTGGATAGGGAGATGAATGAGGCGCTTCTGTCTTTGGGGGCCTTCCAATCAGAAGGGAGCTCAGAAAGCATTATTCAACATGCACCATATTCTCTAATAGAGGTCAGGCCGGATTGCAAAGGGCCTCCAGCCCTCAAGTGGGAGTTTGTGTCCTACAAGCAATAGCATCTTATTGAAGGCCTTGAAGTAGTGATCAGATTTGTTCACTGGAAAAGTAGTTGACATTGTGGAGACAGTGCTCTGGTGGGGGGTAGATGGGACCATCTTCCTCATAGCGAGGAAGCGAGTCAGGAAGCTGCTCTCATAGTCCATGTAGAGGATGATGAAGGCTTGAATGACAGCCATGTGGTTGGAGACAACATGGATTTTTGATTTTTATGAGGTAGAATTGCAGAATCCATTAGTTTAGTCGTCAGCTTTGGGTTACCGTTACAGGGGATGAGGAAGGGGGAAAACTAAAGGCTTTTGAGTGGTGGTTGGTGGTGCTATCAAGTGAGGTGCACAGTACTGGATGAGGAGGGCGCTTACATTGGAGGGGCAGCAGGACACCCAGCTGACATCGTCCAGAAGATGGGCCAGTGCGAGGCTGGCTCTTAGAGTTGTCCAGCTTACGCGGTGGACAGGGTCACGCAGGGAGTGAGAGCAGGGACAGAATTCAAGCGCGGGAGAGAGAGAGAGATTGAGGTGGAAGAACCACTGAGAAGCCACATCATCAGTGTTATTATTGTATTTTCAGTGTGGCTTCTTCACACGGCTTCTCTCACACATGCCAACAGAGAAGAAAGTCCCACCTTGTAACTAGACCGTGTCTCTGAAATAAAAGCTAAGAAGTGACACAGGCGACCACATGGATGGATCTCTAAAACACCACGTTGTGCTAAAGAAACCAGACACAAACGATGACATGCTGCAGGAGTCTTTTCTTTCAGAAATAGTCCAAACGAACCTTTGGTATTAGAAGCTAGCCTCAGGGAGGAAGTACAGGGAATTCTTCGCATTCTCTCTTTAAGGTGCATGAAAGTGACATGCTAGTGTCATCCAACACTGTTCCATTGAGTACACCAGCCACGTGTGGCAATTGAGCGTTTAAAATGGGAATAGTCCAGATGGAGATGTACTGTGAGTGTAAAATATATACCACATTTTGAAGACATAGTACAAAAGAAAGAATTTCTCGCTAATATTTTTGGATTATATACTGAAATCATACTTTGGATGTAAGGGAATAAAATATATTATTAAAATTAATTTCCCTTTTGAAAAACTTTTTTTAATATGGCTACTAGATATGTAAGATGAGAAATGGGGCTGGCATTATGTATATCTGCCGGACAGTGCTGGTTCAGAATGTCAGCCCGAGGTTGAGAAATTGCACTGACTGGGACTCTCCACCCCACTCAGTACATTGAGCGGGACAGAGTAATAAACTCTCATGGAAAGCCCTTGGCCATATCCCATCCTCGTTTGGACACACCTGGGGAAGTTTAAGGTCAAGATAGTTAAGGATAGGATAGGCTGGCTCTCTCCTTAGGTAGGTTTAAAGTTGACAACTTAGCCTGACGTTAATCACCTTAGCGCCCCATCCATCCCCCAGTGGGATCCTCTCTCTTTCACCTTATGCTTCTGGTCCAGTTTGATCCAGCTGTGGGAGTATTTTCTTTAGACTATCAAAACACATATTTCCTCTTTTAGAATTTTGTGTGCATCTATTTCTCCCTTGTAAAGGAATATGCCGGATGTTTTGGTAATAGACAAATGAACAGGGTCTTTGTCGCTTACAAGGACCCCATTGTAATGCGTGCTGTTTATTGAATCACAAATACCAGCTGCTGGTCCAGACCAGAGGGAGACATCTAGGTCCTTCAGGCTCTGTGACAGTTTCTTGGAGGAAATCAGTTGTCTTTTTCTTCTTTTAGTTTTTTAAATTTTTTCTTTTATTATTTACTTGCTTACTTACTGTCTCTCCTCTTACCTTCTGGTGAGAACAGCTTTTATTTTTAAGTAACGGTAATTTGTGGGGTGTGTGTGTGTGTGTGTGTGTGTACGTGTGTGCATTCTTTCTGATGTAAAGAAACTGCTCACAGGATGTTAGAAGAGTCAGCCCCTCTTTACCTCTCACGCTGAGCACCCTGCCAATAGTTGGCTGAAGTACAAAGATAAAGGGGAGACAGTCAGAACTGGGGGTGAGGAGAAACTTTACTTGCACTTGAAAAATGTTATATTTATTATTTTTGAACACCTAGAAGCCGATTTTTATTGAAGCCTAATTTACATCCAATTATGTACACAGGTCTTAAGTGTTCAGTTCCTTGGGTTTTGATAGCTACCTGTATCTGAGTAACTATCACTCCAAACCTAGATAAAGAACATTTTTCATCCCCCCAAAATTCCCTTGTGCCCCTTCCAATCAGTCCCCCCCTTTGCCCTTGGTAAAGGTTAAGTTTCATTATTGTTAGTTTTCTAAAGCCATAGATTAGGTTTGCTTGTTTTTCAAAAGAAATGACTCCTGTTTCATGTAATCTTTCATGTCTAGCTTTTCTTGCACAACGTGATGCTTTTGAGATTCATCCACATTGTTGCATGTGTTAGATTTGAGTTTACGGCTGCTGAGTTGTGCTCTCTCAGGAATATACTATAATCTGTCTGTCCATTTCCCCTGTTCTCTGCTGTCGAGGTGATTCGGGTTCATTCCAGTCTGAGGCCATTATGGATGAATCTGCTGTCAACATTTGTGTAGAAGTCCTTTTGCAGATACAGGTTTTCATTTCTCTTGGGGAATACCTAGCAGGGAGATTGCTGAGTCATGGGGTCTCTTGCGCGGTTTTGAATGGGTCCTTGTGCAGAACTGTGGTCACTTGTCTCCCCCAGGTTGTGGCCCGGCGTCATGGCAGCACCTCAGTGGGTACGGACGATTTTAGCCCAGGACCAAAAATGCCCTGCGCTTTCCATGGCCCCCTCCTCCTCCACCCTGCCCCCAACTGGAACCCCAGCCGGTGTGGAGGAGCCTGGCAAGGGGCATGCTCTGGTTTACTGCGGGACGGCAGTTGACTGGGGGAGGAGGGGACTGTGAGACTAAGCGTCCCACCATCATTCAGCTCCCTAGGGTGGAGCCAGGACTAGAACCCAGGAGCTCTGGCTCTGGGTCCTGTTCCACTGCACTGGGCCATCACTGCCACGAAGACACATGGCAGCAAGAATAAGAGGGTCAAGAGAACTCTTTCAGGCGACATGAAGCAGAATACTTAGAAGCCTTTCCATTGTCTTTCTAGTTGACAAGCCAGGATAAAACCCCCGCAGTGATCCAGAGGGCGATGCTGAAGCACAACCTGGACTCAGACCCGGCTGAGGAGTATGAGCTGGTACAGGTCATCTCGGAGGACAAAGGTGGGCGCACGTCGCGTCTCCTGGCGGGTTGCCTGGTGTGTGAAGTCAGAGAACGAACACAGTGGAACCCAATAGGGGTGTTTAATTATGGAGAGGTGGTATTGTGTGGGGGACCCTGCCATCACCTCACTCGTAGAATGGAGCGTCTCAAGCTACCCCCACAGTGGCCCTGTTTTTCCTACAATTTTTCTGCGCATCCTCATGCCCATTGTCTATAAACTTTTTTTTTTAATGTTTTATTTATTTCTAGAGAGAGAGACAACGTGAGAGGGGGAGGGTCAGAAAGAGAGGGAGACACAGAATCTAAAACAGGCTCCAGGCTCTGAGCTGTCAGCACAGAGCCCGACGTGGGGCTCGAACCCACGAACCGTGAAATCATGACCTGAGCCGAAGTCGGACGCTTAACCGACTGAGCCACCCAGGCACCCCTGTAAACTTTTTTTTTAAGTTTATTTATTTATTTTGAGAGAGAGAGAGAGAGCAAAAGGGGAGGAGCAGAGAGAGGGAGAGAGAGAATCCCAATTAGGCTCCATGCTGTTTGTGCAGAGCCTGACACGAGGCTTGAGCTCATGAACCGTGAGATAATGACCTGAGATGAAACCTTAACCACTGAGCCACCCAGATGCTGCTGCATTCTCCATAAACTTTCTAGCAAACATTCTCCTTGGAAGGGGTCACTCCCCGTGTCAGAAGGTGAGGGGAGGTGGGGCCTTTTGGGTCTTTGCAGATAGTCACATACCTCCGTCACCCAGTAATGTGTGTTTCAGTTGTATGTGAACCTGAAATGTAGTGGTCCTTGTAATAATTTCTCACTGTTTCAGTTAATCATGCATGAGAGGCTTAGAGGTTTATCTTACAGTTTATCTTTTAATTTTTTATTAAAAATTTTTTGATGCTTTTATTTAGAGAGAGAGAGACAGAGAGCAAGCAGGGGAGGGGCAGAGTGAGAGAGGGAGACACAGAGTCCAAAGCAGGCTCCAGGCTCTGAGCTGTCAACACAGAGCCTGACACAGAGCTCGAACTCACAAACCACGTGGTTGTGACCTGAGCCAGTGGTGGAACTGAGTCACCCAGGCACCCCTCTTTCAGTTTATCTTTATTCATGATTGATGTTCAAGTAGCAAAAGTTTCTTTCTTTCTTTCTTTCTTTCTTTCTTTCTTTCTTTCTTTCTTTCTTTCTTTCTTTCTTTCTTTCTTTCTTTCTTTCTTCTTCCTTCCTTCCTTCCTTCCTTCCTTCCTTCCTTCTTCCTTCTTTTCTTTTTCTTTCTTTCTTTCTTTCTTTCTTTCTTTCTTCTTTCTTTCTTTCTTTCTTTCTTTCTTTCTTTCTTTCTTTCTTTCTTTCTTTTCTTTTTTTTTCTTTCTTTTTTCTTTCTTTCCTTCAAATAGTTTATTGTCAAATTAGTTTCCACATAACACCCAGTGCTCATCCCCATGAGTGCCTCCTCCATGCCCATCCCCCTCTCCCCCACATCCATCAGTCCTCAGTTTTTGTCAGCATTCAAGAGTCTCTCATGGTTTGCCTCTCTCCCTTTCCCCCACCATTTCCCCCTTCTTCTCCCCCTTGTTCCTCCATCAAGTTCCTCCTAATCCTCCTATACGTGCAAACATATGATATTTGTCCTTCTCTGCCTGACTTATTTCGCTCAGCATAACACCCTCAAGGTCCATCCATGTTGCCACACATGGCCAGATTTCATTGTTTCTCATTGCCATGTAGTATTCCATGGTATAGATAAACCACATCTTCTTGATCCATTTATCTGTTGATGGACACTTAGGATAAAGAGCCTTCAGATTCTGGAGTTAGAAACTTTTGCTACTGGAATTGCTCAAGTAGCAAAAGTTTCTAACTCCAGAATCTGAAGGCTCTTTATCTCACACTTAACTGAGGCAAAGACCTGGTGATCTGGGAAATACTTCGGTATGTCTAGAAGCCCATTGTTGGCAGAAATTCCTTGTAGGAAAACTGGTGGCAAATACTTACCCTGAACGTATCTATTTGCCGGTTTGAATTGGGGTTGTATTTGTTGAGAGGAGGAGACAAGCTGGTAGGTAAGTCCTCTGTACCCTGTCACATCGTAGAAACTCAGTCAAAAGAAGTCTCTTTCTAAGTGCAGTTAATGACTGAAACTAACCCTATCTACTGGCAGACCCAACACTAACCAATTCACATATCATTTTGTTGTTGTTGTTTGTTTATTTTTGAGAGACAGACAGAGCATGACTGGGGCAGGGGCAGAGAGAGAGGGAGACACAGAATCTGAAGCAGGCTCCAGGCTCTGAGCTGTCAGCACAGAGCCCGAGACGGGGCTTGAACTCACGAATTGTGAAATCATGACCTGAGCTGAAGTCAGAGCTCAACCTACTGAGCTTCCCAGGCGCCCCTAATTCACACATCTTAGTGCTTGTTCCCCAAGTATAGCTAAAACAAGAATTATAAAAGTTGGGAATATGGGAAAGGAACAGCTGTTCCTACTCCATTTGACCAAAGCATCATCTAGGCTGTATCCTGGGCCCGGAGCAGAGTGGCTGAAATTAGAATAGTACTTTTTCCTAGAGATGAAATATTTAGCCTTTGAGAAAATTCTTTTTCAATGACCTCTTGGGAGTTTTCTCATTCAGCAGGGATTGTGGGGCAAACCCTTGTCAATTACAACTTTTATTGTAGTTACCGTTAAAACTCTAAGCCTAAAAAGTGATCTCTTGAGTTTTACCATGTTGCCCACAAAACAACACTAAGGTGAGACCGGTTGGTCTGAAGAACCAGGAATGCTGAGGTGTATAGTCTGGGCCCAGTTTCATTCACCACTTGGGTGGTCTTTGATGGGCTGCTTGACCTCCTCAGGCCTTGGTCCTTAATTAGTGAAAAGGAGGCAGTACCCACTAGTCCTTCATACATCATAGGGCAGTTGTGAGGATAACAAGAAACAGTGTGCTCCAAACTACTTTGGACATACGCTAAGTGATCTATAGCTGTGAGGTGAATTTTTACTGACCCGGGAATATGTGGGCAGGAGACTGGGGACACTTTAGGGGAGTTATTCTTTTTGGGACATTTGTGCAAAATGTACCAGAGTCACTTAGAACCTGATTGCATCAGTCTTGGTCTAAGATTTCAGTGTTTGAAGTTAACATAAGCTTGACTGAATCCATTCTGCAGTCAGATGCCTCTAATAATTGTCTCCCCTACTCCATTGCCCATTTTACCTTTGATTCCCATTTGTTTTTTAGATGCCCATTACCCCTGAGTGCTAAGTAGTATATTCCTTCTTTTAAAAATATAAACGAATTAAAATAATTTTGCTTGATAATTTCATATTATACTTGGAATGGTCCCAGTTCAGAAATTTCAGCTGTCTGGTCGGGAATCACTGAAGTAGACAACAGTTTAAATATTTACAGATATACTCTATCTTATATAGATGCTGTTTAGTATTCAGCTGGTTCGACTTGGGGTTACTTCAAAAAATATTTCAATATTCCAAGTAGAAAGTTCTGGAAAATGCTGTAGATTTTTTTTCTCCCCCACATCATTGGATTCTCTCAGTCTCTGAGAAAAGCCACATGCTGGAGTAGAAAATGGACCGTGGGAGGAAGGTTACCTGGGTTCTAGCCCAGTTCTGCCATTGACTAGCTATGATTCGGGGAGTGTCATTTAATGTCTCTTGGCCTTTGTTTCCTACCGCACTTTCTTCTAACTAAAGTATTCTGCATTTGAATGAACATTTATTCCATGGGTCAGATTTCCAAGATCATATTTGTACCTTGTTTTTAAATATTGGGATTGAGGAGGGGTGGGAACCAATACTGGGAGTCGTTGTCATTGTTTGGTTCAGTTCATGTTCCGAGGACAGAGGGCCAATGGTCCTTGCTCTGTGACTGGACACAATTTTCCACCTGTCGCTGTCAGCGCTGGGCTGACCTACACCAGCTGACTGCCTTCTCTCTCCTCCTCTCTTCCAGAACTCGTGATCCCAGACTCAGCCAATGTCTTTTATGCCATGAACAGCCAAGTGAACTTTGACTTCATTTTACGCAAAAAGAACTCCATGGAAGAACAAGTGAAATTGCGTAGCCGGACCAGCTTGACATTGCCCAGGACAGCTAAACGGGGCTGCTGGAGCAGCCGGCACAGCAAAATCACCCTCTGAAGGGAGGGACCAGCGGCCCCTTGCTTGCCGAAGGTGGAGTGGGGCTGACAACAGGCCGTGGCAATTGCAACAACCATCCAGTGTTAGAGGATCATTGGTGAAGTCAACAGATATTTACTGAGTACCTCTAGTGGGCAGGGCACTATGACAGGCATCGTGGGGGAAATCGGAGAGGAGTTTGACATGCAAAGGATGAATGTTTCACTGATTCTCTTTGACCTATTTGAGACTGAAATGCAAAATTATCCACTTTTATAAATATATATATGTACACATATTTGATATGTATGTGTGTGTGTATACACATATATATGTGTGTACATATACATATATGTATACACACACACACACACACATATATAAATATATGAGGGACTTAGGGGATATTCTGGACTATGGAGAAATGAATTTGCACAATGGCCTGGGAAGTTGAGGTCACTTTTTACAGGGAAATAGAAAGAACTGAAAACCTAGTGTCATACCTTCCAAGTAAATGGAATCAGTCCTAGGAATACAGAGTGTCCTTCGTGCCAGTATTATAAGAAGTCCAAACCGTTCCTATCAGGGAGAGAATTACTTTCTCCATCAAGTGCCACCAGAAAAGATCTGCAGAGGCTGAGACTGCCACGGCTGAATGAAAGGCCACTTTGGAAACGGTTTGGATGAGCCAGTGGCTTTTGACCTCTGCCTGCATCTGCCGCTTTCCGCGACCCTGGGGGGGGGGGTCAAGAGGAGCTTCAGAGTCCCATCTGACCCAGGACCCTGCCACCCCCCTGGAGCCACCGCTTTCTGGCCCACTTTGATTTCTGGCAACTGCGTTGTGTTTCCATTCCCCCTGCTCAAGAACATATCACAACCATCGCTGCACAGGTAGCCCTGCTCTTTGGTGACTTATCAGCCAGAAAAGAAAGCACAAAAGGATGGGGACTCACTTGGACTCTTAACCTGCCTCGGAATGCCACTACTTCCTTGCCGTTTCTGATCGCCTTCTTTTGCATGGAACTACATGTCTGGAGTCTTTTGCCATCTGGATAGTAGTACCTCTGTATTACGTGCAATTTGTTCCTCAGGTGTAGAAATTCCGACTGCGATTGACTACGTTTGATCATTTTGAGCCTGTGAACGATTTTAGAACAGCGATTGCTCTGTTAACAGCCCCTCAGGAGATGTTCCCTGCTGATGGCAGTGTCCTGTTTTACTAACTCTTATAGAATTTACTGTGCCTAGTCATGGGGAAAGAGATGGGGCTATGTGTATTATCTAAATCATTTCTTAATGAGGTACCTTCTTCCAGATGGAATCAATAACTTTTTTTTTTTTTCAAGTCCCCACACTTGCTATCACGGTGTTACTGTTAGGTGACATTTTTGTTGCTAGTAACGCCATTACCCTCTCCCTTCCAAATCTGAGCTGTGCTGGGGGGTTGACCTAAAAAGCCATATGTGTGATATCAACATGTGTAAGAAGCACTTTCAGAACGTCCTTTTTAAGAAAAAAATTCTCAAAATTCCAGTTTTTATTCTAAAAATAAAAAGAACAAACCCAGATATAAAGCATAGGTTGCAACATGGAGCTTTTTTTTTTTTTTCCCTTTTTCCTAATCCCGAAAAGCCAGCTCCCAAAGGTTCTGTGAGATTTATGTGATGTAAACAGCCATATGAAATCTGCCAAAAACACCAGGGAAAGTTTAGAAATCTGTGGCAGTGGGCCAAAGAATGAGCTGGGAAGGCCTCAGATTCCCCTTAGGCCTCTCTAGGAGAGCAGACTGTGCATCGTTAAGAGCGACTGGGTTTCAACCAGTCGAAAAGCACTTTGTTCCGTTTGCAAGGCTCGTCCGATTTGTGCTTGTGAGCTTGGAGGAGCGATGGCCTGGATGCCGAACATCATGGAGACTGGAGCAAACATAGCCTCAGCCTGAATTCCTTGGTTCGAAGGTCACAAAATACAGAACCGTTGGCCTGAGTTAGGGTGCGGCTACAACGACGTATGTGTTGTGCTATGTGCTCGCCCTGTGTATTGTACTGTATATGTAGAGTCTAGATTTATATACTGCAATGTAAAAAAAATATATATATATATATATATTTTCCTTTTTTAAAGACAATGGAAATTCCAAGTAGATAAAACATAGCCTCATTTATTTAATGCCACTTGAAATGTCTTAAATTTGTTTCCCGGCGGATAGCGGGGTGATGCTTTTAGCTGCTCGCATGCTTGTCTTTCTACATCTCCATCATCTGTTTACCTTTTGGTTAAACTAATAAACTGGTTTGGGACTTGGTTGGCATGTGCTGCCAGACCCAAAGGGACTGTATCTGGAGTGTTCATCAGGTGGGCTCTGGGTTCTAGATATTTCAGGAGGCTTGTTGGAAGCCCCCTCTGGCCCAGTCGGAGGGAGCCGAGGAGAAGCCAGTGGCAGAGTTGGGAGGGGATCCTCTCCGCTGGTGAGCATCACGAGTATTCGGGGGAGAGAGTGACATCCTTAGGAAACTGCAGTCAGTATGATGCCTTTGACAGATTGCTATTCTTAGGAGTCATGTGATGGGGGACACTTTAAAAAAAAAAACAAAAACTGAACTTAGAGTTAGGAACCAAGGTAGTACTTTGCCTCCTTTCTGAGAGCCTCTTCCCTAGGCTGCAATTGCTACCAGCTGAATAATTCTTGAAACCAGCCATGATGCTCTGGAAGCCCAGGAAGGTCTCTATGAAGGGAGGAAAGAAGGGTTTCCCAAAAGACCATCAGAGCCAGGCCAGCTTCACTCAACAGATGCACAGTGTTGTCCTTTCATCATGGTTCCAAAAAGTTTCCACTAGATTCTTAAATAGATCCAAATTATCAAATTTTCTGGTGCTTGTGGGATTTTGGAGAGAGGCAGCTAGGTGTTTTATTTTATTTAAACAATTTTTAATGTTTATTTTTGAGAGTGAGACACAGGGGGGAGGAGCAGAGAGAGAGGGAGACACAGAATCTGAAGCAGGTTCCAGGCTCTGAGCTGTCAGCAGAGCCTGACATGGGGCTTGAACTCACGAACTGCGAGATCGTGACCTGAGCCAAAGTCAGACGCTTAACCGACTGAGCCACCCAGGAACCCTGAGGTGTTTTAATAATTGATAATATGAGGTGGGACAGGAATAAGAAAAGGGATTTCTATCTCTGGCACTAGGTGGCTGTTTTTTTAAGATCATTCTAGAAAACTGGTTCCCTTGTTTTGCCTCTATCTAGAAGCTGGGCTTGGTTACTTTCTGGCTAAAGAAACAGGGTCTTAAAACTCCCTTCTTTGGAGTCCTCATGCAGCACAAGAACGTAAGGGGGCATCTTATGGAGAATTGCTCCATGCCCTGATACCAGCGGTATCAAGAAGCTTCCCTGATGCCAACCCTCTTCTTCTACATACAGATGCTGCTGCAGTGGCCTGATTACAACGGGTACCCTGAATTCCACTATAAGGAGGTATTTCCATCGGGCTTTGCACTGTTATCCCCCCTAGAATCTCTCTTAGCAGGAAATACTTCCAGAAGGGATATGTGGGGCCAGGTTCGGCTAGGCTGAAGTAACAAACCATGAAATCTCAGTAGCTGAAGACAGTTTTATTTTTCATTATGTCACCATGTAATGAGAATTGGGCAGCTCTCCTTAGGGGCTTTCCGCTACCAGTGACCCCCGTCAGCTTCCATCTTGCCAGCCCTTCCGTCCCAGGGCTTTCTGTCAAGCCACGGTGATGGTGGAGAGAACTCACAGTGTTCCTCACTGCCCCGACCAAGGTAACTGTGCCACTTCCTTTCCCAGTCCATTGGTCAGTCTGTGGCCCTGATCTAAATGCAGGGGAGTGGGGGGCATGAGGGAGAACACCTGGAGGAGGTGGTGAGCATGAACCATCTCTGCCACAAACGAGTTGTGTGTCCTTAGCAGGGTGCGTGGGTTCATTCTTCTTTCCACAGTCAACAAGCAAATCTGTGTCTGGAACGCATGGCGGTGAGGACTTGAGATGGGACTGAACAGAGCAAAGGAAGGGATGATGGAAGAGAGGGGCTCAAGGGAGAAAATACCAGAAAGTAATTTAATTTTGTCTAGAATTGGATTTAAAATTAATTTTTAGCTTTTTGCATGCAGTGACCACCAATTTACATGCTTCTAATTGTGGTCCCTACTTCGACTAAACTAGGAGCTACTTTACAGATGGATGTCGTTGTATGTCAAGCTAAAAGAGAAATCTGGGAAATTTGAAGTGTTTACACATAACCCACAAGATGAAATAAGAGTCAGGCAAATTTAGTTCTTGTAGACTCAGATTTTGAAAACCAGTATTTGGGTATGGTTAAAATACTGGTTAAAACCAGTATTTGGTGTGGTTTCTCAGCATCCCTACCCAGAAGACTATGGAAGCAATTCACTTCTCTAACACATTGACGAATCCAGTGTATTTAATATCCGCTTAAGAGTTGAAAGACATCTTACAAATGTAGTCAGTCCTCTCAGGTTACAGATACGGGGACTGAGACCCAGAGCAGTCAAGGCAGAGACCCAACATTAGGGGCAAAGGTCTGAATGATCAGAGCCCCACTGTGTGCATGTGACACTGGGCTGGGTCCTGGATCCAGGAGGCTACACTGACATTCTTCCACGGCCTGAAGGAGCTGAAGGCAATGCCTGGGGTCTGTTGGCTCCATTCCCCTGCCTTCTGATGATGAGAATTCACATGAGTTGTCTCTCGGTTAAATGGGTGTCTGGTTGTCTCCTTAACATCTCCAGGGAACGTCCTGCTGCTGGTCAGAACACTGCCACCTGTCTTCCTGGGCATTATTCCATCTCACAGATGAGGAAGCAAGGCCATAAGGATCAGGAGTACTTTGTGAGTTAGATCCCAGCTGGGATTTGAATCCATTTCTGATCCATGAACTCACCACGCCCCTCAAGTAGGGGGTGGGGTGGGTGCAGGAGAAGGGTCTCCTGCAAAAAGCACCAGCTGGGTGAGGAGTTAAAGGGGGAGTGGATGTGACCAGGGCTTGGGTGCTACCCAAGAGCGCGAGAACCGGGCTTAGCCTCTTGTAAGCCAGTTAGCAGGATCCAAATACTTTATCTTAGGCTTCTCTGAAGCAATCACTTTTATTCCTGCTATTATTTAATCCCAAAGCAACAGTTTGTGCTACAGTTCTGATTTTTAAAAATTTTTTTAATATTTATTTTTGAGAGAGACAGAGCATTGGTAGGGGAGGGATAGAGAGAGAGGGAGACACAGAGTCCGAAGCAGGTTCCAGGCCCTGAGCTGTCAGCACAGAGCCTGACTCAGGGCTCAAGCTCATAGGCCGTGAGATCATGACCCGAGCTAAAGTCAGACACCCAACCAACTGAGCCACCCAGGCACCCCTACAGTCCAATTCCTTCCACAAAGGGTACTAGTAAATCAAAAAAAATTTTTAAATGAATAATTTAAACGTTGTGGATTGCTATCGCCCTTAAAAAGAAATCAAAGCATCATTTTCAAAATGGGAGATGCATTATAAATGCAACTTACTAGCTTGCCACCAGACATATATTCGTGATCCTCGTTAATACATTATGTGACATGCAAGCCTCCAGCAAAATGTCATCAAGAAATCAGTTTGATCAGCTAGTGATACAAGAGATTTCATAGGTGGAAGGTAAACAGGGGTTGGTGCTGTAAGTTTCAGTGTATATTGGGCTCTGTGTGTGTGTGTGAGAGGGAGAGGTGGAAACATTCGGTATGAGCAAGAAAAGGCAGAGACAGATTTCCACCAGGAGCTTTGCATGGAGCTGGAGACGGTGGGTTCCAGGCCACTCCCTACCCTTGTCAGGCAAGTCACTTAATTTAGCTGTTGCCCCATGTGAAAAGGAGGGGCTGGTAATCGGTCCTAGCCTTGAGGTTCATGTGGTATTAAATTACCCTGCATGCACAGAGAAAGACTCGGAGTTAGCCGAGGTATTGGTGGGAAGCTTCTGGGGACCTGAGAAAGTCCCCTGTTCCCAGAAGCCCTCCAGGCTCCCCCAGGGTGAGCAGCGTCACAGGGCGGATGGGTGCAGCCCGAGGTGGGACGTGCCAGGCTGGAATGGCACCTTCTCCGGCTGCCGCCCTGGGGACAGGCTGACTCAGGGGCTGGAGGGCGGCCAGGGCCCCAGAGCTTGTTCCACAGCCGCAGCCCAGGAGCTTGCAGAGGCGAGTGGCCCCCTGGCCGGCTGCAGGCTGCGCAGTAGGAGTACGCGGCCACTGTGAAGCGACCGTGACTGAGCTGAGGGTCCTTCTGGGAAGAGTGTGGCAGCCACACGGAGCCAGTGGAGACCCCGATGAGGGCCCCCACTGGATACCCTCTGCGGCCGGTTGGGGGACAGTTTTCTCACCAGAAGGCCGGCTCCCTGCTCCTCAGTCCTCCCTCCTCTGTGTGCGCCGTGTGCGCTCTCTGGGGAAGGGGCTCTCTGTGCCTCGGCCCTGGCCAGGGGCCATTTTGATGCTGCTGTCCCACGAGCACTGGGGGCAGCCGGCACCCCACTTTCCTCAGCAGGCCCTGCCACCAGGCAACACTTAAGTCACTCAGCCCAGCTGCTGGCACCTCCACTGTCAGCCTCCCCTGTAGGGCTGTCCCCTCTGGGTTCCTCCCTTCTTTTTCTGGCAGGTTCCCCAGCGTCACTTTCCCTGCTGCAGGGCCTGCACTGGTCTCTTATCCCTCTGTCCTTGCACTTCCACCTGGGCTCTGTGTGCTGTCTCCTGAAAGCCACACTTCTTCTCTCTGGTCAAATCCTCTGTCCCCTCACACTCCCTGCTGTGCGTGGGGTCCTCCCCGGGCCCAGCCCGAACAATAATATCTCCTTCAAGTCTTTTCAGTCGGTGCAGGAGGTTTTCCAAAGCAGCCACACCATCAGCACTTACAACTACCTGGGGGTGAGGAGGGGGGAGTGGGGGCAGAATCTCTAAACCACCAGTTCTGTTTTGGGAGAGGATACTTTGTCATTAGTTATTTTCTAAGCTTTTCTGAGGACCAGAGAGAGAGCAAGAGAGCACCGTCCACTACATTCTGGAAATCAAGTCAGCCCAGAAGCATGAGCCCAGACGTCTGTCCAGCCTGCCCTAAAAGGATAAATACCAGAGGAGCCCCCTCTGGACCCGCGAGGGCTGCACAGCTGGCACTCTGCATGCCCTGGGACGTGAGATTTTATTAAGATGCCCATTCCAGAGGCAGCCAAGCTGAAGAAACTACAGGGAGGGACATAAAAATAAACCCAGCAAATTAAAAATAAAGAGAGGCGATTCTTCATTCTTTCCACCCTCTTTGAGGGCAGATGGGATGATGGCTTTGGGCTGGGGCAGCTCAGCTGGTGTTACCCAAGCGGCCTGAGCAAAGATCATTCCGTATTAATACATCTATGGATGGAAGCCAAAACCCAGGCCGTTTTAGGTTAGGTAAATTCACAGAGCAGAAGGAAGCCATTCTCCTGCCCAACAGCACATTTTAATATGAAGCCACTTGCCTTGGAATCCCCGTTGGTGTTTAATAACGCTGTCAGTAAACTCTTCTTGAATGTTCACCTAAACTCTTCACGCTGTGATTCAAGCCACATCCTCTTGTTCTCTGCTCCTGATAAGAGGAGGCACCATTTTCTTGTAATCCACTAGAACGCAATGTGTTGCAACCACCATAATTACTTCTCTTTCCCAACCAGGCAAAAAGGACTTACTGGCCACCACAGCTTGGTGGTGTCTTGTCCCCCTGTGCCTGGTTGACTGAAGGCTGCCATCAGCCTCCTCATCCGCCACTGCCTCTCCTCCTGGCCCTCCTCCTTCTGCCACATTTAGTCAGAACATCCTGCAGGAGGAACGTTCTCTCTGAAATAATAAACCTCACCACGAAACACAAAATCATGGGCATAATGATTATATCCAAGGCTTCCTGGTTTTCGTTTTCGATGTCACTGTGACGTGGTATCTTCTTACCAAGTTGGCCAGCCCCATTTTAACTTTCACTTTGTCATTATTTAATTCCTCGGTGAATGGATTTCTTGTCAGCCATGGATATCACGTCTGGATTCTCTCTCTCTCTCACTCTTTTTACTTGGAAAGAATGTCTCAAAAGCATACTGTAGAAGTCTCATATTTATTTTACACTTTATTTCACCATAAGGGAGAAGACCCACAAGTTTGTAGCTGAATGAGACCTTCTCTTGTTTTAGACACCAATGTTTTACTGGAAACTTCTGCATTGTCTGTCAGGAGACTCACCACACCTAGAACTCCCCCAGAAACAATGGCCTCTGCACTCATGACAGATGATAACTGGTGGAGGGGGGGTCGTTGATTTACCTTGCCATCCCGATCAGGTCTCAATCTCATTTCCTGTCAACAACACAAACATCCCCATCCCCCAGCACTCCCCAGCAAACCCTTCCCAGCCGCACACCTTCCCAGTGCCTGGAAAGCATCCCCATGGCACCATACCCAGCCTTCCTCTATAAATGCCCATTCACGCCCTCAAAGCCAACACAATTGTCACGTCCCCCGCCACCTTCCCAGCAAAGCTGTCCCAACAGTCTTCCTTGGCAGAACTGGGTTCTCTGAGGTCCTACAGCCCTTCTTTCTTTCTTTCTTTCTTTTTTTTAAAATATTTTTATTTATTTCTAGGAGAGAGAGAGACAGCGTGAGCAGGGGAGGGTCAGAGAGAGAAGGAGACACAGACTCTGAAATAGGCTCCAGGCTCTGAGCTGGCAGTCAGCACAGAGCCCGATGCGGGGCTCGAGCCCACGAACCGCGAGATCATGACCCAAGCGAAAGTCGGACGCTCAACCGACTAAGCCACCCAGGCGCCCCAGCCCTTCTTTCTATGAAAGTCCTGTCTTTCTGTAGCCTAGAAAAGTTTTCTGCTTACCCACCTCTACCCAGGAGTCTAACAACCCTTACTGGACAGAAAGGACAGTGGTGACCACATTTGCCATGGGGGCGAGCAGCAGTGCTGACTATCTCTGTCCCCAACATCCCTGGTCCAGCACAGACCTAAGAGCTCCAGCAGTGTTGGCCGTTGGTCGGTGTTGGTAGAACAAATGAACAATCATATTGTTGAGCTTTTTTTTTTTTTAATTTTTCACAAAGAGCTCTAGAAGGCAAGTCGTTTATCATCTCCCCTCCCTGAAATGACACGGCATGATAGACAGTGTAGGATGCTGAGATTCCTGCTCTTTCTTCTCTTCCCACAGCAGGCCCCAGGGAACCCAAAGCAAGGCCCACACCATGTGTCCTCTGCAAATTGTAGCTGCTCAGTCCACACTCAGCAGCACCAGCACTGCTGAAGTCAGGGTCGTCTGTCCAGAAGATCCCACCTTGGATCCCAAGATCCAGAAGGGGATCCAGATGGGGGAATCCACACAGGGTTTAACTCACAGAGACAAAGAACAGTGCCATGGCCGGAGGCAAAGGTCTGTGACTGCAAAGGTCAAATGTCTTAGACTAGGGTAGAGGCAGGAATATGAGGTCAAGGAGCCCCTGAATTGCTGAAGAGGTGGCTTTTTAAAAACAAATGGGGAGGGGGGCGTGCAGATCACAATGTTCACAACAAAAGAGTGCTGCTTGGGATCCCAGACCTGAGCAGGCGGAAGCAAAGTCTGGGCTAACAGAGCCAGAACTTTATTCACAGTAGAACAGTCCTAATCTAAAATTCTAGAACTTAAGATCAATGTCTTTTAAGAATGAGAATCCATAAACCCATCAGACCAGCTGACAGTAAAAGGAAAAAAAAATTATTAAAACAAAACAACACAAAAAATGTCAACTCAATCTTACTCCACTCCCAATATCCCTCCCACCCTATTAAAAAATATAGATCATGAAAGTCAGGCACACTTGCACACACTCAACTATGCAAACAAAATGCAAAATACCCAAGGGAACCTTAGGGATCACCTAAGGGTTTTTCACTAGCTCCCCAGATGTTCTTTCTGTTTTTCTAGAAAAAAAAAAAAAGGCTCTGGCAGGTATGTCGAAGCAGTAAAGATTGAAGTCGGCTAAGATCCCCTTCTTCGGCCTCCTCGCTTACTATCAATGTGGAAGAATATGGACAATGAGTCAAGAAGAAAGGCCGAGGCTGGTGTTCTTTGGCGGACACGCTACCTCATTGTCCTGCAACCTGGGGGTCCTCCCCAGGGAGCACTAAGCTTGGTTCACGCAGCAGCCCTGCCCATGGGCTCTGCTCCAAAGCATGAAGCTCAGGGAGGAGGGCGTGGGGAGGCTATTCCTGGAGGCAAAGTTTTACTGCTTGCCGGCGGGCAAACGCAAACCTGAGGCAAACCATCGTGAGATGTCTGAGGAACACAGACTGCGGAATTGGCAGAGAAGATGTAGCCCAACACTGTGCTTTAGAGAAAATCTGTCTGTGAAGAGAGCAGAGGTCATCTGCCCAGGATGCCGACTCCCAGAGCTTTCCCCGTTGTTGGCCTAAACCAGTTGATCAGTCCACTGACAAGTCCACTGTTTCTGACCAAGGTCTGTCATCTGAAACGGAAAAGCATTTGTTTCCAGATGGTGAGAAGCTCCCACGCAACGAGCCTCCCCTGGAAAAGCCAGGCTGGGAAATGCAGAACGAGATTGTACACTCACTGCTCCCTAGGTGCTCTGAAAGCTTGAAAAATCTGTTTCTCTGCCTTATCCTACAGACATTTCCCCCACATTTTGTAGAATAAATAATTCAAATTAGAATGAAAAACCCAGGCAAGGACAGTTGCTGGCCTGAAAATGTGCTCTGCCTCTTAACCGTGACTCATACAACTTACACTCACAATTCCTTCCCAGGCTCAAGGGCGGAGGGGAGTGTGACATGCCGCGCCAGCACAGGGACTCTGGGGACAGAAGTTAGACACCAGCCCTAACCCCTTATATATTAAATTTATCTTCATAAATAGAGCATCCTAACTCAAGTGACCATAATAGAAAAGGCCAAACAAAGTGTGAGTTCTTTTTTCCTCAAATATCTACACAAACTTTCAAATAGCTAATAAACTTTACCCACATGGCAGACTTGACATCTCCATATGAGAGCTTCAACTGCCATGATAGTCAAGGCCAAGTCTCAGACCCAGATACCCATCCCTACTGGGTAATGAGGACTAAGATGAAGAGCTCATTTGGGCTCATGACAGAATTCCTTTAAACCAAAGCCCAATTTGATTTTAAATTATTTGTTTCCCCTCCCCCACCAACTCGTTTCACACACAAGTTCTCAAGGTCACCTCTATGATATAAAATGGGCCCACAAGACCAACAGATGTGGTCAGTTGGCTTGGCTACCTTGCCCACCAGCTACTGATGTGACTACCTTTCTCTTGGATGAGTCTCTGGGCTATACTGTTGATCCTCAATGTAGGAAGCAGTATCATCTAGATAATAGACTGAAGGGCTAGGTGTCTACATTGAAGTTCATCTTGATGGTTGCCATAAAGCCTATCTTTTAGCCATCCTAGGAAATTTGGATTAAGTTTCCCTATTCTTCTCCCCTGTCAAGAATATATTAACTTTGCTCAATCACATCAGACCACATTGGTTAGAAGACTGTGGCCGCTAAAAGAAATTGGAGCAAACGGATGAACAGCCTGTTAGAAAATACCAAGGGTGGCGAACCCTCCATGGAGCCCTCAGAGCTCGTCCCTTGAAGGCACAGCGTCCAAGGAGGTTGGCGACGGCAGGGCCTCCGTGTTCTTGGCATTGTGGTGGATGTGACTTTGCTTCTGGGACTTCCAGGAATGTGTCCTGTCCCAGTCTGTGGCCACTGTCTCATTGTCCCAGATGGTCGAGGTCTCTGTGTCACTCAGGTAGCCTGGCTGGCCCGTGTAATGCGTGGGGTAGATGAGCAAGGGTTCTGCCGAGAAGGCTTTCAAGTCCCTGGATTCATAGTACTCCTTGTACTCAGCTCTGCAAACAAGAGGTGTAGGGATGTGTGAGGAGGTAGGACACTTAGAGAACTGGGGGAAAGAGCAGAGGGGCCCTGCTGCTTATCTCTTAAAGGTTCATGGTTGCCTTTGATTATCTTCAAAGTTGTGTCCGTTGTGGGAAAGTTTAGTCTACAAACACAATAAAAGTTTCTTTAAGCTATTTCAGATGACCTAGACAAACACACAAAGAGAAACTTCAGTCGAGATATTTCTGTGGTCTTTGGATGGACTCGTTTAAAAAATGGATTTCAGGTCTTATTCGAAAAGCTAAGAGCGAAGCTCTGACCATAAGGATAGACCAATGTGATATCTGTGTGGCAAATGCCCCGGTCCTGGGTTAATAAATTAGCTGAGATCTGAATGGCAGTGATATGATGAGTCAAACAGTGTCAGCTTGGAGGTGTGCCAATGTGGCTTTGCAGCCCAGCTCCCTGTGAGTGTCGAGTGGAGGATGACTCAGTGTCCCCCACAGGGCTCCTGTGCACATTGTATGAAGGGACATCTGCTTGGGTCCTAGGTCGGTCTGTGCACCATAGGTGTTAGTTTTCATTCTGTTACAGAGATGACAGTTGACCTCCATGTGCCTGCTAGGACACAGGTACAAGGTCAGTTGCATCAAAGAGGGTGAGGAACCCCACCTTTACTGAGGAGAGGAGACAAAATGAGCAAGACACAGGACGGGAATTTTCAACCACTAAAAGGAAGCCCATCTAGAAAGGAGAACACCCAGCAACTGAGGGAAGGAGCCGAGGTTAGAACCTGGTCTCCTGCTCCATTAATAAATGTAGGAATCACCGATTGAGTAGCTATTATGTGTAGAGTTTGGCCTAGGTCCTAAGGACACAGAGATGTGAGACTGTCCCTGCCTCAGTGGGCTCACAGGTTACTGGGAGACTGGACAGGTAAACCACCAATCTCCATACCCTTTGATAAACACTAGGTCAGAGTCTGCATCTGTGCTGTGGGCACCGGGAGCACCACACTGCCTTCTTCGCCAGATGCCCTGCTCAGGGGTCACCTACACCCTCCCTGAGCCTCTAACGCATCTCTGTGATTGTGGGTCTCACCATACATCATGAGGACTGTTCGTGAGTCTGAATTCCCAACCAGACTGTGAGCTCTGCCTGGACAACAACTACACACAATGGACTGAGAAATGAACTGACAACTTTGAGGTGCTCGGGAAGATGACCTTCACCTTCAGGTGTATGAGTTTATGGAAAAAAAGAAGATTGAAAACAAGGAGAGGACCAAGCATATCATATCCAGTTACTACACACCGGAAATGACAGTGGACCCTTATGCAAGGCTCACCTTTTCTGCATCATCTTCCCTGTCTGTAAAGGGGGATAATCACTCAAGTCAGCCCCTCTGGGTCATGATTATAGAAAGATCATTTGGGAAAGCAGTACATCTTTAGAAAATGTCATGTACTACCGAGAAACCGAGTAGCAGAAAAAATGAGAGAGCTGTGCCCAAGGGACAGGCAGGCAGTGCAGGGAGACTTACACAGGATGCTTGTTGTACATGATCGGCAGGAACTCATCCACTGGCAGCATCTTCCCAAAAGGATCAGCTCCGACGAGCTTCTGGGCTCCTTCCAGAGAGATGACGTAGCCCAGTGTCCAATAGGAGTAGTCAGCTTCGACCAGATTTCCCACGTTGGGTACTGCCTTCTCTGGCTCCTTCACCTGCATCCTCTTCCTACCAATATAACTAAAAGGAAGTAGGAGACGAGAACATTCCAAGTTGAAGATAAGGATCCATAAGAACGGGGCACAGGTTTAGAGATACTTTAGAAAGCTTGGACCAGCTGTGTCTTATATTAAATGGATCATGCCACAAAGTGAGTGCATCCCATCACCAGCCGTGACTGCCACCTGCCATCAATGGGGCCATTTTCCTGGTCCCATTTAGCAACATCCCAACTGCTCTTGTCTACCGCTGTGCTCCAGCTGTAGAGAGACTACGAGATCTCTCAGACCATTTCCCAGAGAGGGCTTGGGACTTCCAGCTGTGTTTACAGAGGTTGGAAATGGACAAAAAAAAAGGCCAGACGTGGGAATCCTGAGTTTTTTGTTTTCAAGTCCCTAGAGTTTCAGACTTCCATCTTTTTCAGACAGCTGTCCAGACGCTGGTGGTAAACACAGGACAGAAGAGGCTATGGGAAACAGTCTATAGTAAAAGACTTGAAAAACCAGAGTGGCCCCCAAGGTATCCTTCCTGGGGAGAATGAATAAGAAAGCCTGCCTAGCTTCTCCTCACACGCACCTAGTTCTGCCCTCACTGTGCTCTGAGGAAAGCACCCGGGCAGGTCCTGTCCTCTTCAGACAACTTCTGCAACACAAGACGCACCCTTAGCGACTCCGGCTTTGCCGTCGTCTATGCACACATCTGTGATCCGTGACTTTCGTCTGGAACCTGTTTGTTTTCCGCTTGCCTGAAGCAAGTTCAGGAGGTGCCTGCTTCCTGCCTTGAGGTAAAGCTGACTTCCTGTATTTTGCCTTCAAACCATCTCTTTCATTGTGTAAAGGATTCCTCTTTTCCAAACATCCGGGGGTTTGTAGAAAGAGCCTCTGTCCACCTCCGTTCTTCTCAAGACATCAAACACCACACCTTCTCAGTCACTGTCCCCTCGGACTCAAGAGTCTAAATTTCTCTCGTGTACCATCACATAGAAGAGAAATTCCCACTGAGCACTTGAGATGTGGCTCGAGGGACAGTCTGTACTCAACTGATTCATTTCATGCAGTTTGACATTTTAAAATAAAATTGAAAATCATGCCATTTGCAGCAATGTGGATGGAACTGGAGGGTATGATGCTGAGTGAAATAAGCCAGTCAGAGAAAGACAGATACCATATGTTTTCACTCATATGTGGATCTTGAGAAACTGAATAGAAGACCATGGGGGAAGGGTGGGGGAAAAATAGGTACAGAGACGAAGGGAGACTCCCTCCCATAAGAGACTCTTAAATACAGAAAACAAACTGGGGGTTGATGTCGGGTGGGGCAGGGGGTAAATGGATGATGGCCATTGAAGAGGGCACTTGTGGGGTGAGCACTGGGTGTTGTATGGAAGCCAATTTGACAATAAATTATATTAAAAAAATAAAATAAAATTGAAGAAGTGTAAAATTTTTTTTTCCCTTAAAATCATTTCAGTAGGAGAAGAAGCTGTTTACTGTAGCAGTTGAAAACTTGGCATCTAGATTGAGATGTTTTGTAAGCATAAAACGCTGGATGTTAAGGATGGTAGAAAAAACAATGTAAACTATCTCATTAATAGTTTTTAAATATTGATCACCTATTAAAGTAATCACATTTAGAGATGTCGGGTTAAATAAAATGTATTATTAATTTCCCTTAATGTCTTTTTCCATTTGAATGGGATCACTAGAAAATTTTAAGTGATGTAAGTGGCTCAGGCTCTATTCCTGTTAGACAGCACTGCCCTAGACGATTCCAGTGGGTTAGTTTACTCTTTCCATTTCCTATTTCCTTTTTCTGGAGAAATGTCACATAGCAGCCACGGGCCACGGGGAGCTTATCAGCTTTCATGTTTCGAGTGTCAGTAATATTTGTATCTTATTCATTTCAGAAAGCCTACACGTGAAAAATTTGTAACCACTGCCATTCTTTAATAGTATGTAACTGGTATCAATGGAATCTTTTGACTTCATCAGTCTGTGAAATTTAGAAAAGAATTTCGGACCTCTTGGTACTTTCTCCCAAGAAATACACCACCTAGGCTACTATTGGGCAAGGACCTGTGCCCACCATAAGCCCGCCATAAGGACTCCCCAGGTGACTCTCCTGATTCCTACGCTTAGGCGAAAGTTGCCTCTGCGCAGGTCATGTGAGTGTGAAATGGCTTCCAGGCTATGAGGCTTCATATGCCTATGAGGCGTAGCGACAAGCTGCAGAGCCATAGACTCAGAAAGGCTGAGGTGTGAGGACTTCTGGAGGATTATGGGAACAAACAAGGATCCTCAGGGACAGTGCAGAATCTAATCACATGGCTGACGTGTGACAGGGATCCAGGCTCTTTTTATTACACATAGTACTGATTTCTGGGTCTATGCCCCATGGATTAGTTCAGCCATTACTAGGTTTTTTCTGGGGTCAGAATGGCATGTTTTCTGAGAGAACAAGTATTCCAGCTAAGCCAGTAGTTAAGTTTCCCTCCGAGGATGGGAGGCGTAAGGACAGCTTGGCTGTGGCAGCCGTTCCAGAGGAACAGGCTTTGAGTTGATGCAATTGCCTTTGACACACAGCTGGGAAGCCAGGGTAGTGCTTGGGAACGTTCTGCCTCATTAGAGAGAAGTAAACAGCATCATTTGGTTTAAAAAAAAATGAAGGGAGAGGGAGAGACACAGAGAGAGGGAAACAGAGGACAGAGGGAGAGAGAGAGAGAAAGAGAGAGAGAGAGAGAGAACTTAATTCCCAGAGACAGCTACCAAAGCATTAACTAAATGTCAATTCAGAATGAGCATTACCCTGGTAAGCCTGGGTTTCCTACGACAGCCTCGGACCCCCCATCAAACCCAGCTCAGCGTTCTTCCTGTTTGCACTGCACGCTTCCCTTCCCAAGAGAGGTACTCCTATGCTGACCTGTAGCCCCCATACTGTCTGCTCTCAAGTGTGACACAGGACTCCTGCCCTTGAATAAATGCCTCCTCCTCTCTTTGCACAGCTCTCCCTGCACCTGTTGCCTCGCTGGTGAGATTTCTGCTGTGCTCCCACATGAGCACTCAATCTGAAGACCCCTGACCTGCAGGCAGGCTCCAGGTCTCGCAAACAATCATCCACAGTTTTGTTCTCAGCCTGCAGAGCATAGAGATGCAGAAATCAGGGTCTATTCTCCACTCACTTCTTGTTCCTGGGAACACTTATGGAGACAATTTCCATTTATCCAGGAAAGTGGAAGCTTGAGCTTTCCTATCAACTTGGTGGGGGGAGGGTTGCTGTCCCTTGGAAAGGACTGGGGCCTCTCAGTGCTCTGGGATAAGCTTGACTTGTCACTCACATCAGTTCCCAGTCCAGCTGAGCCTGGTCAATGTCATCCATCAGCTTCATCAGCTTCTTCTTAAACTGATGTTCAAAGCGCACATCATCCTCAATAACCAGAGTCTTTTCCAGCTCTCGGTCAATTACCTGTAAAGGTCATAAGTGGGAAGATACCCTATGAGACATCCTATACTGGTTTTATATTTAAATTTTTTAAATGTTTGTTTATTTTTGAGAGAGAGCGAGAGACAGAGTGAGAGCAGGGGAGGGGCAGAAAGAGAGAGAGGAAGACATAGAATCTGAAGCAGGCTCCAGGTTCTGAGCTGTCAGCACAGAGCCCGATGTGGGACTAGAACTCCTGAACTGCGAGATCAAGTCCTAAGCCGAAGTTGGACACTTAAACGACTGAGCCCCACAGGCACCCCCATACCTATTTTTTTTTAATGTTTTATTTATTTTTAGGAGAGAGAGAGAGAGACAGTGTAAGCAGGGGAGGGTCAGAGAGAGAGGGAGTCACAGACTGAAACAGGCTCCAGGCTCTGAGCTGGCAGTCAGCACAAAGCCCGACGCGGGGCTCGAACCCACGAACCGCGAGATCATGACCCAAGCAAAAGTCGGACGCTTAACCGACTAAGCCACCCAGGCGCCCCTCCCATACCTATTTTTTATTAGGTAAATACATCTTAAAAAGTCAAGAATATAGTAGCAGAGTATGTAATAGCTCATAGCTGGAATCTAAGCAAACGGCATCCAATCATAGAATGGCTACATATGCGGGTGTTTATTTATGGCAATGAGAATGCATGATGTAGAGTTAAATGCAATGTTACAGATAAATCTCACAAATGAAATGATCCAGAAAGGATACACCTCAGTACCCTATATGGCCTGTAAACAAAAGTACAAAAGCAGACAAAACTATTCTGTGCTGTTAGGAGTCAAATGGGATTACCCCTGGGGATGCTCCCTTGAAGGGAATATGGAGAGGGTACTTCTGGGGTGCTGGCTACCTGTTTCTTGGTCTGGGTACTGGTTAACATGGCTGTATTGTTGTTCGGTTTGTGAAATTTCTTTGGCCTGTATTTTATGATCTATATAATTTTATACATATCTATTACATTTCACTTAAATTTTAAAGAAAAAAAAAGATAGACATAGACTGGGTCATTGAAAGAGAGAAGGCATTCAGAGGCCCTTCATTTAGGGACCTTCTCTTTTCTTGCATCAAGGACCCCCCCCACACCAATACCTCCTTTCATCAATGTCTAATCTCCGAGCCATGGTTTCCAGGTCTGGCGTTCCCACTTCTTGCAAAGATATTTAATTTAATATCTTTAGATATTTAATTATTTTCTCTTGGGTAAAATGGGCCCATGCCTCCTGACCCACTTCATATGATTTCTGTGTGACTCCTTGTATAAAATCATTTAACAAATAATGACATGCTAGATACACACAATACCAGGCATTCCTATTAAGGATAAGGATGTATCAGTAAGAGTGCAGCCTCCTGAACAATGGCATCTTTCCCTGTTATCATTCCAAGTGGCAACGATGCTACCCTCACCTGTTTGTTGCTGGCCGTGTGTCAGAGGGAGACACAAGGCAACAGAAACTTCCAAGGATACTTCTAGAACAGTTGAGGGTCTACTTTACATCTGGCCCTAACTCGCCTACAAAGTGCCACTCTCCTTACTCCTCATTACAAAAATGTGCATCTAAATAAAGCATTATTTGGGCACCTGAGTGACTCAGTTGAGTGTCTGATTCTTGATTTCAGCTCAGGTCATGATCCGAGGGTCGTGGGATTGAGCTCTGCACTGAGCTCCATGCTAAGCATAGAGCCTGCTTAAGATTTTTTTTTCTCTCTCTCTTTCCCTCTGCCCCTCTCTCCTGCTCGTGCTCTCTTAAGTAAGTAAGTAAGTAAGTAAGTAAGTAAGTAAATAAATAAATAAATAAATGCATTATTTACCTCTTTCCAGACAGAGTGGTGGCTAAGAAAGCAGCCGATTTCACCCCTTGTTAGAGGCCTGGAAGAGTAGGGATCTCGATATCCAGGCAGCATTTCAATATTCAGGGCCTTCAGCTGGCTTGTGTTGAGTGCCCTGCAAGACAGAGAACATGTCTGAAAATTAACATGTTGAGATGTCCCCACCACTGAAGGCAGAAAGAGAGAGTTCTGGATGTTCCCGGCACACTGAGGAAGACTTCTTAGGTTTCCCATCAGTCCTCAGGAGCTCATCATGGTTAACGCGTCATGGTAGCATTACAAGCTTTTGTGAAGACAAGAGGTGTGTTATACATAGCGTGTCTTTCACAATTACCAATGTACTTCTAAGTATCACCAGATTTTTGACAGCTTTCAGAAAATATTTTCCTAATGAAGGAAGATGGCTAATAGCATTAAATACTAAAGGGCATCAAGACAGAAGGGAACTATGTACAGTATTTTTCCTTTGAACATAATTTTTTTTCAAAAAAGGTTAAGAACAAAAATAGCAGAGACAATCGTGTGAGCAGAGAGAAGTGACTCACGACATACAAAGAATTCTCAATAAGATTATCTGCTGATTCTCAGAAGCCATGGAGCCCACAGGCAGTAGGTTGGCCTATTGAAAATGCTACCCAAAAAAGACTGTCAGCCAAAAATTCTGTGTCTATTTGAACTGTCCTTCAAAAATGAAGGATAAATTAAAATATTTCCAGATAAACAAAAACTGAGGGTTCGTCACTAGCAGATCTGCTCTATAAGAAATGCCAAAGGAGTGCTCAGGCCAACGTGAAAGGAAATTAGAGAGTGACAGAGATCCATCTAAAGAAATAAGATCATGGGGACCTGTAACTGCATAGGGAAATGTAAATAACAGTAGAAATGCTTTTCATTTATAACTCTTTTTTCTCTTATCTGAATTAAATTATCACTGCATAACACAATAATTATAAGTCTGTGTTAATGGGCACATAATGTAGAAAGAAGCTATCTGTTTGACAACAATAGAACAAAGGTAGGAGGAAATAACAAAGCAACGTAAGAAGCTAAGTTTTTGTACGCCGCTGAAATTGTTTTTTTCGAGATAGAACTGACATAATATTAGTTTCCAGCATATGCTATAATGACTTGATATTTGTATATATTATGAAATGATCAACACAGTAAGTCTCGTTAACATCCATCACCACACATAGTTACAAAAATTTTTTTTCTTGCGATGAGAACTTTTAAGATCTACTCTTAGCAACTGTCAAATATGCAATACACTATTGTTGTATTAACTATAGTCATCATGGTGTACATTACATCTCCATTGTTTATTTTATAACTTAAAAGTTTGTACCTTTCCACCTGTTACCAATTTCATCCACCTTCCAATCCTGCCTCTGACAATACCAATCTGCTCTCTACATGAATGAATTTGGTTTTTTTTTCTCTTTAGATTCTACATATAAATGAGACCATGTGGTATTTGTCTTTTTCTGTCTCACTAATTCTACTTAGCATAATACCTTCAAAATCCATCTATGTTGTTACAAATGGCAGGGCTTCCTTTTTTAATGGAAAGATAATATTTCATTGTATGTATTTATATCTTTTTTATCCATTCATCCACCTGTTGGACTCTTAGGTTGGCTCTCGTAAATAATGCTGCAATGAACATGGAATGCATATTTTTTTTAGTTTGCCTTTTCATTTTCTTTGGATAAATACTCATAAGTGGAATTGCTGGATCATATGGTAGCTCTGTTTTTAATTTTTTGAGGAACCCCATACTATTTTCCATAGTGGCTACACCAGTTTACATTCCTACCAACAGTCCATCAATGTTCCCTTTACTTCCTTGCCAAAACTTGTTATTTCTTGTCTTTTTGATAATAGTCATTCTAATATGGGTGAGGTGATATCTCATTGAGATTTTGATTTGCATTCCCCTGGTAATTGGTGATGTTGAGTACCTTTTAATGTACCTGTTGACCATCTATGTCTTCTTTGGAAAAATATCTACTTAGATCTCTGCTCATTTTTTAATCAAGCTGTTTGGTTTTTGTTGTTGTTGTTGCTTTTGCTATTGAGCTGAATGAGTTCTTTTTATATTGTAGAAATTAACTCCTTATCAGATACGTAATTTTTCATATATTGATGAATATTTTCAAATATTTCATATGTTGATGATATTTCAAATATTTTCTCCCATTAGGTGGGTTGTGTTTTTCATTTTGTTGATAGATTCTTTTGCTGTGTAGTCCCCACCTGTTTGTTTTTGCTTTTAGCATCAAATCCAAAAAAACCAATGGCATGACTGATGTCTAAGAGCATATTCCCTATATTTTCTTCTAGGAGTTTAGTATTAATATAAATTAGATTGCTATCAATTAAAATGTTAATTTCAATCACTGAGAAAATAACTTTAAAAATGTAGTAAAAGAAAAAACAAAGGAACCAAAATAGTATAGTAGAAGGTATCTTCTCAACACAAAAAGGCAACAATGAAAAAGAGAAGGATTAAAAAGATGTAAAACATATAGGAAACAAATGGAAAATGGCAGATATAAATCCTACTTTATCAGTAATTACATTAAATATGAACGGATAAACCCCACGATCAAAGGCTGAGCTCAGCACAATTAGTTTTTAGGAACATGATTCAACTATGTGCTGTCTACAAGAAAAAGACTAGATCCAAAGAAATGAATAGGTTCAAAGTGAAAGGATGAAAACATATACTATGTAACCAATAACCACAAGAGAGAGGGAGGAGCTATATCAAAACCTGACAAAATAAACTTTTAAACAAAAGCAATTATTAGAGATGAAGAAGAACATTTTATAATAATAATAAAAAAAAAGAATTAGGGCACCTGGGTGGCTTGGTCGATTTAGTGTCTGACTCTTGATTTTGGCTCAGGTCATGATCTCATGGTCATGAGATTGAGCCCCGCGTTAGGCTCTGTTCTCGGTGTGAGGTCTCCTTAAGATTCTCTCTCCCTCTCTCTCTGCCCTCACCTCAACTCATGCTTGTTCTCTCTCTCTCTTTAAAAAAAAAAAACAAAACAGAATCAACCCATCAGAAAGACAAAAATTATAAATATATATTCACCTTACAATAGAGCAAAAACATAAAGCAAAATGTGAGAAGCTGAAGAGAAAAAGAGACTTCAACAATAATACTTGGAGACTTCAATAACCCACTATAAATAATGAATAGAACAAGCAGGAGAACAACAAAGAAACAACAAAGAAGACTTGAACAATACTACAAACCAACTAGACCTGACATATCTATAGAACATTCCACCCAACAGTAGCAACACACACCTTCTTCTCAAGTGCAGAAAGCCGTATAGATCATAAATTAAGCCTCAATACACTTAAAGGGACTGAAATCATATAAGGCATGCTCCCCAACCACAATGGAATGAATTTAAAGATCAATAACGAAAGGAAACTTGGAAAATTCACAAATATGTGAAGTTAAACAACACACTCCTAAATAGCTAATGAGTCAAAGAAGAAATTACAAAAGACATGAAAAAATGTTTTGAGATAAATGAAAATGAAAACAGCATACCAAAACTTACATGATGGGCTTGGTGTAGTACTTGGAGGACTAGTTATGGCTTTAAATGCCTATATTAAAAAAGAATACCTCAAACAAATAATCTGATCTAAATAATCCATTTAGGGAAATCAGAAAAAGAATAGCAAACTAAACCCAAACCAAGCAGAAGGAAAAAAAATACACTAGTATGGAAATAAGTGAAATAGAGAATAGAAAAACAATAGAGAAAATCAACAGAACTAAATGTTGGTTCTTTGAAAAGATCAACAAAATTGATAAACCTTTAGCTAAGCTGATTAAGGAGAAAAAGGTAGACTCAAATTATTAAAATGAGGAAGGAAAGAGTGTGCAATCCCCTACTGACCGTATCAAAATAAAAAGGGTTATAAGATAATACTATGAACAATTGTATGCCAACAGCTTAGATAACCTAGATAAAATTGACAAATTGCCAGAAAGTTACAAACCACTGACTCAAAAAAGAATAGACATTTTGAATACACCTAAAACAAGTAAGGCAGCTGAGTTCGTCATAAAACTTTTCCAAAAGAAAGACCCACAATCAGCTAGCTTCTTTTGGGGAATTTTGCCAAACATCTAAAGAATTAACACCAGTCTTTCACAAACTTTTCCAAAAATAGAAGAGGTGGGAACATTTCCCAACTCATTCTATGAAGCCAGTATTATCCTGATACTGATACTCAAACCAGAAAAAGACATCACAGGAAAACTATAGGCCAATATCCCTTATTAACAGAGACCCAAAATTCTCAAGAAAATACTACCAAACAGAATCCAGCAACATATAAAAAGCATTATACACCATGGCCAAGTGGGATTTATTTCAGGATTATGAGGTTGGTTTAGCATCGGAAAATGAATCAATATAATGCACCTTATCTTTTTTTGTGCTCATGTTAAAAGGACCTGGAATAGCATAAACCATATTGATAAAGAATGACAGAGAAAGGACTCAGACTTCCTTACACATAAAGCTACAGTCATGACACTGTGGTACTGACATAAGGATTGACATATACATCAGTGGAATTAAACTGAGAGTCTAGAAATGAAGTCTTACATTTATGGCCAAATGATTTTGACAAGGGTAACAAGACAATTCAAAGGAGGCAAGAACAGTCTTTTCAACAAATGGTGCAGGGGCGCCCAAACTAAGTGCAAAGGAAGAAATCTGGATCTCTACCTCACAACATATAAAAAAATGAACTCAAAATGGAGCAAAAGTTGAATGTCTGAGAGATATATCAGATCAAGCTGTAAAACTTTTAGAAGAGAAGATAGAAATAAATCCTTGTGACTTTTGATTTCGCAGTGGATTCCTAGATACAACACCAAAAGCATAAACAACTATATATGTGGCTTCATCAAAATTAAAAACTTTTTTGTGTTGCAATAGATACCATTGTGAATTGAAAAGATAACACATTGAATGGTAGAAAATATTTGCACATTATATAGCTGACAAGAGACCTGTATGCCGAATACATAAAGGACTCTCACAACTCAGCTAGTTTCCCCTGGTCCTTGTGGCCTATAAATAAAATTGAGGCTCTTAGGTATCTGAAGCAGCAGTTCCCAAACTCGAGTGCACCAAAGAACAGGGTTGTAAGATTTAGCAAGTAAAACATAGGACATCCAGTCAAATTTAAATTTCATATAAACAATGAATATTTTCTTAATATAAGTAAGCCCATGCAATATTTGGGACAAATTTAACTGGGTGTCCTATATTTTACGTGGCTAGCTTACCCATGAACACCTTCCAGAAGTCATTAAGAACCTTCATAATAGCTTCTAGTCATACTCCTTAGAGCCATTCATACTCCCAGCTAGCATATAACATAGAATGTACATTTTGAAAAAGTCTATGCCTTGAAATAAAGTGTCAAATAAAAGGGCAAAGGAACGCAAAATAGAACAAAATAATTAATAAACCACAGCAATAACAAAACTCTTCAAGGAAGTCAACCAAGTTCCCATTGTGACCTTCCCGCCATATTCCTGGAAAATGTGACCAGCCCAGGCAGGCGATGGCAAGCACCTTGAGCAACAGGGTATATAGATCATTAGGCATCTTCCCTCATTTATTTTCTTTAGGTCACCCAAGTTTGGACACTTTGCGCTAACCACATTTGCAAGGGTTCAACAAAAAACCCAACCCACTTTCCATCCACAGCCTCGACAATCTTGACCTCAATTTCCTGCTCATACAGGGTGCGTAACATCCGGTCCCGTCTGTCCTTTCTGCGCTTGAGGTTGATCATGAAAATCTAATGCAGGAAGAGAAAAAGGAAAAGAAACATAAGTCTTATCTTAGGCTGTTTGAAAAGTTAAGTAAATGTAAAAGACCAAAGTGTCAGTTAGAATAAGGAGTGGAAAAAATTGGGAAAACGGTGGCAAAGGTTTGTTTATATTTCAAATCAAGTCAAATGATATAATCCAGAGTTACTTTCAAAACTGAGCCATGTGCAGTGTCTTCAGACTCTCTTTGTTTCTCTTGATGGTGGACATGTTTGCCCTGCTCTTGAGATAGAAGAGTTCAAAAAGTTACTCTTCAGGAAGCCAAAGGTGAATTAAACCCAAAACATATAAGACTCAGAGGGAGAAGGTAGTAAGTTTGGCAAGTGTGTTATTTATTGTTATTTACTAAACATTAGCTTTGGCCTGGTCCCTATGTCTCAGTTTCCTTGTCTGTAAAACTGGGGTGATACTGCTCTTATCTCATGGGTACTAAATACTAGCTACTCTTAGAGTTTATATCCACTGTAATACATCAAGTCATCCAAAGAATGAGAAAAATCTAATCTTAACACGTCCCTTTTATTTCCAATGATCAAGGTCTCAGTTTTTTTTTTAATGTTTTTTTTTTTTATTTATTTCTAGGATAGAGAGACAGCGTGAGCAGGGGAGGGTCAGAGAGAGAGGGAGTCACAGGCTCTGAAACAGGCTCGGGGCTCTGAGCTGGCAGTCAGCACAGAGCCCGACGTGGGGCTTGAACCCACGAACCGCGAGATCATGACCTAAGCGAAAGTCGGACGCTTAACCGACTAAGCCACCCAGGCGCCCCTCAAGGTCTCAATTTTAATAGCTGCTTTGCCAGAATTCTTCAGCTCCCCTAGAGGCATGAGAATTTTTCTGAAAGAAGTAAAGAGAAGGGGCCCTGCTCTTGGGGGTAGGACTTTGAGGAATGGAGACATGGAAAGACATAATTTCCACATCATACTAGTTCATGAAATCCCCCAAAATATGCACTCAGATTTCTTCCCATGAGGGCTGGGTGCACCTGTAACCCCTCAAGTTAGCCCCTAAATTCCTGACGGCTGTCCTAAACACGCGCATATCATGAAGGCACTGCAGAGAGTTATGGAGACTGTCCTGACTATTCCCAGATTTAAGGAGTCACAGAATGCTATGACATGAATGCTATTGCGGGTAAGTATGTGTTTTCATAAGGTCCTTTTGCTACAAGGAGTAACAAGCTCACTTTGAACTAGTCCTCTGAGACTGGGAGATTTCAGCTGTCTGCGAGAAATACTGATGAGGAGACGCGTGGGTGGCTCAGTCAGTTAAGCGTCCGACTTTAGCTCACAGGTCATGGTCTCACAGTTCGTGAGCTTGAGCCCTGTATCAGGCTCTGTGCTGGCAGCTCGGAGCTTGGAGCCTGCTTCAGATTCTGTGTCTCCCTCTCTCTCTGCCCACCCCCCCCATGCTCTGTCTCTCTGTGTCTCTCAAAAATGAGTAAATGTAAAAAAGAAAGAAAGAAAGAAAGAAAGAAAGAAAGAAAGAAAGAAAGAAAGAAAGAAAGAAAGAAAGAAAGAAAGAAAGAAAGAAAGAAAGAAAAAAAAACTGATGAGGAAAAACCTGCAGGAATAAGCGGGGATGACTTTGGCTTCAGCCACTCAGATGGCTCTGAGGAAGGCATTTAATGCTTCAGAGTCTGGTTCCCCTGTTTGTAAGAAGAGGGAGTTGAACAACCTCATCTCGCAAGTACAACACAGATTAAAATGTCTATGATATGTGGCTTAGGTAAAGCTCGCTTTACTCTGTGTCCAGAATAAAGAAGAAACTATGTCTTGTAATCAGCTGGGGTTCAGACTTTACTGGGGGTAAAGCTGTGGTTCACATACTCATTTTTAATGTAATCATCACTATGTTCTATGTGTTGTTACTGGATCAAAAGCTACACTAACTAAACAGTCAATCTTTCCTTACAAAACATTCTCACTTCCATCCTTTTATAAAGCACTGGGCAAGGAAACTGATAGGAAAATGAGATGTCCCCTTTGAAGAAATTATCCACCTGATTTAGGGCAAAGGGAATTAGGGGCATCGTGATTTCATTACTTCTCTTATTTACCTAACTGGGTAATTATTTTTTTTAAAAGACATAATTTCTGTGGTGACTCTAACTTGCCTTGTTATTTGGGAGTTTATAACTTAATAGATTGTGTTCTTTCACATTTCGTGTTCTTTCTGTTTAGAATCACACCTTGACAGGTCATGTTTCATCCCACGATTTTGAAAGACAGAAAAAGGAAGGGGCATTTCCTCCTGTGTACACTTGGAGAGACCTGAGGCCTCTCCAGGAGAACAAAAATAAACCCAAACAAAACAAAACAAAAAATGAACAGAAATACAACAAAAAGTCCCCTCAAACCAGAGGCCTCTAGTGTGGGAAGACTAGGAAATAATAATTCAGTCCCAGTTTTCTGCCAGGACAAGTCAATAAAAATTGTAGCCATGAAGAGAAAACACAGACGGCTTGCTCATACTTAGTGAACAGCAAATAAGGAAAGAGCTGCATGGCCAAACGCAGCCCAGACATCACCACGGGTCATGGAGTACTGGGAGAAAGAAAAAGACCCCCGAAAATCCCTTTTTCCACCATCTTATCTCTGTTCTAGAGCCCGGGGTAATCATTTCCTGTATCTGTATTACTTCCTAGAATTGGCATTTTCCAGAAGGCTTCTAGGGGTGTCCCAGTCCTTACACCCATATCCAAATGGAAAGCCAGAGCTAGAAGATCCTGGTTTTGTCCCATTTGGTTTCCTTTGCTCCGGTCCTCATAGGAATGTGTTTAAAATGAATATATACAAAAACACCTGGGTTCTCTCACCTAGAGAACTGAGGGCTGATGAGAGTTACAGGGAAGGACGGCTCTAGTGAGCTGTCAAAGCTGGTACAGTGCACGGTGTGAACCAACCTTCCTGCAGCCTGTTTTCAAGAATTCTTTGCACTTCATTCCGATGCCTCTCAACCACATTAAAGTCATCGCTTCTCATTCTGCCCTCGGCGCAAACAGCATCACAGCTGCCCTTTTCCACTTAATGTTCATGAAATACTCCCTCCCATTCCTGAAGCCCAGATCCATATCAGTTTTATAGCAGAAATACCAGTTCCCATCCCAGCAGCCTGTAGATGGCTGTACTTTGGGGGGCATGTATTATACGTACAGGGGGAAAAACGTCTTTTTCTTGCATTGGAGCCGTGCCAGTAAGCACAGAGCACAAAGCGTGGCCTACAACATATCCAGAATCCATGGAAAAATTCTATCTCGGTTTATGGATTCCTGAGGCACTTCCCTAATCTCTAGATCATCAAGCTCTTGAATTCTGATCAGCAGCTACATGACATAAGGGACCCACAAAGGAGTCGGTGACTTGGAGGCATACTTCCGGCACTCCCAAGTAGCTACCATGACAGGCATTGCTTTATATTCTTGCTTCCTTATTCATGGAACTAAGACTTTATAGTAGGAGCATGTGGGTGACTCAGTCGGTTTAGTGTCCAACTCTTGATTTTGATCTCACGGTTCGTGGGATAGAGCCCCTCATAGGATTCTCTCTCTCTCTCTCTCTCTCTGCTCCTCCCCTCCTCATTTTTTTCTCCCTCTCTCTCAAAAATAAATAAATCAATTAAAAAACAAACATGCAGAAACTTGATAATAAATATGGCCCTTGGAGTGCTATTATGAAGTCCTTGCCCACTGAAAGGCAAAATTCTACTAGAGGTTTCTTTTTTCTCTTTTTCTTTTTCCTCTCAACCCTGCCCTCAACCTTTGCCCATGGAAGAACAGCACAGAGAAAATAAAGCACAGACTGTTCCAGAACAGTTTCCATCCACCAAGAATAAAGTTAAGGTCCTCCAATACCTAAAACATATGCCCTCTTATCTGACCCTTGAATCTTGATTGAAAGGTTGACAAAATATAGCAATATCTGCTCCTAGAAAATATATAATGCACTCAGGACTAAGCAGTAACATCTTTCTAACTACCACAATGCTCCTTTAAAAATTTTCTTTTAATTTGGGTATAGTTGACACACAATATTACCTTAGTTCTGGGTGTGTATGGTGCTCTGATTTTTAAGATAAGAAAGTTGAGATGCAACAAAAACTGAGTCATTTTCCCAAGACTCAGTGCCTTTTCAGCAGCCAGGCCGGTCTTGCAAGCTCTCCAATGTGTCATCAGGCTTGTGTTCTAATATAAACGTGCAAGCATGCCACATACATGCACAGGTGTGCACCTTTCCTACCTCATCAAATCCCATCTTGTCTGGATATTTAGGGACAACGGAAACAAACTGAGAGGGTTCCATCGGAGGACGGTCAACTGGAAGAGACAAGAAACACATGGAGTGCTCTGTTAGCAAAAGGCTCAGAGAACAGAATCCCAGCCACACCCCAGATGCCTAGGAAGACAACCCGGATGTCCGGGGCCGGGGGTCACCCCTCAGCAGTTCTCCAGGACTCAGTGGCTACACGGGAATGCTGATGGTCAGGGTTTCGAGAACACTTGTTTATATGCAGGCTGCAATATTTGCTCCATTTCCCTTAAGACTTATTTTAAGAGGAGATGAGTGTCCGTCTAGGGTAAAGGTTAAGGGTAAAGGTTCTGGAGTCAGATGACCTGAGTCCAAACTTGGTCTGTGAAGGTCTGGAAGGTCAGATGACCTCTCCAAACCTGTTCCTTTAGGTGTTAAATCAAGATAATGAAAGTGTATCTCTTAGGATCTTAGAAAATTTAAATGAGACCTGTATGCAAAGCACTCATCCCAATAAATTAGCATAATAAAAACTCAGTAACTTGTATGGTATAACTTTACTGTGGCTCATAACGAAAGACCTCAGAACTGGGCCAGACTTCTTCTAAATAACACATTCTCTGTCTATTTTAAAGGGCCAAAGTCTGGGACTATTTTTATCCCGTCCAGGCAGGTTTAACTACAGGTATGCAAGAGATCCTTTATTTTGACAGAAACTCGCCTCTGGGGGCCAGCCCACATCCCAGCACTTGGTACAGGGCTAACAGGTAAATTTCCAGATGGGAGGGACACTGCATCTTAAGTAATAAAAGATCTATTTATTTGATACTCCAAAACAGTTGTCTTTGCGAACTACATGTTTGAAAGCTCGGAAGCAACGCTGAGTGAAGAATCTGAAGAGGCCTTGAAGATTTTTGCAGCTGCAAATTCAAAGTGCTCATTTCGTTTTCCTTAAAGGGATAATACCAAGAAAACCAAGTGAGGGCTGGGAACTGGGGGGTCTGCGGAACTGTTGGGGATGGCATTCACCCTTCAGCAGTCCCCATCTCCTCCATTCCGGGCCCTTCCTCCCCCTTGAAACGGGTCATGGCTTCCTGAACTGCTGCCTCTCACCTCTGCAAGCCCTTCCCCGACTCCACCCCACGCCCTGCCGCCCCAGCCCCACCACAGTGGCCGGAGTAGCAGATGTTGATAAGGGAGAAATCCCACGTTTGGAGCAAGCAGCCTAGAATGAAGTGCTGACAGACAGAGGACAGCTGCCCAGAGGGACATGACATCTACTCCAGATCTTGCCTAAGAAGAAATGAGGCATGGCTGTATGAAGCCAGCGGGGTTTTGTCACTGTTTGATATCCTAGCATAACCTCTGCATCCTTCTGGCTGAGACACTGCCCACAGAGTATTATTTGCTTAAGTTACCCTTCCCTGGGATATTAAAGAGAAACCACTACATTCAGTGTCATTGGTGATCAAATGACATGAAGTTCTAGAAGGTGGTCAGACAGGTTTCCTAAACCAAACCCAAGAGTTGTTAGTCTCGTTACTTCACCCCTGGCCCCTGTCATCCCATTTCTGTGAGTACACAGTGCATGTGTCTCTGTTTCCACTAGAAGCCCGGAATAGTTTGTTCCTTTCTGCTCTACGCCTCTCCTCATTAATTTTTTTTATATCAACAAATATTGATTGAGGGGCCACCATGTGCAGCGTTAGGCTTTTAAGAGAAAGAAACTTAACATACAAACTCCTTTTTGTTCAAAATGTTGTTTGAGGAGCTGTCTGGCTCTCCCTCCTTGGCCCTTGGAGTTGGGAGGGGGTTATACTTTGAGTTACCCTTTTCATGCTGTTGGTCTCTGTCTGGCACTCACGTAGTCTGTGTGGCTTCAACATTTCAGCCAAGGAGACTGCCATTTTGCTTCCATCAAACACAGGCAGTCACTGCATTCACAGGACAAGTGTCCCCCAAAAGCCACAAGTGGCTAGCTCCTGAAAGCCACCATTGAGCAAAAATATGAGAACTATGCCTGGGTTTTGTCACTGAAGACAGAGCTAAGCCACTAGGAAAGAGAGGGAATGGTACAAGGAAGACATACAAAACTTACTATGCAAGGAGAAGGGATGTGTCTTTGCTTCATCAGAGTCAAAGGTAAGGTATATCCCAGCTTCTGTTTGGGGTTATTTTTGACCCCATCCTTCCTAATCTTCAATCCCCCACTGAATCCCTCCCTAGACACAGTGCCCCACTGTGCCAACGATTGGGGAAATATGCTTCTTTGGCTCCTAGTTTCAAGATCTAGGAGTAATGATCATCATAGCTATTCTTGTAGAGATCCTATTACTCACTGAACTCTGGGTTACACGCTCCACACACGTGATCACAGTTATTTTAATCTTCACAACAGGTACCATGGGATAAGTATGAGTGTTCCTCTTTTTACAGATAAAGAAACAAAGGCTTAAATAACTTGCCCAGGGTCACAGAGCTGATAGAACTGGTATGTGAACCTAAGTCTGACTCTTGAACCCTTTACCCCCACTCTGCCTGCCCCCAAAACAGGTCCTTGGTAGCCAGTGGCATCAAGTTGGCCTTAGCAACTGGACTCAGGTCACAGGAGCTCAGTTAGCTAAGTCTTTGCTCCTGGGTGACCACTGCTCATTGCCTCTTCTGTAGTCTCTATTGGGGCACACACCATCCAGTGTACAATGAACCAGCCCAGTCATGCATCCCAAAAGACTGGAGAGATTGTGCTTGTACCAAACCCTAACTAAATCATAATCATTTTGCTATAATCCTAAAGTTGTCCTGAACTTCTTTGTTTGCTGCAGTTACCACCTTAGCTCAGGTCCTCATCACCAGGCCAGGGCTGTTTTAGTATTTTTCAAACACTCGTGCACTTAGTCTTGCCTCATTCTAACTTGTTTCGCACGCTATGGTCAAAATCATCTTTTTCAAGCACAGTGTCGTTCGTGACCACAACAGTCACGCTTGACAGTCCGCAGTTTGTTAAGTGCTTTCCTGGTCAACCACATCACTTATCTTCATTTATTTTTGTGGTTGGTTGTTTTTATAGATGAAGAAATTGAGACCCACCAGAAGGTAGACTTGCCCAAGGTCAAACAGTGAATAAAACTGGTGCCCAAGATCATATAGTGAGTAACTGGTAAGATTATGGAACCTTCTGATTTCACATGCAATAATCTTAATAATCTTTATGTGACATTCTGTTGCTCCAAAATGTTGTTACTGGGAATGGGCACCTCATGCTCTGGCTTGCAAAGGGAATCTCCTCATGCCATATAAAACCCATTTACTTCTATCACCTTTACAAGATCTAACTTCCTGCCATTCATCCCCCAATTTTCTGTACAGGAAGCACCTTCCCAAATTTTTCTGTATAGCTCCTAACATCTGAAATGAGTAAGTCCATGTAGAATGATGGACACGGTGCTTTCAGCAATCATTAGCTCTTGTTGTTACAGTCTCCCACCTCCCGCCCTACCCAGGCTCTTTCCCTCTGATCTCTGAAGCTCTAGTCTGTAATTCATCAGCTCTTTGACATTTTTGGTCCCTTATTTTTTCTGAATGTCTTGTCATCTTTTTATTTTACCTAAAAACCTGGCTCTCCTTTAAGGACACTGCCTCCCTTTCACCTGTGAGAGTAGAAGCTGATTTTTCTCACCTGTGAGAGTAGAAGCTGATTTTTCTCACCTCCCCCAACTCACTCCAAACTGTTTTCCTTTCATCCCTCAAAACTCCCAGCTTCTCTGAAGTGTAGCTTAGTACCCTCTGTCTCCTAGTCATGCCTCCTCAGCCACTGATGATGACAACCCTTGGTTCACAGTCTTGCTGTCCCTGCCATCATCCTTAAAACCTCAGCATCCACATGGCGACCCACCCAACAACCTGGCTTCTAGGTCCTTGCACCAACCCTCATTCTTTCAGTGACCCACTACCACGTCTGTTTTCATTACATCCTTCATGGTCTCATGTCCATCAGCACCCAATCCAATGGGCCAGCACTCTGAGCCCACTTGAAAAGACCCTTGATTTGCTTCCATTGATCTTGTTTGGTAAGATCACAATCCTGCTTAAACCTAATTACCCACTTACTCAGCACCAAGAATACTGCAAGAGAAATTCACACAACTGTGTTGACTGAATCACTTTAAAATTACAACCACAGATGTCAAATTGGCACTCGACACTGCCAAATGATGCAACTACACTTCCATAGTAAATTTACTTTCCCACTCACTGAGAGATCTGTTTTATGCCTTGTCCTCTCTCCCGAAGTCTCTAGCATCTCTCTCAAGCTGATGCACTGCATACTTCATAAAGAAAATACTCAAAGGTGATGTCGACCTTCCTTTCCCTTCTACCTTGGTGCACAAAGCCAGCTTCGTGTGCTCCTACACATTCTGTCTTCCCATCTGCTAGAGTGGAAGAAGCATCTCTGTTCCCACCTAGGACAACTTCCCCAAAATTGTCCTAGATTACAAGGCTTCTTATTTTCTCAAGGACTTTAGCCTTATAACTTCTCTTCTACATCATCCGGTTCTCCTTATAGAGTGGATTCGTGTTAGCATACAAATATGCTAAAATCCTATCTCAACATACAAAACAAAAGAACCTCTCCTTTGATCTCTCACTCCCTTTCGGCCACCATCCTCTCTCTCCCCATCTCAACAAGATTCCACTTTCTCATCTCCCCATTGTCCTCCCTTAGGCTCACTCCAATGGGCTGGTGTCTCCATCATTGCACTGCAGTGGCTCTTATCAAAGTCATCACAGATCTTTATGTTGACAGAACCAATGAGAAGTTCCCTGTCCTTATTTTACTGTGCTTTTCAGCAGCATCTGGCTCCTTTCTGGGACCCTTCTCAATTTTTCCTTCCAGATTTTTGGCTGTTTGTCTCCCCCTGAGGATCTGTCCTCTTCCCTCCCTTCTTCTCTGTCTATGATCTTTTACTAAACAAGTGTACACTGTTCCATGGCTTCAAATGTCCTTTTAATGCTGATGATTCTCAGATGTCTGCCTCCAGATGGAGTGTCTTCCCTGAACTCCTGACTCATATCCAAATATCTCCTAAATTCTTTACTCGGATGCTTAAAAAATATCATAAGCTCCCATGACCAAAACTTCCCTCCCCAAATCTTTTCCCATTTCATTAAATGGTATGCCAGGCCACAATTCTGGTGTCCTCTGGATTCCCTGCTTTCCTTCATGGGCTGCATCTGGGTCTCTGTAAGTCCCATTGGCTCTACCAATAAATATGCCCTAAATCTACCTGCTTCGTGTCACCCCCCTGCTACAGGTTGCCTCCCAACCACCGTCTTCTCTCACCAAGAGAGAGGTGTTGTTCCTCCTATACTTAAGTACCCACACCACAGACAGAGTGCTCTTTCTAAATGCATAAATAATGTCATGCCACTGCACCCTCCCCTCCCCAATGAAGTCCCATTAGAACAAAATCTGAATTTCTTACTGTGATCACAAGGCTCTGCATGATCCAGACACCTCTTCCTTCATGATCTCATCTCCTTCTACTCAACTTCTCATTTTGTGTACTCTAACCACATTGTTCCTTTGTTCCTGGAGCATTACAAGCTCTCCAAACAACCTTTGCAGTGCTTTCTGCTTGGAACACTCTCCTCCCAAATGTTCATGTGGCTGGCTGCTCCCTCAACATATTGTCTGCATCTCTGTGTTGGAATATAAATTCGCTGATGGCAGGGCTCTGCTGACCTTACTCACTGCTGTATCCCCAGCACCTTGAGCAATCCATGGAACATAGCAAGTGTTTAGTACTTAAAGCCTTACTCTCTCTTCTAAAACCTTCCTTGCCTCCTTACTGCTTTGCAGTCAGCATTCTGCCTTAGCAGGGCATTCAGTGGCCACAACAATTAAGCCACCCCAACCGTCAAACTTTATTTTCCTCTATTGTTTAAAGCCAAACCTCTTGGAGGGTGACAATGCTTTTTGAACAGCATCTTGGCTGAGTCTATTTCCTCTGCTATGGCGCACTCACCATATCATTCCTTCTGTGTAAACCACACACTTCTAGCAAAGCCCAGGTTGACAACCACCAGGACCCGAAGCTCTCGGAGAATACACCTGCCCGAACAATTTCTCATTGTTCTGAATTCCAAATGCCCTTAAATCTCCTTTCACAAAGCACTTTCCTGCATCATTGGGATCTTTTTTATGTTTGTCCTGTGTCTCCAGCTAAATACATACACCCCAAACAGAGAAATGTAAAATGTTTTGAATCCCCAGTACCCTCATAGATTGTAGGAAGGCATTCAATGTTTGTATGTAAATATAATTCCTGTTTTAATGCTTCAGTTGGTATCATCTATCAGCAGCTGTTTCCTTACTGCCCAGGGGATTCTAGATGCTCAGCAAAGTGCTTTTTAAAAAATTTTTAAAAATAGTTTATTTTTGAGACAGAGAGATGGAGCATGAGTGGGGGAGGGGCAGAGAGAGAGAGGGAGACACAGAAACCAAAACAGGCTTCAGGCTCTGAGCTGTTAGCACAGAACCTGATGCGGGGCTTGAACCCACGAACCGTGAGATCTGACCTGAGCTAAAGTCAGATGCTTAACTGACTGAGTCATCCAGGCGCCCCTCAGCAAGGTGCTTTTAACATCTGGCCCATTTTCCTGAGGACACTTGATGGATATAATTTCATTATTAATCCTTAATCCTACAGGGGCCTTCAGTCTGTTTTTCTGCATTACTACCCTCAAAGGCTTATTTTCTAATTATTTTTCTTACTCCAATTGTGTTCTACCTTTTAAAACTCAGAATCTGAAATTTTAACAGAATTATAACTAAAGAAGATGAATAATTAAATAAAATGGGAGATCAGAAATGGCAGCTATAAATTACAGGGTCGGGGCGCCTGGGTGGCTTAGTCGGTTAAGCGTCCGACTTTCGCTTAGGTCATGATCTTGCAGTTCGTGGGTTCGAGCCCCGCGTCGGGCTCTGTGCTGACTGCCAACTCAGAGCCTGGAGCCTATTTCAGAGTCTGTGTCTCCCTCTCTCTCTGACCCTCCCCTGCTCACGCTGTCTCTCTCTCTCTCTCCTAGAAATAAATAAAAATATTTTAAAAAATAATAATAAATAAATAAATTACAGGGTCTTTTCAGATGAACTCTACTGTAGTGCCGTGCCATACTATTTGTAATTCATAATCATTAAAGACTTTATCGACAATGTGTGCTTCTACACACAAGGCAGCTTCTGTGCTCTCAGTTCTGTGGGGGGAAACGAGAAGGCAAGTCTTTCGCTGGCTTCCTCTGAGCTGGCATCTACTTGGAGTCAAGTCTGGCAAGCATGAAACACAGGTGACAAGGGGGAGGCGTGGCACATTACCAAGGTCAAACTGAGTCCTAATAACAGCAACACTTCAGTAGTTTATGGAGTTAGGTACATTATTACTATTATTATTATTTATTTATTTATTTATTTTTTTGCTCCACCTAACCGTGCAAAGTAAGTGCTATTATCTTCATTCTACAGATAAAGGAACCAAAGCTCTGGGGGATGGGGGGGTGGACTTCTCCCTCTGGCAGTGACAGGGCTTGGGTTGAAATTCATTGTGCTGCATTCCATTTGGGTGCTCTTTGCAATACAGCTTTCATTCATTTCCTCATTTGTTCTTTCGCTTGTGTGGTCATACTTGGAGCAAATACTTGTTTGGTACTAACCAGATGTCCTGCCCTGTGCTAGGTGCTTGGGATAAAAGGCAATAAGATGCTGCCCTCGTCTAGAACATAGACAATAGGCAGAAACAGTATGTATTAAAGAAATTCACAAAAGAACTTCCTAGGGGCTGGTTCAAGAAATATTGTAACTAGGAACCAGCTCCCTATTCAATCCTCATTCCCCACATGAATGCTGGGACATTTTTTTTCCTACATTATCCCTATTATTTTCTATGTACTTAGAACAATAGTGTCTGTTGTTGCCTTTCTCAAAGCCAAGGACACTGAGATGAGGAAAGACTGGATGGCTTGCAAGCTATCATGCACCTGAACATGCAGAGGCTGTGATGAGAGGAGGGCTTCTCTCCTCGTCCCAAGTATAGTCTGTGCATGTACTTTGTTCAGCACCACTGATGTGCCCCGGGTCTACTGAGCTGACTGATACTTTGCAAACAGAAGCTTATATAATTACCGTAGGAGAAATCGGCTATTTAAAGGAAATTTCTGGTAAATTTTTAAATTTATTATTGACTTCCTTACCCTCGGTCCCAACCAGGTTTCTTAAAAGAATTCTCTGCTTTTTCTTTATTTCCTTCTTAATTACTTCTACAGCACTTTGAATCAGATCTGATTCAGCCTTTTCTGAAACTATTCTTGTTATGGGCATTAGCTGAAAAAATCCACTGGATTTCTTTTTCAGTCTTTATCGTACTTGAACTTCCTTCCACATCTCATGCTCCTGTTTTATTGAAATTCTGTGACATCACGTTATCTTGTTATTGAATCCCAACTCAACGTCTTTAGGCTTGATAGATTCAACTCTCCATCTACTCACTGGGCACGTCAATCTAAACTCACTTGTTCATTTATTCATTCAATTAGTCAACAAGTCTTTACTGGGTGTCTTCTGGGTGACAGGCAAAGGGCTACACCTTGAGATGAACATTATGGAACAGCTTCAAAAGAAAAGGTATTAACTTCTAGAAGTCCCCTGGAAAGCCATCTGGTCCTGGAATCGTTTTTTGGGAGATATTTGATTACTAACTTGATTTCTTTACTGGTTATGGGTACGTTCAAATTTTCTATTTCTTCTTGTTTCAGTTTTGGTAGTTTATATGTTTCTAGGAATTTGTCCATTTCTTCCAGATTGCCCATTTTATTGGCATATAATTGCTCATAATATTCTCTTTTTATTGTTTTTATTTCTGCTGTGTTGGTTGTGATCTCTTCTCTTTCATTCTTGATTTTATTTATTTGGGTCCTTTCCTTTTGCTTTTTGATCAAACTGAACTGGTTAGGGATTTACCAATTTTGTTAATTCTTTCAAAGAACCAGCTCTTGGTTTGATCTCCTCTACTGGGGTTATTTTTTTCAATAGCATTGATTTCTGCTCTAATCTTTATTATTTTCCATCTTATACTGGTTTTGAGTTTTATTTGCTGTTCTTTCTGAGATGAACATGATGAACAAGGCATTTATTGTCTGAGGGTGGGGAGCAGGAAACAGATATTCACAGGCAACTCAATGAATCTAAAAATGAACTCCTGATTTTTTTCCCAAATGTCTCCTTTATTCTACATGCTCTATACCATTTAAAACTTTTACTGTTATCTCAAAACACTCAAGTCAGAACTTAGAAGTTTTTCTCTGTTTCCCTTTTGCTTAGCCACAAACTCTTGGTTAAGTTCCTTCAAGCCTATGTCATAAGATTCTCCTAATCTCTTCCTTCCTCTCCATTTCCCCTGCTCCTGCCCTGGCTCAGATCCTCACCATCTTTTGCCTAGGTTACCATGTAATGCCAAAAATGATCTCTTTGCCCCTGACCTGAGCCATCTACTTCCCCACCCTACTCCAGATATACTTCCCTTACCATGAGAGTAACCGTTCAAAATCCAGATTTCAATTCAACATCTCTCTGCTAAGAATCCCTTTAAAAGTTCTTCTCTTTTCAGGACAAGTCCAAAACCTCCTTATACATTAGAAGTTCTTCTGGCCGGGCTCTTGCCCATTTTCCAGCCTCACTTCCTGCTGTGCCTCCTCAGCCACCGTCACTGCCCACATACGCACCTTCTATACTCCAGTGATGAATAACATAATTTCTCAGATGCTGCATGAAAATGAACTGCAAGTATTCCCTCCTTCGGGAAACCATTTCCAACATCCTACCCTACACAGGGTTTCACCATTACCTTCTCCTTTAGCCACCACTGAACATTATATATGATCATTATGATAGTGAGGGATTATTGAGCATTTACCAATTCTGGTCTCATGCTAGACCCAGAGGCAATAACGATGCAGTGTTTAAAAACATGAGTTTTGCATACAGCAAGATTGATTAAAATCCCAATCTGTCATTTGTTTAGCAAAATGATCTAGACAAGTTACTTACACTCTTTACCTCTCAATTTCTTCATCTTTAATACGGGGATAATAAAAACCCTGTCATTGATTGTTGTTAGGATTAGTCAGACATATACAAAAAATGCTTAGCATAGCATCTGTTCCATGATAACCTATTATTAAGTTGAAGTCATAATTATTGTTGTTAGACTTTATTATTATTAGACTTTGCCCCCAAATGCTAAAGCTTTATCTCCATTTCATAACTAAGGAGGTTAGAAAGCACTAAAAGTTTCGAGTTTAAATCCACACCACAAAACATCATTATAGCCCTTCTGATATGGTACAAAATGTATTTACTGTGTACCCAGCTCTCTACCTGGATCAGAAGCTCATTAAGGGCAGACCTTGTCATATTCATGTGTCACACAGGAAAAGCTTAAGAACAAATGAACCAATGAATAGTTATGGTTCAGCCCAGGCAGACGGATGGCCATGAGGGTACAGTCCTGGGAGAAGGGAAAGGTGGCTGGTGTGGTCACGGCAGCCATGGAATAAGAGCCAGCCTCTGGGCTCCTGGGCCACTCACTCATTGCTTCTATCTGCACGTGGATGAAGGTCTCAATGTCCTCCTGCAGGGTCTGATGGGGCTTCAGGGGGATGGGCAGGTAGCCATAGTGCTCTTTGTTGCAGAGGTACATCTGGATGCCTGAGGACCCAAGAGAGAAATAAAGGAACCAATCAGAACACACGGTTCTTAATTCTCTAAAGACAAGTAAGGGGGAAAAAGATTGGACTGCAGCTAAAGCTGAGTTTGGCACTGGAAATGAACAAGTAGTTGTTTCAGACACTGCCCGTAGACCTCAAAAATGCTCTTTATTAAGAAAATTTAACACAGCATTGGGGGCTAATAAAAACCGGGGGCCATTCTTTAGCTCAGAGGAAATTGACTTTTTTCTCTCTGAAGAAAAAGCATACCCGTGGTCTGAAATGAACACTAAAAGCATGAAGGGATCAAAAGGAGGCAAGGAATTCCCATTCCAGAGAACATAATGGAACACTGTAGTCCGCCTACAGGAAATAACAAGAAGATGAGGAATAAAATCCACATTTGATATGAAAGCAAACAGGAAAATCCTGTGAGGCTGACAGATTATTAAAGCTAAACCTAGGCATATGGAGAACAAAAAACAAAACAAAACAAAACAAAAATGAAGGAAAGTTAGAATTCTTCACGGTTCTCCAAGGCTTTATTTCTTCTCTTAGCAGGCGTGGATTTGGAGTTAACCAACAGACGTGAAACTTGTATAAGAGATTCAGAAAGGGACAAAAGAAGACTGCAATTCAAGTCCTGTTAAGAACCTGTCGAACACCAATGCCAGAAACATGCCTCAGCCCTCCACTGGTCTCAAGGCCCTACATGGCTAACCCCAGGAGGAGCACAGCATCTGTGCAGAAAATCAGGACTATAGGAATCAAGAGGGTCTCACAGAGATCCGACAGCTGACAGTCCTGACTAATGGAAAGATTGCTTAGTTAAAGAAATGAGTCTGCCAACCTCTGGTCCGTGTGTCCAAGCTTCTGATGTGTTAATGGCCATAACTACCGATGCCTTCCAGAGACAGAATTATCTGCACAGTGACTTCTCTATGTCGTGCAGATGAAATTTCCTCCAGTCAGCGGTATCACCTGTCAGATCAGGTGATGCTGTCTCATGGCATTAACAGAGAAGAACTGGGGAAGAAAAGAGCCTTTAGCCTCCTCCTCACTGAATCTGTGAGCAAATCAGGGCTGGTCCAGTAAGAGCGGTCACTTCTCTTGCTCTGCCAAGTAAACTCACTAACTCTGCTTTTGCTCACACAAATACTTCAGGGTTGCTTCAAACCAAAATGTACCCCCTTGCAAAGTCCTGATGAGTTCGGGAAGCGGGAGGAAAATGATTTCATGTTTAGGTAGCCTTTCTATCCTAGTTTTACCATGCAACTTTTCAAAGCTTCAGTCAAAAGGGGAGATGAGACTTAGCCAAGCTGTCCATCAAATGTGAAGGGACAAGAAAGGCATTTTCACACAGCAAGGTCATAAATATTTACTTACCATCACACTTTTTCACAAAGTGACTGGTTGATGTGGAAAAAGGATAAGGAGGGGGAAGAGGAAGGAGAAGGAGAAAAAGAGGGGGTGAATTACAGAAAACAAGGAGGCCCTGAGACATAACTGATGGGAGGGTCAATGTAGCGGAGAAGGGAAGGGGGTCTCGGGTTGAGAGCTTGGCACCACTCAGATAACTGTGCGTCGGAAGATTCCAGAAGAGACATCTTCACAAACATGGAAAAATAACATCTGGTAAATCTGACCATTCAAAGAGATGTTTTAGACAATTAGGGCTTAGTTTTAGATTGTATTAGTAATAAAACTAAGGGGGAAAAGGCAATCATTAAGTTAAATATGGAAGGAAATCTAACCCTAGTCCATAAGTGGCTCAGCTTGGAATTAGAGTCACATAACAGCAAAAAGACTGTCCATTGATCTGTCTTAAATTACCATGGAACTCTCTCGAGAGGACAGGGTGTTGGGAGGAATGCGTTTGCATTGAGGGAGCACAGGGAGGAGAGAGAGCTACTTCCTCCCCTTCCGTAGTGGACAGTCAATAGATAACGCCCAAAGTAAGGCCAGAGAATCAAGAAGTAGCAACATTATCATATTATTTAGAAACATGGATATAATATTGCACATCTATTATCATCTGAAAGAGTTAAAACTTCCTGTCTTTGGGGTGCCTGGGCAGCTCAGTCAGTTAAGTGTCTGACTCTTGATCTTGGCTCAGGTCATGACCTCATGGTCTGTAGGATCGAGCCCCGTGTCGGGCCACACACTGAGTATGGCACCTGCTTGGGATTCTCTCTCTCCATCTCTCTCTCTAGTCCTGTCTCTCCCCCACAAAATAAATAAATAAACTTAAAAAAAGTGTCTCTCTTCTAGAAGAGGAGAATGATGGTACAGGGGAGTGATGTGCAAGAGATTTCTAATTTTATAATAAACCTTGAGGGACTATTTGAATTCTTTCAACTATGTGCATGGATACTTTGATAAAAACGACAACTTTTAAGGGAAATGTGTTAACAATTAAAGTCTAGGAAGGAATCTGGTACTCTCAGTGAAAGCTACCTCTGGAGAAAACAATTTTCTTTCCCTGTGAAAAAGAATGGTAAACAAAACTATACCTTGAAGTTCTGTACTTGAAATATGAAAATAGCAAATATTTTCTTGTACTCACTAGTACCTTCTTACTTGGATTGGTATGCTTATTTTTATCCTCGGTGATGAGAGACCAGCTCCAGAGGGACGATGACTTGCCCATGGTCATACAGTAAGTCATTAGCATGAAACCTTTGTCCTTCTAGAGAGCCAATGCTAAGTATCTTTCTATCTGCCTAGGGTTCTAAAGCCCAGGCTCCGAACCAATGACTCTGGGTTGCCATCTTTGCATCTGGGCGGCATGTCCGGTTACTACCAGTGATGTGCAAGAGGCAGATCTGAAGGCCTGTCGCCCACATCTCTTGCCTTTTTTGACTCAACAGCAGACATTCAGAAGATGACTCGCTGGCGCCAGAGATGGTTCCTGTGGCCATGATACAAAGCCCACATCTCTGGCCACAATGGGCCATGAACTCCTGACCGTGGCTTCACTATAGCCACAGAGACTCTTCTGTGACCCCTGTGCTCTCTTCTGGGGCTAGCTCTGCAGCCACACCTCAGTGCACCACCACACTTGGACTGTGTCTCTCCCTCATCAACCTCGCGTGGCGATGACTGGAGTCAGAGGTGAAGGGTTAAAGATCAAGGTCTGCGGTTGGATGGGCCCCCTGGGAATATGTAGACCCTTTATTTCCTTTTGGACATTTAAAAAATGGTGCTTCAGTGGATGAAACACAGCTAGGGAGCTTCACAGAGAGAGAACAAGAGTGCACAAATTATCTTTCATCAAGACTCTTGCAAGGGAGAAGGGAAGTGCTTTGCTTTGGATCTCAGAAAGGAAAAGCATCCTTGGGCTGTGTAGGACTCCCAGGCTCATTCTTATCTCTCCCAGAAATACTTCAAGAGAAGTTCAAGTGCCATCAGGGAACCACAGGACTATCAGGAAAGCTCTTTCATTCCCCCAAACAACGATTCTTTCCTGCTTGACTCCTGACCTGTTCACGGTTTATACCACCGACGCGACCCTCAGCTCTCCTTGTTTAGAGTAATAGCATGAGCTATTACTCATGCTTCCACATGTAAAGATATTATCTCCCCAAGTAACACAGAGCCAGACACAATCCTAGGCACAAAGGCAAAGCCTAGAGTATCCAGTCCCTCTCCTTTCTTTTCTACCTCCTCTCTCCCCAACTGAATCGCCCAACAGCTTTGGGCCTCTCCACCCATTTTCAGGGTCCTGGGAAGGCCTATGCGGAGTCTGACCAATAAAAAATGAAGTCAGAGCAAACAGGGCAAGCACAGGACAGAGCTGAAAAATTCCTATCTGGCCTGTGCCACTTCTCCAGCCCTAAACCCAGTGGTTGGTTGAAAAACTACATCATAATAATTTAGTGCGTGGGCCACAAGAACACCTTATGCAATGACTACAAAAGGGGACTCTGTTAGGCAAGGACCATTATTGTAATTGTGAAAAGTCACTTTCTTGGAATATCCTTACTTGCAAGTGCTGAAGCGAAGGGGCTGGCACACTAGAAGGAATGAGAAGGCCTCCGAGTCTGCTTCCCATCCTGGAGAAGTCAGAGCAAATCACGGGCCATGTTAAAAGAGGCAGTTTCTATTAACACTGACACAAGAATCTTCATAAAAACTGCCAGTCCAGATGAGGCTAAGGACCCTACTTTTGCCTTGACATGGGGCTAAAGAATGCCTACATCAGGCCAAAGGGTCCAAATGGCTCTAGCAGCCAAGGGAAAATAGCCTTCCACGTTTGCACCAAATATTCTCATTCCTACCAAATCTACCAAATCTCTTTAAAGATGGCCTGACGTGTTGAGCTGTGGCTTGAATTTGTATTAACATTCTCACCCACCAGCAAGCTGCCTCAATTGCCTGGGGTCCTGATCTCAGTCACCCTAACTTATATGGCCACATGAGTTTATTCACCATCTGCCTACTTTCTAAACTCACTCTGCTGGCACTGAAATGGCACATTTCTGGCTCATTAATGATGATACCTGACTTCTCTCAGGAAGGTCTGAAATACAGCTTTGCTTTAGGAATGTCGTGTATCTTCCTGTTGAGTTGCCTTAGTGAATTAAATCCTCCCTGACTGCGTGTGCAGGGTGGCACAAGAGAAATAACTTAGCCTCCTACTGACTTGTCTTCCTCAAAAGGCCTATAGGCCCCACTGGAAATGCTTCCCAGTGGAAATGGTTCTTGAAAGACTTAAGTCTGGGGGCGCCTGGGTGGCTTAGTCGGTTAAGCGTCCGACTTTCGCTTAGGTCATGATCTCGCGGTTCGTGGGTTCGAGCCCTGCGTCGGGCTCTGTGCTGACTGCCAGCTCGGAGCCTGTTTCAGTCTGTGACTCCCTCTCTCTCTCTGACCCTCCCCTGCTCACGCTGTCTCTCTCTCTCTCTCTCTCCTAGAAATAAATAAAAAACATTTAAAAAAAAAAAAAAGAAAGACTTAAGTCTGGCTCTGCCTTTCCTTCCATGAGCACTGTGGCAGAGGCTTCTGGGTGAGTCCATAAATCTGTCCTCTTCTCTTCTGGAGTAAGAGAACTGGGGTTCTAGGCTGTCTAGAGCAAAGAGCATGTTCTGAGCCTCGCTTACAGCTGTGTGTTGACCGGTGACTAAGTTCTGGCTAACACGATCTGCATGGAAGTGATATGGTCAACTCCTTAACTGAAGAAGTGCCTTTCCTCTCTGGTTTTTACTCGATGCCATATGGATGCGGCATCTTGAATCAAAAAATTAAGGACAATACCTCATGGAGGATGGAGAAGCGACAGAGAAGGATCCTGGGTCTCTGAAAACTTTGGGGAACAGAACCACTGTACCATCTCAGACTTTTTAAAGAAGAAATAACTTCTGATTTCAAAGTCTGAAGTATTTGCCAGTGTTGTTTTGGGCCACTGTTGCAGTTTCCTAATTAATGGAAAAATTCCTTATAGTGAAGAAAATTAAACAGTCACACCATTGAGAACCAGTCACCTGCTCATGGCTCTCCCCACGAGCACTGTCTTCCCAGCACTCAAAAAGAAGACAGTGAGTGGGGCTCCTGGGTGGCTCAGTCGGCTAAGTGTCTGATGTTGATTCAGGTCATGATCCCACGGTTTGTGAGTTCAAGCCCTGTGTTGGGCTCCATGTTGACAGCTCAGAGCCTGGAGCCTGCTTCAGATTCTGTGTCTCCCTCTCTCTCTGCTCCTCTCCCGCTCATGCTCTGTCTCTCTCTGTCTCTCAAAACTAAATAAATGTTAAAAAGAAGAGAGTGGGTTTCTGGGGAGGGGCCAGCCCTGGCTCTTGGTCACTGGTGCTCACCCAGACAGCGATAAAGAGGGTGCTGATACGGTTAAGTGCAAACAGTTGTCTCTAATTCTACTTGGGACAAAAAAAGCTCTATATAGGACCATTCTATAATAAGATGCACAAAACAAAGGAGCTGTTAGCTGCAGTGTTTCCATGGGCACGGAACAAGGGAACACAAATGGTACCTGCTTGCCTGCTGGAGAAGGCAAAGACGATGATGTCATCAAAGGTCCATGTGTAGTCCTGGTGCGGTGGGTAGAACATCAGCTTGCCAGAGGCTTCCTTCCTGAGGTCAATTAGGAATGTGGAGTGAACCATAGGGACAGGGAAGCAGCCCAACCTCTTCCACTCTCTGATCTGAAGGTAGTCTGGAGTCCGTTTATAGAAGCCCTGGAAAAGAGAGATAGGTGGGCTATGTTCTCTGATCTGAGGGCTTCATCTTTCCCAGTCTTCTGTCAGGCTGATTCCTCCTATGTCCTCACCACTTACAGAGAAGTCCCCAAGAAAAGTCACTGCCCCTCTTTGAATCTCAGCCTAAGGATTTCCAACTGAGTTCAAGAAATACTATTTACATATGAAATAGTACTTGCAGGGTCTTGTTATCAGAAATAATTTGGGTTTCAGCATATCTCTGGATTTAATGATCTCATAAAAGTATATTTTATGTTGACATCTGATGGAATATGAAGTATAAATATTAAGAGGAGGCTGAGCAGGGGCACCTAGGTGGCTCAGTTGGTTCAGTGTTCAACTTTGGCTCAGGTCATGATCTCACAGTTTGTGAGTTCAAGTCCTACTTCAGGCTCTCTGCTATCAGTGGGGAATCTGCTTCAGATCCTTTGTCTCCCTCTCTCTGTATCCCTCCCCAGCTCATGAGTACTCTCTCTCTCTCTCGTCCAAAAATAAATAAACATTAAAAAAAAAAAAGAACTGGTAGAGCAGAGCAGTGTCTGGCTGCCTAAGTTCAAATTCCACCTCAGCTACTTATCGTCTGTACATCAGGATACTCAGCTTTGCTGTGTCTACTTCCTCATCTGTACAACAAGAATGATGGCATTATCTACTCCACGGGGTTGCCTCTAAAAATGAAGTAAGATAAAATCTGAAAAATGCTTAGAATAGTGCCTAGCATAGGGGCACCTGGGGGCTCAGTCAGTTAAGTGTCCGACTTCGGCTCAGGTCATGATCTCATGGTTCATGAGTTCAAGCCCCATGTCCAGCTCTGTGCTGTCAGATAGTGATTCTCTTTATCCCTCTCTCCTTGCCCCTCCCTCACTCTTGCTCTGTCTCTATTTCAGAATAAATAAATAAACTTTGGGGGGAAAAGGTATCTGGAAGCTCTGAAGGGCATCTCCATAAATGTTCGAGGTGACAGCAGGTTCATGGAATGAGTGTAAGGCTTCACAAAGTCAGCATTCTAAAGGGCACCCAACTTGGTGGTTGCAAAAGTTCTCCCATGGTCATTGATCAGTCGCCATATTTTATGGCCACACATTCTGTGGTGATGTCAGGACCCACACATGAGGCACTGCAGCCACTTCTACTTCTCTGACATCCCCTTCAGTGCCTAGAGAAGCGTTCTAGCTGAGCCAGCCTGAACACTGAGCACATAGGAACATAGAAGGCTCACAAATTAAGAACTTAAATGATGTGTTTTAGAGTCATCTTAACCTGCTTCTAGCTGATCTCAGCCCAAGATTAACCTCTTTGAGCTGAGTTTCTTCTCTTGAAAACTGGGCTAATAGCTTATTTGTCTCCCTCACGGGGCTGTAGAATGGATTGCATGTGATAAGATCTATGAAGACAGTTTGACAACTGTGATTCATTATATGAAGTATTGTTATTACTACAATTTTAAAAATTTATTTTCGGGGGGAAGGAGCAGGGGAGGGTGGAGAGAGAGAATCCCAAGCAGGCTCCCCACGGTCAGTGTGGAACCCAACGCAAGGCTTGATCTCACGAATAGTGAGATCAAGAGTCCAGCACTCAACCAACTGAGCCACCCAGGTGACCCATATTACTACAGTTTTTTTTTTTATTAGCCTTTAAGGATTACTTAACATCTTTCAACTTATGAGCATTCTTTCAAGGGATAAAGGAAACATTGGTTCTTTGAAGGACCGCCTAAGAACATATGTGAAATACAATGCTCTAGACTACTTAGGAACAGTATTTTCAGAATGAGAAGTTTGGAAAACTTATGATGATGAATCACTGAATATCCCGAGAGTGAGGAGAAGGAAGCAGAGAAAATAAGAGAGAGAAAATTGTTACGCCTCCTGCAGACAGGCAGAGGCAATGGATGTCTTTTTTGACCAAAAAAAAAAAAAAAAAAAAAAGAATTCTCTTGGTAACAGTTTCTGTTCTTGGCCAGACAACACCAGGGCCATTTTGTGTTTATGTTTAAAGCCTCTGGAATCCAGGACCTGCCTTAAGCTTATGAAGTCATTGGCTGTTTCTGTTCCCACCCTAGCAGAAGCCTGACTGAGGATGGAAGCCAAAAAAGTAAAAAAATAAAGGAGAAAAATTAGAATTGCCCCTAAGTGGCTCTCTGTTTTACTGTGCAAAATAAGTGAGCACATTTCTTCTGTTTGCTTTTCATGATTAAAGCAAATAAGTAGATAATAAAAACCTAGAGGCCGTGGTTACTAGGACAAGCCACCCTTGCACCTGGTGTCAATGCATAACTCACTAAAAACAGCCTGTGAGCGACTCCCCATGTGAAACACTGCAGATTATTCACTTAGGGTGTATGAATTTAGACGCACTTAATAAAACATTTTCTCCCCAAGGAACTGAATGCCTTGTATAAACATGAACTTCATGTCTCCTTAAAAAAGATGTGGATAACATGCATTCAAAATCTGTAGGAACTACAGGAATTGTAACCAAAGAGGAATCCTTCATCCAGCAGTGTGCTACAGCCACTGTGTGTTACATTTTCAGAAATTTTGCAAGCCGCTTGACATTTTGGTAACTTAAAATCTAAAGCAGAAAAAATCATGTGAATTCCCACCATTCTAAAATACCACAGACCGTGTCTTTGCAGATCTTAAGTAATTATATCATCAAGTGGCTATACTGCAATTACTTCACCCTTCCCTTGCTTCAACAGCACTTAAGTTGTTTGCACAGTGGGAGTACTAATGTGGTACAAACTGCAATGCTACCCATCAGGGCTTTTCCCAGCAGAGAGGCAGTTATTAAATATGTATCAGAACAATACTGGACTCATCCCATGTCCAAAACCAAACCAAATATAACAGAAGGACTCAAAGTTTAGGCCTTTGAGCATCAGAACACACTTAACCTCCATTTTTTCCCTGTAGCCCATCTTTATTCCATGTACATATGTACCATGTCCATCAGTTAAATTTCTCTCTTTATCCAATTTATTAACCAAAGAATAAAAAACTATAACCAGCCAGATGTTCTAGACTTTGAAGATTTTACAAAAGAAAAAAGAGATGATGAACATTTAAAATTTTGTTTTTTCCCTTTTTTCCCCCTTCCCTTTCCCCATGGTCTTCTGTTAGGTTTCACAGGATCCTCATATGAATGAAAACAAATGATGAGTTTTGTGAAAACAAGCTACACAGCAGTTCTGGTCATTAAGATGTCTTTGGAAATATATTTGGCAACATGTATCAGAGGCCAGCAAAATATTTATTCTCTTTGACGCAGTAATTCTACTTGTAAGAAGCTGTCCTAAGGTCATCTAAGGCAATAATATTAAGCAGAGAAAAATATACAGTAATCATCATGGTCATTATAATAGTTAAAATTGTGAACAACTTAAATATTTTTGAAACTAAGAGAAAGCTTAAGTAACTTGGTGATACTGTTATTAAAAACATGCAAGCTTTTATCCATGATGTTAATTAGAATGGTGGGGACTCACGTAATTTTCTTTTTGTACTTTTCTCCATTTCCAAATTTTCTATAGTGTTATTATGTTGCTTTTAATGACCAAAAACTCCTAATTTAAAAAAGTCTCAGAATCAGGGAGGCAAAAAGTACAAACCCCAGTAAAATTTATTGGTTAATTTAAAGCTTCTAAGGCTAAGCTCTTTAGAATGTTTTCTTCATAATTCATTAACACAAAACCATGCATTAATTATTAAGTATTAGACCTGGATTGGACCTGGATTTTCCTTTCCTGAACATGCTTGTTCCCATAACAATGACACGCACGTTTTAAGAGAGGAAATGCGGAAAGGTTGAGTGGGGCCATGGCTGACACACGGCTGCTTCATTAAAACTCAGAGCCTTAACTCATTAGACCCAAGACTTGCCTGAGGTGTGATTCCGCACCAGAAATTCGAGTACAGACCCCGAGACTCCAGCATGGGTGCCACAATGGTTTTGTTTTCTGCAATCATTAGATTGAGGGTCTGTGGATTAGTCAGGAAGTTGTCAACATCTATGAACTAGGAAAAGAAGAGGAAAACGTCAGGTGAAAAAGTACTTTTCAGTAATGGGTTCAAGACAAACCGAACACTTCTGAAGAATCACAGAAACCTGCTCTTGAGACACGGAACCAGTCATCTGTGCTCTTCTTACTGAAACCTATTGAAGCTGGATGGCATTCATTCAGGCAAAATACATTTAGACTAACTCCCTCAGGACTAGCTCTGCCTAAAGCACTAAGCAATAAATTGGGGTTACCATACTGGGTACACCCAGCACCCAATCTACATCTTGGCTAATGGTTATTAACTACTAACAGCTCCCAAGAGTTCTCAAAGATTCATCCAAAAACATTCATTCAGTGTATAGCCTAGGTGCAAATGAACAGACTTATTTAGGCTGTCTGTAGTTATGCCAAAATGGCCCCAAACAGACCCATCAATGCCATTTTAAAAGTACCTTTTATTTTTATTATTATCATTTTTTAAGGTTTATTTATTTTTTGAGAGAAAGGAGAGAGAGGGAGTGAGGGGGAGAGAGAGAATGAGAGGGGGAGGAGCAGAGAGAGAGGGAGACACAAAACCTGAAGCAGGCTCCAGGCTCTCAGCCGTCAGCACAGAGCTCAACACGGGGCTCAAACCCACAAACCGTGAGATCATGACCTGAGCTGAAGTCGGATGCTCAACCAACTGAGTGACCCAGGTGCCCCCCATCAATGTCATTTTAATGTTACAAGTAGAATTTTTGTTGAAAGTACATTATATCAACCTATGAAGCTATTTTCCACTCTCAGCAGAAGTTCATGTTAACACTGATTCATTTACAGGGATAATCTAACCACAGATCCTATTATATAAAATAAATAATCTCACTGAACTATACACTTAAAAATAACTAAAATGATAGATTTTATGTTATGTATATTTTACCACACACACATATAAATAATCAGAAACTTTCATTCTTATGAAAGTCAATCTGTTGACCAAAAAAAATTGCAATTCAGCATTTGTGTGCTTCAATAACATTTAAACAGCTTTACAGTGTTAAATACCATCGACTTGAAAGCGTATATGAAATTATTTGTACCGAAAGTGTGCGTGTGATAAATGATTGGGTGGTTTTTGTTGTGGTTATGGATTGGGGATGGACCTAGGTGAAAAGTATTCCTTTTAGGAATCAGAGTTTAGTGATAGCAGATATCGACGAGTCTACTGAAACAATATTGTCTTTGCTTTTTTGGTGTTATTTCTAGTGCTGGACTGGAAAACACTCACCAAAAGAACTAAATGCATTTTGGGGGCTACAGATGAAGAACTCGATTCCCATAAACTTGTGAAGAAAACAGCCCCTGTTAACTTTCAGACGGGAAATGGGGACTGCAGCTCCCTGCTGCCCAGGAAGCTGTCCTCTCTTCCACTTAAGATAGGTCCCTGGGGCAGAAGGACAGAGTATGACATTGGTTCCTCATCATGAAGTCCAGTATTTTTCTGGACCTCTCTAAGAAAGGCCTAGGGAAAGCGACAGAACGCTTTCGTGAAGAGAAATTCTTCATGAGAGCCCAGCAAAATTGGGAGCCAACAGAATCCAAGCAAGAGGTACTATTTCCCTGCCAGGCCTTGACTGCCTCTTTAACTCGGCCATTTCTCAGCGTTGTTTGTGCAGCTGGTAACCTGAGGGATGGGGTGGCCTATCTTCCCAGAGAAAGTGCAGGCTTGCTTACTGCTTGCTATAGAAGCAGTGGGCTCCCTGAGCTCTGGGTTTCTCAGCTGCGACACAAAACCACTCTGTGCAGAACACCCATTTGGGCCCACGACATCACTTGGGTGATGTGTGATGCCACAAGCATGCTGGCGGATGTGCTGCTTGTTGTAGGTGATAATCCTTTGTCTAAAAAAAAAAAAAAAGAAGAAGAAGAAGAAGAAGGGATGCCATTCCTCCAAATCACTCAGGAGCTTCAGAGCTGTTAACTGGAATCTTTTTTAAGTAGAATTAATTTCTTATATCTGAACATTTTTCTACAAAAAAATCTTTCTTTATATTTATTGGTGGGGGCGCCTGGGTAGCTCTGGGTAGCACACAGTTAAGTATCTGACTTTGGCTCAGATCATGATCTCAGGTTCGTGTGTTCGAGCCCTGCATCTGGCTTTCTGCTGTCAGCACAGAGCCTGTCTTCCTCTCTCTGCCCCTCCTCTGCCCCACACATGGGCACTCTCTCCTTTTCTCAAAAATTAATAAACATTAAAAAAGAAAAAGAAAGAGTATATTTCTTTACACAGTGCATTCCCTATGAACTAAAAGGATTCAGAATTTTTTATGCCTATTACATGAAAAAGATCAAATAATCCAGGAGCTTATGAAATGAAAATACGTGTCAGGGATGGGTCTGAGATAAGATCTGGGTATTCCAATATTAAGTTCCCCAGGTTTTCCCTTGTGCCTTTATTAAAAAGTGGGGGAGGTGGTTCCTAAATAAAAGATGGTTTTAATTGCTTCCACAGTGCTAGATTGTGAACAATTGATTTGGACATAGTCTGGATAACATTTGTCAAGAAATCAAACATCTGTTTTTACCAGGATGTAGTCTGACCACTGTTCCCTCGCAGTTCGAAGGGCTGCCTGCCGTAGTTTCATCACATGGGCAAACCGGGAGCCTGGCCAATGCTTTGGTCCAATTTCATCAGGGTAAGATCTAAAATAATAATAATAATAATAATAATAATAAGTTATAATTATTGAATGCCTATATATTCTAGGCTCTGTCCTAAATGTTTAAATGCACTAACACATTTCAACTTCCATCAGCTCTAGGGGCAGATGCTATTTTTGTTATCATCTTCCTCATATTACAGAGAGAGAAGAGGGGATTATGTAACTTGTGGCTTACTGTGCACAAGAATCTTGATATGAGGGGCATGAGGGTGGCTCAGTTGGTTGAGCATCTGACTCTTGATTTTGGCTCAAGTCATGATCCCAGGGTCATGAGATTAAGCCCTGTGGCAAGTTCCACACTAAGTGTGGAGCCTGCTTGGGATTTTCTCCCTTTCTCTCCCTCTGCCTCTCTCCCTTGCTCTCTTTCTCTCAAATAGAAAAGAAAAAAGAAAAAAAGAATCCTTATATGAAATATTTCAGTGGGTTTGAAGAAAATCCCACTGAATCCTTACAAGGTTAGTACTACCATTCCCTCCAATTCACAGATGAGGAAATTAGTATAGACTGGCTAAGTCATTTGCCTAAGGCCACACAGTTGATAAGGAGCACAGTCAGAATTTGAATCCAGGCACAACCGCAAAGCTCATGTTCCTACATGCTTTTTAAATATATTCTTCCATCAAGTAAATATAGGCAACCTTGCAGCATAAAATGTGAGCTTCCTAGAAAAAAAAAGGAAGGTTAAATGTACTTGGTCAAGTATCAGTAAAGGATTTCATTAAGCCTAACACATTGATCTAGCCCAGGTAGAGCAAGAATGTGAAATAGCCATGTCACTAGAATCTCTATGAACATCCACAAAACAGCCAGGCCAAGACTCTTACATGGCCAAATCAGCAAGTGGGTCGGCACCCCTCAAGAACACTTCTGAAGGCTTCCAACTGGGATGGGTATTGATACTGTCACCGTAGCCCCAATCTGGCTATCATTTCAAGGTCTGGTAGCTGTGTTGGCAGTACATTTGCGTTAGAAAATGAAAAACCACAAAAACAATGAGAACATAATAAATAAGGTTAATAAAACTGTGTATGCACACGAATGTTCTAAGATGTCGTTCCAATTATCGCTTCAGTGAAAATCAGTGGAAGTCCTGTTTTTCTCAATATGTTGCTCCAAAATGCCTTCACTAACATTTTTCACATTGAACTTGGCATATAGTATATTTAGTCAAAACCTCGGTACAGAGAAAATGACCAGCATAGAAGGTAGGGACATAGTCTTTTCAGCCATTCTAATTAGGCCAAATTCCAAAAAAGCATTCAAAATCTTTTCGTGTTCAAATTTTATTGTTAACTTTCTCTTGATCTATGGGCCATATGTTGGGATTTGAAAGCTACATGTGCATACATATATAATAAAACTATTATACAGAAAGAGACAAAAACCAAAAATTTGTTCTGGAATGGCATTTATTATTATTATTATTACTTATTATCATACAAATTTGGCTTTCAACAAATGACTTACCCTGGGCAAAAATTCAGGCAACTCAATTTATTCTACTTCTATAATTTCTTTAGCTAGAATTGCAGTGGCCTTGGGAACATTTACAATAGTCAGTTTTAAATACGCTTATTCATGTTGTCATTCACTCATTTGTTCACCCAACAAGTACTAATTTAGTGCCTGCCAAGAACAGAGCACTGGGGGAAAATATGAAGTGTTTGTATAGTGTGAGCTCTGCCAAAGAACCCAAAAATTACTTAGGAAAAAATGCATAAATTACATAGTTAATTAACAAAGTTAGGATAAGTATATTTGCTGTGTCAAAAAGGATGAGGTAGAAAATAAGCAACACACGTTTTGAGAGAAAGGTAGAGTTTTGTAACTAGAACGATTAGGAACAGTTTTATGCAGTGGGTGGGGGGCTTGGCATAGAGCTGGTTACAAAGACAGAACGGGACTTCCTGGAGCACAAACCCGCATGAGTAACAGCTTGGGAGCGAAAATAAAAGGAACATTCTAGACAAAGCAGTTTTCTTTTTGGAAGAGGCAGGTAATATGGATGCATAACTGTTGGTGTTATATTCGTGGAGTCTTTGAAAAAATACAAGTCTGAGAATACCTCAGTTCAAAAACAGAATATTCAGCTCAAATACTGAACTTCGTTCTGTGGGTATTGGAGAGCCACTGGAGTCCTTTTAACAGAGAAATTAAAACATGTCATTAGTGTTTTAGGTAACCTGATTTGACAGTATGGTGTGTAGAATGACCTTGAAGATAGAAGCAACTAAGAAATTGCTATGGTTAAGGGAGAAGTAACCTAAATGTCCATCAGTGGGCGACTGACTACTCATTATCATTATGTACATCTGTACAATGAATAAATACTAAGCAGTCATGAAAATAATGAAGAACCCCCTTAATTATCGCTATGGAAAGATTATGAAAATATGATAAATAAAAAAAGCAAGGTGTCTATAAACATGATGCAAACTTTTCAAATACAAAAGCCTTATACTCCAAATATAAATAAATGATATCAATATTTTACAATGTATACAGGGGCAATTTGTTTGTGAACTAAGGAGAACCTGAACTTGGCTGGTAGCAGCAGGGATAAAGAGAAGGAGAGAAATAGGAAGCTCTGTCAAAGGCAGGAATGGCAGGTCCCTGCAACTTACTAGGTACAGCGATAACCAAGAAGTCATATGCGCCTCCAAGATTAGACCCCTGAATGGCTGGGAAACTAGTTAAGGGAGCAGGGATTAAGAGAGTTCACAAAATGCTGTCCTGCTACTCACTCTGGTTCCTCCATAGGCCTCCACTCCACATAGTGATAGAACCGCTGTACATTTTTCAACCACTCCCTGAGTATTTCTGTCGTATTATCCACATTGTGATCAGTCGCTGCCCTGCGTGAGAGAAAGGATAATATATCTCAGTTACCATCCAAAGAAAGAGAGGGGGAACTCCCAAAGACCCCAAGTTAATTGAAAGGTGAATGGCCAGTTCTGGCGGGGGAGAGGCGGGAAATGTATATATGAAAATGGTATCTCTCATGGTCCAAACGAGACAATGGATTTCTGAAGTGAGAGATACTGCTTAAAATCAATTTTTGTGTCATTAGTTCCTTAAACAGGGCTCAGCCAATAGTAGAATCAGTAAATGGTTGTACTAAAGTTATATAAGCAGAAAATGAATTAAACCACTTAGTTAACTAATCTTTTCGGAAATTTTCTTGCTTGGCTTCATTTTTAGTTATCCAGGAAGTATACTCTGCTTTTTAACACCCCCAACAACAATTTCAATTTGTGCAATTGCTCAGTTGCCTGTTCACCTCGAGTTTGTTTACAGATCACAGCAAAATTGCTTATCAATGGTATTGTCATTACCCACACTTGAGAGGAGAGTGACAATAAGAGTTCCCAATATGAAACTGAAAATCTAAGGTATCTCTACCTAGTTTGGGTTAACATTACCATAACTTAGGCAAAACAGAGTACCTTCAAAAGTCTTCAATTAATGTATACAAAACTTGTTTCTACCTTAAAAGTTTAACACAGTGATCCACTTATAACAGGCCATACTCAGTTATTAGTACAAAAACACTTTAAAGTTGTATCACAAAGACAATTCTTGCTGTGTATAAGACACTAGAATAAAGTTATAAAGAACACCTAAAAATGAAGAGATGTATCAGTCAATTGGAAAAGACAAAGGAAGCAAGAGTGGAATAAGGTGGAATTTTGACCCAAAAAATGCTGAATATGACAAAGAAAGATACTGTATAATGCTAAAGAACATAATTCACATCAAAGAAATGATAAATACGAATATCCAGCTACCCTCATATAGTATAGGGGTTGGCAAACTTTCTTTAAGAGCAAGACAGGAAATATTTTAGGCTCACAGGCCATACATTCTCTGTTGCAATTACTTAACTCTACCTTTGTAGCAGAAAAGCAGCCATAAACAGTATGTAAATGAATATTCACTGCTGTATTCCAATAAAGCTTTATTTACAAGAATAAACAATGGATATACAAGCTGTAGTGTGTTGACTCCTGACGTAATAGAAGGTATGGAGACTTCAAAGAAAAACAGGAACACTAATAAGAGATGTTAGCATACCACTTTCTTTTTTTCCAGTATTTTATTTATTATTATTATTTTTAAAAATTTTAATGTTTCATTTATTTCTGAGAGGGAGAGAGACAGCATGAGCAGGGGAGGGTCAAAGAGAGATGGAGATACAGAATCCGAAGCAAGCTCCAGGCTCTGAGCTAGCTGTGAGCACAGAGACCGATGTGGGTCTCAAACTCACGAACTGTGAGATCGTGACCTGAGCCGAAGTCAGATGCTTAACCAACTGAGCCGTCCAGGCGCCCCTATTATTATTATTTTTAATCTTCATTTATTTTTGAGAGAGATAGACGAGATCAGGGGAGGAGCAGAGAGAGGGAAAGACAGAATCCAAATCAGGTTCCAGGCTCTGGGCTGTCAGCACAGAGCCCAACACAGGGCTTGAATCCATGAACTGTGAGATCATGACCTGAGCTGCGGTTGGACCCTTAACCAACTGAGCCACTCAGACAACCCAAGATTTTATTTTCTTAGAGTAATCTCTACACCCAACATGCAGCTCTTACTTACAACCCAGAGATGAAGAGTTGCATACCATACCACTTTCAGTTAAAGATGGTGCAAATGGGAGGAAGTAAATATTACAGAGAATCTATAGAACAAAATGAGACTATGCTTTCTTCTCATGTGCATGTGGAATATTCACAATTGACCAACAATTACACTACACAGAAAGCCTCCACAAAATTGAAAGAAGATAAACATTCTCTGATAATAAAGTAAAAAAAACAGAAAGTTAAACAAAAAAAATCCATTAAGAACTCTCTATTAAATAATCAAGGCAGAAAGCCCAGAAGTGTAAGATAGGAAAAGAGTAGAACTAATAAATTAAAATGCTGCTTTTTAAAAAAATGTTTTATTTGGGGGCGCCTGGATGGCTCAGCTGGTTAAGCATCTGACTTCGGCTCAGGTCATGATCTCACGGTTCGTGAGTTCAAGCTCTGCGTCGGGCTCACTGTGCTGACAGCTCAGAGCCTGGAGCCTGCTTCAGATTCTGTCTCTCTCTCTCTCTGCCCCTCCCCTGCTCACGTGTACACGCGCGTTCTCTCTCTCAAAAATAAACATTAAAAAATGTGCTAAATGTTTTACTTTAGTAAAATTCTAGTGTAATTAACATACAGTGTTATATTAGTTTCCGGCGTACAATACAGTGATTCAACAATTCTATACATTACTCAGTGCCCATAGTGATAAGTGCACTCAGTCTTCTTTCTTATTTCACCTGTCTTCCCGCCAACCTCCCTTAAAATTTTGCTTTTCTTGAGGAAAATCAACAAAACAACCATTTATTAATCTAACCGAGACAGCGCAGACATATAAAATAATAACTGACAAGGATGAAGGGAATATGATTGATATGAAAGAAGTTATTTTAAAAATCACAAGCAATTACTTGCACGACTCAAAAATTAAATTTGAAAGCTGGATATAATAGGGAATTTCCTAGGAAGATGCATGTTAGCAGAAATCACTTCGATAGAGATATAAAGCTGAAACAGAACAATTACCAAGGAAGAAGAAAGAGAAAAAAGAAAACATTCAGCCCAGATGGTTTCCCAGTGGAATTCTCCTAGATCCACTAGACTAGATATTTCCAATGCTATGTAGCCTGTTCTACAGATGTAGAAGAAAAAATGAAAATTCCAAGTTCTTTTAATAATGCAAGTACAATATTAATGTCTACATCTGAGGGACACATGCACACACACACACACATGCACACAATTTCAGATCAATATATTTTAATGAATATGCCGCAAAAATCCTAAATAAAGTATTAGCAAACAGAATCCAACATCCTATTAAGAAAATATTATATAGCATAGCCTAGGATTATTCATTATAAAAGAGAACCCATTAATATAATTTGCTGTATTGATGGACCTCAAGAAAAGTCATATGATTACTTCTGCAAATGCTAAAAGCGTCTTTAACAAAATTCAACATCTATTCCTAATTTTTAAAAATCACACTGAATACAATTAAAACAGGAAGGAAGGTAGGGAGGAAGGAAGGGGGGAAGGAGGGAAGGGAAGGGAGAAAAGGAAGAAAGGAAGAAGGCAGGGAGAGTAAACAGAAGAGTCATGGGAAGATAGAGGCATCTGGGATTCTTCAAAAGGAGTAAAAATGCTCAGATTTTATGGGCAATTCAGCAGTTCCTCCTGGAAGGAAAAGCCATGGGCATTATCAGCAGCAGGGGTTCCCTGGGTACATGGCCTTGATAAGAGCAAAAGAAGAGATGTGAACAGTGGTTACTTCTTCCATATATAGCAATTCCAGTAAAAAGGACTTTGTTAAACCCAATATATGATGGCTTTTGTTCTCTCTACCTGAGCTTTCAGAAATCACTGCTACTCCCAAAGTCACAAACATCTTTAAAGGAGAGAATATTCAGAAATGTTCAAGAGAAAACAACAAATTGTTAAGCAAAGCACAGTGGAGCCCCATGTTATATAGACAGTAAATTTCTGTAAAACACCAAGTAGCTTGAAACTATGTGACTTAGGTCACAAGGTATAGGAAAATGAGGGATAGAGGTCTATGACTAATATTTGAAAATCTCATTTTACAACATAGATACTCGAACTGAAACTAGGCTTACTGAAATTATTATTAAAAAAAAAATAGAAGAGCTGGAGTTGATGTCAATGGCCAATTCGGTCTACTTTCAAGTTTCTTCTAGAAATCAGGTTAGAATCAGCTCCTCCTTTCAGGACAAGGTCTAGGAGGGAAAAGGCCCACAGATACACCCGGAAATTCAACTACGGGACAGGGAGTGAGGTGACGTGTGCAGACGTTGAGGGACACCAGGTGATCACCTTCAGACAAAAATGGGGTAATAAAAGGAGGCAGGAAAGCGAGCCAGAAAGCAACATAGAAGAGGCCATGGCTCCACCTACCTGCGATTGTGCTGAGAAGTGAACAATGTTGCTGACAATCACATCCATTGTAACACACAGCCACAAGCCACCCCTGTCCGGCCAAGTGGCCATGAAGGGCACTTTGAGAGTCAACCCCTTCATCTCACTGCATGAAGCATGGGTAGAGCAATTCCTGAAATGGAGGATCAGCTCTAATGTACATTAGTCTTTGCTCAAAATACTATGAGTAAGAGTAAGTTAAACCCAACAAGATAAAAAATATCTCGACTACAGTGTTAGTCAAAAGTTATGGGAATTCTACATTATTGTCCAATTACTATAAATAGCGCCGGAGAATTCACATGGCATCTCCTTCTTTCCTCAGTTGCTGTTTCCTCATTTCACATTGATTGCCCTACTTACATCAATGCATCTCTTCATCATTTTAACAAAATTGGTCTCATCATATGAAATTTATTATCCTGGTGTGCAGACTAAACTCCAAACTCTGCCCAAGTATCCACTACCAACAAACATCCTTAGAAATGAGCTGCTTGGATGTATGCAAAGGTGGATTAATTGTCTAATTAAAAACAGGGGCGCCTGGGTGACTCAGTCAGTTAAGCGTCCAACTTCAGCTCAGGTCATGATCTCGCAGTTAGTGAGTTCGTGCTCCCACATCAGGCTCTGTGCTGACACCTTAGAGCCTGGAGCCTCTTTCAGATTCTGTGTCTCTCCTTCTCTCTGCCCCTCCCCTGCTCATGCCTTTCTCTCTCTCACAAAAAAGTAAATAAAACATTAAAAACAAAAAATAATAGAAGCACAGATTTAAAATACTCTCCTTGAGTACAAAGAATTTCCTGTTCGATTACTTCCCCATATTGTTAAGATTTTCTTTGTTCTCAGGCTTCGAGGGAGATGAACAAATCCCAGATGTGGCCGGAGGCCCATACACACTGGTCTTTGATCTCCTGCCCTGTCCCAGGGGAAGAGCATCACTGACCACACCAGCCCACTGAGGAAGACTTGCCCTGCCCCCTCAAGACCAACTGCCTGGTCCCTCCACTCCTCTGGCCCAGGCAAATAAACAGAAATCCAGCAGACACTTCTAACTGCTTCCTTTTCCATCCCTCTCACCAAAAATGCATTTCCGTTCGAATACATAATAATCACGAAAGCACGCAGGCTCTGGTCTACACAGAGGGCTGGGGAGAGAGATAGCAACGGCCCAGATCTGAGGTCCTGGGGTGGGGGGAATGCATGAGGCTCGAGTGGACAGCTCTATTTTCAGAGCCTGTAGAACCATGTGGTGCCTACTCTGCTGCGAGTCCCCACAAGTCACTAGACACGGTGAAGGCTGCAGCTGAGCAGGCTTTTCCCATCATGCTAAGAAACTGAGGAGTCAAGACGTATAATCCCCTTCAGGGGAAGCCGAGGTACATCTCCCCCATGGAAAGTTCCTTCCAGTCCCGTAGAAAACAAATCTCGGATCCGTTAGCCTTCTCCCAAGAGACCAAGAAAGGCACCCAGCCAGGTAACAGACATTCCTCAAGGGAGGCATGCTTAAATCAACAGCCGCCTCCCTCTCTTCCCTGGGTCTCTCTGGCTCAGGATAAGATAGTAAGGTGAGCTCAGCTCGAGTCATGCCAATCCTCACATAGTTTACTTTCTTGGAAGGTCGCAATGTGACAGTGGCTTCTCTTTATCTCTAACAAGTACCAGGACCTGCCAGCCATGAAGAGGTCTCCCTCCACCAGGAGAGCTGTGGCCCTGATGTACCCCTGGTGCTCATGGTCGGTTGCCTCTCTGTCCACTGGTCCCTGTTGGCCATCTTTTGAGCTTGCATTTGAAATGGAAGAGCCGATGGAAACAAGTGCAGCATCCACTTGGCCTCAGAGGAAAGTCTGGGCCATTACTCGCCATAATGCTGCCTGCCCATCCACTTTCTGATTCTGCTCCTAGTTCCTATTTCCTCTTCTCCAGCCACGCACATCAGCAAAGGCCCATGAATCTCAAATTCAAAGTCAAATTAGGAAAAAGATAAGACACATACTGCAAATACCATCAACAGCACAGTGCAGGGCATCTGCTTGGTTAATAAAGTTCCCGGGGGCCAGCAAGTGCATTGTCACTGTTACGGGGAAAAGTGGGAGCTCATGGAGCAGACCAGTAAATAAACATGTCTGCAGGATGATACAATTTTACTAGCCGGCTGTGCCAAAAGAAAAATATTGAGATTTCTCTGGCAATGTCTAAACACACTGACATTTCTCCTTGTTCCAGAAGGTCAGTTTTCATTCCTCAGTCTTGGCTCTTAAACTAACAGCCAACTTGGAATAATTAGAACTGACTCATTTATTTTTACCACAAGTCCTTCTGAGGTTGTGAGGGCTAAACTCACATTGGTAAGGGCAGGGTCACTGAAGCCATGTTAACGATGCCGACTGGACCCTGCAGCAGGTAAACCACAGATGTTGAGGACATGGTCCTCCTGACTGCTTCCGTCTGCACTGCCCTTCAGGGAATGTTCTCAGCTTCCTTCCACCCCAGAAAGCCCAGACTTTTAGTGCTACAGAACATAGGGCTGCAATCTGTGCGCCACGACAAAGGCGACACGGTGCAGTGCTTGATCTCTGCTGCCCCAGGACTTGCAAAATACAAACCCCAGAGGCTCAAGGGAATGGTGATGGAATGAACAACAAGGTTTGTCATCATCCAGACGATTCGCACCATGACTCGTAGGTTGGCAAAAGCGAATTTTCCAACTTGGGACTTCAAAAACTGAACTACCCTCTGACCTTGTTTTCATCCAGCAAGGACGGCTCATTTATGGAGAAAATAAAGAGCTCCCACCTAAAAATAAGATTCCACTTTTTGAAGCAGACAAATTTATTTTCGAGAAAGCTCGTCATCAAAATCCCACCACCTCTTTTTCTGCTCTCAGGCGAAGCTTCGCCAGCAAGCGCTCTGCCAATGGGAAGAGATATGCTTGGCCACTTGGCAAAAGATGCTGATGGATTTCTGCTTCTTGGTTACTGGAGAGAGCTGTTTAAAGATCTAGAATCTGTCTGCTGGGTGAAAACTAGACTTGAATATGGTTAAGGAGATGGACATGGAGCAGGGGCTGGGGGCTTTCTCCCAACCAAAGTCTTTTCCTAGGTCCTGCCAAGTCAGTGAGTAGCAACTCCTCCTAAAGAACTAAGAAATCAGGAAACCTCACCTCTCACGAAACCTTCTTCCCCAACAAAATAAATGTTTCTACTCCCTCAACATCCTTCTTCCATATGTCCCATTTAATCACAGAAATAATCACAGGCATTGCACATCTAGAGACTGGGTAAGAGTGATGTAATAAACAAAACAAAACAAAACAAAAAACCCAAACAACTCTGTTTCTGGAAATGCAATCAACTGATGAATCAATTTCATTCCTAAAGGGTAGGAAAAAGAAATGGTAAAAATTGCCAACTGACCAGCTAGAAGTCAATTCAAAAGCCCAATGCCATTGTATTAAAGTGGAGATGAACTTGTGGCACCTGGGTGGCTCAGTCAATTAAGCGTCCAACTTCGGCTCAGGTCATGATCTCACAGCTCGTTGAGTTTGAGGCCCGCATCGGGCTCTGTGCTGACAGCTCAGAGCCTGGAGCCTGCTTCTGATTCTGTGTCTCCTTCGCTCTCTGCCCCTCCCCTGCTCACACTCTGTGTCTCTCTCTGCCTCTCCAAAAATGAATAAACATTAAAAAAAGAAAGTGCAGATGAACTTAATTAAACATATTACAAATGACGCATTTCTATTCTGAGGTATAGTTTGCCTCTCTTGGTGTTAAGAACCCCTCACCGGTGTGTCATGCACTAGCCCATTTTGAGCCCTATAATTAGCTAAGTTAGCATTATTTTTATCTCCTCATGTTATAGAAGAGAACGCTGAAGATGAAAGGTTATGATTGCTCAAGTCATGCGAATAGCGGATGTTAGAGCCTGGCCTTTTCCTTCAGATGCCCCACCCCAACCCTAGTGCAAACTCCTCCTCCACTACTGTCTCCTGTCAGATTGGAAGGGATTCTCTGCCTTGTCAAGGACACTGATCAACAGGACCAGAATGAACATTTCAGAATGAAAGCTTGGTCCCTGGTTTCCAGAGATCCCTTGTCTGACTGCGACATGATCATGGCATTTCTTGCAGGGGATAAACAGACTTTCATCTCTAAAACCTGGATATCGCACTGCTCTTGACAGAATGGAAGACCTAGCCTCTCTGGCCATGTGTTCTAGCAGGGCAACAGTCTGATGGAGGCTGTGACTGTTAGCTCAGACACAGTCGGTTTCACTGTGTCATTCTATTGTTACAGTGCACAATGGTACACTGGTTTCTGGTGTACAACGTAGTGACTGGACAACTCTACACTTACGCTGTGCTCACCACAAGTGCAGCCACCATCTGTCACCAAGCTTTGTTGAGGTTCACTTCAGCATAATTTTCCTTGGAGTCCAAACTCTTGGGATTCTATGAAAATATCAGCAGCAGTGTCTGAGACAAAATAAATGTGTTTCTCATTTGTGTAAATACTCTTTTTCCTGTTTTTCTTGTACTTTGCCCTTTGTTTCTTCTTCTTCCTGTTCTTTTTCACAGACTCCTCATTTCCTCTTTTCTCTTCCTTCTTGGATTTTCCAGTTCTTTAAAGATTTTTTTATTATGTGGGTGTGCCCTGAAGAAACGGAATTACGGGTGGAATATGTTCCTGCATAGTCAACAACTAGAGTCCTGATACTAAAGGGAGGGCACACAGGGTCCAGGGACACATTCTCCAGGAACCCTAAAGCTCTCCACCCCCCAAACACCTCAGGCTAGATGGGATGCCCCAAATCTGTAATTACCCATCAATTCTCTGCCCATACTCCCAGGATTGCCTTGCCTCTGCATTGTAATTAACTGATTCTCTGTCTTTCTCCATTACCAGATCCTCTTCTCCAAGGACAGGACTATGCCAGCACCTAACAGAGTTTACTGTGTTAAACAGGCACTAACGATGGGCCTGATGAATGAATGAATGAATGAATGAATGAACAATTCAGGAAAACTTTCCCCAGTCAAATCCAAATGCCTATAAGGCTGAGACCAGATAACATCAAGGAGTAACACGGACTATGTCTGAGCTAAGAGGGTGAGAGAAGGGACACAGGTGGACTCCATCAGACTGTTGCCATGCTAGAACATGTGCCCAGACAGGCTAGATTTTCCATTGTTCCAAGAGCAGTCAGATATCCAGGTCTTAGAGATAAAAGTCTGTTTATATCCTACAAGAACTTTTAGGCAGAAATGCCATGAACATGTTGCGATGACAAGGGATCTCTGGAAACCAGGGGCCCAACACAAAAGCCACATTGTTTCAGCTCCACAGTCCATCCCTCTGTGCACATTCAGGACACACAGCTGAGAAATTAAATATTTCAAATATGGCTGGGAGGACAGCAATAACATCGCTCCACTGCTTTCACAAACAAAGGAAGCATTTTCAATGAAAAAGGAAAGACAAACACGCACGGGTTTGGCAAGGTCTAAATACTTCTCTCAGTCTAATAGCAACAGAACCAGAAAACAGAAAAAGCAGACGCCTGGGCGGTTCTGTTGGTTGAGCATTCGACTTCGGCTCAGGTCATGATCTCACGGTTTGTGAGTTCAATTCCCACATCGGGCTCTGTGCTGACAGCTCAGAGCCTGGAGCCTGCTTCAGATTCTGTGTCTCTCCCTCTCTCTGCACCTCCCATGCTCATGCTCTGTCTCTCTCTACCTCTTAATAATAAATAATAAATAAACGTTAAAAAAAGAAAAAAGAAAAAAGAAAAAGCAATGATCCAGCCAGCATGGAGTGGGTACACTTCCCAACAAATACCATATATAACCTCTCTTTGCATAGAAAGTAGGGCATACTGATTGCCCATTTTTAAAGAAATTAATAGCTTCCTTGATATATAATTCACATATCTAACATTCGCCCATTTAAAGTGTACAGTTCAGCGGTTTTTACTACAGTCATAGCTGTGCAACCATTGCCCCCATGATCTAATTTCAGAACCTTGTCATCACCTCTAAAAGAAATCTGTACGCACTAGAAATCACTTCCCATTCTCCCCCTCTCCAGCCCCCGCCCCCCGTTACCACTGTTCTACTTCCTGTCTCTATGTATTTGCCTTTTCTGGACATTGCATATAAATGAAACCATACAACTGCGGCTTTTTGCATCTGACTTTCACTCAGCATACTGTTTCCTGGGTTCATCTTGCAGCATGTATCAATACTTCATTTATTTTTATGTCTGAATAATATTCCATGGTATGGATAGACCACATTTGTTTATCTGTTGATCAGCTAATGAACATTTGGGTTGTTTCAAAAAAATTTTTTAATGATTATTTTTGAGAGAGAGAGAGAGAGAGTGCGTGAGCAGGGGAGGGGCAGAGAGAGAGGGAGGCACAGAATCTGAAGCAGGTTCCAGGCTCCAAGCTGTCAGCACAGAGGTCGATGTGGGGTTCAAACCAATGAAGCATGAGATCATGACCTGAGCCAAAGTCAGGCATTCAACTGACTGAGCCACCCAGGTGCCTCTGTTTTTACTTTTTATTTATTATGAGTACTGCTGTTATTAACATTCATGTACATTCATGTGTGGACATATATTTTCATTTCTCTTGGGATTGCTGCCCACATTTTACATATTATGGAAAATGAAAAAAATATATTTTATTTTCTTCTCTACCATTATGGGCTGCACTATGGCCCAGGAACTAAGCTGGGCATTTTGCATATAGAACTCTAATCCTTATGGTAATTCTCGAGGGAGGTATTACCTTATTTAACAGAGGAGGAATCAGCAGCTTAGAGACTTACTCCCAAAGCTTATGCTCTTTTCACTTACACTTCATCTTTGACATGTATTTTTCTCAATTTCTGAAATCCCTGGTTTTCTGTTCCAGGGCAGTGAAGAAGGATCCTTTCCTCTGCTGTACTCATGTATAGATTTCCTGTGACATGAACAGATGCAGCCCAGGAACATGAGGACAGATGCAAGTATGCAAGACGTGTCACGTCTCAGCAGAGGAGTTGGGCAGATGCCACCAATGTAAACAGTCAGCATTTGGGCCTGGTGGGGCAGTGCCCTGGCAAAGCACAGAACCCATGAGCCATGAGGTCATGATGAACTGGGGCCGCTGTGACCACAGAGAGAGTCGCAGCCCAAGGACCGGGCTTGCTAAATGAGGCACTAGGGAAAACCCTGCCCTTGCAGCCAGTCTCATTTACCTGATTCATTTGTTTCTGGAACTGTACTTAAAATGACAGTAAATACTCTAGTCACTCATTGAGTCTGAGTTACTTGACACTCACTATTATTGGACTAACCACATTCTCCATCAAATAAAAAATTATCAAGCTGGGAAACACAGCTCTTCTGCCAACCAGCTCTATAAGCTCAAGAAATTTAGTTGAACTGTCTGTACTTTGTTTTGCCATCTGTAAAATGGAGTAATAACACCTGCTGGACATACCAGGTTCAGTGAGTTATTGTGAGGCACCAACGACATGTAAAGGAGCTCCCAAGAACACTTAATTCAGAAGCTGACCCTTCTCTGACCCTTCTCTATCCCTAACACACACACCCTCAAATAAGAAATTAGACAGCCTGTTGAAGCGACTTTTAAGATGTATACAACACACAAAGCTTAACATGTGCATTTAAGGTGAACAAACCAGAACTACCACAGTCTGCCATTTTTTAAGAACAGAAAATAGGCACGCCCAATTAAATACAGAGAACATGAAAGAATCGTGTGGCAATGACAGCTAACTGTCTCAGTATCAGTCTTCCTCTTCTTCCCTAGTAATAGAATGTTTAGCTGCGCCTGTGACCATCCAACTTAAGGAGCACATTGTAAGTCCCACAAGAGCAGGGATGTTTGTCTGTTCTCTTCACCACTCTATCCCTAGCACTTACAAGAATGCCTAGGACATAGTATGTGCTCAACAAATATCAAATGGTTCCTTTCTCACCAAACTCTAACCTAAGAACTGTGAAAACCCCTGCACACGTCTCTTAGTTTGATAGCCATCTGAGCCTCTCCTATGTGTCTCCTCTGTGAGGGGAATCATGGCACCTCCTAGAAACAACATTTCGTCACTGGTGTTAAGATGCTCCTGGTTTCTCATAGTTTAAAAGGCAATACAGGTATATAAATAAATAATCATAACTGGGTGTGATGTTTGCAGCAATGGGCGCATAGCAAGGTGTCCAAGTGCCAGAGTGGAGGGAGTGGCTGGAAAAATGTAGAAGGTCAAAGGATGAGAAGCCTGAATTGAAATTAGAATGAGGGACACCTGGGTGGCTTAGTCGGTTAAGCATCCAACTCTTGATCTTGGCTCAGGTCATGATCTCACTGTTCGTGGGATCAAGTCCTGCATTGGGTTCTGTGCTAACATCATTGATCCTGCTGGGGATTTTCTCTCTCTCTCTCTCTCTCTCTCACTCTCTCTCTCTCTCCCCCCCCACCTTCAACATAAATAAATAAACATTTAAAAATTTTTCAGAATGAGCAGGTATTTAGAGAGCAGTGGAAGGGAGACAGAGTCTTCCAGAAGAAGAAACAATACGTGTGGAGGCAGAGAGATATGCAAACACAGTATGATGTGTTTGCAGAACTACCTGTATTTTGTTGGCTTATGACCTACAGGTCAAAGGGGTGAGGTGGCTGCAAAAAGGTTAGAGATGACAGCTGTCCCTTGGGAAGGAGATGAGCAGTGAAGATGAGTGTCCCACTTTTCTGGGTGGGTCCCTGGTACCTTGCTCTGATTGCAAAAATAAGCAGGTGAAACATTCTCTGAAATAATATATTTTGGCAGACTGTGACAGATAGATGCCCTAGAATCTATTCTTTGAATTCCTCAAAGGAAATGCTCCAAGCACATATGAAGTGCTGGGCCACCTCATCGCATTTACAGACCCAGCTCCAGCTGCATATATGACAGGTTATCTGGGAAATGTGTGATTTTGAACATTCTGACCCATTTTTTTCAAAACTTCATTTACAGTTCTCAGTCCATGTGTCCAAATTTCTCCCTCCAAAACTGTACCCAGTACAAGTAAACATTTAGCGTGTGCTTGTCGAATGGCTAAGCAAATAAATAAGTGCTGGCATAAACTGATGAACAATAAAAACACGGTGCTCATATTTATTAAGGGTCTACCACTTAAGCAAAACGCACAGCAAACGTAACAGAATGATGCTAAACCCATAGACAGCACTTTGAATTTTTTTCCAAGTCCTCAAACTCCTTTCTGCTATAGTACTTACTTCTGCATTGAAAAGATTGGGCTAGGAACATGAACAAAGTCAGAAACTGTCGAACTTGCAAACTGTATTCAAAGCTGTTTTCCCACAGAGTCACCTAGAATGAGAACTTGGCTCCAGCTGGCGAAAAATCTCTGTCCTGTCCATCACTGTTACCAGATACCTGTTGTCTTGGATCCAGTAATAACGCTCTCAGCCAGCTTAGGAGAGAGAGGGAAAACGTTTGCCTTGAGTTTACCTGCTTTGAAAAGTGTTAAGTCTGGCGTCCCCACATCGTTTCATTTGAGGCTTCTTTAAGAAGGGGGGCAGGGGCAGGCACTACTGTTTCAGCAGGTGTTAGATCCATGTTCATATTTCATACTCATACTCGTATGCAGATCGAAGGGTTCTAAGAAGTATTTTTTAGGAGTTTTGAGTTATTTTACTCTTATTCATGGTGTCAGAGGCAAACAGGAGGCTATTCGGGTGGTATTATTTTCCATCTCTATTATGGAAAACTACTGTCAGAGGGAAAGAACACTCCGTGCTCTGAACATTTCCAGGGTCTCTGTGACTTTCTAACATGCTACTGAGGCAGGGAACATGCACAAATAGAGTGCCTGGATGTTTCCCCACCTTCTTTCCACACCACACTTCCACACAGAGGGGCAGCGAGAGCAAACGGCTGAGCGCACACACCTGTCACACATTGTGACACCCCATTTAATCCTCATGAAAACCCTGAGATGTTGTGTTCTTATGATCCCCATTATTAAGATGAAGACAGGTTCATAAAGGTGACACATCATCCTCTGAGTCTCAGAGAGCAGGAAGGGTCAGGGCCTGACCTGAAGTCCGACAGCGGGCCTCAGACGACTGTCTGGTTAGCCCCTATTCTAAGAGTCTGGTTGTAAAATCCCATTTTGGAGTGAAGTTTAAAACAGAAGGAGATATTTCTAAAAAGGTGAAGAATCCACTGTAATTTTGTCTTCAAAGTGCTAGATACATCGATAAGCTTTATGTTACTGGCTAAACTGCCACAGCCACAGGACAGTTAACGTTATTTTAGAGGCCCCCGTGGGCCACAGGCCTCCTGTCTTTATGCCTCAGGAGCAAACATACCTAACCAAGCACTCCTCATTTGGAGTAATGTCCTGAAGAGCAAACAGCACTTGACAGTGACTGGTGGATTTCTCTAATGTTTCTTAAAACTTTGTTTCCTTGGTTATCTTCTCTCAAACAGGTCCATTTAAGGATCTTCTTTGCCCTTGCTGTGAATGGAGAAGTGGGATTTAGGGAAAGAATAATGAAGACACTGGTTTTTTGTAAAAACCTACCCCTGGGGTGTTTGGGTGGCTCAGTCAGTTGAATGTCCAACTCTTGATTTCGGCTCAAGTCATGATCTCACTGTCATGAGATCAAGCCCTACATCAGGCTCTGCATGGACAGTGTGGAGCCTGCTTGGGATTCTCTCTCCTCCTCTCAAAATAAATAAGTAAACATTGAAAAAAAATTAAAACCTACCCCAAATTTCATCTGATGACTCTGGAAGGTAGGACAGGGACTCTGGATCTTACATTTCCAAGGTGCTAAAGCCTTCCATGACCTCCCCATGTGGGTCAAGTCCCTTGGCTATAAGCTCTGTTCATACCATGTACCTCTTATTTTCAGTACTTATCAGAGTTGCAATTCTATATTTATTTCTCTGGTATTGAGTAATTTGCTTCTCTCTTTCTGATCTATAAGCTATATCAGCATGAAAATATGTTTGTTTGTCTTGTTCATCATTGTAACTTGAAGACCAGGACAGTGCCTGGCATCAGCACTGAGTAAAGTGTTGCTAAATGAGTAACTGAACACAAGATTGCTGTCCTCACCCTCCTTTTTAGTCACTAAATATTTAAAATGTGGATAATTTACCTGTAAACACATAATCAGATAGTATTGGGGAAATATCTTTTGGAGCCCTTCCTGTTTCATAATCCATATCTAGAAAGTTTGACTTTCAAGTGAGCCTGGGAAACAGGCAGGAGTCAGATGCTCTTTGGTACTGAGCTTTTGCAAGGCTCTGGGGGAGCCCGATAACCTGTCTGGGAGGAAGTGGAGAATGTGAGCAGCTGCTCTGAAGGCAGCACCCAGAAGACATTTGGCCAGGGCAGAGTTCAAGCAAATGTAATTGCGGTCAATGGCAAATATGGCCAACAGGTGAGTCATTCTTCTTCCCGGCTTTCATTAGGGTGTGTCCTTGGAGCCAAATTAGAAACCCAGCAAAAGTGTTGGCACTCATCATTATACAGTCCCGTTCCAGCCAATGCAGGGGAAAGACTGAACCTTGCCTTTCAGACCCAAAAGAGGGTACAAAGGCTTCCCTAGGACCAAGCAGGCCAAACGTAACACTTACTGCCACTCCTTCCCCACCTTCAGGTCAGGCCATGTCTCAGGCATGCTTTAGTCTTTAGCGGCCACCATCTTCTGGAGGCATCATGGGAAGGAAGTCAATAATATCGACTGTTCAAAGTTCATTTCTCCAGAATCTCCTCACCAACTTTTCAGTTGCGTCTGTAAATTATCTCATAACACATCATGGTAAAATTCTCATTTTCAATCCCACATAGCCGACGTTTACAGAGGGAATTAGGCATTACCAGAGTGAGATTCAAACTCACTGTTCTAAGTGTTTTCACTAGAGGATTAGAACATAGCCTGAGAGGAATGAAAATTTTCACCAGAACTACTATCTATATGAAGACATAACAGAACACCATTAGTATAATGTAGCACTCAAGACAAGGATTTGCGAAATGAATCATAGATATTTTCTCATCTAATTCTCACAATACCCTAGACAGTAGGTATTCTTTCTATCTTATGGGTGAGAAATCAGTCACAAAGCTAGTAAGTGATAGACCCAGGATTCTAGCCCAATTAAACTGTAAATTAAAGGTGAATTCTCAAAAGCAGTGGGTAAAGAGACTTCTTTGTGGTAAAATTTAAAGGACAGGAATAACAAAATACCTAGCATAAAATCAAGAATTTAATATTAGGTCAGATTTTTTAAATGTAGAAAATAAGGTCAAGTATATCTGACCACACTGTCTACAGAAGGATTCTCTTGTGTCAAGAAGGCTGTGTAACTGAAGTAGCTCCTGACTCCTTCAGCTATTTGCTCCTGGCTACATTACTTAACACGTCCAAGCCTTCGTTTCCTCATCTGCATTGTTGTAAAGATTAAGAAACAAGCAACTAATGGAAAGAATGAATTTAATAGAAAGAAAGAAAATGGAGAGAAATAATAACATCAATGGTTATTTTTTTAATACCTAAAATTTCCAAACTGACATGGCAAGAAATTGTAACTCTAAATAGGTCATCAGTAAAAGAAACACATACTATAATCCAATAAAAGGCATTTGGCCCTGATTCAGTGGAAAATATCCCAAATAATTGAAGAATCTTTAAAAACATAATATGTTTGCAAAAATTATTTTTCAAACCCCAAATCTATAATGAACAATTCCAGACATATGTAGTCACATCTGAACTCAGATGAAAAATATCTTAAATAAAACCTTAGCAAAATAGAATACAACAAATACGTTGAATTCCCCCAGCATCATCTTTGGGCCATAATTTTATAAATGAAGACCCTCAGCCTTGGAAAGTCAGAGCCATGCCAAAGCCTTCTTGTATGACTACTTTGTGCATTTCCTTTCAGCTGGTATGTGGGATTTTCCTTTTTTCTTTTTCTTTTCTTTTTTATTGATCGTTTGCTTTTCTAAGGAAATATTTTGGTTTTTCTTCCACTTTTTTCATTTAATAATACAATTTACTTTTAAAAGTCCTCAGCTACAGTAATATACATACGTGTATTATCTTCACTTTATACTCTCTTAATTGTACTTTTATGGGGTATTCGAATTTATTATCTTCCCCTAATCTCTTTAAGATTCTTACATTTTTCTTTAAAAACTGTAACACTATTTATTGCTTTTACTTCTAATTTTTATTGCTTATTCCTTATCCTCAGTCTTCAGTCCCAAATCCAATAGATGTTAAGTTTTAAGTATTTTAAACTTACTGGGTTTTTAAAAAAAACTATCTCTCACAGTTATTTCATTAAGCAAATCTGTTTCTTTTATATTTTGAATGTTTTAATATAATGTTTCAGCCTTGTCCTAACTGGTTTGACATTCCAATGCCTAATACAGTGCCAGGCCTGTGACAGACTTATGTGATCTTTTGAGCCAACAAAAGAAAACCTGTATGAGGAAGGGAATGCAGATAGTTCAAGTTGATAATATTTAGAAGCCACTAGAAGCTGGGAAGTCCATCTAATGATAATGTGACTTCAGGTATAGATGGTATTGAGTTTCTGTGTACCATAAAGAGACCCAAGACTCAGGACCAAAGAGACCCATGAAGAGAAAACTCTATTAGGATGTAATACAGAGACCTAGCTTGAAACACAGGACCCCGAAGCTCTGTATAGGGAAAGAGATTTTCTGCCAAGTTATCTTTCTGCAGACAAAAATAAATGTTATCACATATCCTGCAAGCTCAGAAAATTGTCCACCTTGCCATCAAAGGCCTGCCAGCCTAGAGGTGAAGACCTATGAGCTGTCACACTGCTTATCTGCCTTCAAAAGTCAACACGCTGGTTTTCTTTGAACAGAGGCAAAGGTGTAGACTGGAGGAGCCTACAGTTCTCTCTTAAGTGAGAAATACCCTCTTTGAGAAGGTGAAGGATGGGGTTGGACACACAGGAGGTGTCGGAGATAATGAAGAAAGAAAACACTGTGCAGGCTGAAGAAGATGACTATTAGAAACGGGGTGAATATTTAGCCATGAGCCACTGCCTCATATTAACTACTTAAGCTTTTTACATTCTTGAACTTTATCCCATTGAAAGAATTTCAACAGTACAGTGCCTGGGTCAAGAAGGGGGGCTACGCATGTTAAGTGAAGGAATGAATGGACGAGCAAATACATGAAAAATGAGTTCATGGCATAGGACGATGGCAAGTCACAGAAATATCTCCACAGAGCAAGAGGCTTGGAATCTGTTCCCAGACAAGATAGTAAGGAATTTCAAGCAAATAAATTTACAACTCAAAATTATTTCGTATGATAAAACTAAATTTTGCTTAACAGAGGTGCTATGAAGATAAATGTGAGACAAAAATGTTCATTGGAGGGGTGCCTGGGTGGCTCAGTTGGTTAAGCATCCGACTTCAGCTCAGGTCATGATCTCACAGTTTGTGGGTTCGAACCCCACGTTGGGCTCTGTACTGACAGCTCGGAGCCTGGAACTTGCTTTGGATTCTGTATCTCCTGCTCTCTCTGATCCTCCTCTGCTCATACTCTCCCTCTCTCTCTATCTCTCTCAAAAATAAACTTTAAAAAATGACATTAAGTTTAAAAAAACATTAAAAAATTTAAAAGCGTTCATTGGAAGGCATTATATAAAGGTAAAAAATTAGCGAATAAGATATATGTTTAAAAGAATAGTAAATGCACCCATGGACACCCCCACCTTGTGAAAGAAATAGAGCATTATCAGTATCTTTGAAGTCCCTGATGTGTCTTCTTGAGTTATTTCTCCTCCCTCTCAGCCAGTAAACTGTAGTTTACATTTTTGGTTATTAAGTAATTTGCTTTTCTTTACAGCTTTACCACAAATGTATGTAATCCTAAATAAAGAATAGTCTGGACTGTTTTTGAACTTTATATAGAATCATGCAATATGTGTTTTCTATGGTCTTAACATTGACTTTAAAATTCAGAGATGTTGATATTCATCTCTGTAGTTAATTCATTGTCAATGCTGTAATTTAATGATCTATTTGAATGTCAATGAACATTTAGGGTGTTTCCAGATTTATGATATTAGAACAATGCTGCTATGATTTTTGCTATATGTATCCTCTGATGGACAGAAACATAGTTTACTTAGAAGTGGAATTCCTAGGCCAGAGGTCTGAGAATGGTCAAATTTACTAGTGAATGCCAAGTTGTTTTTAAAGTAGTGAGTTCTTGTTGTACATTCCCAGCAATACTTAGTATTGTTAGGCCTTAAAATTTTGGCCAAACTCGTTGGCAAGAAATGATATTTTACTGTGGTATTTCCTTTATTGCCAATCAGGTAGTGCAATGTTTCATATATTTACGGTCATTTATACTTTCTTTTCTGTGGTACTTATTCATGTTTTTTTGCCCATTTTTCTATTTGGGTTCTTCAGTTTTTCTTATTAACTCAAGTATTCTTTGTTTATTGTCAATAGTATTCCTCAGTCAGTGGCAAAACAATTTCCCACTGTTTTTTATGGTCTCTTTTGATTAAAATGCCCCCATGTGCCATTTATCTTTTGCTTTAGAAATGGCTTAAATATTCTTGGTCCTTTGTGCTTTCAATACATCTTATAATCAGCTTGTCAAGATTCATGAAAAATCATCTTGGGACTTTGATTAGAATTACTTCAAAACTGGGGTGCCTGGGTGGCTCATTCAGCTGAGCACCTTACTCTTGATTTTGGTTCAGGTCATGGTCCTAGGTTGTGGGATTGGCCTTGTGTTGGGCTCTGTGCTGAGCATGGATCCTGCTTGGGATTCTCTTTCTCTCTCCCTCTGCCTCTCTCCCCTGCTCATGTGCTTTCTCTCTCTCTCTCTCTCTCTCTAAACTAAAAATAAAAAGGAGGGGCAACTGGGTGGCTCAGTCAGTTGAGTGTCCAACTTTGGCTCTGATGATCTCACAGTTTGTGAGTTCGAGCCCCACATCGGGCTTTGTGCTGACAGTGCAGAGCCTAGAACCTGCTTTGGATTCTGTGTGTGTGTGTTTCTCTCTGCCCCTCCTCCACTTATGTTCTGTTGCTCTGTCTCCCTCCAAAAGTAAATAAACATAAAACATTTTTTAAAGGAATTGCATTAAATCTATAGATCAGCTTGAAGAGAATTACTATCTTTATTGAGTTCTTTTTCTTCATGAGTCATACTGTTATTTTTCTCTTAAGCATTTGATATTTTACCTAAATTCTCAAATTTTTAGTACAAAATTTTGCTTATTCTTAATACTCTTTTATGTTCTTAATATTAGTTGCATCACCATTTATATATTCTCTTTTTCATTTCTTATACTTTTTGTATAATCTATCCTACCAGATTTTGTTGAATTTATTAACCTCTTTGAGACTCATATATTGGATTGATTTATCCTCTTAATTATATCTGCAGTTTCAATTTGATCAATTTTTAATGTTTTATTTATTTCTGAGAGAGAGAGAGAGCGAGCATGAACAGGGGAAGGTCAGAGTGGGAGACACAGAATCTGAAGCAGGCTCCCGGCTCTGAGCTTCCTGTCAGCACAGTGTCCGATGTGGGGCTAGAACCCACGAACCATGAGATCATGACCTGAGTCGAAGTCGGACGCTTAACCGACTGAGCCACCCAGGTGCCCCCCAATTGGATCAATTTTTGTCTCTACATGTGTTACTTCCTTCCGAACATCTTTCATTGGCTTCATCCTGTTTTGCTTTTTCTCTAGTGTTTTAAATTCACCAATTACCAGATTTAGTAGTGTTCAATACTCACTGTTTTCTAAATTTCCTTATTTGTTCTTTGACCCATGAGTTATTTACAAATGTGGTTTTTATTTTAAGAACATATGGCAAGTTTTGAGTTATCTTCTTGTTGTTGATATCTGTCTAGTTGTGCCATAATCTGAAAATGTAATTTGTATGATACAAAGTCTTTTAAATTTTTTGAAGCATGCTGTTTAGCATAAATGTATTTAATTTTTGTCAATGGTCCATATGTGTCTGAGAAAGAATATGTATTCTGCAGCTATAGTAGGTTTTTTTTTATTTGTTTTCCAATTTTGCTCTCTTGACTTATTTTAGATTGAAATATTTTCCACTCATTTCACTACTTTCCCTTTCAATAGTTAGTGGTAATATAGTTAGAAATTATTGTATAGGTATCTAACTTAACAAACTTTAAATTTAATAAACATTTTTACTCTGTGCAAACCAATTCTAGGGCCTTAGAATGATTTAACTCCAGTCATTTCATGTCCCGTACTAAGTATAACTATTATATCATATTTAAGGTCTCTCTTGATTTTCAATGCTTTAAGTTAGGCATTATTGTTATCATTTTATAAAGTTAATTATTTGTTAAAATTCACCCCCATGTTAAACATTATCCTTGCCCACCATTGCTTTCTGTATCTTGAGTCTTCTTTCTTGTATTATTTTCTTTCTTCTTGAGTTACATGCATTTAGATGCCTCTTTAGTAAATGGATGATAATAGTAAATTCTCTTAATTTTTCTTTGTCTGAAAATGTTTCCATTGACACTTCTTATTAAAAGGAAGCTTTGATAGGTACAAAATCCTAGGATGGTAGTTTTATTTTAGCATCTTAAAGACGTTGTTCTGGCTTTGATTTTTGCTCTTAAAAAGTCAGTTGTCATGTGCTGTTCTTTTTTTAGTCTTCTGTCTTTTCACTCTGCAGTTTTTAAGGTCTTATCTTTTTTAAAAGTATATTTTAGAGTTTAACTATGACATGTCAAGTTGTGCATTTCTTTTTATTTATCTTGCTTGGGATTCACTGGAATCTGAATCTGGAGACTGGTGTCTTTTACAGATTGTGGAAAATTCTCAGTCATTTTCTGTCCAAATATTGTCTCTCCCCTATTCTCTTTAAAATCTACTTCTGGAATTCCAACAAGCATACATTACATCTTCTTATCCTTTCCTCCATATGCCAAAGTCTTTCTTACATATTTTCCATCTCTCTGACTTTCTATATTGATTCAGGGTAATTCTTCAAGTCTATTTTCCAGTTTATTAACCCACTCTTATACCATACTTACTCTGTTATTTCTAACTTAAAGCATCACATATTTTTATTTCTAGAAATTACTTATACATCCCTATTTCATATTTTATTTTTATACATGCAAACAATCACATTTTTCCAAAGCACTTTCATTACAGGCCAATTCAATGCATGTATTTTTAAAATTACTATTGAACTTGGCATATGAGTCCTTTGTTATTAGGAAGGTCAGCTGGAATCACATAGAAATAGTCTGTCACTTATAAAACCCCATGGAACGCCCTGCTCCAGAGATTTCTTACCCCTGAATCTCAAAGTCATTATAATCAGCTTAGGTCAAATCCAAACCTTTAGTTATAGTCAAGAACACCCTACAGGTGTGCCGTTTTGGGCTTTTTGCTTCTCTGGCACAAAACCTCATTTCCCTATAAGGTTCTTCTGATTAGAGATACGGAATGATGAAGTTTAAGCCCTCTAGCTGTGCTACCCCACGCTCCTTTTTTCTCCACCACCCTCTGTTTTGAAGACTATGATTCTTCCCAAAGCAAACACTGGTGTACCAGGAGTTTGGGATGGGAGCCCAGGGCTCACTGCATGCCCATCCCAGGCTCCACAGGCAGCGCTCCTAGCCCCACAGCAGTGTCTGCGAGCCTGAGCCCGACAGCAAACAGGGGCCACTTGGCCTGTGGCGGCTGGCTGTCAGGTGAGCACCACTGCGGGCTGCAAGCAGAAACCTGGGTTGGACTCCAGGCCTGTAAATAAACTCATGGCCATCTGCATTCCCTCTCATGACTCAGCTGCTCTTTATGAAAGGATTCACTGTGTGAGGAGTGAATTCGGGCTAGATCTTCTGAAAGCAGAAGCAGCAGAGGAAAGCTGCGTCGATTATGAAGTCACTGAAAACCAAGGTGCAAAAGTGTCTGTTCTAGGCCACTGGTGCTTTGTAGTGGCAGGAAGAGAATTTTCCACTTAAAAAATCATCATCATGAGAAAGTTAAGCTGTGTGCACATAATGCAGACGCCACAGAAACACAACAAGACCAAATCACCTTATTAGGATGTCAGAGAAGAACAGGAGTATTTTAGAACACCCTCACCAAACACCAAGTTTAGTATAGTAGGAAAAGGACTTCGGTATGAGTTCTTGTTCCACACTTTCTATATTTCAGACCATGTGCAAGCTTCCTGCTGCCAGGAAGCTCCAGCTCCCTCCTCTGAAAAACTGGCATAATAATAACTGTGTCTTTGGGAGAATCAAAGATGACACGTAAAAGGAATGATATAAATTGCCAGTTACCTGCTATCCGCTCTCCATTCTCCTTCTTTCCTAGTAAGAAGAACTGTGATTGTATCTGGGCACATCATAACTCGGATAAAAGGAGACACTCACCCAAATCATGCGCCTATGTATATATAAGTTTGGGCTCATGGTATATAAGAAACATTGCACATGATTTCCAGGAAGTGATCTTAAAGGAAGGGAAGTGGGTCACCTTTCTTCCTTCTTTAGTCCGTCTTGCTCCTAGAACTTGGAGGAGATGGCAAGCAGCCATTGAGAATTAAGAAGACAAATGACACATTTATATGTGATTCCCAATCAAAGTGGAGAGTTGGAAGAAGACTGGGTTCCTAATGACACCACAGAACCACCATACTGGTCTGGGGCTCTTTATCTCCAAATTCCTTTGGAGGGGGAATTAGAATTATCTTGTGTGTTTAAGGCAATTATTATTTTGAGGTGTTTTTTTAAATCACACTCACCCAAGCTTAAGCCTGATGCAAAGAACTAAGTTTCGTATCTACCAAAATTAAAATTTCATATTTTTTTGACCTAGCAATCCCACTTCTAAAAATATATCCTATAAATGTGCTGGGACATGTGCAAAAAAAGATATAATAAAAAATATCTATTGCATGATTGTTTGTGATATCCAAAGACTGGAAACAAATTAGATGTTCAACAGCAGGTGACTGGTCAAGTAAGTGATTTGGATTCAAGCAGTGTATGATCAGGCAGCTGTTAGCCTGAGAGATCTATATGGAATGATCTCCAAATAGAATGAATTCCTCTCTGTGGGGAGAAAGATAATATACTGTGTTTCTAAAAGATTAGCCACCACAGTATTTCCCATTTCTTGATGTCACATTCCCCCCATCAGGAGGTGGGGACTGCTTTCCTCCTCTTGAATCTGGACAGTAAAAGTGACGCTGTGATTTCCAAGGCTAAGTAGGAAAGATGAGACAGCTTTTTTCTCATTGACCAGAACACTCAAGCCCAGAGCCCAAAGTCACCTTGTAAAAGGCCGCCATGCTGTGGGGAAGCTATGCCACGCGGATAGGCCATGTGTAGGTGCTGTGCTGAGCAGTCTGTCTCCAAGTCCACCCTGATGAGGGACCAGACATGGGACTCAACGAGTCTTCAGATGATTCCCACTCCCTAGCATTCAAGTGTTTTGAGCTAAGCATCCAGATATCATGAATCAGGGAGTCACCCCTGCTGTGCCCTTTATCCAAATCATGGAATTGATGAGTACAGTAGAATGGTTGTCACTAAGTGCAGGGTGGTTTGTTGTACAATAATAGTATAGTTTTTATATGTATAAAAAATTTCGGGAAGACCATACGATAAAGCCATTAGCCTCAGGTCTTCCTGGGATGAGAGAGGAGATCTAAAGTGGCGAAAAGATGTAATTTTCACCATACACTTTTTCATACCGTTTCAATTTTTCTTTTACATACACGTGTTATTGAATCTTTCAAATATGTATGAGAAAAGGACTTTTGTTTGTTGCGATGATGTGTGAGACCAGAAACAAGGTCTGTCAGCTCCCACTAGCAACATGATTCTGAAAGCCTAAATTCCATTGAGCACATGTGCTGACGTCCAGAGAAGATGAAAATAATATCCTAGGCTTTCCAATTTTTAAAATCAGATAACATGCTACCGTCTTTAGCAACTATAGTATTTCAACATGACACACATATTTATCGGTATTTTCTTTTCCACAATAAATTAGTACTTGGAAAAAGAATTACCATCATCTGTCCTAGTGTCTAAAACGACATTATTTCAATCATAGATTAAGGTGCATACACACAACTTTCACTTCAAAACTTTCATCTTCAAAACAGCAAGTTAGCCACAGTCTTAAATCCCTATCCAGCCATGCCAAGGGAGGTAGTGGCATTCGAAAGAGAATCTCATATCTGGGGAAGGTTGTCAGTCACTCTTCCCCAATTATTACAGGAAAGCATGCATCTTGGAATTAATGCAAGTGTCCCCAAATCTGGTAACGACAGAAAAAGAAAATCCTTACCTAGCCACTTTGATAAACTGTAAAATTAATAGAGAATGCAGTAACTCAGAGAATTTATTCCAAACAATAGCAGGAAATACGAATAGAAATCATTAAGCAGGGCAATTTAAGAACTTAACCAATGGGATGGTGGAGCAAACTTGCAGCAAAAATGCCCAGCAGGTACCCGTTTGCCCTCAGCTGCCTGTCAACCAGGGCAGACCAATAATACAATGCAGAGAAGCACAGAGTGGGGGAGGGAGGGGGCTCTAGAAACATTTACTAATGAATGAATGAATGAATGAATGAATGAATGAATGAATAGCAAGGAAGTCCCAAACTTCTCCAGGCTTTCTCAGCCTATGTAAGTGTCGTGTCCAGATTGCCCTACTTTACCCTTTACCTTCTCATGCGGGCCCTCCAGTTCCTGCTGAGGTCCCCCTGACCCCATCACCTCATGTGAGTTCGCTGTCTTACTCTCTCTGAGCTGCTTAGTCACTCCCCCAGCCCTGACACTTCTCTCCTGATGGTAGGATGACCGGGAGTGGGGATATTCCTGGTTAGTGGGCTCCAAAGCGGTGCTGTTTCTGTTCCAGTATTTTATGGAACGTGGTCTCTGAGGCCCACACAGGTGTCTGGGGTCTGGACTGGCTACAGATTTGGAAAAAGACCACCTGATTGTACTCAGAATTTCCATCCCACTGCCCTTCCTGCCTGGAACAAGTGTGATGAGAGAACTTTTCTCCTAGAAGCTGTCTTAGCATCCTGTACATCCCACCCATGCTGTGCCTCGCCACCTCCACTCCACCCAGCCCTGGTGCTGTGCAGATCTGGTCCCTGGGTGCGGATACTATTTCAATTATTTCCCATGAGACTCCTCAGCCCTGGTGCAAACCATCAGACCTCTGTTCCATGAGGCCTGTTGTCATGGACTGAATGTTTGTGTCCCTTCACCTCCAAATTCCTGTGTTGACATTCTAACCTCCAATGTCACAGTATCAAGAGATGGGGTCCTCAGGAGGTAATGGGGTCATGAGGTGGGAACCTTTTATATGGGATTAGTGCCCTTAAAAGAAAAAACATTAAGAATTTGCTCTTGCTATCTGCTCTCTGCCATCTGAGGATACAAGGAGAACACGGCTATCTCCTTAAACTTCCTGGCTTTAAGAACTGTGAGAAATAAATATTGGTTGTTGAAGTCCCCCCAGTTCATGGCAATTTGTTATGGCAGCCCAAATTGACTAAGATATGTATCCCCCCAGTTCTCCAGATGAGCCCAGCCATGCCTGAATCCCCAGCAAGTGACAGCAGAAAACCATGGTCCAAGTTCAACATATCTGAGGTAGAAACTGCAAGTCTTGGATGGATGAGAAAGTCAGTATAAGAGAAGATCGAAAGACCCAGTGGTGATTTTGATCCATTACTGCCATCAGAGAAGCTTGGGAAGGGTTTGGGGAATACAAGAAGGCAAAAGTCTTTCCATGCTGTCTGAGGAAAGATATCAAAAAGAAACCATGCTGGTGCCTGTTTCCTTCCCCACCCTGCTATGGTTTTCTACCCTGCTAATATACAGTTAAACAAAATTGGGAACATATTACATATACAGTTATGTATCCTCAAGGGGACACTTGTTCATGTCGTTAAATATTCTCTAAAAATATTCTTTTATTCCATTTCCATATGTTCAATGTTTGTTTGCAATTTTACATTTTTAAAAATAATGATGTGATGAATCTTTGGCTCATAAGTCTGAATTTCACATTCTTTTCCTAGAATAGAGCTCAAAAAATAATATTATGAGGGCAAAGGACACCAAGACAATTAGGCTATTTATATACATCATGAAACTATCCTCCAGAAGGTAAAAATTTACACTACTGAGAAAAGAGTGTAAGAAGGCCTATGTGTGATTTCATATCCCCACCCTTTGCATGATCATTATTGTTTTCATTTTGCACATTACTTTCTACACAAGTTGCACTTCAACATTTCAGTCAAAAAGCACTTAGGGACCACTTGAGGAAGAAAGGTGAGTCACAGCTGTTAACATATTCTGGTAAAATCGACAGAGGCAGCATTAAAGTGAGCAGGCCAGGTGTATGTGGCTTGGAAGAAAATCCCTGAACCAAATGCAGAGAATAATAGCATGTGTGAATGCACAGATAGCCTTGGCTCCAAGAAAAAAGCGATTCTCTCATATGTTTATTTCTCTCATATTTATTTCTCTTATGTTTGTCATCTTACAGTTTTTGTCTTACATCTTTCTTTTTATAAGCTCACGAGAGACAAGCCTTTATGTGTAAGTAACTCTAAAAAGCTCTTGGAATAAGCATAACAAAATTTTTAAGTGATAAAAATTATGAAATAGTTTTGCTTGCAACTTTTCTTTCTCTGTAATACTTGAAGTTATCGCATATCTTAGCTTTGATGAAACACCATATTTTTTAAAGTTTATTTACTTATTTTGAGAAAGAGAGAGTGAGAAAGAGCAGGGGGAGGGGCTAAGAGAGGGGGAGAGAGGGAGACAGAGAGAGAGAATCCCAAGTGGGCTCTACACTGTCAGCACAGAGCCTGTCCTGGGACTCAAACCCCATGAACCACAAGATCACGACCTGAGCCAAAACCAAGAGTCAGATGCTTAACCAACTGAGCCTCCTTGGTGCCCCGAAACACCATGTTTTAAAACATCAGCATACGCAATAACAATTTTTTAATGATATGTTATACTTACGACAAGTCACATCTTTTCTTACCAACACCTTGTTTTTCTTTCTTTATATGTTGTTGTTATTTGAAGAAGAGTTAGAACAGGGGCACGTTTCTTTGGGACTGGGGCTACTCTGAGATTCAAGACCTCAGTTCTATTTGGTGTGGAGTTCTGTGAAACTGGTCTCCAGTGGCCAGAGACGCCCGGGTTCCTCAGGCAAAAGCTAGGGTCCTTCAACGACTAATTTGAAAAGGAGCCCTACCCTGATGTTCTTCTTTGATCTTTATTTGACTAAAAGTTATCTTCTTTATCTTAAAAAAAGTCTCTCGGAATTACTACAGTAGAAATATATGCTCATCTCCATTTTACCCAACAAACGTTCAGTACTCATTATTGCCAGGCCTCGTGCTCAGCATTGCAGACACACTGGAGAACACAGAATGCTTCCTGCCAACAAGGGACTTGAAATCTAATAAGACAACTTCTTTATTAATTTCAAAAGGAAAAATACTACTGTAAGTGAAGAAACTGGAAACATGTCAACAAGTGATCCAAAGGAACATGGCCAGAAGGGAGCAACCAGACATCAGCCTCCAAAGAGATAGTGAAGACACATGACTATTGCCACCCAAAATGCATGACCAGAAGTGGATCATAAGGAAACATCAGAGTAACCAGATGGGGGTACATTTCATAAGTGATTGGCCTCTATATTTTTTACATGTCAGTGACATGAAAGAAAAAGAAAGGGTGAAATTACATATTTATTCAGATTGAATGGGGCTAAGAGAATGACTTAATGCAATAAATGACCCTATTCTAAAATTTTTAAAAAAGACAGAAAATCCTAAGAAAGACATTAGTGAAACAATTCATGAGATTGAAATGTAACTTGTAGATTAAAGTATTATATAATGTTAAATCTCCTGAATCTGATAACTGCAGTAATGTATAGGAACTATTCTTGTTCATAGGAAAAATACACAAGTATTTTGAAGTAAATGAGGTATGCAATCTCAAATGGTATAAAAAATAATAATATGTATACAGAGAGAATGACCAAACAAAGATAACAAATGTTGCTATACGAACGTTCTTTGTAGTATTCTTACAAGTTTTCTGTAATGTGTCAGATTATTTCAAAATAAAAACAAAAAATAATAATTCACATGAAATCTTCTGTCTACACTTGTAAGATTACAGTACAATTAAAGAGAGCTCTATTCTTGAACTGAGCAAAAAACCCTAATGAGAGCTATAGGCAAGTAAATTTGCAAACCCTTCTGTTAGGAGTTCCAACACATTAATCTCCAGATCTTGAGAAATGAACCTGAATGAAGAAGTCAAGATCAGAGAGGAATTTGTCAGCATTAAACATGATTTGTTAAATGAGAATTAAGAGCAACAAAATTTCCCTCTGTTTCAGCATTTTTGAAGTTGCATTTTATTAAGAGATTGACATTTTCATAATCAACATAATTTCCTGCAAATCCTTTTTGGAAATAGGTGAAGTATAAGTAAATTAACCAATATATAAACCTTATTTTGGTCTTTCTCAGACATATACATTATATTTAATATATCCAATGATTCCAGAAGCTTCATAACGTTGGGTTGTAAATGGCAATTCTTCAAACTACATCTACTTGTTTTATACTCTGCCCTGCATACTAATCTCTTTTCCTTCCTCTCTGTGTAAGTTTTTATGCTTCTTTTGGATTTTAGGAAGAGTTATGAGTAAAGCATCTTGGGGATCATATTCATATTGTTGACAAGAGATGACACTAGTTTTTTCAAATCACTGAACACCCAAAACACTGATAGTGGCAACCTAAGAAGTCAACAGAGACAGATAAAAACAAAAAGGATTGGGGTACCTGGGTATCTCAGTTGGTTGAGTGTCAGACTCTTGATTTCAGCTCAGGTCATGATCTCATAGTTCATGAGTTCTAGACCTCATTGGGCTCTGTGCTGACACTGCAAAGCCTGCTTGGGATTCTCTCTCTCTCCCTCTCTCTCTCTCTCTGCCCCTCCCTGCTCATGCTCTCTCTCTCTCTCTCGCTCTGGCTCTTGTTCTGTCTCTTAGAGTAAATAAATAAACTTAAAAAAATAAAAATAAAAAGGATTTTGGCTTTAAAATTTATGGTACTACCATATTTTAAAATATGACTCCTCTTTACTTTTTGGACGTAATTTCTATTCATTCCACTCTTACTCGTGTTCTGTAGTCCATCAGAACAGTGGTTATTGTAAGGACAGAAAGGAAAATTGCAGAGCAATTTTGAGCCTACAGTTGCCAAACGTTCTGCTTTTGACCAACTCCAGGAGGAAAGAACTACAAGGTTCCTCTGGACTTGAGCCAGCCTTTGCTCCACAAAGTACTGGCCACCTGTCACAGTGGCACCGACAGAACTCCTGGCCAGATTTTGGGCAACTGAAACATGATCCTTGGCTCCCAGGAGATGGACCACAGCCACTGAGCAGAGAGCAGACGGTACCCTACAGCCAGCAAAAGCAAATGCAACAGGCAAGTGGGAAGGAAGTTTTGGTTTTCATTTTTGGTGGCACCACGCTGCAGCTCAGTGAAGGGCTTGTGAGTTGGGAGAAGGCCATCTCTTGACATAGAATGACCTGTGGCAGCAACCTATTCAGGAAGCTACGGGAGAGATCCAGGAGTTGTTTGCAGCCTTTTCAAGAGACAATTCAAAACCATGCCAGGACATTAACATTCATATTTCATCTCCTTCCTCTGTGCACGTCCCAACCTCGAGCTGAACACACACAACAGTGTGAACACTTCTAAGTGACTGTGCAAGTGCCGACCACATGGTTTGTTTTGGGAGCTTATTTAATGAAAGCAGAAATATGGGCTGGTAAAGTCTTCATTTCTGTACCCCTTCTCCGACATGGCACTCTGACGATTTAACTGGCAAAGAGAAATTATCGAGAAAGAGACAGCGGATGGACAATCATTCTGCTACTCACAATCTCCTGTATCTTTCCAGCTCATTCTAGACTAATCCCATCTCCAGTAACTTTCAAAGCTGCTGAAGACCTTTTTCCTCTTTGTTTGCTACTGTGTGCTACCCAGAAACCCAAGCAGCTTACATCTCTACTACCAGGTGCCAGCCAGTAGGTGCAAGACTGGTCTGTTTCAATCAGCTGCCATGATATATCCCTGACATACTGTCCAGGACCAAGGCATCACAATCTTAAACTTCTCTTTTGCTCTCACTGTATTCATATAGTTTTGATCATTATGCAGGTCTCACCACCATCTGTCTGGTCTCACGTTCAGAGTGTGCAAACCCTATGTGTAAAGTCTCTCTGAGAGGCACAAATGGGCAGCAGTCCCATCTATTGGTTAATATGTTCTCAAACTGTTACATACACCATAATAACCGTGACCCATATGGTTTGGCAGAAAATGAAAATCATACAAATTCTCCATGCTTACACTGGCTTTTATTATAAAAATACTTTATCATAATTCAGAATACTGTTATCTCCAAGAAGAATATAAGGAAAAAGACAGCGAAGAGTAGAGCAAGAACAATATCTCCTTGTCCTTCCTCATGCCTGCTGAGATGCATTTCTCATACACGTCTTCCCCAAAAAGATAAAACGAAAATAGCATAACAAACAAAAGACACAATAGAAATTTCCTGAGATCTCTGCTTAGACCAACCCATCAGGTGTCCATCATCCTATAGTATTTCTGCTACCTCCTTCTTTAAGATTGAGTGCAAAATGATTGTTTGTTTATAAAGTTTTATTTATTTTTGAGGGAAAGTAAGATTGCAGGTGGGTGAGGGGGGAGAAAGAGCAAGAGAGAGCTAGAATCCCAATCTGCACACTTCAGTGCAGAGCCCCAAGCAGAGCTTGATCTCAGGAACCATAAGATTATGATCTGAGGAGAGATCAAGAGTCGAATGCTCTTGACTGAGCCACCCAGGCACCCAGAACTGAGTTTAATCCACTATCCTTACAAGAATTTTTGTGCAAATGTCTTTATAAATGTTTAAAAATACTTAAAATGTTATCTGTGAATACAAACACAGAACAGAAACATCTTAATCAGAGATTCTGGGAGTCACTAAATCTGAATGCACACTGTGTGTGTGGTATCCTTCAGCATCTAGGAGTATTGGAGGAGAAAACTGTTTTCCACTAAACCAAATGAAAACACAACGACGGGTCACATTTCAAAATCCTTTTTCTTAAGAGGGAGAAAAAAAGATTGAATTTAATTTTCATAATGAATGTGGTTCATTCTTTGAAACAATGAATCAGTTTGTTTTTATTGAACTTAGTGTCGTGATAGAGAAACTACAGGTTTTCAGTGTGGATATGGGATTCTAATCACTGTGAAATTTATCCTCCCAGTGTGCTCTTCCAAATCCACTCAATTCACATAATCAAATAAACAAAATAAGAGAAAGGACTCCACAGAAGAGAACTGCAATTCCCCTGCTTCTGGGGGGAAAAAAAAGCGTAAGGTTTTAGGAGGAACCTGGGAGGAAATTACTAGTTGTCTTTGGGGACCTTAGTTTTATCATTAAATATAAACAAAGTAGGCATTGATTTAAGAATCTATTAAAACAACTGATTTACACGTTCTCAAATATTAAATAAGCCCCTTCCTACGAGATACCTCAGTGCTAGAATCTGGGGATACATTAAGAAGTGCAAGGACACACCCTCCTACACTGTCGGTGGAATGTAAACTGGTGCAGCCTCTGGAAAACAGTGTGGAGGTTCCTCAAAAAGTTAACACTAGAACTCCCCTATGACCCAGAAATAGCACTGCTAAGAATTTACCCAAGGGATACAGGAGTGCTGATGCATAGGGGCACATGGACCCCAATGTTCATAGCAACACTCTCAACAACAGCCAAAACATGGAAAGAGCCTAAGTGTCCATCAACAGACGAATGGATCAAGAAGATGTGGTTTATCTATACAATGGAATACTACATGGCAATGAGAGAGAATGAAATCTGACCATGTGTAGCAACATGGATGGAATAGAGGGTGTTATGCTGAGCAAAATAAGTCAGGCAGAGAAGGACAGATACCATATGTTTTCACTTATAAGTGGAATAGGAGAAACTTAACAGAGGACCACGGGGGAGAAGAAGGGGAAAAATAGTTGGGGACAGGGAGGGAGGAAAACCATAAGAGACTCTTGAATGCTGAGAACAAACTGAGGGCTGATAGGGGTGGGGGTGAGGGGAAGGGGGTTGATGGGCATGGGAGAGGGCACTTGTTGGGATGAGCACTGGGTGTTATAAAAAACCAATTGACAATAAACTAAGAAAGAAATAAATAGAGACCCCCCCAAAAAAAAAGAAAGAAAGAAAATGGAAAGTCTTCAAAGGAGTGATCTTCTTAAAATTAAAAAAATAAAAATTAGAAACAAACAAACAAAAAAGTGCCAGGACAAGCCCTGTTCCCAAGAAGCTGAACCAAGGGGGCAGATACACAAGGCATACTGGTAGCCAAAACCTGTTACCATAATGCTCTGGGAGATGCATGAAACAGCACAGATGAGGTCTCACCCAGATTCCAGTCCCTGGGAGGACCTATTAGAAGAAGGTAAGTTCTGTTGCAAGCCTGAAAAATAGGCAAGAGTGGAGAGAGGCAGTCTGGATCTAGCAGAGGGCATTTACAGAGGCCCATTCCAGAGAAAATTGTGGACTCCTAGAAGGTAGTTCAATATGATTATAGCCTGGGGCATTGGGGAGGAGTGGAAGAAGAGGTCTGGGGAAGCCAGCAGAAGCCCCGTATGTTCAGGGGCCTTGCGTGCCATTTCAAAATATATAGATTCTACCCTCCAAGGCTATTGAAGGTTTGAGAGTTGTGTGGCCAGATTTTATCTAAAGAAAGATCATGTTGCTTTCAGTGTAGGTAATAAATGGTTGGGGGGTTGAAACTGAGGGCAGAGCAGTCCATCAGGAGATGGGAGATGATGGCTTGAACTATGGAAGTGACAGAGAGCACATAGAAAGGCAAAAACAAAAAAACAAAAAAACAAAAACAAAAAGAGTCAACCAAAACCAAACAAACAAACAAACAAAAATCCTTCTAGAGGATAAGGAAGAAAGATTGGCAGAATTTAACTAATAACCTGATACAAATGGTGCTGGGGTGGTCCATGTTTCCCTTTGCGGAAATGAGTGCATGGTGATGGGAACACAGGATCTGGAGCTGGCTGAGAAAGGAGATGAGAAGAGAGTGAGTTCAGTGTGACTTAAAAATTAGAAGAATCTATGAACCATCCACATGAAGAAGTCCAGGAGGGTACTAGGTCTAGAGCTCAGGAGAAATGATCAGGGACAGACTAAAGACTTGGGAGTCATTGGCACATATACAGTAACTGAAGCTACAAGAATGGATAAGACCGATGAGGTTGTTCACTGAGAAGGGCACCTCTAGATCCCTGGGGACACCACTTTTTAAGAAACACGCAATAAGAGAAGTAAATCAAAGAGAGGACAACAAAAAGAAAAAGAAGAGACAGGAATTGTGGCTCCTACTTGAAGATACTGTTATAGAAATGGAAAGTGTGGCTCACTTGATTGAATGCAGTGGAAAGATCTCCATAGAGAGGTTGTCAAACTCGATTGAATGACTGGGATTGTTGGTCATCTCAGCAAGGAAATTGCCATTGGAATGGTGACTGTGGAAACCACTGATGAGGAATGAACATCAGGCGAGAATGCAAACAAAAGTGGGCAACATAGCCCATTCTCTCAAAAAGCTTGACCCTAAATCCTTGAGGGCCTTATACTCTCAAGCCTAACACATAACAAGTAATCAATAAACATCCATCGAATGAATGCTAAACGGAAGAAGATGAGACAAACCTACCGGGAGGAGATGGTCAAGGAAGGGGATGGGATCCAGGGTAGTTGAGAAGTTGACATTAGACGAGATGAACTCTCTCTTTCATCAAAATGGGGTTAGGGGCACCTGGGTGGCTTAGTCGGTTGGCCGTCCGACTTTCGCTTAGGTCATGATCTCGCGGTTCGTGGGTTCGAGCCCCGCGTCGGGCTCTGTGCTGACTGCCAGCTCAGAGCCTGGAGCCTGTTTCAGTCTGTGACTCCCTCTCTCTCTGACTCTCCCCTGCTAACACTGTCTCTCTCTCTCTCTCTCTCCTAGAAATAAATAAAAATATCTTTTAAAAATGGGGTTAGAAGAGGCAAGGAAATTGAAATAACTTGTCACCAAATGGCTTCCCTATTCTTGATGAATTCAGAAGCAAAATGATATGGTGAAAATGTTGGTGGAGATGATGAAGTAAGTAGCCTTAGAAGATCAGAGAAGAGAGCAAGAACTAACTTGGGAAACAGAAGGATCTCCAGGCAGCTGAAGGGCTACATGGAGGCGGAAAGGTCATCCTGGCAGAATTAACATGAGTGTGTGTTGGGGGATGGGGGTGCACAGAGCCCCAAATTAGAGACTGTGGGAGGGCCGACTGGGACTGGGCTTTTTCTAGACGGTTGAACAAGGGCACCTAAGGTATTTGCATTTGGTCCAGGTGAGAAGGAACTGGGGACCAAAAGGAGACTGTAGTAGCAAGTAGAATGATCAGTGAGGTCTCATGGAGGACAGCCAGCAGATTGCAGAGGGCGTGGCACAGTGAGAACTCATTGTAAAAGGGAAAGTCTATGAAAATGAAAGGCAAGTACACATGGAATATGGTTATTTTCCATATAGCCCTTACAGTGGAGCCACAGCTAGCTCTCCAGCCATGTCTCAGGGCCCCTCCAAGCTCTCGGAACAGGACCTTGCTCCTGAACTCACTGTGCAGTTTTGTGATTCCAAGGTGCCAGAGGGGAGCTTCCTAAGAGCTCAGTGCCTGCCCACTAGAAAGATTCTTGTTACCTTTGGTGAATGAACAAATTAAAAAAAAAATACCTCCATGTGTTTGCACAACTTCTAACTCGGTGAAACACAGACTACTTGTTCACTTTCTATGCACAGGTGCATAGGGAATGTTCTTAGTTCTGGGGTCCATGTAGCAGATCCCGGCCCTGGGCCATGGAGTCATTATGTAGCAAGTTAGGAAAGAAGCTGCGAAGGAACTGCATGGCTGATAAGACATGACGCTTCAGCAGCAGGTGACAAACCAGAGTTCATAGGGCCCCTGCTGAGCTACGTGGAGGTTTGGTAAGTAAAGGAACAGGCTAGGGGGCACCTGGGTGGCTCAGTCCGTTAACCATCCGACTTTGACTCAGGTCATGATCTCATGGTTCGTGAGTTCGAGTCCCGCATCAAACTGTGCTGACAGCTCAGAGCCTGAAGCCTGCTTCGGATTCTGTCTCCCTCTCTCTCCACCTTCCCCTGCTCTCACTCTGTCAATCTCACTCTCTGAAAAGTAAAAATAAACACTAAAAAAACTTTTTTAAAAATGAAAGAACAGGCACTATGCATGAAACTATGAAGAGATCCTAAAGTCCCAGCTGTGAACATCACAGAGGCATGTGAAATTCAAACATATTGGAAATCCTGACTCATTATCATTTCCTGATAGCCACTATTAACTCTAGGGAATATGCTGGAAAAAAAAAAACCTTAAAATGTCAAAGGTGATCTTATGAAAATGAATTGTTACTCCAAGCCTCACACTGTCATGGGGCATGATTTATAGGCACATGGTGGTTTCCGAAGCCACGTGAAGTTAATAAATTGTGACAAAATAAGTTTTTATGGACTAGATGACCCTGAATTATTAAATTTAAGTCAGAGACGAAATGATTTAAAAACTACTGTGACTATAAATTATCAGTCACTCACATTCATATCATTCACTGAATTAAACCGAAGGTCCAGAAAGGAATTTTGCAGCAAGCCCAGGACGGTGTGCCGCGCGAGCATTTGCTCTTGAGTGTGGCAAAGCTGCTGCACGGAATGTTTTTAGAGCATTTTATTGTGGGAAGTGAGTCTGGGTGTTAACATGCTATTTATAACTACAGATTTGGGGATGCTATTTTTTTAATGTTAAATAAGGATAAACTGCATTAATTCAGAAAGCGCTACCATGAAACTTGAATTGAGAGAACCGCTAGTTTGTGAGACCATCGAAAATGAAAACAAGGTTGTAAAGGTACTATGTACACCCCCCCGCCCCCCCCACCAACCCTGAGAGGCAGTGCGGTGCAGGAGCTCAGGAGGTGGGTTTGAAATCTCAGGACTTGGAGAGGGTTGAATCAAGTTTTGTGGGGTCTGAAGCTAATATAACTTGGGAGCACTCATTTTAAGAAAAGGAATATAGGGGCGCCTGGCTGGCTCAGTCATTTGAGCATGGAACTCTTGATGTTGGGGTTGTGAGTTCAAGTTCAACATTGGGGGTAGAATTTACTTATTTACTTAAAAAAAGAGAATATAAAGTTCTAAATGCAAAATTAAGTAATAAAGTGAATATTTATAATAAAAAATGATATAAAAAATTACAATAAATTTATTTTAGAATTAATTATACTTATTAAAATATAATTAAATAGTACTATATAAATATAATTAGTGATTAAAATATAATTATAATTAACTATAAAAATCTTTCAACAGCTAAGAAATGCCATGCCACAGATATCCAAAAGTTAGAAAAATATTTTATTAATTAACTAGCTGACCTACTTCTATTAATTTACTTTTTTATTAAAAATTTTTTATGTTTATTTATTTTTGAAGGAGAGAGACAGAGCATGAGCAGGGGAGGGGCAGAGAGAGAGGAAGACAGAATCTGAAGCAGGCTTCAGGCTCCAAGCTGTCAGCACAGAGCCTGACGGGGGGCTCGAAACCACGAACGGGGAGATCGTGATCTGAGCCCAAGTCGGATGCTCAACCAAGTGACCCCCACCCCGCCCTGGTGCCCCTGTAAGTTTACTTCCTTAGGCTTTTCCTTACATACTCTCTGTATGTAATTCATACGTCTTCATGTGATAAATATTTTACCACCTCTCTTTGTACAGAGAATACAAATACAATTTAGTCTTTCCTCAACCAAAATTGATTCAAATTTGCTTTTTATTATTAATAGTTTAGAAAACTTTCAAGCCACTTCACTGCATCAGTGGCAGTTTTGGGTGCCCTTTCCACTGGGACCGCCAGTCTTTGTCAGGCTGAGATGCATTCGATCTGTCAGGACACAATGTGAGTTTGGTGCCCTGCGGACCCCATGTATGTCCTCAGACATGCTGCCACAGGTCTGTGCTCTTCACACACAGCAATTCTGATAAATTCTATTTCATGGGAAAAAGAAAAAAGAAGTATCTGATAGGTTTACAATTATATTCAATTATAGTCACCGCATTATCACATACGTTTCTGATAGAAGAGAAGTTTAGTCTTAACCGTGAGAACTGAATCATTTATTTAAAAATGCTCATGCCTGTTTGGGGGCACCTGGGTGGCTCAGTCAGTTAAATGTCTGACTCTGGATTTCGGTTTCAGGTCATGATCTCATGGCTTTTGAGTTCGAGCCCCACATCGGGTTCTGCACTGACAGTGTGGAACCTGCATGGGACTCTCTCTCTCTACCTCTTTCCTGCTCATGCTCTCTCTCTCTCAAAATAAATAAATAAACATTAAAAATGTTCATGTCGGGGCGCCTGGGTGGCTTAGTCAGTTAAGCGTCCGACTTTCGCTTAGGTCATGATCTCACGGTTTGTGGGTTCGAGCCACGCGTCGGGCTCTGTGCTGACTGCCAGCTCAGAGCCTGGAGCCTGTTTCAGTCTGTGACTCCCTCTCTCTCTGACCCTCCCCTGCTCATGCTGTTTCTCTCTCTCTCTCCTAGAAATTAAAAAAAAAAAAAATGTTCATGTCTGATGACTGGAAGTGGAAGTGATTCTGAACCATGTTATCACACTGACCCCACACTAAAGGTATCCCCAAGTCCAATTTCCTGTATGCAGATTCTGAGCCACTCCAAACCACCCACAATAAGGGGAAGTGTGTTGGAGAGAAAATTGGTTAAGTGGTCTCAGCCAATTGCTGATACAATATTTTCCTTTTGTGCATTTTACCAAAACAGATGTGAATACGTTGCAATGGACCCCCTTCCAGGCGGCCTAAAGTTCAAGCTTCATTAGTTTCACGGTCAACTTGCATCTGGGTCTGGGTCAGGTCACTGCTCTGCCACTAATCATATGAGGAATCTTCATTTGTCCGGACTTGAGTTTTCCCTTTGTCAGATGAGGCTACTAATAACAATACGTGTCTAATGCAGTTATTGTGAGCCCTGAATGAATTTATTCACGAAAACTGTTATGGTAATATTTGGTAACAGTAAGTGTCCAGTAAATATTAGCCCTCATTATTAAGTGAAGAGTATTATATTGCAGAGCACTATATAACGTGATAAACTGTTTAGAAAAATAATTCATATACCAACAATAAAGACATTAAGAACACAGTTGTCATATAAAAATGACTCTCGGGGCTCCTGGGTGGCTCAGTTGGTTAAGTGTCTGACTTGGGCTCAGGTCATGATCTCATGTTCCACAAGTTCAAGCCCCACGTCAAGCTCTGTGCTGGCAGCTCAGAGCCTGGAGCCTGCTTCAGATTCTGTGTCTCCTTCTCTCACTGCTGCTCTCCTGCTCACTCTCCCTCTCTCTTTCTCAATAAACATTTAAAATAAATAAACATTTAAAATAATATAAATAAATAAATAAAATAAATAAACATAAAAATAAATAAACATTTAAAAAAATTTTTTGATGATTCTCCAAAGACAGCAAATAGTATTATCCTAAATTACCAAGTATATTTTGGAAACAATGAAACCTTTTTTAAATTGAGAGGTGCCTGGCTGGCTCAGTCAGGTGAGCATATGACTCTAGAGCTCAGGGTTGTGAATTCGAGCCCCATGTTGGGTGCAGAGATTACCTAAAAAAAATCTTAAGAAAATTATAGTTTAAGAGATTTAACTCCTACAAACTGAGCACCGTTTCTTCCCATCTTGCTATATCTGAACTGGGAGCTGGGTGATCTGTCTCACCATTGTATTATAGAGGGAAGAAGGATATACTTTTTCCAGTATTAATTATTATAAATGGTATGTTATATTTCCTTCCCCAGGAAGCCTATAAAGTTTCCATTCCCAGAAATCAGGGTTTCAAAACATCTTCAGAAGCAAAGTAAACAAAATAGAAAACAAATCTTAACAATGATTTCATTCATAGGAATCCTTTTATTGCTAGTAAAATCAAGGAACAGCACAAACCTTTTCCAGACTGCACACATTCTTTGCTGCACCTTAAAAATGTAGATATTTAATAAAATATACATTGGATTACTGCACACAAAATATTTAAGTGAGAAGGCACAAGATATTTTAGAGCCAAATTTGACACAGAGGCCCTTACAAAAATAAATATGTGATCTTTCAGTCATAAATAATATTCTGGAAGATGCTCCAGACAGCAGGGATTAGAATAAATTGAGAAGGAAGAAATATGTTCTGCCAGTAGCAAGCAGTAAAAATGCCAAAAGTAGGGGAGTTGGGGAAGCTTTTAAAAAGTAAATAGAGATCACTGTGGAACCATACATCTGGAAAAGCAAAACAGATTATAATTATTATTTTATTAGAGATTAGATTTTGGAATATCTTGAATGTGGGCATTTAAATTGGAAGAGCTAGAATCCTTTTTCCTGGTCCCTATGAATTTAACTCTCCCTTGGAAAATACATGAGTCATTTCTCTCTACTCTGATTTGTGGCTTTTCAATATCAACTCACTTCTCAGTCGTACTATATGGAGTCAGAGAAAACGTCATCGACCTAAAAAATCTAAATCCTAAGGGGGTGAAAAGCAGCATTTGTGAGGGCACAGGTATGAGACAGAAAAATCCTGGCAGTTATCTTATTTTTCATGAAGAAACCAGAGCTGAGCTTTGCCAAGCAGACAGCTATGAGCTCACTGGACTGAAATAATTACTCACTGAGACTTTTCCCCAGGACAGAACTAATGGGTTTATGCAGGAAACATAACCTGAATATTGGTGTACTGGCTTTTTCTTTTTAAATCAGTAATCAGGTCCTTTTGTTCTTGGGTCTGAGAACTGACAAAGTTCTCAGTTACATTAATTGACAAAGGAGGAGATGAAAAAGAAAATAAATTTTCAGCCAAACCAGATTGTTTTTAATTCACATTCTTTATGTTTGGGGGTCTCATTCCTGCCTTAAGAGATAAAAAAAAATCAAAGCCTCTAATGAATGAAACTGACAGAAGAGTTGCTAAGGGTTTAATATCCCAGGGTTGACACTTGGAAATTAAGCATAAACTGAAGCGAACCGAGAACAAATTGCTCTGTTTAGCCCTGAGCCAATCTGAGAAATGTTCTTTTTAATCAAGATGAGATGTGCTATGATGTCAACCAAGGGACCGGAGCCATCAAAAGTGGACTGTGTTCACATCATTTCTGTTGTGAAGATGCAGAGAAAGGTCTGAAACACTGATGTATATTTTTGCGAATTTTTGCTCCATATCTGACAAAAAAACAAATTAAAGTACAGCAAATAATTCATTCGAAACTCAGTGATATAGTTAGTAGGTCCTTTCAATATGCCTGGCCTATGCTGTTAAGAGATAAATGCAGATCTGATGCACTTGCTTTTCAGATTCTTTGGATGGCTGTGTAGAATGTCCTCATTTATTATTGAAATTGCATGTTTTGTTTAGTTTTATTTCATTATTTTCAAGTAAAGCACTTTAATATTTTATGAATACTGGTCCTCTGAATCCTGCTAGTGGATGGCATTACCACGGATGACAATAGAGTGAAAAAAAGTCTTTTGAAAACATCCCACCGTGAAATCAGGACACAGAAGATGCTAAAGTAAGGAATTTGCTGACATTCAAATTTGCCAACCTCTGACAAAACTCAAAGGCATGAATAATACTTATTTCCACTAACTAGTAGGGCTTCAGCTATATAGCTATATGGATCAATAAGAATTAAAATAAAAGCATATTATACTTTTGTTGATGATATTGAAAACTGACCATATCTCCCCCCAAAAAGAAGCTCAAAGAAGAATGGAATGCCATTCAGAAGGCAAAACTGAGGGGTGCCTGGGTGGCTCAGTAGGTTGGGCATCCAACTCTTGATTTCAGCTCAGGTCATCATCTGATGGTTCTTGAGATTGAATCCCACGTGGCCTCTGCTCAGATAGTGCAGAGCCTGCCTGGGATTCTCTCTCTCTCAAAAATAAATGGACATTTAAAAAAAAAATAAAAGAAGGCAAAACTGGCATATGTCCAAAATAGAGTAATTAACTAAGCCTTCTTTATTTTCTTCCAACAAGTGATATCTTTGCTTAGAAACCTGACTGGCTCCCTTATCTCCTCTCTTTCTCCCCTCTCCACCATCGTGACAAGGTAGCTCCCCATCATTCAGACGTTCATCATCCAAATATCACCTTCTCGAAAAGCCTTTCTCACCACCTTATATGCGAAATACTCTCCTATCAAACTCTTCCTATATACCCCAGTACCTTGTTTTACTTTCTCCTTAACATATATCTTTTGAAATCAGCTTGTTTATTTATTTACTTGTTTATCATCACTGTCCCCCAGTATAGCACGAGCTCCATGGGAGCAGGGTCTATATCTGCACACCCAGCACCTTACACAATGACGTTCATTATATTCTCAGATTGTGCACATCAGGAGTTTATGACATCACACTTGGAGTCTCTAAAGAGCTCCTACTTAGATGTCATCTGAAAGTCACACTGGTCTGGAAGATCCACTTCCTAGGTAGATCACTCACATGGCAGCAAGGTGGTGCTGGCAGTTGGTTGGCCTTTGTTCTTCCTTACCTGGGCTTCTCCTTGGGACTCTGTCAATGTCCTCATGGCATGGGGAACGGCCACTACAGCCACTACAGCAAGTCATCCATGAGACCATGGCAGAAAACGCAAAGCCTTTTATGATCGCAACTTGAAAGTTACACACCCTCACTGCCACCTGTACTTTTGGTCACATGGTTCAGGGTGAGAGACGACTACTGAAGGGTTGAACAACCAGCAGGCAAGAATCATTCGGGGCCATCATGCAGCTTGGGAACCACACTGCTGGATACAGTTTACTATTATAGTAGCAGGCCTTTATGGTAAGGCAAGAAAAGAGCCATGCAACTCATATTTTTTACATATGACTCCAATATTTAAAAGCCATAATCACAGTTTTCTACTTTCCTATGGAGCCTTAAAAAAGTATGAATTTCTTCTTAGTGACAGAATTAAATGAAAACAATCATAAAATAACAACTGCTCTTCTTCTCATTTTTTCAGTTAACAATAAGCTACTGGGTTTTGTTTTACTACCTATTTAGTTGTGGATGTGCAGCACTCAAGCTCTCTCTGAAATGTAAAAGCGAGGTTAAGGCCAAGTTCAAACTAAGCTGGGAAGAGTTCAAACAAGTATTTGGAAGCAGGTCCCCAGACAGGATCTGCAGCCCATGTCTCTTTTGAGACAATGACAGATGCAATTCTTCTACCAAAAATGACCTCACTTGTTAACATTGATTGTTCAGGGGTCTGGAAACCAGTGTATTAATTTACCACCCAGGGTGAAATTAACTACAGACTGTAGCCATGTATAACCTTGGTCTTTTCAGGGATCAAAGGCCAAGCAAGGCAAATAACCTTTTAAAGTTGCTAAAAACAAGAATTAGCCTGTCTGAATTTTTTAAAGTCCTAATCATTTTTTTACAAGGTGATATGAAAAACAGCTTCTCCTAATTACTTTAGATAAGATACGTGAGTTTCTATCCATAAATAAACAGGGCAATCCATCCATAGGTTAATGAAAACTTATCTAGAAAAATGCCTCTTTGGAAAAATAAAAAGGAAAGAATTGCAAAAGAGAAACTGGAAGGAAATCCACAACATTAGTAAGAATAGTAAGTAAAAATAAAGGCAGTGAGATTTAATTAGAATGAGAACCCCCAAAAATCTACTCCAGAGAAATCATTCCAGAAGGCAAAACACAGACCATGGGTTTATTTATCTTCTGCTCCTTTGACATCCAAAAGATTGAGTATTCCCTTGTGGGAAACTATTTGCTTTCTAGCTCAAAGCTACAGAATGTCAATGCAATTTATTTTTTAAAACTTGACAGCTGACATACAGATTAAAAGAAGCAACACCAAACATCAGAGACCTTATTACATAGAAGAGAGGAAAAGCTTCAAAATCCACTTTACTTTGCAACAGAAATTGTTTGACCCTCTGTCCCTTGAAATCACATTTATTGTTATATCAGAATAAAATCTTATTAGGGAATTTTATGCTACCATGACTGAGTCCCAGTGTTACTAAAATATCCTAGGAGAAATGTATTTAATTCAGAGGCTCAAAACAGCTGGAGCTAGATTGTAGGGGACAGAGGCAGAGAGCTTACAGCTCGACAGAATCAACTGAGTAGCCAAAATCAGAGAGAGCTGAGAGAGGCAGCCAAAAAGCAGGGTTTTCTTAAGATAATTCTGATCCAATAAAAGGTTTTGCTTTTTTTATTTGCTGGTTACAGCTCAGAAAAGAAAGAGTTTGAATTGAGAGACTGAGCCCAAATGTTAAGTCAAAGAATCGCCAACGGAACACTCTTTGGGGCCGGGGGGGGGGGGGGAAGTATTGCTTTCTGATTTTATTTTGATTTTACATAAATTCAAAACCAGGAGACAAATCAAGCAGCATCAGTGAAGGACACGGCCCCACCCAGCTTCATGTTACAAGGTTCTTTCACAAACACTCATGTTCCTGGCCTCGGAAAGCATCACTGCAGGCTAATCTTCAGCATCTTTACCATATAATGATGCCACTGTGAAGCAAAGCCTCTCCCGGGGGAAGAAGTATCACTTCAGTGCAATAATCCAGTGGCCTGGTGAAACTTGACCTCCAAAAGCCAGGTTCTCCCAATGTGCACATTGCGCACGCAGGCTGCTTTCCTCATATGTTAGACTGAGTAAAACACATAAGCCTGAAGGCTGGCCAGAAGCTTTTGCAAAAAATAAACATATATTGTTTACCATCACGATGGCAAAGGTTAAACTCTGGTTTTCACCTTTTCCAAAAACAGGGGACCTTCTGGGGAAGACTTGCCCTTCCTTATTTTGCATGCTTGAGAAAAGGCAAATTTAATGAAACACCTGCAATATGGATATTCAGGCTGCAAATACTCCACCCCAATCATTGCCAGCAATAATTTTCCCAGTGTTCACTTTGGGAACGATCTCTTTGGACAGGACTTTCTGGGTTCCTTTTCTTCTCATCACAGCCCTTATTTTGGCTGTTGTCGTTAGTAAAGAGATGGTATTTTCCTTCAGATTAGAGGTTACATTAGTTATATATATATTAGATTTTAAGGAACTGGCTCACAATTCCTGGCAATTGTGGAGACTGTCAAATTCAAAGTTTATGTGGTGGGCCAGCAGGCTGGAGATTCAGGGAGACCATCTGCAGTTCAAGTTCAAAGTCAGTTTAATAGCATAATTGCTATTCTTGGTGGAGGTGGTCAGTCTTTTATTCTATTAGAACCTTGGACTGAATGAGGCCCATCCACGTTATGGAAGGCCATTGGAAGGCAACTTTTACTCAGAGTCCACTGATTTAAATGTAAATTTCATCTAAAAACAACCTCTTGGAAACATCCAGAATAATGTTTGACCACCTCTCTGGGTACCATGGCCCAGCTAGGTTGACCTACAAAATTAGCCATCACAGAGGGCAAACCATTTTTTTAAATTCCCTGTAGCTATGAACCATGAGTCTGTTCACCAAGGATATGAGACACAGATACGTCGAAATGACTGAAGAAGTAAAATATAAGAAATGAAGACCCAAATGTCATCTCAAATAAACACGGCAAGAGAATAAGCTGCTTCATTTTACATGGTATCCGTGGTAGAACTACAAATACTTAGCATGCTGTAGCTAGTAAAGGTTTTAAAGATCAGCCTATCCAGCACTCCACTCATTGGATAGACAAAGAGACCATGGCAAGGCAAAGAATTCAAGAAAATCTGAAGACATGGCAGTGCATGGCCTGCACGAGGCAGAAGAGCAAACAGCTAGGAGGCCAGATAAAACGGGTACTGGAATGCCCTGTGTGGAATGTGACAGAATACCTTCCAACTTCTTTTCTGAGCTGAGATAAAAATTACTCTCTGTTCTCGAAACACACAACACTTAGGCAGCTCAGAGAGACAGCTCAAGGGCAGGCTGCACGATTGTACCAAACTGACCTCTTAGCAGAAACCAGCCTCTGTATAACCAAACTCCACATAATCCCATCACGGATAATTGAGAGTCCAACTACTGTCTTTATTTTGACAAGAGGCATGGGGAAATGAGGTTTCGGCCTCTACTGCGCAACATCGACAAAGACTGGCCAGTGGGCCTGGGGCTTCTGTGCTTCCCAGAAGGACCCTTAATACTCTGACTTTCATGGGGAGGAGGAGTTCAGTCAATGTGAGCAAGTTACTGTCCTTTCCTTTTCAGACGAATCCCTGCACTTCTCCTTCAGTTTACCAGTGTCTGCACAGGCCTTAGGGAAAGCTATTAAGATTCAGCACCATTATCAGAGGGGACTTGGCAGAATCTAATCTCCTTTGGGAGACAGAAAACTGGCCCAGAAGTGGGGCTGTGACCTTCAGTCACCTGCTGGCACTGGTGCAAGCCGATGCCTCAGCAATGAGGATTCAGTGTGTCTTTGATGCCCAGACAAGGCTTTGAAGCGGAGTCAAGACCACAGGACAAAGGCGGCACTGTTTATGCAAATCTAGAAACAAAAGACGCTAAAATCCAAAGCCATTAAAAGTAACATCAGAAACCCAATACCCAGGGATGATTAGAGGCTCTGCCCCAGTATGAAATAGAATGCCTAAAAGCAAGGCTGGGCAACACACCAAAATACATACTGCGGGAAGGAGTCCTGAGCAACTGGAGCTTGGCAAGATGTGCCCAGAAGCCTTGATCTATGCAGCTCCCTTAGCCAAGGGGCAGCATCTGTGTGCCACAGGCAGGAAGCGCTGGGCTGCCGCTGCTCCTGCACCTGGTGCACACAGTCCCTTCGTGAGAATTTCCAGCACGCGCCCCTGCAAAGCCAGGCCCTCCTGGCCTTGGCAGTGTGGTCATCTGGTAGCACGTGTCCTCTGCTCTTAGTGAACACCTTTGGGCACAGTACACAATGAGCTTCTGGAGTGCCTCAGTGGCTCAGTTTGTTAAGTGTCTGACTCGATCTCGGCTCGGGTCATGATCTCATGGTTTGTGAGTTTGAGCCCCACACCAGACTCTGCACTGACAGTGTGGAGCCTGCTTGGGATTCCATCTCTCCTTTTCGCTGCTCCTCCCCCGGTAGTGGTAAGCAGATGGTCCAGAACACTCCAATCATCCAGAGTTATGATTCGTGAAAATTCTTCAGCTATGGTCACTCCCAGGAAGGACATACTACTGTCAGACTGGGACGAGACTCCAGAGAACATCTCATCCAAAGGTTCTCAAGTATGGCAGCACATTGCTACCCGTTGGGAAGTTTTTAAAATATGCCACTTGCCCTGGCCCTATCCCAGACATTCAGACTTAAATGGTCTGGGGGTGGGGCCCAGGCATCAGTGTCTTTTAAAACCTCATCAAATGATTCTAATAAGCAGTCACCTTTGGGAACCACAACCCTAGCACATTCTTCTTTTGTTATAGGAGAGGAAATGGAGGCCCAGGGAGATTAAATGGCTTGTACAAAATGACACAGCATAAGCAATGCCAGCAGCCCTTTCACAAGACAACATAAATAACAAAATAATGATATTTGCTCACTGAGGGTAAGACGGACAAGGCTGCTCTTGGCTAGAGGCAGCTGTCCCGGACACCCCCAGGTACACCGGGCCTCACCTTCCTCCCCAAGTGACTATTATCGTTTTGTGGGAGGCACTAGAGCAGCTATAGATCAGCTCACATCTGGCATAAAAAAGAAAATGGATGCATACTTCGAGAACGTTCACTATGGGATTTTTGATAGACCTGTCACTAAAAGAACACAGTAAAACTGGGACGTGGAAAGCAGGAGATGTAGCAACTGAGTTGTGATCTTCCCCAGAGGAGGCTGCCTGTCGGCGTGCTCATAATAACGCTACTATACCTTTGTAACGTAGCAACTGACTCACAATAATCCTTTCTACAGCACACTAGAACAGTGTGAACTCCCAAAATTTGTGTTTTGATTTCATAAGTAATGAAGATCCCAGGCTTAGGGACTTTATCATACCACCTAATTAAGGCCAAACTGCCAACCACTAGAAGCAGTTTAACAGACTGTATTTTTCACAAGTGAGGGGAGGAGGTCTTCATGACAAGCCAAAGAGAAAACCAAAGGTAAGAAAATTACAGGCAACAAAGGAACCGAGCTTAGGGAATATAAGGACTGAAGTGGTTCAAATGACTCCTTTTTATTTAAAGAAAATGCACTGATTTGGTTTCCTTCCACTCTATTGAGAGATGTTCATCAATAGATGTCTTTTCTTCTATGAAACTAAATGCTTGATGAGCTCATGATGTGAAACAGACTGAACAAAGAGAAGGGTTTGAAGGAGTGTCATTTTATACTGAGCCCCAGGGCAAGGCACTTCATAGAGTGGGCAGCTTGGGGCACTGCTTTAAAACAAAACAAAACAAAACAAAACAAAACAAAACAAAACAAAACTTGTCTAAAAAGAGCCACCATTGGAAGGAGGGAGAACACATGTGCTTGACTCCATAAAAAACACAAATGATACACGCCTGGCAGAGCCTCTCCTTGGTAATCCTGTACTTAATACTTCTCTTAGTAAGAAGCCCCTTTAGCCTTCTTAATTGCTTAAGCATCTGGATCTTGAGTTTAGAAGATGACACAATATACCAGCTTTCCAAGTTCTGAAAATCCTATGGCCTGTACCTTAGATGGATACACAGCCTTTGGTCCTTTCATGATGGCCCCTCACTCCTCCCTGGGCCTTCAGGGAGCTCAGCTCTTGTAGTTCCCAAACCCACAGGTGCACCCAAATCACTCATATACATGTTGAAGATACAGATTCCCAGGCCACTTCCACAGGCCATCTGATTGAATGTGTCTGAAAAGGGGCCCAGAAATCCACGTAACTAATAAATGTCCTTGGTGCTGTGGCCCCGTAACTAGAATTTAAGAACCACTAGTTGAAGCCCAGAAGCCTTAAACGAAAAGGTTGGCAGAACAGTAATGATGGCCATGTCTACTCGTGGCCAATGAACTTGACTAACGGGGAGTGAGTTCACTTTTAGGGCACCTCAACTACTAATTTCAACATGATCACTTGGATTTATCCACACAGACAATCTGTGTTGCCCAAATAAATAAAAGGATGTACATTTTTTTTAGCCCATTGCTTTATAAATTCATAGTTTGTCTTGATAAAGAGAAATTTCTAGGGTGGAAGTCAATGTGCCCAGTTCATCTTAAACTCTAGCAAGATTAAGGAAAGGCAGAAAGATTTGTAATTTTTGTAATTTTCTAAAATATTTTAGTATGCTAGTTGTTCCAAGCCTTCCATGCCAACTCCATAAAATCCATCTGAAACCCCAGACACGGTCTGATGGTCTGAATGCTCTCCCATCCCCCACCTCCATGCTTCCAGAAGGGGGACTGCAATAATCTGGGGGCTGCATTAAGCTTACTGCTCAATGGTGCGTTGATGACATGAAAAATCCTGATTCCACTTGGCAGTAACTTTCCACTATCTTGGCGGGTCTCAGCCATAATCACTGTGGTGTGTGGAGCTTGGATAGCTTATGGGGCTGGCTGGAAACCAAGAAACTAAAAAGCAGTCCAGCGGTCCAGCAAGGGACTCCGTGTTGGGAATGCCACAGCCCCAAATGTCCACAACCACATTTCTCACAGATATCCCAGGAATTTAAGTTCCACTCGCAGTCTCCAGAAAATTTTGCCTTTCTGAAGACCCCAAAAAGCAGCAATTTCTCACTTAACGTGATTTTTCTATGGAAAATGCCAATCAATGTACATCCATTATATTCCCTTTTCTCAGAATCACCTCTAGTCCTACGAGAAGAGGAAGCTTGCCTTAGTCCACTGCTCTCCCTGCCTCCAAAAAAAAGAATGGGGACTGAAAAGAAAGTTCTACTTCCCGAAATGGAGGCACTTTTAGCTACCTCCATGGTTTTCATGGGCTTGACTGTTGTCTTAGTCTGTCTGAACAGACATAGGCTGCTGTAAGAACATACCACAGCCTGGGTGGCTTACAAACACAGATTTTTTTGTTTTTTTGTTTTTATTTTTTTATTTATTTTTTAAATGTTTATTTATTTCTAGGAGACAGAGAGAGAGAGACAGCGTGAGCAGGGGAGGGTCAGAGAGAGAGGGAGTCACAGACTGAAACAGGCTCCAGGCTCTGAGCTGGCAGTCAGCACAGAGCCCGACGCGGGGCTCGAACCCACGAACCGCGAGATCATGACCTAAGCGAAAGTCGGACGCTTAACCGACTAAGCCACCCAGGCGCCCCTGTTTTTTTATTTTTAAACTCTGGGAGCTAGAAGTCTAAGATCAAGATACCAGCATAGTCAGGTTCTGGTGAAGACGGTCTTTCAGGATGCAGTGCTCTTGCTGTATCCTCACATAGCGGAAGGGGTAAGCAATCTCTCTGGAGGCTCTTCTTCTGATCCCACCTAGATCCACCCTCATGACTTAAGCACCTCCCAAAGGCCCCACTTCCTAATACCATCATCTTTGGGGGCTAGGATTTCAACACATGAATTTTGAGGCAGATGGGGGGGCGAGGGGTACAAACATTCAGACCATAGCAACAACCAAATTGGTGAACATTCCATTTTAAGGAATCTCCTCTCTCCAGCCTGACACATCTTTCAATAGATATTTAAGTAATTCAACCTTCAAGGTCAAGAATTCTCCCCAACCTTCAAGGTCAAGAATTCTCCCAATGTGGCCAATTTATCACTTAAGCCAAGTACTCGTGAGAATGCTTTAAGAGCAGACCTAGCCCCACACTCCGCCTCCTGCCATATTCTTAAGGCATATGCAGTCCAGGACCATTTCTTATGTTATTATTTGTATTTCTGAAATGCACATCTTCTAAGGGGTCTTGGGACATTAATTAGGAATTCTGGGAGGTGGAAAGGGTTATTTTTCATGATGTTTGCAGAGGAAGAAATCTCATCAGGTAAACCAACAAGTCAGGGACAGTCCTCAGCTTGACAGATGTGCCAAACAACTAAAATAATGACGATTGTTGACTCAATTAAATGAGACATGTTATGTAGTCGTAAGTTCAGCCCTGGCGGGATGTCATGAAGTTATTATTGGAAGTCTAAGTCTGAAAAGATTACTGTACAGTGCTCCTAGAGAGGAAAAGAAATGCCCTCCAGACAGATCTAAGGTTTAATTCATGCAAGAGACTTGGCTAATGCCACCAACCACAAACGCTGCATTTTCATGGAACTGGATGGCAGCATGCGCCAGTGAATTAATTACAGCCACTCTATTTATACTCTGCATGGCTTTTCAATGATTATCTATAACTGGATTCTTTTTTACTTTTATGAACATTCACACATACCTTTTCTACCGGAGGAATGGAGAGCTGAGGGAAAAGTAATATGATCTTGATCTTTTTACCACTAGGTCATTCACTGGCAGCCTGCCAAGCCTGCTCCTTCTAGAAAGCTTGATTCCTAGGGCTTCTGAAGCATCTGAGCAAGAGTTACCACCCAAATGCCTACAGGGGCCAGGCAAGCCATGTTGAAGAGCCAGACAGCGATTGGGGGGCAGAGCAGGGATTGTGATCGCACATAAGATGGGAATGTGAATTCTGGGACAAAGTCCAGGAGCCAGTGGATACTCAGCCCCAACAATGACTGCCGTGTACAAATGCAGGCCTGGCCAGGCAGGTGCTAGTTATGCAGGCTTGGTCAGTTTGTGAAGTTATCCAGTTATACATTTATGATACCAGCACCTTTTGGATATATATTATACTTCATTTAAAAAGTGGGGTATTTTAATGTGCTTAGGGCCAGATTTTCCAGGGGTCAGGACACAAGGACAAGGGAACAGGATGAGTGTAATCAAGAAGGTGTTCAGACTGACTACCCGGAACAGGTGTTGTGTGAAACTGGCTTTTGCTGTGCCACCCAGGGCATGACTATAGATGGGCTGGCAGGGTTTTAAAAAGCTGGGATTAAATAGATTTTAAAACATCACACTTACACAGAACAGGATATGTAAAACAGTCATATTTGGGTTAATATTAAAAGAATACATGTATATGCACAGAAAGTTTCTAGAAGAATGTACAAGGAACTGTTAACATTATTGCCCCTAGCAGGTGGTATAGTGTAGAAGGGAGATTTACTTTTTATCATGTTTCCATTTATACTGTTTATTACAGGAGTGTATTACTCTTTCAATAGAAAAGAGAAAAAATCAGGAGAGAAAGTTCTTCAAATAATTAAATTACTATTAAATAAATCTACAAGGCCCCTAAAGAATTTCAAAATTTCTTAAATCAGCAATTTTTGATATGCTCACAGTAGAAGTGCAATTAAATGAACAAGTCACTCCCTTGAGAATAAAGATGTCATAACATATACGATAGACACATTTTATAATTCCTGATGAATAGTAGCTCTGACTTAAACACATATGGTGAACCTTTCTGTAATGTGGTAACTGGAGAGCAGGACGAACAATCATATTATAGGCTAATCAATTTTTCTTTCTGCCATTAACTCCACTGTATCCTATATTATTTAAAGAAATGTGTAGAAACAAGCCTTCCTATAGCCCTGCAATTGTCTCTATGTAAGCCTTATAATGGTCCTACTATACTGTGCCGAAGACTTGAAGACAGTGCCACACAGTGATAGGACCCATGTGTACGCTTAAGTGTTGGAAAAAGGACCGAGGCACAAGCAGCAGACTTCTTGGTTACAAAGCTTCCATTGTTCATTCCTACGACCACCAGAGACAGTCAAGGGAGAGGGCCACAAGAAGTCTTATGGCCCTGGAGTCTTATGTACCTGGAGCCACAAAGAAGCTCAGTGGTAGAATCACCTGGAGAAAGTTGCTGAAGACAAATCCGTAAAAGTAAACCCTGCTTAAACTAACTGCACATGCCATTAAACCATGACTGATATTTGATATGAAATAATCAACATTAAAAGAGCCACAGAGGGCTTAATATCTAGAAATCTGTTACCTCATCCAATATTTACTCACTGTGTAATATATGAAGGGAAAATCCTTTAATTGACCTGCATTTTGGGTTCCCCCATCCATGGACATCAATTAATAAAATAGAACCAGGGAAATTTAGGAGTCCTTTTATCAGTCATTTCAGTTTTTACCCAAAGGAAATACATGATCCTGAGGCCCAAACATGTTTTGAAATTGGAGGCTGGGGAGATGATTGATAGTCTTCTCCAACCATTTGGAAGAAGGCTGAGTTGAAGGTCAACCAAATCTAAGACCACTAATTGGAAAGGCTGAAAAACTGATGCTCTGTTTTAGCAGTATGAACCCCAAATGCTGCAGCTACCGGGCATATGAATAGTGTTGCCTTAGTCACTTGCCACTGACAACACTTGATAGATTTCTTTCTGTTGCTATGCAGATGTGGATCATAGCAAGTGATCTGCATATTTATATACAATCTACATATTTAGTCTCATTCTGTTCCTATGAAATCCGCCACCATAAAGCGGAGTTCAGTAACTAGAAAGTGCCTAAGCTAAGTGACGAAATTATCAAGACAGCGGAAGGGAACCACTGAGTCCCTTGTGTCATTCAAGCAGAAGGGGCCATTCTTGTTTGGAAGAAACACTGGCACTCTTCTATTCCTAAGTTGGGTCAACTGACAGAAGCGGAAACTAGAACTAATTGGTCCTTTCTTGGTCTTAAACAGACCATTTGTATTCAGTCTGGGACCTTAGCTGCCTGGGTCACGTCCTGACTCCATCAGACCCTAGCCTTGTGAGCTCAGGCAAGTTATTTCAATTCTCTGGGCCTCAGTTACCTTCTGCATGGAGCGAGGAGAGTAACAACGCCTTTTGCCCAGGGTTGCTGTCAGGAGCAAATTAGTTATTCTATCCAAGGGTTTAGTTTTCATTAATAGATAACTGTCAGCTTTCATGATGCTAACACTTTTTTTCTTAGAAAGAAGATAAAGAGAGTTCCTTGTGAATGCATTGTTTTAAAACTCTTCATTTGGGGGGCGCCTGGGTGGCTTAGTCGGTTAAGCGTCCGACTTTCGCTTAGGTCATGATCTCGCAGTTCGTGGGTTCGTGGGTTCGGGCCCTGCGTTGGGCTCTGTGCTGACTGCCAGCTCAGAGCCTGGAGCCTGTTTCAGCCTGTGACTCCCTCTCTCTCTGACCCTCCCCTGCTCACGCTGTCTCTCTCTCTCTCCTAAAAATAAATAAAACATTAAAAAAAAATAAATAAATAAAAATAAAATAAAAAATAAAAAAAAAAAAAACTCTTCATTTGAAAAGAGAAAGTAAAGGAGACGGGGCCAAAAGGAAAAGGTGGATAGGAAATAGCAACTATTAAAAAATTTTTTTTTTATATTTTATTTTTATTTTTGAGAGACAGAGACAGACAGACAGACAGTATGAGTGGGGGAGGGGCAGAGAGAGAGGGAGACACAGAATCTGAAGCAGGCCTCAGGCTCTGAGCTGTCAGCACAGAGCCCAAAGTGAGGCTTGAACCCACTAGCTGTGTGATCATGACCTGAGCTGAAGTAGGATATTTAACTGACCGAGCCACCCAGGAGCCCCAGAAATAGCAACTATTGTCCACTTAGTATCATTTATATAAAAGACACTGTCCATACATTATTTCATTTGCTTGTTAAAATAACTCTTGGAGGTAGGTGTTAATATTAGTTATTTCCAGGTGAGGAAGTAAGACTTAGAGTTTCGCTGATGTGCCCACAATCACACCGGAGATTTGAACCCTAGCATACCTGACTCTAAGCTTTAATATTCCCTCCTTTGTACTACAAAACCACCAGGCTGGGAAAAAATAAGAAAAAGGTGGTGGAAAAGAGGGGGGACCAACATGTCATCACTTTTTCACCTAGAAACTAAAACTTCTATCCATAGGGATAACATAAACATTTCATGTCAAGACTGTGATGATAAAATGGGACACTGGTTTCCTTACTGGTGCTGAAAACCATCATTAACAGTAGTTCGGGGGGCACCTGGGTGGCTCAGTTGTTTGAGTGTCTGTCATTGGCTCAGGTCATGATCTCGCAGTCCGTGAGTTCGAGCCCGGCGCTGGGCACTGTGCTGACAGCTCAGAGCCTGGAGCCTGCTTCAGATTCTGTGTCTCCCTCTCTCTCTGCCCCTCCCATGCTTGCGCTCTGCGCTCTCTCCCTCTCTCTCAAAAATAAACAATAGGGGCGCCTGGGTGGCTTAGTCGGTCCGACTTTCGCTTGGGTCATGATCTCGCGGTCCGTGGGTTCGAGCCCGCGTCGGGCTCTGTGCTGACTGCCAGCTCAGAGCCTGGAGCCTGTTTCAGTCTGTGACTCCCTCTCTGACCCTCCCCTGTTCACGCTGTCTCTCTCCTAGAAATAAATAAAACATTTAAAAAAAAAAAAAAAACAATAAAAACTGTTTTTAAGTAGTAGTTTGGAACCCTTTATAAATACATGTATGTTAGCGTGTCTAGTTAAACATTCACCAAAATGCTACTGGTTGAGCATCAAGAAGTGGAGAATAATCCAAGGTAATCTCCCAAACACTGCACCAGTAAAGTAGTGTGCAAAATGTAGGGATCAGCCACCCAGAACAAGCAGAAGCTCTAAAATGTTTTTGTTGATCTCAACAGAAACCCATCTCTTTATTTAGAAAGCCATACATTGGGTCCCAATGTAATATACTGCTGTTCAAAACCCTACCAAATGAAATGCCCAAACCGTTTTGTAATTACATGGCAGTTACTGTCTTCTGCTTGCACAGACTGAATCCCTGCTGGCTTCCCACAGGCAACAGTCGGCTCTCCAAAAGACAAACTTCATGTATCTCTTGGCCCAAAATTTTTTCCTTGTGCCCTGCTCCATTTTCGTTATCATGGTACTTGGCACTCCTCCCCTTAATCATAAGTTTGGGAAGAGGGATGAAGTCAGCCTTCTGCTGTTGGGAAGGCCACTGTTCGTGGCTCCATTGAGGAGCGCCCACCTCAGTGCGCACGCCACATGCCACATGCCACACAGTTCCCCACATCTCAGCACAGCAGTGATTCCCATGAACACAATGCAGGTTTTAATAAGAACATAAGGAACTTCGTGGTTCCTTAGCACAGTTATGATATTTGAAGGAAAATAATGCGCTTCATTGGTGGGGTTTTGAGGTCAGACAGGTAAATGGGACAGGTTTTCCTTTTGCCTGATACAAAGTATCTCTAGAAACATAACCTTTTCTTAATTCAATCTCATCCAGGGAAACTTAATGCTAACTGAGATAATGGCACTCACTGTCCGACGGCAAACGTTTTCAGGGCTATTTACTGGTACCGACTGTAAATACGGTCCAGAACTTCCGGTGAGAAAAATGTTACAGCATCGGGAAGTCTGAATGTGCTCAAGTGAACCACACCTGCCATGCATATAGGAAAGTCTTATCAGATGCTCCTCTCGTGTTAGAGCTGAGCAGATGAATGAGAAGGGCGAGTGTGCATGGGGCTCCAGATCTAAGATTAAATGGAAGCTGGCAGCACAGACTCTGTATTCCCCCTGGTTCTGCTGTGTAAAGTTCCAGGTAGCTAATGCCATTTTTGACATTGGCCATTTCTGACATCAGTGTATGCTGGCTTTGCGGAGCGGATGCCAGCCCCATGGGCATCTCAGACTGTTGAGCAGAGCTTGAAACTGAGAGACTAGAAGTCAGTAATTGGCAGGAGCTCCTCAATGCTGTAGCATCCTAATCCAAGTTACCGCTTCCTCCTGGAGGGTAATGTCCCATAACCTTCACGGCCAAAAACTCCTCTAGTGCCAGTCTCACAGTTAGCAGCCCCAGTGGTACGGGGCAGTGAGCTGGGAGATTTGCAATCAGCCTGCCACCTGCTTTGTCAGCCCTGACGAGAAACTCTGGTAAATGTTCCAGTGTCTTTTTTTTCCTCCTATGCCGTTCCCTCTTTCTGGAACCCTCGTTACCTCCCAGGTTTTAGTGGATTCCTATTTGTCTTCCAAACCTGGGTTCCAAGTGTCCACTCTCCTCAGGAAGGTTTCTATGACCCCATAACTGCCCCAATCTGATTTAGAAGTCCTTTGTCACTCCCCGAAACCATATAAATGCCATTCAGATCATCTTATGCTGCCCAGTAAAAAGAGCCATACTTGTGTGTGAGAAGCTACATCTTACTCAACTTTTTTTCAGCTGGAGCCTGGCACAGTGCCTTGATCTCACAAAAGATGGTCATTTTGAGTGTGCGCTTGCACAGCCTCTCTGTGCCTCAGTTTTCTCATCTGGAAAAGGGTAGAATCACAGTACATGCTTGGTAGTGAATGTAAAGTGTTTCGAATCATTGTGAACTCTTATTAAGCTGTTGTGAAATTAATAAATAAATGTAATCTTAAATCAATTACTCTAGACATACTGGCTTCTTTCATGAAATGGAGATAATTATATTTCCTTACAGAACAGTACCAAGGATCAAATAAGATGACATAATGAAAATACTCTGAAAGCTCTAAGGACTATTTTTAAACATCCATTTTGGTTGTTATTACCTAATAAATGATCTAAGGTTTCTACACCAGAAAGAAGAGTCGTTAGTGGCTAACGCTGTGGTTGCCCAAAACCGACACAAGCCTTGGATTTCCCCCCCTAACTTTCCAACACTGGCCATAAGGGACAAGGCACAGTTACATGGACTATTAACAAGGGTAAGGGAAGAGATCCCAAAAGTCAGTGCAGATATGCAATACTAGCCATCTGAAAAGAACATCAACATCCACAGAATCCAACACATCTAGAGGCCTTCGGAAGCATAATCATTGCTGCTTGATTCTGATCATATCACAAAAGCCACGGATTCAAGAGCTGGAAAGAACTTGTGAAGTCATTCATTCCAATTCCTTCATTTTACTGATGAGGAAACATGATCTCTATGGATCCCAGGCAACTGGCCCAGAGCCACGTATCAAGGGCGCCAAACAGCTTGCCTCCTTATTTGTAGCCTATGGGTGTATATAAATGTAGTTTGTACCATGTTCCCACCACTATCTTTCTAGGGTGGACTTTAGGGACAAAACTGTGTTCCAAATGCAGTGTTACCATGTACTAATTCTATGCCTTTGAGCTATTAAATTGTAGTTGCAGTTGCTCTGTTTGTAAATCAGGGATCCTGGTGTCTCTTTTAAAAGTTCACCCTATGATAGAAGAGGTAATGTGGGTCCATCACAGCCTGTGCCCAGTACCTGCTTCACCCTTCACTAACTTCCTAGAGTAACTATCGCAATGTTTCTTTAAACCAAACAAACGCATAAAGACCAAGACTACCTTATAAAACATCTCTCTTGAAGAAAGCATCTGAGAACTGACATTTGTGAAATTTTCTTTGGTATTGAAGTGGTTAAAAAAAAAAAAAAAGCCTTCTCTCTGGTTGAAAACCTGGCTGCACCACTGTTCTCACTTTCCACATAACGCGCCCTTGTCCGTGGCCGCAGTCACGTATAACGGGGTATATAGTGGGGCAGTGTATATAGCACAGGGCGGCACTCTGGGTTGTGTTTGCTTTCTCACCTCTGCACCTCTCCCACCAGGTACCCTCAGGTTGCCAATTCCAGCTACTGCCTGTTCCTTCTTCCTCTCTTCCTGCCCAACCGCAGCTTTAAGGCTGCGTCTCGACAGCTCCCTTTATCAACGCGGGAGAGAAAGTGCTCTGCAGTGACCCGGGCTCTGTCTTCTGCAGAGTCCCCCTGGCCACGTACCTAGCTGCCTCTCTCCCCCGACCGGTGTCCAGCTCCTCCTCCACAGGCCTTTCGGTGGCTCCCCGGACCCCCAACGTCTCGCCCTCCAGTACCTGCGTCTCTAAAAGGTGCGGGACTAGACCGAGTTCTAAAAGTTGGTGCGCGCACCGATGCCCTGGCCCTCCCCGCAACAAACACCGTTCCAGGCGCGGGGCTCTCGCCTGGGGCAACATAACGTGGCCGTCTGCCCTCCCCGGGGCAGCTCGGTCCCGGGGACACCGTACCCCGGGGTGTCCGGCGCGGTCTGCATCAGCGGCGAGGAATGAGCCCCAGGAGGATGCACTGGCGAGGACAGCCCGGCGCAGGCGGAGGCGACAGGGCCCGCCGTGGTGGGGCGGCTGGGAAGACACGGCGGCCCCCACCTACCCTCAAACTCTGAGTCCGTACCCCCTCTCCCCCCACCCCCAGCTCACCCTCCCCTGGAGACCCAGGGGCCACTATTCTCGCCTCGGAGGCGGGGGCAGGAGCCGGGCACCGGGAAGCCGGGGCGGCGCACGGTTCGCCTCCCAGCCATTCCGGGGCCCCCTTGCCGGCCGCGGTTACGCTTCACGTAGCGTCTGGAGGACTCGGCGGCGACTCGCATCCTTATTCCCTTTCCAGGGCCAGAGGGCTGCGACCGGGAAATAGGCAGCCTCGCGAGGTGGGAGGGGGGCTCAGCTAGCCCTCTTGCGGGGTTGCCCCAGGTCCTTGTCCGGGAAAGGGACGAGGCCGCCGCGATCCACAGCCCCGCGCACGGCCGGGTCGGCGGCCCCCACTGACACCCCAGGCGCACGCACGGCCGCGCGCGTCCTTCCCCAACGCGACCTCCGGATGCGATCCCGCCGGGAGCGGCGCGGGCGGCGGGCGGTGTGCGCACGGCGTCCCGCGTGCCGCACGGTCCCGGGCCCCGCGCCGCGGCGCCGCGCGCTCACCAGATGGCCATCCTGCTCTTGGGGTAGTCCAGCCGCTCCAGGCAGCCGAGGAAGAGCGGCAGCGCGTGCGCAGCGTTGCGGGCGAGCACGGCCACGAGCACCGTGGGTCTCTGCACCGGCGACTCGGGGAACACCTCCGCCTCCTCTTCGTCGGGCTCGGCGTCGGGCTCGGCGGCAAAGCGCGCCCGGCAGCCGCGGCGGAGCAGAGCGGCGGACAGGAGCAGCAGCGAGCAGGCGAGGGTGGCGGCGCGGCGCGCAGCCATGTTCGGGGCCGCGGCGGGCGGGCGAGCGGGCGGGCGGGCGGCGGGAGACCGGCGGCCCGAGGGCGCCCAGGCCGGGCTGCGAGGGCCGGACGGGGACGCGGCCGCCCCGACCCGCTGGCGCGCGCGCACTGGCGGCGGGCCCTGCAGCCCGGGAGCCTCCCGCCGCCGCCGCCGCCGCACCGCCCAGGCCCTGACGCGGGGGCGCACCGCGGACCTGCCCGCGGCGTAGCGCTCGCTGGGGGTCAGACTCGCCGACGGCCGCGTGCGCGGGTAGGGGTGTTTCGGGGGCGGGGGCTGTGCGTCCCGGGTCCCGCAGAAGGTTCTTCTGGTCCCGGCTCAGCTTGTACGGCGGAGGTCTGTGTTCTCCCAGAGCTGTGAGGTGTGGCCGTCGCTGCCAACGGGCGTGTGTGTGTGTGTGTGTGTGTGTGTGTGTGTGTGTGTGTGTGTACACATAACGGTGCGACTCCGAGAAAATTTATTTTGCTTTTGCAAACCGCAGTCTAAAGTCCTTCACAGTGATGCAATGTACCCAGTTTTGCATAATGCACCTATTGACTAGACGGGTAGAGTTCTAAAGTGGAAAGTCACCCGGCTGTCCATTACTACGGTAAACAGTTTTTTAACTTCCACCAAGGCATTTCCCTACACACTCAATTCTCAATTTCTTTTGAAGTTCATCCTCGACTGAGTAGACACTCGATTACACCAAGGTTGAAGTCTTGGAGAAGTTTAGAGCAAGATTGAACGCTTGCAATTGAAGGGAATCCCCTGGTGGGCCACTGTTGTGAAGCCGCTCTCCTCTCTCTTTCCCTCCCAGGGTCCTGAGTTTTCGTACAGGATGGCATAAAAGAAGTTTTGCCTTAAATGGTTTTCTTTTCCCTCAATGGCCCAAACTAGCAAAGAGTAACAAAGACAAGGAAAATCCATCCATACATGGAGTAGAGGAGAGAGCGAGAGCGAGAGAGAAGAAAGAGGAGAGGGCTGAAGGAAGAACACAGTTCGTACACAGAAAGAAGTCGCTAGGGTACACTGCCAAAGGGTATTGACTCTTGAACACAACATAGGAGAGCTGGTAGTAAAATCTGGAATTCCTTCTTTGTGGGATTGTGGAGACTTTGATCTATCCGTGTGCGGGATGGGTTGGTACCACTGCACATTCATGACCGCCAACTCCAATTCCCCCTCAGCCCTGTCCCCCCAGATTTTTACGTGTGTCCCCTCTTCTCTGCAACTCTTAGAAGTCTTCATCTCTCTTCTCCCAACCCCTCACTTCCTCAGACAAGTATCACCTCCTTTACAGAACCCCTTCAACAGGGCTGTCTCCAGTATCCCTACGAGTACCCTCCTTACTTGCAGGCGCCTATTCCTGATGGTCTTTGGCCACATCCTCTCCCTTCTCATCCATGACTTTGCTTTGCTCCATCATGTATCTTCCCTCTCTACCAAATGTTCAACTGTCATCAGCATATCCTTTGTCATCAGCTCCTCCCCCTCAAGCTAGAAACTTAGTCCTCTCCTCTCTTTGAAAAAAAGTATTTTGTTTTACTGCTATGTTTCCTTCTTGCAATCCCTCCTCTCTTGGTCAAGCTTCTTGCAAGAGGGGTCTACACTTGCATTTCCACTTCTTCACCCCCACCTCTCCCACCAGAGTGCCATGTGGTTTCCTGCTTCCTTACAGAGGTTGTTCTGGCAAAGCTACGGTTGACCTCAGCACGGAAGATTCAGTGACCTCTTTACGGTTCTCAGTCTCTTGGACCTCTTTGTACTTATGTTTGAGCCTCTTCACTGGGTTCCCCTTCACAATGTACTATGTCTCCTGCTCTAACCTCTTCTCTAACATTTATACTTTTATATCCAGTGGCCTACAAACATTTCCCTCTCCTTCATTCTTCAGAAACTGCCATTGTCATTCTGCATATAGGCCACAGGGACTTAGATGTTCGTTGTCCTTTCCCTGGGGTCAGATGGTATAGATGGGAGGTTGCCGGCATTCCTGGAGCCTCGCATTGCAGGGTGTATTTAGTTTTCTTAATGTTCCTGCTGATTACAAAAAGAACGTGTTAATCACTTATTGCCTGGCAAAGAAAATGGGATTTTCCCTGACCATGCCATTTTCATAAAATGCACATTAACAGAATGTGTATTTTATTAATCATGACAACGTATACAAAAAATTGTAGTTTATACATGTTAAATGTAGTACAGTTTATTTGGTCTGCAGACGAAGCTTGGTGCAGAAGTAGATTTCACAATAGATTACATAAACTTTGAAGACCCTATTACCCAGTGGGGTAACAAATAAAATGAATTCAGTAAAGTTACAGGATACAAAATCAATACACAAAAATAAAGTTGCCTTTATATACAATAACAACAAATTACCTAAAAAATGAAATACAATAACCCAATTGACTGTTGCATCAACAACACTAAAATATTTAGGAATAAATTTAATGAAAAAGTGAAAGATCTATATACTGAAAACATTGATGAAAGAAATTGGAGATGACAAAAACAAGTGGAAATATATCCCATGTTCATGGATTGGGAGACTTTAATATTGTTAAACTGTCCATACTACTCAAAGCCATTTATAGATTCCATGCAATTCCTATCAAGATTTTAGGGACAAGTTTAGAGAAATAGAAAAAAAATCCTAAAATTCAAGTGGAACAACAAAAGACCCTGGATAACCAAAGTAATCTTGAGAAAGAACAAAGCCAGAGACATCACACTTCCTAATTCCAAGCTATATTACAATGCTATAATAGTTTAAACAGTAAGATACTGGCATAAAAACAAACACATAAACCAACAGAATTGATAGGCCAGAAATAAATCCATGCATATATGCTCAATGAGTATTTGACAAGGGAGCCATGAATGCCCAGTGGGGAAAAGATAGCCTTTTCAACAAATGATATTGGGAAAACTAGATATTTGCATGCAAAAGACTGAAACTGGACCCTTACACCACTTGAAAAATTAACTTGAAACAGGGTTAAAGACTTAAATGTAAGATCCCACACTGTAAATTCCCACAAGAAAGCACAGGGAAAAAAGCTCCTTGACATTGGTCTTGGCAATGAGCTTTTTCAATATGACACCAAAGCACAGGCAATAAAAGGAAAGATAAACAAGTGGGACTACAGCAAACTAAAATGCTTCTGTAGGTTTATTGAATAGAGAAAAATGGTTTCAAATCATGTATCTGATAAGGCATTAATTATACAAAATGTATAAGAAACTCGTGCAACTCAATAGCACACAAAGAATCCTATTTTTAAAAGCTTTTTAATGTTTGTTGTTTTGAGACAAAGAGACAAAGTGTGAGCAAGGGAAAGGCAGAGAGAGAGGGAAGGAGACACAGAATCCAAAGCAGGCTCCAGGCTCTGAGCTGCCAGCACAGAGTCCGACATGGGGCTTGAACTTCCAAACTGTCAGATCATGACCTGGGCCAAAGTCAGATACTTAACTCACTGAGTCACCCAGGTACCCCAATAATCATATTTTTTTAAATGGGCAAAAGGCCTGAATAGACTTTTGCGCAAAAAGATGTAAAACTGGCCTACAGGTACGTGAAAAAATGTTCAGCATCACCAATCATCAGGGAAATGGAAATCAAAATCACAATAGCATATCACCTCACACGTGTTAGAAGCACTATTATTGAAAAGATAATAGATAACGAATGCTGTCAATGATGTGGAGAAAAGGGAACAGTTAGTACACTGTTGGTGAGAATGTAAATTGAGACAGCCACTATAGAAAGAAAACAGTATGGAGGTTTCTCAGAAAATTTAAAATAGAACTACCATATGATCCAGCAATTCTACTTCTGGTTTTAGATGTGAAGGAAATGAAATGACCATCTGAAAGATATATCTGCACCCACATGTTCATCACAGCATTATGTACAATATATATATTTCAGCCATAAAAAAAGAAGGAAATCCTTTCATTTGTGACAACATGGATGAAGGGAGTGAGTGGGGGGGAGAGGAAGGGAGAGAGAAGAAGGCGTGAATAGAAGGAGGGATGGAAGGAAAGAAAGAAGGGACATTTAAAACAAGCTAAGTATGTTGTCGAAGATATTTTAACATGAATGTGTAGGGTGGCTTTAGTCCTCTGCCAATGGCTCGAAATACAATGATTTATTGAAGTCTATTTTACTACAGGATAAAAGACGTCGAAAATGGAAAAAGAAAGAAAAACTACTATGAATCTACTACCCCACCACAACCACCATTAAACATTTTGGGATAATTCTAATATGGCATTTTCAATTTGGTGTTTTCATTGTGAGTGTGTACTCACTCCTCCCGGTGAAATTCGACACTCCTGTTGGTAGCAAATGTGAGTATATATCTAGAAACAGATGACATGTTTTTTGCACTGTAAATTTCATGTGATGCCTTCTCACATTTCCTAAGCCCAGTTTTACTTAAGATTGCATATATGCATCTGTTTATGTATTTTATAAACAGAAATTACCAACGTATCCCTTTTACTCTAATTCTTGGAAAAAGCTTAATATATTTAATAAACATGGAATATATACATTATTTAATATATTATATATAAAAATACTACAAATAAACTGAAAGTCCATATACCCAGCACCCACCTCGAGAAACAGAACATTAATCATCAACTTTGACACACTGTGGGTGTCCCTTCCTGTTGCAATACTTTGCTCTACTCCCCAGAGACAAGCACTAGCCTGAATTTTCTATTAATTAGTCTCTTAATTTTACTTAAAACTTTACTTCCAGTGATGGATAATTTTATGTGCCAACTTGGCTAGGCTAAGGTACCCAGCAGTTAAGCCAAACCAATCTAGATGTTGCTGTGAGGTTTTTGTTCTGCTTTGTTTTGTTTTCATTTGATTAACAATGCAATCGGTAAACTTTGAGTAAAACAGATTACCTTTCAAGCCTGCCAGCAGCCTGTCCTGCAAATTTTGGAATTGCCAGCCCCCGCAAATGCATGATCCAGTCCCTCAATCTCTCTCTCTCTCTCTTTCTGAGTGTGCCTGTGTGTGTGTGCACGCGTGCGTGCACATGCACACACATCCTATTGGTTCTCTTTCTCTGGAAAACTCTGACTAACGTTGACTAGTGTTGTGTACCTTTGAATATTTTCCCCACATATCATACAATCTGCCAACTTAAAGCAGGCAGTGCAATGGCTTTTAGTGTATTTGCAGAGTGATGCAACATCACCACAGTCAATTTTAGAACATTTTCATCACCCCCAAAAGAAATCTCATATAAATCCCCACTCCCAGACCAAGGAAAAGCTCACTCTAGCTCTAGGAACAGCTCATCTATTCTGTCCCTATAGATCCGCCTATTCTAGACATTTCATATGAATGGAATTATACAATGTCATTTGTCACTGTCTTCTATCCCTTAGCATAATGCTTTCAAGGTCTGTCCGTGTTGTAACATGTATATCAGTACTTCATTCCTTTTTGTGGCTGAATGATATTCCATTGTTTGAACAAACTACATTCATCAAATAAGGGACATTTGAGATGTTTCTCCTTTTGGCTACTGTGAATAACACTTCTGTGAACATCTATTACAAATACAAGCTGTATTTGAACTTAATGTAAATCAAATCATATTTTATGTATTATTCTGTGACTAATATATTTGACTGTATGCATCCATGTACAAGCTGTATTTGAATCTTACGTAAAAAAATGTTTCACATATATTCTGTGACTAATATTTTTGACTGTATACTAGGTTGAGATTCATTCAAGTTGTTGATTGAAGCTATAGTTCATTATTTTCTCATAGTAATGTTATAGGATTATTATATAGCATATTCAGTCTACTATTGATAGATATTTGAATTGTTGTAGTTTATTCTATTCCAACCCATACTTCCATAAATATTCTTGGTCATGTCTCCTGGTCCACAGAGTTCTTTCCTTCCTTCCTTCCTTCCTTCCTTCCTTCCTTCCTTCCTTCCTTCCTTCCTTCCTTCCTTTCTTTCTTCCTTTCCCTTTCTTACCATAACCTTCAGTGAGAAATCCACTTGATATCATGCTATAGTACAAATTATAACTGGAACAAAATGTACATAAAGCAATACTTAGTTACTCTAACCACATCCAATGCACACTGATACTTTCTATTCTATTTTAAATAATTCAGTTTTAAAAACTGAAGTTTTAAACTTTACAGGCCACTCAATTTATTTCATAACATCTAAGAAGTCTAGCCCTCCATTTGAAAAATACTGGTCTAGGCTATATAGAGAGTAGGGTTGCTCAACCATAGGTTTTATGCATCTTTCCTGTGCTCTACTTTTCAGCCAACTCTTGGCTTTTGTTATCAATCTCACAGGTATTTTATGATATCTTTTTGTCTCAATTTACATTTTCTCTCACTCTACCAATGTAGTTGAGTACCAGTTCATGTTTGCTAGTCACTTATGTCTCTTTTTCCTCTTTATTCCTATTTTTTCCTACAGAATGTTTTGTTTCAATTCTTTTTTTAAACATATTTTAAGAGTTTCTTTCTTTTTACTTTAAGAGAGACAGAGAGAGTGCAAGTGGGGGAGGGGCAGAGAGAGAAGGAGAGAGAGAATCCCAAGCGGACCTCACACTTTCAGTGCAAAGCCTGATGTGGGGTTTGATCTCACAAAACATGAGATCATGACCTGAGCTGAAATTTAGAGTCAGATGCTTAACCAACTGAGCCACCTATGCACCCTACTTTCATTTCTTAATTGGTTTTTAGAAGTTCTGTATATTTTCTGGATCTGGATCTGGATCTGAATCTTTTCTTTCAATTATGTGTTACAGATGCCTTCTTCAAGTCCATGGCTTCTTTCCCCCACTATGTTTGTGTCAGAAATTCTTAATTGAAATATAATGAAATTTATCAAACTTTTTTTAAAATGGTGGTACTTTTTGTGTTTTGCTTAGGAAATCCTTTTCTGTCTTGGGGGTCATAAAATCTTTACATATTTGCATTTCACTTTAAGTCTTTAATCTATCTGGAATTGATTTTATTTATAGTGCAATTAGGAATCCAATTTCTTTTCTATAAATATACATGTTTATATATTTGTATATAAAATTGCTTTGATTCCTCTCCACATCTTCAACATCATTTCTGTCCATATGTGTATGACACTATACTTGGTTCCATTGGTTTGTTTATCTACAACATACATACATGCACCAGTAGCATATACTCTTAATTACAGACCTTTATAATAACGTCCCTCTGCTTGTTCATCAGAAGGGTCTTGGTTATTATTGGTCCTTTTATGTCCACATTTCAGAGTCAGCTTACCAGATATTAAGAAAATCTCCATTGGGGTTCTGATTAGAGTTGCTAGAATTGATAGATCAATTTGGGGAAAATTGACACCTTTGCAATACTGACTCATTCTCTCCAGAAGCATAATATGTCTGTCCATTTATTTAGGCCTTCTCTAATGATCTTGAATAACATAATCTAAAAAGTGTTGCTTTTGTATATAATAGAGGTCCTCACATATGCTCATTCACATGCACGGTAATATAGCATAACATCTAAATATTTTACGAAAAGTATAAACATCTCACCTGTTTTCCCTGAGATACAGAGAATGGGAAATTTTATGCTTCATGTACAAAAGAAAGGACAAGATATACATGAGCATTCTTACAACCAATGTATTAAAAGCTGATCCAGAATGCTAGCCTCCACTTTTCAGCTTGAGATCATTGTCTTATGTAATACTGCATAAAAAGCTTTTTCTTAAGTGCTAAAAATTCACATCACAATTCAAAGTTCACTTTTTTTCCCTTGAGACTCTAACTGAATTAGTATATCTCTGTCCAGACATTGCAGATTTTTTTTTTTTTGGTAGGAATAAAAATGGTCTGGCTCAGATATCAAAATGGAAAATCAGTAGAGCAAGTGCCAGATTACATTGAATTTGATTACATCCAGAATACTCAAAGAGAATTTTATTTGTTGTTACTTACCTAGCTTTTTTCCTAACCATTTTGGTTCTCTAATGTAGTGACCTATTGAAGCATTTGTAAAAGGAGGTATTCTTCAGTCTGTGAGAAGCTGAAACTCCAACCAATTCTCTGGTGAATTTCACTCTAGATGGTCACCATAGTCCCTTTGCTTGTGTGCTTCAAACGCTAAGTTTAAGTCTCCCCAGATTCTTTGTTTTCTGTCTTGGTTGTTCCCAACCACCAAGAATTACTTATGTTTTTATTGTTTAATATAGAAGCCAATCCGTTTTCAGTTTTCAACTCTTTGTACTGGACAGTGACATTAAAAATTAGAAGCATTTAGGGGAATCTGGGTGACTCAGTTGATTGTCGAACTCTTGATTTCTGCTCAGGTCACGATCCCGGGGTCATGGAATCAAGTTCTGTGTTGGGCTTCATGCTCAGCGTGGAGTCTACTTAAGATTCTCTCTTCTCTCTCTCTCTCTCTCTCAGATCTCTCTCTCTCTCTCTCTCTCTGCCCCTCTTCTCAGTTTGTGAGCTCTCTCTCTCTCTCATTCTCTCTAAAAAAGTTAGAAGCATTTAATATTCATGCTTAAGTGTCATGTTTTTTCTAAGGTATGGAACTTCTTTTTGCCAAAGGATAACATTAGCCTATTGCTTTTTGTCTGTGGTTCTTTCTGCATCCTTATGGATTCCTTAACTCCCCCCCCTTTTTTTTTCTTAAGCTTAAGCTGAAAATCTCCCCCTGAAGATGTTTGAGGCTTGTTCAAATAGTACCTAATTCCACTGGATCTCCTTACTGATTTATGAAATTTCCCCTCTACACTTATTAGGAACAAAGTGTTGTTAATGCTTCTATAAATACCATCATTGGAACTGATTGGGATCTTTAGGAGTCAGAGGTTTATTTACTTCTAATTACTTGAATTAGTGTCTCTGTTCAGTGCTTCAGGGAACCTACTAATTTCAGTGTCATTTGCTTCTTTGGGGCTTAGCAGATGCTTTGTGGAAATAAAGGTTAATGGCTTCGTTTAAATGCAGTACATCTGGGGCAATTTATGAATCTGATGTGTGGTTTTCCTTCATGTCAGGAATAGATGCTCTTCTTTTTCCTGTATGGAAGGCACTGCTTTCTTTTATCTTTTGCTTTTCTTCTTTCACTCTTTCTTTCTCCCTCCCTCCCTTCTCTTCCTCTCCCTCCCTCTATCTCTCTCTAATACAGTCAAGCTTTTCATGTGGCTTTTAACAGTTTCACTTCAGTGTGGACTTCGCCATGTTTATTTTACTTGTTATTCACATAGCATTTTGTACTTGCAAATTTCTCTTTCATCAAATTTAGGGCAAGTTTTTAATTTCTTCAATTGTTGTACTGCCTCATTCTCTTTCTTTTCTCCTTCTGGTATTCCATTTATGTGTATCCTGGATTGTTTGATGTCATGTAGCGGGTCTCTGAGGCTCTGTTACATTTTTTTAAATGACTTTTGTTTGTTGTTCATCTTGAACGATTTCTTGGATGATTACCTTCAAGTTCCCTTAGTTTTTCCTCTGTAATTTCTATTTGGCTGTTAAATCTACCCAGTGAAATTTTTTATTTGTGAAATTTTGATTTTCAGAATTTCCATTTGGTTCTTTTTTCTCTCTCTCTCATGAGATTTTTGTCTCCTGAGATTTTATTTACTGAAAACACGTTTTGTTTTACTTTATTGAGGAGAGTAATTTTAAAATCCTTATCTATCAGTTTCAACATGTGATTCATCCCAGAGTCAAACTAAACAATGTGATCCATTTTAAGTTTCCTATGTCAATAATTTTTACTCATAACTTGGGTTTTATGAAGGACAGAATGTAGAGGTTCTGGAGTCTATTATTTTTCTATGATGAAAGTTATTTTCTTTGTAGGTAATTTTCTTGGATGGATTTGAACTGTAAATTTTGTCTCTTGGGGGCAACTCTGGTCTCAGTTCAGACATTTTATGTTGAACCGAACTGCTGATTCTGTTTCTGGTTGTTCAGGATCTGTCAGAGATGTGAGCAGAATTAGAGGATCCCCCTTTCTGGCTTATTCCATTCCAGGATTTTCTAGTCTTTTCATCATTCAGTTTCCTGGCTTCATTCTTCTGGTTCACCAGACAAAGCAAAACAAAACTGAGAGGTTTTCTGCATGTACCTCTAATGCTGCTGAGCCTGACTCCTGGACTGCACGTAGCTTCAAGTTGAATGCCAAGGAAAGGGGAACTTCCTTATATATAGATCCTCATCTGCCCTTCTCCCAGTGAACTTGCCCTTCCTACCAGAGTCAGTATGCTTCTGTTCATATTCCAGTATGTTCAGGTAGTTGCTTTTAGTATTTTGTACAAGTTTTATAGATGTTTTCTGCTGGGTGATTGTCTAGTAGGGTTTTAGTCTGTCACATGTGAAAACAGAATCTTATCCCCTTCTGGGACTTTGAACTTGTTGCCTTGGTTAATCCCATAGCCTCCTATTTCTACTCTTGCCCCCTTAGGTCTATTCTCAGGAGGGATCCTGTTAAAACGTAATAGGAACTTCTAGTGTCTCCCCATTTCACTCACAGTAAAGTCATAAATGCTTAAAATGTCCTACTCTGCCTATCCGAAACTCCTCATCTTTGGCTTCCAAGTCACATGCTCACAGTGCTTTGTATCATACTTTTCTGACCGCTCATTCAACAAGTCTATGCTTCAGTCTCTTTTCCTCTAATCCTGAAAGGTGGGTCCAGCCTGAAAACATGCTTCCTGGCAGTCTGGTCTTTCTTCTTTCTACTTTCTTCTACAGAGACCTCATTGACTTCTACACTTTAAACTTAACATGACAGGGCAATGAATGAGGCTTCTCCTTTTCTCCGGAGGAGACCTGCAGCCGATGCTGAAGGCAAAGAGGCCTTACGTGTTCCCCACTTTCTCAACGGGGCCGCAAATAACACTGCTGTAAGGAGAATTAAGGGCTTCTAGGTTAAGGGTATTCTTGAACTCTCTTCCCCCAAGCATCTGTCCAGATTTGAAAGAGCGCGGAGGGAAACTAGAGCGCCTCGGACCGGGCGCTGGCTCCGTGGGCCTGAGGGAGGAGCACGTGGAACTTTCCTCCTCCAAGGATCTGTGCCCCCTCCGCCAGGAGGCAGCGCGCGCCGGGAAGCGGAACCCAGGCGCGCGCGCCGCTGCTTCCGGCCGGGCGCGGGGCGCGGTGCACCAGCAGCTCACAGCCGAGCCTGGCATGGAGGACGCAAGCGGCCCCGAGCCCACGCCCGGCTGCAGCGGCCTGGGCCCGGGCGGCGGCGGCGCCCACTCGTGGGCCCCGGAGGACGCGTGGATGGGCACCCACCCTAAGGTCAGAAGGCGCGAGAGGATCGGGGCGCCGGTCCGGGCCCCTACCCCAGGTGGAAGGCCGCGCAGCCCCTTCGACCCCCGACTCTCCCGCGGGGGCCTGGGCGCCGAGTTTGCGCGCGAAGCTCGCGGAGGGGGACCCGCGTGCACACTGTCACGAGTTGAACTATTGCTGGGACACCCTACCCCGACACACACACACCACACACACATGCCCTCCCATTCGAGGGCAAGACGTGAAATCCGGCGTCTCTCAAGCCAGAGCCCAGTAGTAACCTAGGGCTCCTTCTGGGAAGGGTCTCATTTAATCCTCGCAGTAACCCCAGAACCACAGCAGAAACAGTCTGCGAGCCTTGGATGAATACAAAGATAAAGGTTTAGGCACAGCCACGTTTGCCCTTTCGCCTTGAGCCTGGAGCGTGCCTTGTGATTTTGCCGAAGTGCGAATTCCTACTTTTTCTAATAGCTTGTAAAATTTGAATACATTCTTCGCCAAAGCAGAACTGCTCGGCATTGTGGGTGTATTTTTTTTTTTTTTTTTGGAAAGCAGCGAAGAAGATAGAGTTTCTTGCTTGCTTCTGCTTGGCAGATTGCTGTCTTGGACCAGTAGTGTTCCGGACAGTGAATGGACAGTGAATGGAGATGGGGGTTTTGTAGGCGTCTCTGGTCTAGGGGAGCAGTATGTCATAGATAATTATCTAAAAACAGTCCAGGAAAGAAACATTTTCGAAGAATAGGAATCTGAAAAGAGTTCACCCTTTTCCATGTTCTCTTTCTTGATTTTGTCCTCCTCCTCTGTCCCCTTATTCCTGGTCAAGGTGAGAAAAACAAACATGGAGGTGTTATTCGGTGCCATAAAAAGAAACAGATATCATATCATATGTTTTCGCTTTTATGTGGAACTTGAGAAACTGAACAGAAGACCGTGGGGGAAGGGTAGGGGAAAAATAGATACAAGTAGAGAGAGAGGAAGGCAAACCATAAGAGACTCTTAGATACAGAGAACAAACAGGGTTGATGGGACGGTGGGGGAGAGGGGGAAATGGGTGCTGGGCACTGAGGAAGGAGCTCGTTGGGACGTGCAGTGGTGTTGTATGTATCATGAGAATAATGAGATGAATCATGAGAATTCACCCCAAAACCAAGAGCACACTGTACACACTGTTTGTTAGCCAACTTGACAAATTATATTTAAAAAAAAAAAAAAAAAAACCGTAACACCATTGAGGAGTAGGAACCCAATAGTTCTCTGCCTGAGACATCGAGTAGACTGCCTGACTTTGAAAACCTGTTATGTCACCAGCTTTGTGATTTGCGGGGGAGGGGGCCCCGGGGGGAAGTTTTCAAATCTCATTGTTCCTCAGTTTCCTCATCTGTAAAATGGGGATAGTAATAGTACTTGCTTTAGAGGGTCGTTCCAGAAATAATTAATGTAAAGCACTGAACATTAGTAAGTACTATGTAATATATATAAAATATATATAGTATGCAACATCGATTTCATTATATTGGTCTCATGCTTAGAAGTCCTCAGTGTTTCTTTATGGGTAAACTTCAAGACCCTGGCAACCTGGTCTCCAGTCACCTTTTCGTTGTCATTTTCAAGCATGGCTGAGGTGTGAGGGGAACAATGAATAAAACCCCTGCTCTCCTGTACCTGTACATACTATGGCAAAGCTAGTCAGAGAAAGGAACGAAGGTCTGTACCCACGTGGGTCTGCCGATGCCTCACCTCTACTTTAGGCCTGCTTACCCACTGAGTCACTGGGATCGTTGGAAAACCTCAGGCTTCCCTTGCAGGGGTAGCCCACTGAAGAACGTTCCCCCAGCGCTGTCCAGCAGACTTTCTTCACAGGCAATCAGAGACCGTGGAAATAGTGGCCCCCACAACCATGCTGCAACAGAAATCCTATTTAAAAAGTATCTCAGGGGAGCGCCTGGGTGGCTTAGTCGGTTAAGCGTCTGACTTTCGCTTAGGTCATGATCTCGCGGTTCGTGGGTTTGAGCCCCGCGTCAGGCTCTGTGCTGACTGCCAGCTCAGAGCCTGGAGCCTGTTTCAGTCTGTGACTCCCTCTCTCTCTGACCCTCCCCTGCTCACACTGTCTCTTTCTCTCTCTCCTAGAAATAAAAATTAACAACAAAAAAAAAGTATCTCAGGGCACCTGGGTGGTCTCACTCTGGAGTTTGGCTCAGGTCATGATCTCATGGTTCATGAGCTCAAGCCCCACCTCAAGCTCTGCTCTAACAGAGTGGACCCTGTTTGGGATTCTGTTTCCCTCTCTCTCTGCCCCTCCTCCACACACGCGCGCATACTCTTTCTCTCTCAAAATAAACATTTAAAAATTTTGTTTAAAAAGTCTCTATTCTTGGCAGATAGGCCCTTGAGAACGTATGACTTATCCCCACCTGTGTGTGATTATTCACACTTTTACTTTGGCTTCTCTATTTCCTCAAGTCATATCTGCCCTTCAGGGCCCAACTGGTATCTGCCTCTGACATGAAATATTCACCAACTGATCCACCCAGAGTAGAGCTCTGACTTGTGTCACATTTCATTCTACACACTGGATTTTGCATCACTTACTGTCATGGGTTCTTATTTGCCTAACAATTGCAAGTGTGCATGTGTTTGCCTTAACAATTTCTAAGCTTTTTAGAGATGGGGATCAGATATTAATTGCCTTCTAACTCCCACTACACCTAGAAGAAAGTCTTCTACTTTTTTATTTGTGTATAATGAGCAGTTGATCGAGTGAAAGAAAATATTAAGAGATTCTCCCTTCTCTGACAATTACATTTTCATTTCCAGTATTTAGAAATGATGGAATTAGATATAGGAGATGCCAGCCAAGTTTACATAGCATTCTTGGTTTACCTCGACCTGATGGAGAGTAAGTTCTTTGTTTTATTGTTTTGTTGTTGGGGCTGTGGTGGGGGGATGGGGAGTTGGGTTGGGATGTGGCATTTACGCATTTGCTGTTCACTTTGTCAGTTTTGTAATTTCGTCATTCCTTTGGGAATTACTGGGTAACAGAGAATATTAGAAAATAAAGAGAAGATAATATTATGGGTGATGTTTGCTCAGCGGAGTATTAGGTCAGAGTTTAGAATTTTATCTTTTTGATTAACATTATTGTCCATTCAATGATGTACTTTCAGGTAAAAGTTGGCATGAAGTCAATTGTGTGGGCTTACCAGATCTGCAGCTCATCTGCCTTGTCGGGACTGAGGTAGAAGGAGAAGGATTACAGACTGTGTTGCCTACACCCATCAGCGCGTCCCTCAGCCATAACAGGTGTGCGGGGGATTTTGGTCTTTAACACCTTGGTTCCTTTCCACCAGCAGTCATTAAATTCAGGGTAGTAAATATTTGTAAAGGACTTTAGGATACAGAGGTCAAAGCTTTACTCTGGGTTATTTGAGGAATGACTTAAATATGAACATTTAACAAATGTTTAGCACTTCTTGTATGGTCAGTTCTTTTTCAGAAAAGGAATATATATGTTAGAAGTACTATCCTTAAGGAAACAGACGATGTTTAAATTCTTATAAGGAGTCAAGACCATTACAGTGGAAACACAGCTACTTAAAGTTGTACCATAATAATTGATACAGATCATATATGCTTTAGATGTTGGGGAAGAGTGTGATTAACCTGCAAGTTGAAGTCAAAGAAAATATCATGCAGTTCATGGGAGCTTTTTAAAAAATCTTAGTTTCACAGAGTTGGGAAACGTATCTTTATTTCATGACATATTCTTCGATCAACCTCCCAAAACAAAAGTAGATTCTTGGCAGTAACTTACATCTAACTTTATGTGGGTCCCCTCCTTCCCTGTTTCCACTGTCCCAAGGTTAACTCCTCCTGAATCCCGTATTCATTGGGAATTTTTAAATTGTACATCTTTTTAACTTTATAAAGGGCATAGAATCTTTTTGAGGCCGACTTTATGCACTCTGCATTATACTGCTGAAATTCACCCCGTGTCATGTATGTATATTATATTCCATCACGTGATGGTACCATAGTTTTCCCATGCACCCTCCTGATGATGGAGTGTTGCTAACGTTCAAATTTAAGGTGTAATTTCAAACTGTTTTCCAAAGTGGTTGCCCCACTTCACTTTCTACCTGCAGTGTAAACAAGATCTTTTGGAGGAGTATTGTCTCTGACACTGAGTATTGTCAGACTTTAAGATTTTTGCCAGTTGAATGGGTTATCTCATGATGGTGTTCATTTGCATTTTTCTGATCTCTGATAATGAAGATTTATATTTATTGTTTCCTCTCGAATATATTTATTGTTCATATACTTTGCCTATTGGATTGTTTGTAGTTTTCTCATTGATTTGTTGGAGTTCTTTTATTTTTGACAATAATCCTTTTGGTTGTGTTTCACAATTTTTAAATCTGTTTTCAGATATTTTTTGATGAATAACAGTTCTTAATTTGAATATAATTATATTTATATATTTTTAATAATCAATGTCTCTGTGTCTAGGTTAAGAAACATTTCCTATCTAAAGTCTAAAAAATTCACCTATATTTTCAGGTTTTCAAGTTATTTGTTTTTTTAATGGTGTGAGAGTAGGTTAAGGACTTTGTTTTCATGTGGATAATCATTTTTTTCTACTTGCATTTTTGAAGAGTTGCTTCTTTCCTCATTATCTGAGATATCACCTCTGTCATTTTCCAAAGCTCCATCTGTGCTTTGACTTGTTTCTGGGCTCTCTTTATACTCTATTATAATAGTCAGTATATCTATGCTTCTGCCACTGCCATATTTTTGTAATGCCTGCTTCAGAAGAAGTCCTGGTATCTGGTTATCAAGTTTCCTGCTTTTTTCCTTTAGAAGCTGCCGCAGTCAGCCTCTAACCTGGCTTCTTGTACTGCGTAGTCACACCCTTGTGTAATTCCCTGTCCTTGAGTGTGCTCTGTGCTTATTGACTTGCTTGTAAGAAGTCAAATGAGACAGAAATGATGGGATGTTACTCCTAAGACATTACAAAAGACTGTGGCTTCTATCTTGTGCACTCTCTCTTTCTTGTTCTGAAGGAAGCCAGCTGCCCTGTGAACTATCATTCAGAAAGGCTGAAAAAAGAGGAGTAAAAGTAATTACTGATGGAGCAAGATTCTTCCTCTCTTAAAATTTTTTTTTAATGTTTGTTTTTGAGAAAAAGAGAGAGAGACAGAGTGTGAGATGGGGAGGGTCAGGGGCAACGAGACACAGAATCCAAAGCAGGCTCCAGCCTTTGAGCTATCAGCACAGAGCCCAACATGGGGATGGAACCCACGAACCATGAGGTCATGAACTTAGCTGAACTTGAACACTTTACTGACTGAGCCAAACCTAGGTGCCCCTGATGGAGTGAGATTCTTGAGAGATGGGGAGGGATGCATTCAAGAAAATAGTTGAAATTAATATTGAGCTAAAGGAGGAGGATCCCAGCTTCTGAGCTTGTGGGTCAGGAAGAAAGAACAGATGAAAACATAGCTATATTTGGCTAGGTATATAAGTATGGAAGAGAGGAGAGCGCCTTAAATTCCAACGTGAAGGGCTTTGATGAATACTGTTTTTTCTAGTTCACCGTGATTGAAGTAAAAACAGCACTGGACTGAAGCCTTAACACCTGGGTTCTGGTCTTGGCACTGACACTTAATATTTTGTTTGATGATTGATGACATACTTAGTTTCTCTGGGTTTCAGTTTCTTTGTCCTTTATTGAGGGATTTAATTTGTCAGATCCCTTCGAAATCAAAGCTACTATAATTGGTTATTTTCATTGTTATTTTCCATAAAACTGTATTAAGCTAATTTTTAGATTTCTATTAATATTTTTGTATGACTTTGTATAATTCATTATGAGAATTGTGTTTTGATATGTCAGGCTATTCACACCCTTCTCTGAGAGGCCCTTTATTTTGAGATTTTTCCGTATGTTTGGGAATCGCAGATAGCTGCTAGAGTTGACATCAAATTTGATCACTAATACTTTCTGTTTTTCACTAGCACGATTTCCAAGCCTTTCTGTTTCTAACAGACTTAATAATTCATTCCTTAAAACTATCCCTTTGTGTCTTTTAGTTACTGCAACAAATTATGTTAGCTAGCATTATTGTTATATTATTGTTTGGACAAGGAACTACCATTTGTAATTAACCTGAACTTAATCTTAAAAAATAAAACCGTAGTCTATTTGAATCAGAATGATTTCATAAGTCTAGAGGTACAAATTTGAGTCCTATTCTACTTTTTTCCAACTGATGATTATTGATTTTCCAGCTTTATTACATAAAGCTTGTTTTCTTCTTTAATTAGAAGTAGTTGGAAGGATAACTTAGTAAACCATTTTTACACTTTTGCGTTTAATAACTCAGAGGGCTTAAGTCTTTGTATCTTGGTTTTTATATAAATATTCATAATTATGTTATGCACTAGAATAATAATATAGAAAATAGCATAAACAAGGCTCAGCACCTACTAGATTTATTATGCCTTTTATGGTATAAAATTTTCTCAACTCTAAATATGCAAATGACTTTTTAACAAATAAAGATTTGTGTGTGTGAATGAGAGTGTGTGTGTTTGATTTCGTTCCTCAGTCCTTAACAGGAATGATATTTTAGGTCACAGGCATACTTTTATCTATTTTTACTTTCATGAATACCTTATATATAAAATGTTATATATCTAACAGTAATGCTGTGATTTCAGACATTTGTGATTAATGTAGGAATTTTCCTTCATTAGTAACATAGAGAAGAGAATTGTTGACTTTGAATCTTTGGCAGCTGTCCATAGGGAAGAAATTCATTGAGATATGTCCTAAAAGCATTTGGGTTGGACCTTGGGAGGGTAGCTCACCGTAGAAATATATATGAGAGCTAACAGCTCTTACTTCATTCAATAATAAATCATCTACAAAAATAAATCACTGTGTTTACTTTTAAATGTCATTATTTGTCATATAATATTGCTGAGGCTTTTTAGTCTTCACTTACCAAATATTTATTGAGTGTTATGTGTCAGGCAGTGATCTAAGTGCTGGGAATACCACATTATTCAAGACAAACCCCTTTTTTGGTATAAGTCACATACATTATCTTAAGTTTCAGGTGTACAGTATAAAGATTTGGTATTTGTATATACTGTGAAATGATCATCACAATAAGCCTAGTCAAGATATGTTACCTTATGTAGTTATAGAATTTGTTTTCTTGTGATCAGAACTTTTAAGATCTACTCTCTTAGCCACTTTCAGATATGCACTATAGTAGTATAAATTGTGGTTGCCATGCTGTACATTATATAACCCCCATAGTTTGTGTATTTTATTTATAACTGGAACTCTGTACCTTTTGACTCCCTTAACCCATTTTGTCCACTCCCCACTTCCTGCCTTTGACAACCACCAATCTATTCTCTGTATCTAGGAACTTCATTTTGTTTTGTTTTTTAAGATTCCACATGTAAATGAGATCATATGGTACTTAAGACATCCCCGTGAAAGTAGTGTTCTAGCACTAAATGTTGACTTGGAAAATAAATTTTATTTATTTCTTTTTTTTTTTTTTTTTTTTGCTAATTGTTGGATGGAATCTAATAAAAATTCTCCTTTATTCTGAGATTTCATTAACTGTGTAATTTGGGACTGCCTCCACTTATTTTGCTGTTAGGTAATTGAATAACAAGGATAATGGAGTATGGAGAAGTACTTTATAGAAGGTTATAGCAGGACCCAAAGGAAGGACAGGAAAAACCTCCTGAAAGTGGTGAGAGACCATGTTTTAGCAGGACAACTGCAAGTAGTTAAGCATGATTGCCTGGCTGTACGCATGGTGTCTGGTTCAGAGTAGGTGCTTAATAATGTTGGGTAAGGCAGCGGATGAATAAATGAGTAAATACAACTCATGAGAAAATAGGAAAGATGGGAAATGAGATGGAAAAGCTTACCTAGATCGTGAAAGCCATCACTGATTTCAATTTTTCGCTATTAAAATTTGTTCTGTAACGAAGAGCCTTGTATATCTTTGTTGTCATGTATGAGAGTTTCTCTAAGGTGGAAGTCTAGAGGTAGAATGGCTGGGACTTCTAGCATTTACACCTTCCCTTTTACTGGTTGTTAATAAATTGCTCTCCAAAAGGTTCTGGGTCTATAGTCTCGCAAAATGTAAGTAGAAGAGATTTACTGACACATAACTGACAAATCCATAGTATATAAATAGCTTCTGTGACTCCAGGGAAAACAACCCCACAAAAATCATGGACTTAAACAGAGAAGTCACAGAAAAGGAACTCCAATGGCTCAGGTCCATTTGTAACCAGGGAAAGAGAAATCCAAAATGTGCTCATTCGAGGTTGGTCTTAACTATGCAATAACTTTTCAGACAGTGTACATTGTTATTGTTTGACAAAAAAGAGGACATCAACTTATGGGGGAGTCTTTGAATAGGGCTACAACTAGCTCAAAGAGTGCATTTGAGTGAATTAGAAAGAGATACTCCTCTTGGACTGAAAAAAAAAAAAGTCTCTTCACCAGGATTGAAGGCTTGACAAGCAGCATAAACTGGATTTCAAACCTGCTTGCACCAGGCATTCTTGTGCAAGGCATAATCTGTACAATATACACAGGTCCCTGACCCTGAAGCACGTCTGTTGAGTCCTCGATTCTACAAAGAACACTGTAAAAATTGCTGCTAGATGGATGGTGTCACTGAAGGGCTTTAAGCAGGAGAGCGGTGCTATAGATTATTCCTTGTGGTTGTAAGAGTGGTTTGCATTTATAGATAACATTATAATATTTAAAAGTATATTCCTAAGTATACTCTCATTTCATCAGCACTAAAATTCTGAATAGTATATAGAGCACTTATTTTATGCCAATTTCACATATAAAAAACTGAGGTTAAAATGTATTTTTATTTATACTTTGCTGTTTCCAAAAGATAATGAAGGATTAGGTGAATTGTACCAAGGTCTCATAGTAGATAATGAAGTCTCATAGCTATTAGAATTCTTTCTATTTTATTGATGTTTTTTTATTGAAGTATAGTTAACATACAGTATTATGTTAGTATAACATCGTGATTTGACTGTTATGTATATTATCAAATGTTCACCACAGTAAGTATAGTTACCATGTGTCACCGTACAAAGTTATTATAATTATTGACTGTATTCTCTATGTTATACTTTTCATCCTCATGACTTACTTACTTTATTACAGAAATTTGTACCTCTTAATCCCTTTCACCTATTTTGCCTACCCCCCATCCATCTCTCTCTGGCAACCACCTGTTTGTTCTCTACTTATGAGTCTATTTCTGGGTTTATGTTTGTTTGTTTTGTTTTTTAAATTCCACATTTAAGTGAAATCATATGGTATTTATCTTTTTCTGACTTCATGTAGCATAATATCTTCTAGGTTCATCCGTGTTGTTGTGAATGCCAAAATTTCATTCTTTTTTATGGCTGAGTAATGTTCCATCATATATATTACAGATATATGATGTGTGTATACACACACATACACCCCCCCACACACATCTTCATCCATTCATCTATTGATGGACCCTTGGGTTGCCTGCATATCTTAGCTCTTGTAAATAATGCTGCAGTAAACATAGGGGTGCATATATATTTTTGAATTAGTATTTTCATTTGCTTTGGGTAACATCCAGTAGTGGAATTACTGGGTCATATGGTATTTTTATTTTTAATTTTTTGAGGAACCTCCATACTGTCTTCCATACTGGCGGCACCAACTTACATTCCCCCCAACAGTGCATAAGTGTTCCCTTTTCTCCACATCCCTGCCAACACATTGTTTCTTGTCTTAAATCTCTTATTGTAAAATAAAACCAGATACAGAAAACTATACAATAAAAATGTATACATTGAGTTATATAGCAGACATCTTGAATCCTTGGAACCACCATCAAGTAAAGAAATAGAACTTTTCTCGGCCATCCCTAAACCCCTACCACGTGCTTTGTCCCAAGCATAACCCTCTCCTTCCCACAAAAGTAACTGTTATTTATACTTTTATAGTAATAATTTTCTTGTGTTTCCCTGTAGTTTAGTTGTGCCTGTTTTTTTTTAAAGTCAGTCTTATTGAGGTAAAATTTATATACAGTAAAAATCACTCATTTTAGGGAAATAGACCTGTTAGTTTTTAACAAATGTATAGTCACGTATCCAATACACAGTTCCTCCCAAACTTCTCTCGTGTTTCTCTGTCATCAATCCCTATAGTTTTGTCTTTTCCAGAGTGTCCTATCAATAGAATCCTAAACTTTGTGTCCTGCTTCCATCCCCTAGCATAATGCTTTGCAGATTCTTCCGTGCTGTTGCCTATAGTAGTGCGCCCCCACGTGTGGCTGAGCACAGCAGTGCGCCCCCCCGCCCCCGCCTTTTGCTCAGTAGTGCACCCCTTTGTGTGGCTGAGCACAGTAGTGCACCCCTTTGTGTGGCTGAGCTCAGTAGTGCGCCCTTTGTGTGGCTGAGCACAGTAGTGTGCCCTTCATGTGACTTAGCTCAGTAGTGTGCCCCCTCTGATGCTGAGCTCAGTAGTGCGCCCTCGTGTTGCTGAGCACAGTAGTGCGTCCCTTTTGTGGCTGAGCTCAGCAGTGCGCCCCTGGTGTTGCTGAGCTCAGTCGTCCCGCGTGGCTGAGCTAGCAGTGCGCCCTGGTGTTGCTGAGCTCAGTAGTGTGCTCCCTCGTGTTGCTTGAGCACAGTAGTGCGTCCCTTTGTGTGGCTGAGCTCAGCAGTGCGCCCTGGTGTTGCTGAGCTCAGTAGTGTGCTCCCTCGTGATGCTGAGCTCAGTAGTGTGTCCCCTCGTGTTGCTCCAGCTTAGTAGTGTGCCCCTCGTGTTGCTCAGCAGTGCTTGCTCGTGTGGCTGAGCTCAGTCATGTGCCCTCGTGTTGCTCAGCAGTGCACCCTTGGTGTTGCTGAGCACAGCAGTGTGCCCCCTCGTGTTGCTCAGCAGTGTGCCCTTCGTGTGGCTGAGCTCAGTCATGTGCCCTGGTGTTGCTCAGTAGTGCGCCCCTTCATGTTGCTGAGCTCAGCAGTGTGCCCCCTCATGTTGCTCAGCAGTGTGCCCCTTCGTGTGGCTGAGCTCAGTCATGTGCCCCTCGTGTTGCTCAGCAGTGCACCCCTTGGTGTGGCTGAGCACAGCAGTGTGCCCCCTCGTGTTGCTCAGTAGTATTCCATTATGTGGATGCACCACAGTTTGTTTATCCAGTCACCAGTTGTTGGACATTTGGATTGTTTCCAGTTTTTGGCTTTTATGGATGAAAACACTGCCACAATCTCATATAGGTCTTTGTGTAGACATATATTTTCAGTTCTCTGGAGTGAATATTTAGGCATTGAATTACTAACTAGTTCGTATGGTAAATATATTTTTAACTTTATGAGAAGCTGTCAAACTGTGTTCCAAAGTGACTGTGTTCTTTTCTGTACCCACCAGCAAAGTATAAAAGTTCCAGTTGACTGATCGTTTTTGGATGATCAGTTTATTTAATTCTAGCCACTCAGTTAACTAGTGATACCTCATTGTGGCTTTAAATTTGTATTTCCCTGATGAGTAATGATGCTGAGCATCTTTTCATGTACATATTTGCCACCCGGGCCTCTTCTTTGTCAAGTATCAACTCGAATCTGTTGTTTAAATTTTAAAGGTTGTATTGTGTTCTTCATAAACTATAAGAGTTCTGTATGTGTTCTAAATGCAATTCCTTTATCAAGTGGTTTTTTTTTGAAAATATTTTCTTTTAGTCTATGAATTTTCTTAATTTCTCTAGAGGAATGGAAGGTTTTAATTTTGATTGATGTTCAATTTAACCTTTTTATTTTCTTTTAAAGGTTGTAGTTTTGGGATTCTATGTAAGCAATGTGTGCTTATTAATGCACAGTCATAAAATTTTCAACTGTTTTCTTTTTGGAATTTGTATTACAGTTTTAGTTTTTACTTTTAGGTCTGTGATTAATTTTGAGTTGAATTTTATTTGTGTTATGAGCTAAGAGTCAAGATTCTTTTTTCTTTTCTTGTTTTTGCAAATGCTTGTCCAGTTATTCCAGTGTAATTTAATTACTGGGACACTTGTGTTGAAACTCACTTGACCATTTGTGTGCATCCCTTTCTGGACTCTCTAGTCTGTGCTTTTGCTCTGTGTGTCTGTCCTTATGTCAGTGTCACACTGTCCTGATTACTGTAGCTTTATAGGAAGACTTGAAATCAGGTAGTGTAAGTCTTCCAACTTTGTTCATACTAGTCCTTTTATTTTCCATATAAAATTTAAAACCAACCATATCTTTGCAAATAAATTTGTAGAGTTGTGTCTCAAGAATTTTGCCCATTAAATGTTTTGTTATATCTTATAAATCTCCATTAATCTGTAGTGGAGATTGGCAAATTTTTCCATAAAGCTCTGGATAGCAGAGGCTTTTAGTTTCACAGACTCTTTGTCTCTGTCACAAGTCCTCAGCTCTGCCATGTTAGTGCAAAAGCAGCCATGGACAATACATAAACAAATGGGTGTGGCTGTGTTCTTATAACTTTATTTACAAAACAAAGAAGGAAGTCCAGATTTGGCTCACAGACTGTAGCTTAGTAACCCCCGATGTATTAGTTCTGCCTCTATCCCTTTCTTTTCTTAACAATTTTCCTGTTGAAGAACCTGGGCGGTTGGACCTGTGTACTTTCCCATAGTCTGGGTTTGCCGATTGCTCACTCATGGTGCATTGCAACGCGTTTCCTTGTCCTCTGTGTTTGCTGCAGATTGGCAGCTGCAGCCAGCGGGTTGATAGATTTAATCTGATCACATTAGTAAGACAGTAAAGCTGGTGGTCTGTTCCATCATCGGTAGGCATATAATGTCTGGTTACCTCTCTTTGTGTGATCTTAGTAACTATCAATACTTAGTACTTAGCTTTTACTGTTGCTTTTAACCTTTGTTTTTATTGTTGTTCTGACTCAGAATTCCAGTTCACTTTTGTTGGACTGCTGCATAGATATATAGTATTAGTATTATAGGCTTGGGTCCTGTATTGTTCCCAGGACCTTTTGAAGCCGACTTCTCCCTTTGACTTACTCAGGAAAGCATGGTGGAATGTAAATGGATGAGAATGATGATCGATTATAGGGAATTTTCATTTTATATTGAATCAATAACCTACCAACTTTATTGTGAGAAACAAATTACTTGTCATACATTGCACAATCAACCTGAATACACCCAAATATAAATCACTATCCTAGACTAGGCTGCTTAGCTGCTTGACGAATGGTACGCGTGCATGCGTGCATGTGTGTATGTATCCGCGCTCTGCCTCAGAAACATTAAGTCATGTTGTTATTACTGGGGAATCTGGGTGGTACACAAAGCATGAGAGCCAGAGGAGGTCGTAATTTGCTGGAGGTGTAAGCCCCTGCTATTTACAAATGACGTATAGCATAGAAGGCATGATAATCTATCTCCTTTATTTACATCCTAAATTTTGGAGTCTGTTGTTTGTAAAACTGGCCCAAACTCTATCATTTCCGTAGGTAACCACAACTTAGTTATACGCATGACATCTCCGCAGTCATGGCAGTAAACAGTCTCACTGTATCGCTTCAAGTCCCTGCGGTACCCGCCGTGCTCCCTCACCACCGAGTGCAGAGTCACATGTGTGCTTGCCTGGCTCATTCTTTCCATGATTTATTTTTGCGGTACATGTATTTACTGACTCCTTAAAAGGCAATGGTTCTAGTCAATATCTAACGTTTTATCTGTGTGAATTTATAAGAATGCCTAAACAGTTTTTGTATCCATTTCCTAATTGTTTTCCCAGGCTTTGGACATGATTTAATTTGTACAGTTTCTGGCAAGAGCGAATGTGTATTTGAATGAAAGTGAGTAATGCATTACTTTGAGCAAAAGTACACTTTGCAACTGGTGATTTCTGTAAAGCAGTTATACGTGATATATGTCCATAGTTAAAACACTTTTGACGTATATTTTATGTCTCAGAAGGTCTTGTGTGTAATTGTCCCTTGTGAAAACATCAACTCAATACTAATTGCTGATCTCCAGTGGGAGATTAGAATTGGTAAAGTGCCCGCCTCTGACTATCTAGTGGGAAAATTATGCTGATGGAGTAGGAGGTAGTTTGTGTCTCTTGCAGGGAAGGACACATCTCCTTTTTCTCTCATCTAAAAATGCCTCTTAAAGCTAATGTAAAATGCTTTTTAGCTTTTGTTTTAAAATACTATATTAAGTTATATATTCAGATGGTATATGCAAATGAAAGTGCTCTACGTTATTTCTTACTAAAGTGAATCTGGGAATCCATGTAGCAAGTTTGGTAAATGACTGCAAATGTTATGAGTACAGTTTCCCCAGACCCAGCAATGGTATAAAATCATATTAATGAATTCATTGAGGTCAAAAAGATCTGATGAATTTAAAGATGAGGTAACCAGAGGGCTCCTAATGAAAGCAGAGACCTTATTTCAGTGCTAGGGTATCAAATGAAGTCAAATTTATATTCAGATAGTTTGATTAGCTTCTCTTTGGCCGCTGATATTTGTTTAATGTCCCCAAATGGGAGAAGTATATTATAACAAGGTTAGGATAATGGTATGACAGGTTTCTGTAGTAGTATTTTAGGTAGCTGTAAATGTGAAAGTATCTTTTTTAAAAATGTTTATTCATTTCTGAGAGAGGCAGAGCACAAGCAGAGAAGGGGCAGAGAGAAAGGGAGACACAGAATCTGGAACAGGCTCCAGGCTCTGAGCTGTCAGCACAGAGCCAGATGCGGGGCTTGAACTCACGATGCGGGGCTCATGGGATCATGACCTGAGCTAAAGTCAGATGCTAAACTGACCAAGCCACCCAGGTGCCCCTACAACATTGTTTTCGAAAGAATACACTCAGCCTTCTTCCTATGTTGAATCAGAAAAGCTGCATTCTTTTTTCTTTGTTAGAATTAATGTAGCTTTAAAATAATTCTGTTTAAAAACCATTAATAGTAATTTTCGCTTTTTAAAGAACATGATTACTTTTAAAATATAAGCTGTTTATGTGTTTTCACAGCAGTAACCCAGATAATACAAATAGACCAGTCGTTTATCTTTAAATATGTTATATCAGTGTTTTTATTGGGAGAAGAAAAAGAGCCCATATTTTAAAACACTGAGATGTGTAAGGAAAAATTAATATTTTATTGTTCTTATACCAAAATAATATATCTTTTATTAAAATGTTAAAACGTATATAATTATATTTTTATTTAACATTAAATATAATAAGTATAAATATAATTACAGACTAGAGCAAAGAAGAAGCATGTTTTGGTTTTAGAGGTACATAAAAAGGCAAATTGCAGATTACACCAGTATTCTCTACATTTCCCATTCATTTGTTGGGTGCCTGTTATGTATTGGACTTAAGGGGTACAAAACATCACAGACCTTGCCCTCATAATGCTCACAGTCTAGAGCTGAGACGGACAGGCGTTTATATCCAGTGTGATAGGGGTTAATGAGAGACTGGTACCTCACTGAGGCCGACTACAGAGGGAGGAGACCCCACCTTGGGCTGCTGGTGTGGGAGGTGGGGGAGTCTGAGAACACCTCCTGTAAGACAAGTTGTTTGAAATATGACAGTGTCATATGGAATGGGGATGGGAATGGAAGTAAGTTCCTGACAGAAGTAACATCATGAGCAAGATATTGAATGCCGAGAGCCTGGAAATTCCAAGTCGTTCATCATGACTGGGTATTAGTAATGGCAGAGGGAGTGCCTGTCTGCACCTGGTGAGAAAGCCCTAGGATAAGGGTGTGTGTGCATGTGTGTGTGTGTGTGTGTGTGTGATGTGAGAGAAATGAGGAATGGAAGAATGAGAAAGAAGGGGCAGAAGGAGAGACAGACAGAATATGAGAAAAGTAACCACCCTCCAGGTAAGCAGTAGTAGATCAAGAGGGGCAGAATGGATTAAAGAATCCAAAAGTAAGAGAAAGTTAGAGCAAGGGTTTTGCCACTTTGAGGTCTTTGAGAGACACGGGTATATCCTGAAACAAAGGTGGGGAAATTATTTGAGAATATTAGGAATTATAATGCTTGTTTCCATTCTCTCTGAAGACTCCAGTTAAAATACACAAATCTGAAGAGACAGGAAATGCTTGGCTGTTAGTGCAGACTGTAACTTGGGGATTTGAGGAGGTCAGTAACTCTCCATCACTTGCCATTTCTTCGCCTCCTTTGCTGAACTTTTTTAGGTTTCTAGCCTCTACATGTGAAAATGCTCTAAGGCCTGGATCTCTGAGCTTCTCTCTTCTTCATACTTACTCCCTAGAAAACCTCATCTGGGTCCACAGTTTTAAATATCATTGATATACTGAGGACTCCCAAATTTAGGTCTCCAATTCAACCTCTTCTTGAACCTGAGACCCACATTTGACTGCCTGTTTGGTGTCACCACTGTGATCTAAAAGGTACCTGAAATTAAAATGTCCACGAAGAACTCAAGTTGCCACCTAGACGGGTCCTTCTGCAGTTCCAATGGGAACTCTGTTCATTCTGAAGCTCAGGCCAAGACCCTTGGAGTCCTTTTCTGTATAGATGGACTTACAGAACAATTGAGCAGATAGTACAGAGGTTTCCCATATAAGTCCCAGCCCAACATGGTTTTTATTAGTGTTATTTTTAACATCTTGCATGAATGTGGTACATTTGTTATAATTAATGACCCAGTATTGATACATTATTTTAACTAAAGCTCATAGTTTACATCAAGGTTCATTCCTTTTATTGAACAGTTCTAAATTCATAATGCCATGTGTCCACCATTGCATGAATGGTTTCACCACCCTAAAAATCCCCTGCGTTCCATGTATTCATCCCTTTGCCCCTACCTTGAACCCCTGGCAACCCCTGGACTTTGAACTTTCTCTATAGTTTGCCTCTTCCAGAACGCTCTATCGTTGAAATTATTCAGTACGTAGCCTTTTCATACTGGCTTCTTTCACTTAGCAATAGCATCCTTGCCACCAAGGCACTTTTTGTTTTTTGAGTTTTAGATATGCTCATAGGTGCATAAGTCGTGCCTTGTTTGTTTTTAATTTGCAGTTTCCCAATGACATATGATGTTGAGCATCTTTCATATGTTTATGTGCTACCTGTATATCTGTTTTGGTGAGATGCCTGCTCAGATCTTGTACCCACTTTTTTTATTTGGGCTGGTTGTTTTTCTTTTTGTTGAGTTTTAAGGGTTGATGTATTTTGGATATAAGTCCTTTTATCAAACACGTGTTTTGCAAATATTTTCTCCCACTCTGTGGCTTGTTTTGTCCTTCTTTTAATGGTATCTTTTGCAGAACAAAAGTTTTTAATTTTAACAGAGCCCAACTAAGTCATTTTTTCCTTTTGTGGATCACACTTTTGGTATTCTAAAAACTCATCACTAGGGGCTCAGTTGGTGTGGGTGGCTTTTAATTTTGGTTCAGGTCATGATCTCATGGTTCGTAAGTTCGAGCCCCACATCAGTCACTGTACTATTAGTGCAGAGCCTGCCTGGGATTCTGTCTCCTTCTGTCTCTGTCCCTCCCCTTCTTGCTCTCTATCACTCTCTCAAAATAACTAAAAATAAACTTTAAAAAAATTTAGAAAAAACTCGTTGCCAAACCCAAGGTCACTTTGATTCTCTCCTATATTGTCTTCTACATGCAAGTTTTATGGTTTAGTGTTCTCCATTTAGATCTATGATCATCCTTGAGTTAATTTTGGTGAAAAGTATAAGGAGCATGTCTAGCTTCATTTTCTTTCTATTTAGATTTCCTTTGATTTCTTTCATCAGAGTTTTATAGTTTTCCTTATTAGATCCTGTACATATTTTTGTTAGGTTTATGCTTATTTTATGCAAATATAAGTGGTGTTGTCTTTTTAATTTCAAATTATAGTTGTTCATTGCTGGTATATAAAAAAGCACTTGACTTTTCTATATTAACTTTGTATCCTGTAACCTGGCTATAATCTCTTACTAGTTTTAGTCCACCCAGTTTTCATACCCCAAATTCATCAACAAATTCTGGCAGTCCTTTCTTAAAAGTATATCCCGAATCTGTCATTTCTTATCACTTTTCTCATCATTTCTCATCGCTGTACTCTATAATTGCAAGCTATGAAGTAGTTCTCCTTTATAACACATTTACTGCTACTCAATATATTATATATTTGGTTGTCTTTGATTGTTTCCTATCTTCCTTCCTCCACTAGAAAGTAACATCCATAAAAGCAGGAAGTTTGCTTTTTCTATTGCTGTTGCCCCAGTGTTTTAATTAAGTATTTGTTGAATGAATGAATGAATGAATGAATGAATTCTCAGACTAGTCAGTTCCCGCAGCACAGACTTGCTAAATAATATTGTAAAGAACATAAAGCTATGTTACAAGCAACCTTCCCAGAGTTTCCAAAGAAAATTAGAATGTCTGCAAAATCCATCCACTTGCAAGGTTTATCACTGTTTCCCACACTTTACGCTGTACCTGTAATATGCATCTGCAGACAGAGAACACTCACAGGTCTGAAGAGGCATTCTGCCAGTGCTCTGAAGAGCCGCCTTACTTTTTAGTCAAATTCTCTTTCATCTATATCCTCATCACATCTCCCACCAACCACCTTTCAACCCTTCTTTGACTTTAGTGTCTTGAGGAAAGGACTTACATTAATGGGGAACTAAAGAGTTACTAAAAATTATTGAGTTCCTTTTTTTAGGACATTTTCTTTTCTTTTCTTTTCTTTTTTTAATGCTTTTTTTTATCCTTTTTATTTTTTTACAAATAGTTTATTGTCAAATTAGTTTCCACATAACACCCAGTGCTCATCCCCACAAGTGCCCTCCTCCATGCCCACCCCTCCTCCTCCCCACATCCACCAGTCCTCAGTTTTTGTCAGCATTCAAGAGTCTCTCATGGTTTGCCTCTTCCCCTTTCCCCCACCATTTCCGCCCTTCTCCCCCTTGGTCCTCTGTTAAGTTCCTCCTAATCCTCCTATACGTGCAAACATGATATTTGTAGGACATTTTAAAAGATGTTCTTAGTTATAAGATTTAATCCTGAAGTGCTGCATATTTTCTTGAAGGATATTCCATTATTTCCCTATAATCAAAAAATATTTCTTCTCTTCAAAAGTATATACTTCATTACGAATGCATATAATGACCATTATTTTATTTGAGGCCTGAAGTCTAATAACTGGTAAAATAATTTCTGTCATTTGGTTCCCTGCATATCAAAATGTGTGTCCTCATGCTACCTCTGCTGGAATCTGTTGCTGGTTGAAACCCCCAATTCCAGCAGGGTCTTTCAACTGACACAGCATTTTTTGCTCTTAGCCTCAAAAACAAAAACAAAAAAAAAAATCTTGCAGTTTATTTTAGCAGAATGACTTCCCACTGAGATGAATGGCCACACAGGAACTTAATTATTCAATAATCCAACCTTGGGCTTTAGCTGCCTTGACTTTTTTTTTTTTAAACTAGGAAGATATTAGCATGATTCCCAAAGAAGTGGTCTATTATCCTTGAAACTGTTCATCAAGGTTGAGCCTGTGAATGAATATTCTTTGGTACCTTGAGCAACAATTTAATTTTGTGTTGTTTCAGAGTTGCATTATGATGTGTTGTTCCCGTGGATCATAATGAAGCAGATCAAGGAGTAGCTCTTTGATATGGCTACAGTATGTACCAGTTTGGCAACCTTGAAGAAGACAGGATTTCTGTGGATTGAAATTAATAATAAATTTTAAGCCATTATGCACTCTATTTTATTCCATTTGAGTTAAAAGTGTTTTCAACTTGCTTTCCTGTGTACAAATCTTCAGAAATTGCTTAGTCTCTATTACAGAATCATCACAGAAAAATGAATGCTAAGATTTATGGAAGATATTTACATATTTTGGAGGAAGGCCAGTAGCGAGATAATGTTACCTTTGTGTTCACCTCAGACTTTTTCAAGAGAGGTTTATTAAACTTCAGAATTACTCTGTGTTCAGTATGTTGAGCTTCTCTCTGAAGTTAGGAGAAGGAAAACCTCTTGTAAACATCAGCTTCTGTTACTGCTGATCAACAACTTATTACTGATTTCTTTCTTTAGATTTTTCCTTTGAAATATAATGTACTTGAGACTGGGAACTTATTATGAATACATAGATTTTATTTTTCATATATGGATTTCTATCAAATATGAACTATAAATAATTTTCTTATCTAAATTATTTTAGATTTGTATAATGAAACATCTCCCCAATATATTTCCAAAGAACTGAGCTTTAAAATGTTTTGCATATAGGAAATTTTGTCCTGAGCTTTCTGAATTAAGATTTCAGGCTGTAAGCTTGTTAGAAGTTAAGTGAGATTATAGTATTATAGTGGGGCTTCATTGTTCTCAGCATCTTTACAACTGTGTGTGGTTTTTGAAGTAGAACTTTGGAACCTTTTGTTATATTGTTGCTGTTACACTGAGAAAGTGCAGTCTGTTGACTTAAAGGCAAAGTACCATTTTTAGGAGTTTATCGGTGTCCCATCAAGGAAACAAACAAAAAAATCTCCAGTAGGGAAAGATGATGGCATTACTTTAAACCTTTGTTAAAAATAGACCAGAAGAGATTCTGAACAAGAATCTTTGTTAAGTCTTCCCTCCAATGCTTTTATTTTTATTTTTTTAAATTTTTTTATGTTTTATTTATTTCTAGGAGAGAGAGAGAGACAGCGTGAGCAGGGGAGGGTCAGAGAGAGAGGGAGTCACAGACTCTGAAACAGGCTCCAGGCTCTGAGCTGGCAGTCAGCACAGAGCCCGACGCGGGCTCGAACCCACGAACCGCGAGATCATGACCTAAGCGAAAGTCGGACGCTTAACTGACTAAGCCACCCAGGCGCCCCTTCTCTCCAATGCTTTTAGTAACAGCAGATAAACTGTTTTATTCTGTTATTTCTGAAAAAACTCACTGATAGTTTTCCCCCCACACGCATACAAGTAGGATAAACAGAGCTCTGAGATGGGAACTTCCATTTCATTTTTGACAGTGATTTCCCTCAACTCTGAAGACAAAACCCCTTTTACAACTCTGAGCTAGTTTTCCAATGTTAGGTTTCCCACATAGGTGTTTTGAGGAAATTTGAAAATGTGTTGCTGTTTGTATTAAAGAACTCTGGAAACAAATATGAATGAGATGGAAATTTCTATCCTAAAGTGTAGTATATGGGCTAGAATTCCCAGACAGTTCACCTTAGGAAAAAGCCCCACGCATACATGCATGTGTACATGTATGCACGTATGTTTCTGGCGTAAGCAATACCATATCTTAAGAAATGGAAACTATGCCTTAAAAATCGCCTTAATAGGCTTTGAGGTTTTTCCTCCCCTTCCATCTGTGTCCTGTCCTGTCATACTCTGCCACTTAGGAATATTTAAAGAGAATTAATTGTTTTGTTTGTATTTTCATTCCAGTTAGCTAACATGTATTAGTTTCAGGTGTAAATATAGTGATTCAGCACTTCCACACATCTCCCCGTGCTCATCACAAGTTCTCGCCTTACTCCCCACCACCTGTTGACCCATCTTCCTCTTCTCCTTCCCTCTCGTAACCACCAGTGTGTTCTCTAGAGTTAGGAGTCTGTTTCTAGGGTGTTTTTTTTTTTTTTTATCTCTCTCTCTCTGTCTCTCTTTCTCTTTTTTTCCCTTTGCTTGTTTGTTTTGTTTCTTAAATTCCACATATGAGTGAAATCATACGGTATTTGCCTTCTCTGACTTATTTCGCTAAGCGTTATACTCTCTAGCACCATCCATGTATTTATTGCAAATGGCAAGATGTCATTCTTTTTTATGGCTGAATGTTATTTCATTGTATATATATATACCACATTGTAATTATCTAATCCTCAGTCTGTGGAACATACACCACGTTGTATTTATCTAGCTGACAGTCCATGGACACATCAGCTGCTTCCATGTCTTGGCTACTGTAAATAATGCTATGATAAACATAGTATGATAAACAAAGTGCATGTATCCCTTTGAGTTAGTGTCTTTGTCTTCTTTGGGTAAATACCCACTTGTATGATTGCTAGATCATAAGGTAGTTCTATTTTTAACTTTTTGAAGACCCTTCATACTGTATTCCTCAGTGGCTGCACCAGTTTGCATTCCCAACAACAGTGCACGAGTGTCCCTTTTTCCTCACATCCTTGCCGACACCTGTTGTTTCCTGTGTTATTTCAAGGTACCGGCATGGTCTTGTTCTGGTGGGGGTCCTCTTCCTGTGTCAAAGCCAGCATCATCTCACTGTGTCCTCACATGGTGAAAAGGGCAAGGGATCTTCTAATTCCTTTATGAGGGCTCTACCCTTGTGGCTTGACCTCCCAAGGATCCCACCTCCTAATATCATCAGCTTTGGGTTAGGATTCCCGCGTATGAAATCTGGGGGACACATTTAGACTCTAGCAGTGTAGAAGAAATAGCTGAAACATTTCGAGAATTGGTGAAGATCTCTTGGCCCAGAGAAAAAGACCATGCTGGCTCCTTGATCTTTCCAGCCTTCAGAACTGTGAGAAATGAATTTCTGTTCTTTATAAGCTACCTAATGTGTGATTTGTTGTTACAGTAGCTTGAATGGGTTAAGGCATATACCATTCTCTTTCCTTCTGTAATTCCATTTACACGTATGTTAAACCGATATTGTACCAGAGGCCTCTGATATATATTTTTTTTAATTCTTGTCTCTCTTTGTACTTTAATTTAGTTTCTTGTGACCTGTTTTCAGCTTTACTAAATCCTTTCGTTAGCCATGTGTAGTCTACCATTAAGCCTAGTCGACACTTCAAAAATATATATATATATTTTAATTTTAAGATGTCTGTTTCCTTTAGAATTTTCTTTGTTCTACTTAAATTTTTTTTATCTTACCCTTTTTGTTTGTTTTCCCCGTCAATATTATATTTTTATAATGGTTATTTTAAGTCTTTAGCTATTTATTGCAACCACATCTGAGTTTTTCAACAACCTTAGTTTTTCTGAAGGTTGTCTTATATTGACTTTTTGCTCTTGATTATTAGATACATTTTCTGTTTTAATTTTTTTTTTTAAAGTTTTTTAATGTTTATTTTTGTGAGAGAGAATGCGAGCAGGGGAGGGGCAGAGAGAGGAACACAGAATCAGAAGCAGGCTCCAGGCTCTGAGCTGTCAGCACAGAGCCTGACACAGGGCTCAAACTCACGAACTGCGAGATCATGGCCTGAGTTGGACACTTAACCGACTGAACCACCCGGGCGCCCCCATTAGACACATTTTCTTGCTTCTTCGCATAGCTTAGAATTGTTCACTATATCTGGACATTGTGTATAAATAAGGGACTGATGTTGACTACTCCATGCCCCCAAGGAGCTTATCCTTTCTGGCAAGTAGAGTCAAGGCCTGATTTAGTCAATGTAGTCAGAAGTCAAGATTAGTCATGACCGAACGGCAATTTTAGTTATCTCCATTCTCTTCTAGTTTCTCACATCTTGAGAATAGGACCAAATCTCTCTCTTCATGAGGCCTTTGTGATTAGAGCTTGCTTGCTTTTTCCAGCATGCTGTCCCCTAAATGCAGCATTAGTCCCATAAAGGAGAATTGGTGAGCTGGAGGGACTGGTGTGTCGACAGATTTCAGTCCACCATGCTAGGTCACATGTGGCTCTTACAGGTATTGGTGGCTCCTCTTTGTCACAGTGAGGTTGTTTGCCTGTGGCTGGCTTCCTCTTCTAGTCACTGTGCCCACGCTTAGCAATTCCCCTTAGGGATGAAAGTGGCTTATCTCATGTTCTCTACTTACCTGGGAAGGGCTCAGTTCTCATTAAAATGTATCTCCTCTATATTTCTTTGTGTTCACATTTCTTTTATGTCTTCAAATAAAAATGTAATACTTTAAAACAATTCAGGTGTTTTTTCTTTGTTATGGTAAGAATGGCAGTCTTCGAGGTCTTCTGCATTCTAATTAGAAGTGGAATCTCCTCCTACCTTTCCTTTTGAATAAATAGTATTGGAAAAGAATACACCGCCCTGATGGTTGTTTCTTACAGTTTGTGTTTTTAACCTTTTTCATAGTATACAGTAGGGGTCAGCAAACCTTTTCAGAAAGGGCCAAGTAAGAAATACTTAGGCTTTGTGGACAAAGTAGCAAAATTGTGGCTATTAAGTAGGTACCTATATGACCATTTAAAATGTACCATTTAGGGGTGCCTGGGTGGCTTAGTCGGTTAAGCGTCCGACTTTCGCTTAAGTCATGATCTCACAGTTCATGGGTTCGAGCCCCACGTCAGGCTCTGTGCTGACTGCCAGCTCAGAGCCTGGAGCCTATTCAGAGTCTGTGTCTCCCTCTCTCTCTGACCCTCCCTTGCTCACGCTGTCTCTCTCTCTCTCTCCCCTAGAAATAAAATAAAAATATATTAAAAAGAAAATAATAAAATAAAATGTACCATTTAAAGACATAGAGGGGCACCTGGGTGGCTCAGTCGGTTAAGTGTTTGACTTCGGCTCAGGTCATGATCTCATGGTTTGTGAGTTTGAGCCCTGCATCAGGCTCTCTGCTGACAGCTCGGAAGCCTGGAGCCTGCTTCAGATTCTGTGTCTCCCTCTCTCTCTGCCCCTCCCCTGTTCATGCTCTGTCTCTGTCTCTCTCTCTCTCAAAAGTAAATATTAAAGAAAGTTTAAAAATATAAATAGAGACATAAAGATCATTCCTAGCTCACAGGCCATGAAAAAACAGATGACTGTAGTTGGCCAAGTTCTGGTACAGAGACAAGGGATAAGATAATTAGAATGTTTTGATGGATAAAAAGCAAGCAAATAGATACGTTTAAGAAATTCTAGGGAGTTCTTTGATACACCATCTACCATGATATCTACAGTAGTAATTATCAAAATGATGATTGTGATCTTTCATGACAAGGTAAAGTTTTATTTAGTATAATAGAATTGCATAATAAACTTTAGAAAAGTATCTGTCAGAAATATATTTAGCCATATGAAATCTTGGTTCAAAAGCCTCATTCATTCATTCTGCCCAGGTATTTTACTACAGTATTAGGCATATCGGGCTAATGTTTTTGTCTTTGGCATTGAAAATGGGTACAATCCAGTAGAGAACAGACACTGAGAGGTATAAATACCAGGTAGCAATTACAGTAATATAGGTTTGCACAAGGTGCTTCCGTAGGGTAAGATACATAACTTTGCCTAGAGGTTATGGGGAAAGGTGACAGGGAAGACTTCAGAGAGGAGCTGATGCCTTGCTAACTCCTGAAAAGGAATTAAGATTTCGCCAGGTAGACAGATTTTATATGCCCGATAAATGTTGCCTGCCAATTATGCTTAACAACTGAAGTATTACCATATTGTTGACTTGACTCGCTCAGGTCATTTTAGAAATGACTTGACTCTGAGGAAAGAAACTTAGAAATGCATTCTTTCTTTATATCATTACATGCCTGTGAACACTTAAATGAGAGGTAGTAGGTAAGCAGGCTTTAGCAACTGTTTTAATAAGCCACTTACCACTGCGTGACATGTCATAAGGTGATGAAGTGATATTTTAGCAATAATAATTTAGTTTCAGCTTTCCAGAAATTTATTGCTGTTTTTAAATCACTAAATTCTCCAGTCTCTACTATGGATTTTTTTTTTTTAAAGCATTGTAATTATTGTAGTAAGAATGCTTCAAAGCAGTGACTTTGCCTTTTAGATTGTTTATAGATTTAATAACTAATAGGATGAGTGAAGAGTGAGCATAAAATTTTTTCTTAGGGATGGGAATAGAACTTAAGTGGGTAAATTTCACTTCTGCTAAAGAAAACAAGAGCTTGGGTTATTTATGTATTCAGCTGTAGCATGTTAATATGCCAGTAAATCTTTTTCCAATTTCTGGAGAATTGGTTAGCTTAATGAAAAAGACAACTGATTATTTTTTATTTGCCTTTTTAAGAAAGCTCCTCCGAAGGTTACATATTACTGAATTATTGAACACAGGCTTTATTGAGTAGGTAATAAGGATTTTTAGTTTGTGGTAAACAAAAGCTAATAGCACTTTGAAGATCTAGATATTCAATTTGTAGATTGTTTTCCATAGCAAGCAAACTGAAATCCTTTATAACATTGATGCTTGATAAATAACTTGATAAGAAAAAAGTTTTATTTCTCTCTATATTTTTCTCTTAGCTTCTATTAAGTATCAGAATACATATTGAGAACCATAAAAATATCTATATTCATATACAATAATTCCAACCCTTGGAAAGACCCAATAGAAACAACTACCTTCATGACAACATCTTTGTTAGTACCCTCCCCATAAAAGGCCTGCAAGAACTTTACAGAAATAGGGTAAATTTTGAGTCAATAGATACTATGTAGCCATTTAAAGGTAGAAATGATAAACACCGTATAGAAACATGGAAATGTTTATTAAAAGCTTGTTTTTTTCTTTAAAGCAAACCTGAATACTACATTGTTCTACCATATGATACCAAGTTGGAAAATTGGACAGTGAATGCCCAGGATCCCTAGGCGATGTGGGCTCACTGAACACTGTTAGTGCCTTATTCTATAGGTTCCAGAATGCAGTAGATTCTCTTATGTATGACGATCAGGAGAGATGGGAAAATACAAAAGGGACTGAAAGATGGCTTTCAGCAGATGACTGATTTGCAGGATTTTCTGTATGAGACGACAACTTTAGATGTCTATATTTGAGCCTTCAGACATTTGCTGAGTCTCAGCACTGTGGCTATAATGTTATTGACTCCCTCTTCCCCAAGATTTTCCAGGTTTGATCTTATTAATTGAGTGACTCTGAATCCTAAATGTATTGTGGCTTTATTTTCAGGATAAGGGAGATCTTGAAGGCATCTCGAAAATTGCAAGGTGATCCAGATTTGCCAATGTCTTTTACTTTGGCCATAGTGGAGTCCGATTCCACAATAGTCTATTATAAACTTACTGATGGATTTATGCTGCCAGACCCTCAGGTCAGTTTTGAGGCAACTATCAGTAGACAGTGAAAAAAGAAGAAAATTATGACATGATTTGAAGTGTGAATCAAGCCATTCAATTTCCTTTGCAATATGAAAGTTCAAGGAAAGAATGATCTGATTTTCACACCTCAGAAAACTGGCTGTTTTGTTTAAAGTAATATGTTCATAGTTTCAGAAAAGTAATTAGATTTATTTACTCTTTGGAGAATTTCATCATTTCTTAGAGTACTTTATTAAGTCATGATGTTATTTGATAATTAAGGTGGAATGTAAAGACTTATAACAGTTTTACCCAAAAGAACACTTCTTTAGAAAATGTTAAATGAGTTGACATTTTGACAGGAACATCTTAATAAAATAAATATGTAATATATAGTTTCTTTATATACTTTGTTGGTGTAATTAGGATAATTACATTAAATATCTGTCTGATTTTGCTTTTAAACTACCTTCTATATTGGGGAAAAGGTCCATCCTGATCTTTTTCTTTTTTTTTTTTATTTCAGAATATTTCCCTTAGAAGATGACACCTATACTTCCTGATCCTTACTTTGGGATTGGATTTGAGATCCGTCAGCCTGGTTCATCCTTTATCTCAGAGATAGTTAGGGTTGACTTAGCTGGCCCCATTCCATTTTTCTTTTTGAGGAATAAAACTTTCCCAGATAGAATTTTTTTTTTTTTTATTCCTAAGTATAGGGTAGTTGCCCTAGAACTCTTACCTGGATACAGTTTAATGATAGTTATATACAGATTTATGCTTAGGATGTATTCACAGGGGTCGAGCACTTCTGTCCCCCAACTCATAGCTGCCTCACTGTTCATTGCCGCCACCGCTTATACATTACTGAGACTGTCAGCTTTTTCTTATTCATCCTACTTAGTGCCTTTTGGCCACTACAGCTAGCCTGGAATGGCCTTTCATGGACACCTTGACACCTGGAGAGTTTACTCAGTTTGTTTTTAAATCCCCAGTAGAAAGTAGAAGTTTTCTTTCAGTTGGTATTTGTGTGACAGTTACTGCTGACTTTAAGTCAAAAGTAAAAATATGCTCATTCCGACTATAAAATTACATATATGTCTTGATTAATAGGGACCAGAGAAGTGCCACCTATGAGAGTACAGGACCTTGCTGTCCATTCTTATTCTAGCTAGAATATTAGATAGTGACGGACAGTGTCAGCCTTAAAAACATCTTTGTTAAGTAGACCCAGTTATTTCACTTTTGTTAATACCTCCCAATTATGTTGCCTAGAGTATAACAAATTATATGCACAAAGATATTCTAAGTGGCATTAGTTGTAATAGCACAAATTGTAAACCACTTAAAAGTTTAAGTCAGCAAACTTTTTCTGTAAATGGCCAGAAGGGAAATATTTTAGGCTTTGCAAACCATATAGTCCTCTTAAAACTTCTCAAATTTGCTATTTCTAGTACAAAAATAACCATAGCCAAATATAAATAAATGGGTATGACTCTGTTCCAATAAAACTTTATTTACAAATGCAGAGCCATAGTTTGCCAAACCCTGGTATAGGGAAATAGTCAATAAACAGCTGAAGATAGCCAATATATCCAATAAATGGTACATTATATACTCATAAAAATTAGTAATGAGTATAATGAAAAACATGAGAAAATATATAATTAATAAAGCAAGATATGAAAGTGTATGAATGGGTAGGATCATGGATGTAAGTAATACACCAAGCATCTAATAAAAGGGTGACAAATTACTAGCTGTACTTTTAATAGGGTGGCAGAGTGATAAATGGATGACTGTGTCTTCTGGTTTTTTTGTATCACTTTTATAATAACTTTTAAAATAAAGTACTTTGAGATCTTTATTAATTATCTATCATTGCATAAAAATAGTACCACACACTTAGCAACTTACAGCAACACACATTTAATATCTCACAGTTGGGTCCTTGTAAGGCTGCAGTCAGGCCAGTCTCATCTGAGGCTTGACCGGGCCAAGGTCTGCTTCCCTCCTTCCTTCCTTCCTTGTTAGCAGCTTTTGGTTCCCTGGGAGCTGCCGGACTGATGGTCTCAATCACTAGTGGGCTGCTGGCAAGAGGCCACCCTCAGCTCTTGGCCACACGGGCCTTGCCCACAAGGCTGGGTGCTTCCTCAAAGCCAGCGAGGGAGAAAGTCTCAGCAAGGTGGATATCGGAATCTGAATCAGAATTGTATGCCCAAAAGCCTGTCACCTTTGCATATGCTAATGGTGGGAAGCAGGTCCCCGGCTAGCTATTCTAGAAGACAACAGGAACAAGAATGCAAAAATGGCAAAAAGGAGGAACATTATAAAATAGCGTAAAGCATCATTCTTAGTCTGTAGTCGTTCCTGACTACTTTCCTTTGATGATATTTGAATTTTCACTTTTGTTCTCGATGGAAAGTCTTGACAACTCCTTCAAACTCCCTCTGCTTCCCTGGAGGTTCTGAAAATGCACCCGTCCAAAATAATGTGTGTTTCTGCAACTCCGGTTAGCAATTTGCATATTTAAGGATCCTAAAACAATTTATGATCTGTTCTTAGGGTCTCTACCACTAGATTGCTTCGAGGCTTCTCATCACAGTGCTAGAAAAACAGTCTGCATCTTCAGAAAGAAATGTAAGTCTTAATGAATATTAGATTCCTATGTCTGATCTGGTAACCAGTGAGCTCTTAGTACAAGACCAGAAGTATCTTCTGGGGTTAACTCAAAAGGTGCATTCCCACAGAAACTTTTAAAACTAGGCCTCGGGGCTCCTGGGTGGCTCAGTTGGTTAAGTGTCTGACTTCAGCTCAGGTCATGATCTCACGGTTCGTGGGTTTGGGTCCTGCATCGGCCTCTGTGCTGACAGCTCAGAGCCTGGAGCCTGTTTCGGATTCTGTATCTCCCTCTCTCTCTGACCCTCCCTTGTTCATGCTGTCTCTCTCTCTCTCTCAGAAATAAATAAAACAAAAACAAAAAAAATCTAGGCCTCAATCTCATTGTGTGTGCTGGGATGGCTCCTCTATTTCAGAATGCCCCTTCACCAAAGGAGTACAGAGAATGTTCTTCACCAAAGACTGTTCTATCTAAAGCCTGCCAAATATATACTAACATGAATAATGGTGGAGAACAGTTTGGAAAGGGTGACAACCCAAATGTGTCAGTCTCATTTGACTGGGAAACTAGGTAAAGGGATTTCTTTTGCATGATCAAATTGTGTGATTACAGTTACTTTTGACTCTCGTTAGATTCTGGGCCCCTTAAGAACAGCAAGGAACCATGTTTTTTGTTTTTGTTTTTTTTTATGTCTGTGTACCTTGTCTCCTTTCAAAAACTCGCACATACGAGGCTCTCCTAAATATTTAGTGAAAGAATGAATACAGATTGTAGATTTGTTTAATTACATAGATGCTTACTTTTTGCCTCAAGGCAAACTAAAGTGATCCATGTGGACACCAGAGGGCAGTGCGAAATAAGCACCGAATTTTCAGACTCTAGGAGTCGGTTAGCTTCAGAAGTGGTGCTCTTGAAAATTTCTTCTCAATCTGTGGGAAGTAGGCATAAATAAAAATATAAATAAGTTTTCTGTGCTCAAAAATATAAGTAAGTTTTCCTTTCTGGCCTGCTGTAAAATTAAATATGTGACTTGATTCATGCTTCGCTCAAAATGTAGATCTTTATTGAAAAATAAAAGCTTGTTTGGGGCAAGGGTGGGTGGGGTGCGTGTTTTTCCTAGACTAAGGTTTTATTCATAACCATATGAAATGACACATTTCATGTTTTCCTTACAAAAGCCCAATTTATTAAATAAACTTCAGGATCCCATCACATAGCAAGAGACCCTGGCTCTGAAACACTCACTGAACTGGCTAACTAGTGTTGGTAAAAGACTTGAAGTGCTGCCGTAACAAACATAGACTTTCTTATAAGAGGATCCCTCCCTACGGGGGAGAAGGAACAGGGAAAGGGCATTGCTGACTCCTCTCCAGCGCTGTCTTGGCCTTTGTTCTTGGGGTCCCTGGTCTGTGAGGTCACGTTTTCCATTGCAGCCCCAGCAGGAAGCTCTTCACTAGTGCAGCCCAGTGGTACCTGCCAGAGCTTATAGCTCCTCTATAGAGAAGCCCTTTCTTCCTCCACCGCACTCTGTTTACTGTGCAGAACAGTGTTGTATCTGAACAGTTAGTACAATTTTCCTTTCTTTCAGCCTGATAGCTGTTCTGGTCCTCACCACCCTCACCCCTGCAGCCTAATCCTTTTAATGATCTTTGAGTAAGAACTGCTTGTGCTTGCTAAGGACAGAAGATGGAAAAATCATGAGGCTTACTGGGCAGGTGGACTTTTAAAGTGTTGGGTGGATTCTGTGAAATTAAAAACCAGTTTAACCACAATCAAACAAAGGTCAGCTTTTTCGGTTCTGGGGTGACTGAATGGAGGTAATATTAGGAAGTATTTCATTAAAGTTCACTTCATGCATTTATTAATTTAGCTTCAGACATCAGCTGGGCTCCTGTGTGCCAGCAAAACTAAGGTAAATGTAGGATACAAAGGCTAATGACATGAGCTGTGCCCCCAAGGAACTCAGATAACCAATGACAACCCTCCTTAGCCAAAACTCTACAAGGATGTCAGTGCGAGAGAAAAATACCCGTCATGCAGTGTATGAAGTTTATGCATGTGACTTGATGGTGACGGGGTTCAACAACTTTTGGTAATTTAAACAGTTTTCAAACAATCATTGTATGTATATTATTTGTCCCAGAGGACTGAACTTGGGATAGTGTACAAAGAGATGTGACACAGTGCACCTCTAAGGACTTACTATCTGGCTAGAGAGGAGAAAATCTATGTGTATGAGATCATTTGAGCGCATTCCAAGGCAGTATTCTATATAAAGGCCAAGTTCCAATTGCATAGCATTTTATTTACTACCAAGTGCTTCAGTACACTTTATTTTGATTCTCTCAGCAGAGCTGATGCTGTGTACTCGTTATTATTAACTTCCTATCCTCATTTACTAGGTGGAGAAATTAGCGCACCAAGTAGTTAAGCAATGGCTTCATTTAGTAGTAGCAAGCAAGTGGGCAGTGAGGGCTAGGACCAGGTGTCCTACACGCAGCTCACTGTTCTTTTCAGGCGACCATGCTGCCTGCTTCTTGTGTGGTGCAGAGAGATGGATTAATGTCAAAAACAAACAAACAAACAACCTCTGGAGAGAAAAATAACTCTAGGTAGTCCTGGAGGGAGTTGGGAAGTGATTTAGGGATCAGTTATATTAACTTCGTGTACTCTTGAACAAATGTGTCAAAATGTCAAGCCATTTGTGGATAATTTGGAAAACTATTCAAAGGCAATATATTTACAAAGTTTTATTCCTAAGAATAAATACATTCATGTCCATGCTTTTTTGTAGGCAAACTTAAAACAGTATTTAATGTTAGTTGAGAAAGAGCTCAGGAAGGTTCTCTGCTTGCTGGAGCTAACTTTTGTGTTGGCAAAAGTAGACTCTAGAAACCTTTAAATGATGGTTTCACACTCATTTAAAGAAATGAGTCTTGCACCTTAAATATCCCCCAGATCTGCTTGCTATTGCTTGAAAGCCTACTGTAATTCTACTTCGTAATCATGAAGCTTTGATCCTATTTGACAAACACTATTCTAGTACCCCATGAGTAAGGCACAGTGCTAAGATTTGGAGAGACTGTAAGCCCAAATATTTTATTATTAGATTCAACAGATAAAATTAATCAGATAACTTGCTATAAGAATTTCTAAATGTTTATTCTCAGTATCTGTCCTTACCTCATTAAAAACTGGCCATATTTTGTGGATACCATGTACAAACTACACTTTGAGTAGCATGTGTTAGAGCTCAGGTGAGAAGTGATGAGAGCCTGAAGCTCAACAGTAATCCGAGTGTATTAGTCAGGATGAGCTAGATTATGATGGTGTTGGTTCACATCCCAAGAATTTCCCAGGGTGAAATGTACAGACTGGGCAGAGAGAGAACAAAGAGAGGCAGACCACTCCAGACTGGTAGATGGAAGTTTTAATAAGCAAGGGAACTTAAATCCAAGGCTTATCTCAGGTGGCCATAAGATGAGTAGATCTCCTCTCCCACTCTGCGAGAATCTTAAACGTTTATATAGAGGCCTTAACTGGGTTCAGTCACATATACTGTTCAGATGGTTTCAACAACACACTGCTCTGTCAAGCCCACATCCTTGAAAATGGTTCCCATGGTGGGAATGGTGGGTAGAGTATTCATGCCAAGGATAGGGGAGGGGGTGAGGAACCTCTGATTACCTGGTCCAGCTCTTGAGTCAACTGGTGGTCATGTCCTCTTGATGACATGCAGTAATAACCAGTGAATTAGTTAACAAATGTTTATTTCTTCCTCACATTACACATCCATTGTACACAGACTTGGAGTCCTTACTCTGAGAATCAGGTCAACAGAGCCTCTGCCATCTGGAATGTTGTCGGTTCCAGTGGCAGGAAAAAAGTGTTTTAGTGTTGTATATTGCAATTACATTCTTCCACCCAAAGCAACATATGTCACCCCTGTCCATCTTTTATTGGCTAAAGCGTCATATGGCTGGCCAAGATCAGCCTCAAGAATGAGACGAAGTGCAATTCTGCCATGTTCCTGGACCAAGGAGAAGAAATAGAGAACAGCATTTCCATGTAACAGAAAGAGAAGGAGAAATAGCAGCAAGGTGGGTTTAACAACTAATTAGCTGTGGAAACAGGGGAGGAGGAGGAGTTAAACCTCAAGCTGTTCTAAGTTCCTTGACCCAGATGTGAATGAGTTTCAGGTTCCAGTGGGAAGATGGGGGACATTGCAAGAAGCACAGGGCACCAGGCATCACAAAAGTGGAAAACGGGGCAAATTGGAGGCTGATGAGAGGAGACCTTGGAAAACAAACTTTGCCCCACTTTTCTGTGCAGGTTCTAGAGTTAGAATCTGAACTAAGAAGGGAGATATTGTGGGTATCAGGAACCTAGGATCACTGTAGACCTGCTCTTCTCTTCCAATGTCTCATGGGCTGTTACCCAGGATATGTTGCCAGGTCTTTACTTCCTGGGAATGAAAAAAAATTGTGCCTAGTGTCGGGAGCATAGTTGAGCCCTATAAGAATATTTCCGAAGGAAGCTGGTTAAGCATGGGGGTATAGATGGGGCTGGGTTTGTGAGAAAGAACCCAGGGAGCTTCTTTTCTGGGATGGATAATTATCAAGCGGAATCATGAACCTGAAGTGTTTGTATAGATCTAGGGAGCTGTCGGTGCATTAGCATGGGATATGGGGTGGATGCCAGTCCTTAGGGGTTTTTATCAGTCCATGCTGGGATCTGCTGAGCAGCTCACATCACGCTGCGGTGACCCCGTTCCACACAAGTCCCCACTGTGTCCTCCCAGCCCAAGGCCGCAAGATCTTTCAGCTCTGAGTCTGTCTCAGCTCTGCCTCTTGGGCACTGGGAAAGTATTTCGTTCTGTCCCTGAACCCCATGGGCAAATGGGGTAACTTCCAGGTGTCTTGGGTCCTCTTCATCTTAATACACTTTCTCAGCCAGGTGATCTCTGCCGTGTCCCCATAAAGTGGGGTAAGTGACCCTAAGGGCCTGAGGTCTGTGAGGCTTTACCTGAGTCTGGAGGCAGCAGCCAGAAATGAGAGGCTGGGTGCTGGCCACAGATTGTCCTCACACAGATGAGGGATTTGCCCAGCTTCCTGGACTATCTATTGTGTCTCCTCTGCACTGTGAACTCAGTCCAGTGGGGTCAGGGCAGAGGAGACAAACGTAAGCCTCGGCTTCGTGACCCATTCAAGTGTCTACCTTTTCTCCTTTTACTCTGCCAGCCATCCGCCCCCCCGCCCCCACCCCCGCCTAGTTCAGTCTTATCTTAGGGTTCTTCCCTAAGATTCTTCCAGATCTATTTTTCATCCAAACATATTGTTTTTGCCAAGATTTCAGACTTTGAAATTCAAAAGGCAAGAATTTGCCTCTTTTGTTCTGTAGTCTAATCCCATCCCTGAGGCAATGTGCCAAGAAACCCTGTATGGGAAAAGGTTCACAGGTAACAAAAATTATTGAGAAGGGAAAACATATCATTTAATATATCAAAATATTATCCTGTGACATTCACAAACAGAAGGTGTTAATTATCATTAACACACATATTTAGGCTCACAAGAACTATTTAATTTTCTGAGCGTACATTTACCCATCGAACTACATCCTACCTATCAGTAGTGTAGCACTTGGCACAGAGTAGGAGCTCAATAAATGTTTTATCTGATCACATTCAAATGTTCACAGAGGGACTGCTCCTCCTCCTGTCCTATTCTTACCCATTCTAATGATAGAAAACGGATTGGACGCCTCTCCGCCCCGTCAACCCCATGTAGAGAGAGGAGCCTAAGATCCTTGGGTCATCAGAGATCTCATCGCATGCTGTATGCGTATGCATTGTAAACATGCTTATGCTTTGAGATCCATTATATTTTGATCCTTTGCCTTACTTAATTTTAAGGATCAAGACAGGGATTTCTAAACAAAATATATCTGCCCGGAAAGCTTACTTAATATTTTATTACACATTCTGTTCTGTGCTAACGCTGTTCATTTTTATTTATCTAACCATTTTGGAGGGGAACGGAGGCATGCGAACACTGCTAAGTTTAGAAATTCCTCTTAGAAATGGTAATTTCCTACTCAACTATAAAATTATGGTGATTATACTTCTGTTGATGATTTCAGATGGGGATAGTGTGATTTTATAAAGGGGCAAAAAACTGGTCACCTCTTCTCTCGTCCCCTATTAGAAAATCTGGTTCCTGTAAATATAATCATGTAGGTGTGCTTTTCCTGGACTGTAGGTTCTCATAATAATCCTTCAGGCTTAACTGAGTATAATTCATCTGCTTTGGGCCTTGCCATTGCACTTCTGCCAAATGAAGGCATTAGTGCAGGCGCTACCCAAGACACAGTCTGTCTCTGAATTTTGGTGCACCTGCAATTGAAAGGTCTGGCTGCATGGACCCTCCCTTGTCATCAACATCTACAGCACTCTCTCCCACCTCCACCTGTTTTTGTTTTTGTTTTTGTTTTTAAAAAACTCCCTCCATCCTGGGCTTTAGATAGCCCATCATCAGAAATGTGCTCCTTTGAATTTTTGAGGCTCAGGAGGATTGGAAGGCAGACCTTTGACTTCAGACCATCCAGTGGGAGACGGTGATGTGGCAGGGTTATGTAACCTCCTTGAGCCTCAGTTTTCTCATCTGGAAAATGGTGGACAGAGTATGTCCTTCTACGTTGTGTTTTCCTCACATATGGAAAGATTGTGTGGGAGTAAATGGAGCCTGGTGCCTAATAAGCTATCAGCATTCCCCACACCCCTCCCCTTTGTGGTCTCCAAGCACTTCCCATGATGTACGAATTGCCACCTTAGGAGGGAATATATGATAATCGGCTGTGAGCCAGGAGGGAATATATGATAACCAGTGGAGAGCCAGGCCTCCAAGAATTGGAACCTAGACGTGCAGGAGGGTAGGAAGGAGGTACCAGACAAAGTAAAAAGACACCAGAGATAAACTCTGTCCTTTGAAAATTTTATCAGGCCTAACCCTGCTGCTACTGTAGCTGCTGGTGATGATGATGATGATGATGATGATGATGATGACGATGACTATGATGATGATGATAAAACTTTTTGGTCCCATTGAGAAACCCTTTGAACTTAGATAAATTCCTTATTCTTGAGGAATAAGACTAGCTAGGTAGCTGGAGGCTTATAACAAGGGAAATTTCCACTGCAGAGACGCAGCATTGGGACAATTCATGAAGATCAAAACAACCAAGTTAAACTTAGCTCAACACAGCACAAAAGCACATTGAAAAATTCCCTCTAAAGAGAAGCTGGACTGTTCAGGGTGGGTTTAAGTCATGAGACCTGGCATGGGGCCTTCTGTTGATGGTGAGTATTAGGCCTCTTCTGGAAGGAATGAATCAGTAAAGAACCAGTAACTAACAACATACCTGTATAGCACGCTTATGTTAGAGTGGAGGATGTAGGTTGTATTTTGTTTTCTTTTGTGTTCCCAGAGCTGAGGGCATGCCTGACACATAGTAGGGGGTTCCAAAAATATTTGTGGCAAGAAATAAAAAATGATACATATAAAATAACATCAAGTGATGGTAATACTCATAGAAAGTAAAGCAGAATAAGGGAACAGTGCAACCAGAATGCAACTCCGGGTCGGGAGTGGCTTTTCTCTGCAGATGACATCAGGGTGGAGACTAGAATGCAGGGAAGGAGTGAGCCAAGCAAGTAGCTGGGGGATTAGCCTCATAGACAAAGGGAAAAAGCATGTGCAAATGTCCTGAAGTGAGAGCATGATGGAGTTTGCATTTCTAATAAGCCCTCCATTGTTGCCAGTGTAGCTGGTCCATGAACCACACTTTCAGTAGCAAGTACTCGAACTACAGCTTAACCATGGAGTCAGCAGCTAATGTGAGGAGGTCACGGAACTGAGAAACGAGGTCACTGCATGAGAAAGAGAGGATGAAAAACTGCATATACAGAATAACCCCACGTAGATAAAAATATATGCAAAAATGGATATTAAAAATATTATTAGTGTTTTCTCAATGAGATCACATTTTAGATCATTTAAATTCTCTTCATGTTAGACCATTGCAAAATTTCTACCATTTGTATGTATCACTTTTATATTCAGAAAAAAATTTATTTTGGGGATGCTTTGGCTCAGTTGGTTGTGTGTCCGACTCTTGATTTGGGCTCAGGTCATGATCTTGTGGTTTGTGAGATTGTGCCCCACATCAGGCTCTGTGCTGACAGTGCAGAGCCTGCTTGGGATTCTCTCTTTACTCTCTCTCTACCCCACTTTCTCTCTTTCTCTCTCTTTCAAAATAAATAAATAAAAAATTTTTAGAAAGAGGGAGAGGTGAGCAAGGGGGAGGTGCAGAAGGAGAGAGAAACAAAGAGAGAGAGAGAGAGAGAGAGAGAGAGAGAGAACCCCAAGCAGTAACCATGCTGAGTGCAGATCCTGACCTGGGACTTGATGCCATGACCCTGGGATCATGACCAGAGCCAAAACCAAGGGTCAGTCGCTCAACTGACCAAGGCACCCTGAGAAAAAAAAGTTATTTATTTATTTATGCTTATTCTTATTTTATTTATTTTTTATTTTAAAAAATGTTTTTAATGTTTATTTTTGAGAGAGAGACAGATCGTGAGTGGGGGAGGGACGGAGAGAGAGAGAGGAGACACAGAATCTGACACAGGCTCCAGGCTCTGAGCTGTCCGCACAGAGCCCAACACGGGGCTCAAACTCAGAATGGCGAGATCGTGACCTAGGCCAAAATCAGATGCTTAACCAACTGAGCCACTCAGGCACCCCTGGAAAAATTTTATTTTTAAATTAAAAATAGGAAATATATCTTTAGTTAAACCTATGATTTCAAAATGTACACAAAATTTTCTAAATTAAAAAAATTAGTATAGGCATATGAGAGTTGGCTGGGGTTTGTTAGGAAACTCTTCACAGAGGGGATGATTCTGAATCGAATCTTGATAACTAAGTAAGCGTGAAACATAAGTTTGAGCTTTTAACAACTTCTTATTTTCCTTTCCTAATGTGGGAGTGGGGGGTGTGTGTGTGGGGTGCAAGTCGTGTATTAGTTATTTATTGCTGCGTAACAAATTGTTCCAAAACTCATCTGCTTAAAACAGCTCACATTTATTATCTTACAGTTTCTGTGATTTGGAAATTTGGGACCTGCTTGGCTGGGTGGCTCTGGCTCAGGATCTCTCATGGAATTATCATGAAGACATTGGCTGGAACCGTCGTCCTCTGAAGGCTTGACTAGAGCTGGCCATAGGATCCAAGATGCTTGGCAGGGGGCCTCAGCACCTCGTCATGTGAAGCTCTCCATAGGCCTGCATGATTCTCTATAAAGAGATGTGGCAGCTGGCTGCACTCAGAGTGAATGCTGTGAGAGAGAGAGGGAGAGAGAGAGGGAATGGAGGAAAGAGAATGCCTTTTATAAGACACGTGACACTCGGGCTTTATTCTATTCATTCATAGAAGCATGTCCCTAAGTACAGTCCAAAATGCAGGGGAGGAAAATTAGAGTCCACCTTTTGAAAGGTGACTGTGCATATATTTTTAAACCACCACAGGTGGAATGGGCTGTACAGTTCAAGGGCATTCTAATTTTCATTTAAAGTGAACTGTATAAGATCATAGAATTCTCTGGCCTGCTTTGTTAGTCATTTGGCATGCCTGATGTTTAGCAGAGTACCTGGCAGAAACGATGAAGCGTAGAAAGACGTGGTGAGGAAAACATCTAGAAGATGATGTGAGCTGCAATGTAACTAGGTTTTCTAGTAGCCGCACTGAAAAATAACAAAAGAAACAGATACAGTTAATTTTAATAATATGTTAACTCAATATATGCAAAATATTCTTCTTTTACATGTAATCAACATAAAAGTTATTGAGATGTTTTATATCCTTTTGTCTCTTACGAGCCCTTTGAAATCTGATATGTACTTTTTTTAATGTTTTATTTATTTCTAGGAGAGAGAGAGAGAGACAGCGTGAGCAGGGGAGGGTCAGAGAGAGAGGGAGTCACAGACTCTGAAACAGGCTCCAGGCTCTGAGCTGGCAGTCAGCACAGAGCCAGATGCGGGGCTCGAACCCACGAACCGTGAGATCATGACCTAAGCGAAAGTCGGACGCTTAACCGACTAAGCCACCCAGGTGCCCCCTGATATGTATTTTACATTTATAGCTCCCCTCAATTTGGATTAGCACTGTTTCAAGTGTTCAACAGCAACGTGTGGTTATCGGTCACCATATTGGACAATTTAAGTCTTGAGAGCCAGGCCAGGAACAGGTTGCTGAGAAAGAACCTTGGGCAGAATCCATTATGCAAATTGTGGGCCCAAGAAAGGACGTAAGCTGAAGAGTAATATGGTCAGACTTCCTTCTGTTATAGAAATCACTCTGACTGCCTGTGTTTAGGACCTGGTGGGATAGAGTAGGCGTGACTGGCCTAAGAAACTCCTGGAATATTCTGTATGAGAGCTTGGATGAGGCTGGTTGCAGTGAAGATGGAGAAGATAGAAGACAGACAGCAAGGAGGTGGCTTGCAATTGGTTCAGTGATTGCTTGGATGTGGAGAAGTAGGGAGTCGGAAGAGAAAGAAGCCTAGAATGATTCCAAGGCTTGAGTGGTTGACAAGATATAAAAAGGAAACACAGGACACACCACATTTTGTCCTGGGAAGTCGGCAAGGGAAGATTACAAATGTAGATTTGGAAAAGTTTTGATTGAAATCATTGTGCAGGTGAGAGGTAGAGATATCTCACGGACAACTGGATGGGTTCATCTGGAGCTCACCAGAAAAAGAAGCAAAACCAAGCTTCAAGTAGAATCATTACAGAACTTCTTAGAACCTTCTATGTAAAATCACTATGAAATTACAGAGCAGTTTGGAGAGTCCCAGGCTCTCAGCTGCCTGCTGTGGAAGGCAGACTTAGCTGAGAGGAAGGAGCAGAGCCAGCTCATGTATAAGGCCTCTGAGTAGTGGGCACCAGGCTGGGGGCCCTGCTTTCCTCACCCAGTGATCTGGTTGCTTGGGAGCAGGAGAGATGCTATGGGAGCCACGCCGAGTAGTCATCTTAGAGGGAGGCAGGAGCCCCTGGGCCTGAACACTGTGCTGCATCGTTGAGGAGGAGTGAGGAAACGAAAGTGTCTGGAAATGTAAGAACTCCTGTCTGGGAATGTGGTCTCCGCCTCTGATAGTACCTGTCCTGTGATTGAACTGTGACCAACCTCTTCCTCTTCGTGACTAGAGATGGTGCCTGAACTCAGGGGTTGCAGACTGAAATGCCTACAGGGGCCGAGCAGATCACCTGCAGGAGTGACGTGATGCAGAGTGCACACTGTGCTTGGCCGGTGGGAGCAGCTGTGGCTCGGCTCCAGGAGATTTTCACGAAGCGGCAATGGGAGCCCACTTGCCGGATATTTTGACTTTTTGTGCATGCAGATTTTTTTGGTGACGTTTTCAGACTTTCAAATATTGGATGAATTTTATTTAAGCACTGCAAACCAAACAAAATATGTCTGTGAGCTCTAATCGGCCCATAATCCACTGGTTTTTGACATCAGTCTGAATGCTTTATTCATGTCATTATATATCATACTTGTTTGTATTTTTCTTGCTTATGTTTCCTGTTATAACCGACATTGTTCATATGGGCTGTTTCTGTTTGCTTGTTTGCCTGCTTGTTTTTATTCCCCTTCTATAATGGATCAGACCCTATTTGTTGATTAATTTCATATTTGGAAGGTGGACAGAGCTACAGGAGGTACTGAGAACTTTTACTCTTTTTTAAAAAAATTTTTTATTACTTATTTCTGAGTGGGGGGGGCAGGCAGCGTGAGCAGGGGAGGGTCAGAGAGGGAGATACAGAATCTGAAACAGTCTCCAGGCTCTGAGCTGTCTCTCAGCACAGACCCCGATGCAGGGCTTGAACCCACAAGCTGTGAGATCATGACCTGAGCCAAAGTCGGACGCTTAACCAACTGAGCCACCTAGGCGCCCCTGAGAACTTTTATTCTTTTAGGACTTAAAACCGCAGGCCATATGGAAAATGAGATACTCCCCTGACAGATTCAGGCCTCACAACTGGGGTAGGAGAGGAGTGGCTAAAGACACAATTGGCCATATTTTATCGGTGACTCTTCTAATAAACTGAAGATTATTTAAAGCAGATCCATATTTAATAACAAAATGAGACATCAAAGTCATTTATGAGGGTAGTAGGTCTTGTGATGAGAATATGTTATTCTTCCAGGGCTCAAAACTAAACATTTATTTTTAAAAATTGAAGGAAGAATGAGGTCAAGTAGAAAGTACAAGAAGAAAACAAGTGAGGGAAAATGGGAGAGAAATACATGGGATAAAATGGATGTAATATGCATTACCCGTAGATATTATGGAGCTATGTGCCTTGAGTTCATAGAAGAGAGGGGATGCTCTCTCATCATGCTTCTTATTCCTCCTCCCTCTTTCCTACCTATGGACAGAGTTACTATAGATTGGTGACATTCTAGGTCACTGGACCACGTTTCCCAGGAGGTCCATTAAAAGATCGTGGACTCCTCATTAAAAGATTGTGCACAATGTCCGCATAAAGACTTATACACAAGTGCGCATAGCAGTTTTATTCATAATAGCCAAAGCCCGGAAACAACTTGAATGTCCATCAGTAGGTGAATGGATAACTGAGCAATAGTGTACCCATGCAATGGAATACTACTCAGGAATAAGGAGCAACGATTATGATACACGCAACATGAATGACTCATGAAATGTTCTGTTAAACAGAAGAAGTCAGAGCCCAAAGAGTTCATATTATATGATAAAATTAAAAAATTCTTTTAGGGGCGCCTGGGTGGCTTAGTCAGTTAAGCGTCCAACTTTTGCTTAGGTCATGATCTCGCGGTTCATGGGGGGTTTGAGCCCCACGTTGGGCTCTGTGCTGACTGCCAGCTCAGAGCCTGGAACCTGTTTCAGAGTCTGTGACTCCCTCTCTCTCTGACCCTCCCCTGCTCACGCTGTCTCTCTCTCTCTCTCCTGGAAATAAATAAAAGACATTAAATTTTTTTTTTAATTCTTTTAATGTTTGTTTGTTTAGAGAGAATAGCAGGGGAGGGGTAGAAAGAGAGAAGGAGAGAGGGCATGGAGCCCAATGCAGAGCTCAGTTTCACGTCTGTGAGATCATGATCTGAGTCAAAATTGAGGGACACTTAACTGACTGAGCCACGCCGGGACCTCCTGTGTGACTTAATCTATATGAAACCCTAAAAGAGGCAAATCTAATCTATGGTGACGGAAAATATATCTATGATTGCTTGGGGCTTGGGGTGGGGGCCATAGAATACAAAAAAAGCATGAAGGAGTTTTTGGTGGAGTTGGGTGATAGAAAAGATCTGTATCCTGATTGCAGTGGAGGTTACATGTGCGGTTATATGTTTCAAAACTCACACTTAAAGCAAGTGTATATCATTTTATGTGAATTATACCTCAATGCAGTTGATTTAAACATAAAGGTCATGTACAAAGGTATAGTTCTCTCTGCTGTTCTCCCATCCCTTTCTCACCTGTGCTATGGAAGCAGTTACTAGATGTAGCTCACCTCTCTGATTCTGCATGGCATAAATGGAGAGGACGTCAGGGCCTTTTGACTTGGGTCATGTCCAGCTAACCTCTCTGATTCTGCATGGCATAAATGGAGAGGACGTCAGGGCCTTTTGACTTGGGTCATGTCCAGCTAGCCTCTGGCTCTCACCTTGCATCATCAAGCATTTTCGTCTGTTTGGTTCTTTTAGTTCCATTGATGGCAGACGAGATGTGGTAAAATCCCAAAGTTGGGTCTGGGCTTCTGGGGAGGAAAGATGTTCCTTCTCTGAGCTTTCAGGCTTGCTTGGGTACTTGCTTCAGCCCAGCTTACAAAGGCTCTGCATCAATAGGTGGGTGGATAGAAGGCAGAGAAGCCCAACTTCAGCTGAGAACAGGACTTGCTTTGCTTTTCTTTACAATTGTTCTAAAAGTAGATAGCTTCCTCAGTGACATTTGGAAGAGGGGTAGCTAAGGTTGAGGACATGATTTGGGTATTTCTAGGACCTTGGGTAAATACCATCTAAACATCATAATTATTTCTAAGATAAGTCTCTCATAGACCTACCATGCTCATTCAGGCCTCAGTACCTTTGCAGATATGCCATAGTCCAGGAATGCCATAGTCCAGTCTTAATACCTCTCTGGCTAGTCAAATGCTTACTGTTCAAGGTCCAGCTTGGGTCATTGTCCCTAATCCTTTCCAAAAACCAGTCTCAAAGCAATCTATGCATTTCTTGCTACATGATACAAAAGAAGGGAAAAGAGCTTGAGTGTCATACAAGTCTGGGTTCACATCTTGACCTGCCACTTGCTATGTGACTTTGAGCAAGTTATTTATCCTCTTTGGGCCCTTATATACATAGTACGATATATATATGAGAGAGATATATATATATAGTGACTATAAGGCTTAGTGGTTTATTTTTTTCATCTCTAAAATAGTGATGATAATTCCTACTTTTTTACTGTTGTTGTACATATTAGATGAGATAATTAAAGTACATAATTTGCAAAATGAAGATGCATAATATATTCTAGCTATGATGATTATTAGACTCTGGTGGCAATAACAGCTATAAACCTGTTCTTGCATCTAGGTGTGGACACGTGACATGAAAACAATGGAATATGACTGCTGTGTGTCACTCCTGGAGAATTTTAGAAGAGGGTATGTGCCTTCTCCACCATCTCTGTCACCAGCAGCACCTACTTTGGAAGAAACAAGCTTATTTTGTGTTAGGTCCCTGACAACCTAGGGTTTATTTAGTATATCAAGCTGGTGTTAATTACAATTTAGAAATTGGCACTTTGGGGTGAGGGGTTAGTGGCAGAGAAACCTAAAATACGTTGCATTGACTGTAGTTGGATGGTGGGTGGCTTAGACACTGATGTGGAAGGCTGGGAAGATGGAGACCCATAGAAGAGAGGGCAAAGCATTTGGTAAATCTGTTGCCGGTGATAATATGAAAGGTAGGCCAGGTGCCAGACAAGCTTTCTGTCTCCAGATGCTGGTTGTCACTTATTGTGTTTAGTGAGACCGATATGCTCAGGCAAGATTTGGTTTGTTTGAGAATGAAATGGGAAGGGACAAGATAGACCCCAGAAATGTGATGCTTTTCTGGAACTGGAAAAGAAAACCACTACACTTGATCTTAGCCAAAAGGCCGAGAAGCAGAACTTGACGGAGGAACAAGGGGGAGGAGAAGGGCGGAAATGGTGGGGGAAAGGGAGAGAGGCAAACCATGAGAGACTCTTGAATGCTGACAAAAACTGAGGACTGATGGATGTGGGGGGAGGGGGGGATGGGCATGGAGGAGGACACTTGTGGGGATGAGCACTGAGTGTTATGTGGAAACTAATTTGACAATAAACTATTTGTAAAAAAATAAAATAAAATAAAAATAACGTTTTCTTAGGAAAAAAAGAAAACTACTTATTGACCCCAGTTAGTCGAAGATATGCTTGAAAAAGGCTTTGAGCAACAGAAGTCCACTTAAAAATCTCAGTTTAGTAGATGCCATGTTAGCTTCCAGAGAGGTGATAAAATAACTAGGGATTGTTCTCTGCCCTCAAAGAGTCTGTAATTTACTAAAAAATAAAAACCAAAAAAATAAGACATGTACAAATAACTGTGGTGGAAGATAGTTAATGATTGCACCATGCTGCTTTAAATAATGGAAGAATTACAACCTTCTGGAAGAGCCCAGAGTAGGGTCCTCATGGGGGAATGAGGGGCTTGGGTATCAAATCCTCAGACCCATGAATGAATGAACCTCAGTTATCTTTCAAACTCATTTTAACGGTTTTGAAATATGAGGGTTCAGATTTGGTCTGTGGGGTCATAGCATTGAGGGGACACCTCCAGTCAGCCCATGACTTCTCCGCTGATGTTCTTCCCAAACTTTACAAGTCATTTGGGCTGACACTTGAGTAGGTTCCCTATTTAGAGCCTCATTTCCATAAAGGCAGAAGAGGACCCAGCTTGCCTCATCCTTCTTCAACTGCCCCAAGAGTATGAGATGTCCCAGACCTTAAAGCACAGAGTTGCTTGTTTTTATTGTCTCTTGTTTTCTAATAGTTGTTCTCTGGGCAAAGAATGAGAACTTGTAGCTTCTTATTGTTTCCCGGCATGAGCCTAGTACCTTTTTAGCTTGTTTTTATTGTCTCTTTGGCTCTGCAGAACATTTATCTAAATATAGAATGGTACAGCACTATGGACAGGACTGGAATAAGATAAAATTCTCTTTCCAATCAATTCCCTTGCATCTTCTAGTGAACACTAGGTACTGTTCTTTTCTCAGAGTGGCAAGAGTGGGCAGCAAAAAAAAAAAATTATATTGAGCTGTGGCACTTCCCACAGCAGAAGTCAATCACTCCAAGACATTCCAAGGTAGCAAATCCAAAGTGGTCGATGCTCTGGACCCTGGCTTTCCTGTGACCTTAGGCAAATCACACAGTGATTGTCAGCAGCATACACCTGCCCATTGGAGGCAGGGCAAGTGTATGGAAAGAACACGGGTGTCAACACACCCAGACTGGATCTCCTGCTTTGCCACTCATTTCAGTGGGACCTTGGGTAAGCTAGTCAACCTCATCTATAAAATTGGTGGCCCTAATAAAACCTACTCTAGAGTTCTTCTGGGGGTTAAATGAGATGAATATATATAAATTATTCAGCGGATTTTCAAGAAATGATCACTATTATTTTTTTGTAGGCTGATATTTTAGAGCATTAATGTTTCAAATGCGACCATATCTTTACTTTTGTTTCTGGGAGAAGTAATCTATATAAATTTTTTATGATATTAATAAAAAGCAACTCTCACGTACCTTATGAATCAGATACAAGTTTCTTCTTCTCTTCATTCTAATAAGAGGGTTTCCTTATTGGAGGCAGTGCTGTGTAGTAGTTAGAGCAGGGACTCTGCCATTAGGTTTGGGGGCTTGAATCCTAGTGTGTGATCTTGAGCAAGTGGCTTAACTTCTCCAGGACATAATCCTTTATCTGCAATTATAAAATGATAGTTTTCGTGTGCATTACCACACAGTATAGATCTTCCTATTTTTTGGTGCAGAAATTTTGTGCTTGAGTCTAGAGGACTCCCTCAGACTCTGATGGGGCTTCTGCCATATGTGTTACATGCATCCTTTTATCTTTATTGATCTGAATTCTGAATTCCAAAACTCATCTGGCTCCAAGGGTTTTGGATAAGAGAACTGTGATACACCCTCCTAAGATTATTTTGAGTTACATTAACTTCATGGAAGTCTCCTGGAACCTGATTAGCTATTACTGTCATCCTTGGAACAATCTTTTGAGAGTGTAATTATTATCCCATTTTATAGATGAAGAAACTAAGGCAGGTTTAGCCACATAGCTCAAATGTGGTAGAACAGAATCCAAACAAGGCATTTCTGACTCCAAACCCCATGCGTTCTGTTAAACAGATCAATTCCCACGGCCCTGTATGTGCCCCAGCAGAGCCAACCCTAGTTGAGATCCCACTCAGAGAATTAGGGTCTATGGTTAAGGAAACGCCATAATCCAGGGCTACCCGCTGCAGACATCTCCACAGGCAGACCAGGGCTGGTGTGGGCTCTCCACCCACTTTCCATAGCCACACAGAGGAGGGAAGAGTGGAGAGCTGCCAATCACATGGCATCATGAGAGAGCCAGTCCTGTGCACCCTAGCCAATGGCACTCCTGTCTCAGTTCGGGCCCCTCCAAATGCTGACAATGAGAAAAGGATTTTAGTGCAAACAGCTGAACGGTGAAGCACAGGAAACATCATTTGCCATTCGGCAGTGGAGAAGAGATCCAGAGAAGGGAAGGCAGCCGTTCGTAGGTATGTTGTTATGCTATTTCCCACAGTGAGTGACTGAAACTCCACAGGGAAATGTGAGTCACAGAGGAAAACACATGTCTCAGAATGCTCCCACCCAAGGGATGAGAGAGCTGAGGTATTTATACTCCATCTCTGGAGAGTCCTCGATTGAGGATGACTCCCAGGGCTGTCCTTGGCAGGCAACCAGAAGCAGCATGGCCTTCCTCATTCTGAAATGTGAGGTCTAAGCGATATGAGTGAAGCACAGACAGGATCTGTGACATGTCACCTGTTAGCACAGTTCTGTGCAGAAGCAGGAATAGTTTTATTTGTGAAAAGCCCAAGGTGGATGATATCTCACTCACTAATATCCAAGGACAGACCTGCCTACCCTCAAAAACATTCCCACTGTGCTGCCTGCCAGGGTGCCTGAAATCTGTGTTGCAAGACCCTAGTTCTCTGGAAGCCACCGATCAAATGTCGGTCAGTACACTACCCAAGAGAATTAACAGATGAGCTATGACCTGTCCTTTCCTGGCTGAGAGACCTGCCTCTAGAATATGAGACTTGGAACAAGGATATTTTAATGGAAGAAATATTAAACAACAACAACAATTTCTGGGCAGGGGTGGGAGTAACGGAAGAACATGAAGAAACGACTCACCATGACGGAAGACCGTACCTAACCTGTGGTGCTGGCTACCGGGTCGCACATGGACACAAAGGGGAGCCTCTAAGGAGAGTGGGCCCCAGGGGGACCAGAAGGGTCTCCCAGACAAGGAAGGTGCCCAAAAGGACATTTTCTTGTTTCCTACTTTTACCCAGATCAGGGCCTGGGAAGGAAGACTACCTTCACTGCTGCTGTGACGGAGAGCTCTGGGAAGACAGTGACCGTGTCTTCTCGTTTGTGTCCCTAGAGCTCAGCAGAGTGACTTGCCTCAGTGAGTAAAACTGCCGTGAATGCAGTTCCCTGCTCTCGTTTTCACCTGCTAGTTCCTTTTGGACGTTTCTATTAGCAACCCTACATTCACACCAACGAGTTCTTCATATGCCCTCTCACTTCTATAAAAAGATCAGCATCACCCCCACAACCTTTTTGTTGGCAGTGAAACTTTGGACAAATGACCTCACCTTCAGTTTACTAGGCAATAAAAAGTAAAGAATCTCCCTGATTTCCTGAGCTTGTAGTGTGGACTCAGTGGGGTTGTTTTGAACTGAATTGTGCCCCCTCCCCCCCGCCTCCCCGGCCAAGTTTGTAGGGTGAAGCTCTAACTCTATTTTTGACTATTTGAAGTCAGGGCCTATAAGGAGGTAACCACGTTAAAATGAAATCCTAGGGCGAAGCCTCAGCCCAGTAGGACTGGTGTCTTCTTTATAAAAAGAGGAAGAGACACTACAGATCTTTCTGTCTCCTTGTGTGTCCTGTGGGGACACAAGTGAGAGGTCTCACAAGAAACTGGACTTTTCTGCCACCTTGGTCTTAGACTTCTAGCTGCCAAAACAGTCAGAAAATTGATTTCTGTTGCTTAAGGCATGCTGGCTGTGACTTTTGTTATTGAAACCTTAGTAGACTAATACGGAAGTAACTCATCAAAAGGACTTTGCTACAGAACCTGACACAAGGGGGAAGGGGATTCATTAAGTGCAGCTGTTGTCATTACTATTGCATCGAATAAGAATACCTGCATTTCTAGAAGAGAAAGAATCTGGAACTGCTGATACCAACAGCAGTTTGAAAATCCCCTTTAAGCTCCTGATGAGAAATTGAGCACATCAGAACGAAGGCAGACCGCACGCACTCACTGAAGTTTTCCAATCCTATTTCTGTGTATAAGGCATAATGATTTGTGTCAAATAATATGACTGCCTCTTTCCTCTGAGGAACTTAATGTGCTCATGCCAACGACTTATCCATCAGGCAAATGTCTGCGTCCTGAGGATGAGCGAAGGGAATGTCTGAGATGGCCCGGTGCCTGAAGCCAGGACCGTGCACAAAGGGGCGCTAATAAAATAATTATGTCTGTCCCGCCCTCTCTGTAGTTTAGGCTCTGCAGTCTGGAAGCAGGCCAGGCTGGTCTGTTTTAGGAATTGCAGGGCTGAGTTTACAGTACAAGACAGATTTAACTTCAAGCTAATAATGGCCTTTTAGAAGTACAGCTAGCTCTGACTCATGGGCACATGAAGGCAAGGGACCTCCCCAAACTCTATTCTTTTACTACACCTCTGAGGTTCTGGTTTCTTAATGTTGTTTACATTCCTCAGGACACCTCTGTTGGCCCCTCCAAGCAGACTTCTGGGCCGCAGACCTCCTGTGAACAGGTGGAGGAGGGGGGAGAAGAGGCCTCTCAAGCAACTACAGCTCTCTTTGTTTGTATTTTCAATCCAAATTCATGCGTTGGATATGGTACTAAAATCCATAAATCCATTTGGGAAAACAGAACCATCTGGGATCATTGGTCAGAGTTTTAAATGGTGTAGAAAGAAGGGGAAAATGTGACTTCTCTTAATAGGAAGGGGGTTGCATTGGCTTAATTGAAAGCAGTTGAAGGGATTCTTTTGTCTGGTTTTTTTCCCACTCAAGTTTTTCTTCAAATCAGTGTTGTCCAACTGTCCTCAGAGATGACAGGAGGCACAGTTGAAACTTCTATTGTCCTTTGCTGTTACTGCCTCTCCGTCAACTCTGGCCTCACAGGGTATGATGTTGTGGCCTATAGGGTTTCTTGCCATTTATCCCTCTCTCACAGATGAATGAAGTGCTCAAATATGGATCATTAAACTCACTTCTTTTTGTGTCTCCCAGACACTAAGTATTCTTTGATTCAATGTTGATTCAACATATTCATTAAACCCAAACACTTACTCAACACTCACCAGGTTCCAGGCCCTTTTAAAGGCAGTGCGGATGCTAAGGCAAATGAGACATAGATCCTAGCTTCAAAGAGCTCCTGTTTAATGGGAGAGCAGAGAATTCATTCCTAACACATGACCACAGAGGAAGACAGAGCATGGAGAAAGTCTTTGAAGAGAGTACCAAAGGATATGGCGGTGACCTTCCAAGAGGGAAGAAAAAGAGAGGGGCATTAGTGGGAGGAAAGACGAAATGAGGAAAAAGAAGCAGTATGCAGGTTGTTTTTGAGAGAATCAGTTTTTCTGATGTATGGATGAAGGCAGTTGGTGATGTGACTGTAGACTGCAGACAAGTTTAGGTCAAGCACCAGGAAGGAAGCCTCAGTAGGTGACAGCCTGAATGGAAGAATCTTTCTCATCTTGAGCTACACTACATAGTCATTTGGCAAAGGAAGGAAGGAAGGAAGGGAGGGAGGGAGGGAGGGAGGGAGGGAGAGGGAGGGAGGGAGGAAAGAAGGGAGGAAGGGAGAGCAAAAAGATGGAAGGAAGGGAGAGAGGAAGGGAGGGAAGGAAGAAAGGAAATCCCTTAAATGCTTAGGAAAATATCATATATGAATCTGTCTGCCTCCATTCCATAATTCCAACCCCTCTTCCCAGAGTTGAGATATTGACCCACCAGAGTTTCTCTTTAAGAGAAACTTATAAGTTACAAATAATAGACACCAAATTCATTGTTTGCCTTGTTTCTCAGAAGATTGGGGGAATGGACTGACCTTGCCTTAAACCCATGAGAAGTGTACTATCTTATGAAAAGCAACAGCAATATGCTGTCTTTTATTACATAGGGTGAAATAAAGATGTATAACATTAAATACATATTATCTAGTTTGAACATTGTAGTAAATTAGCATATAGCTTTGAATTTGTTATGCTCGTGGCCAAAATCAAGTTGGAATGCTGTTCAGATTGTGTCAAAAATAAGTTTCCAGAAAGGTGCCCTAGCATATGCCTACGTAAATGTAATACTGCTCACAGGAACAGGGAAGTGAGGGGCAGGAGAAGGGTCTACTAGCTACTAATTAAAACTCAGTTTAAGGATTTCTACGGGATTTTCACACGGATGGGGGTCAATGGTGAATCTTATTTAAAGGCCATTTGGGGAGGAAGAAGGGCCGGAAGGAGCAGGAAGACTTCCGGAAAGCACCCCAGAAAGTACCCCTTCAGAAATACATGTCTTTGGTTTCCTCCTTTTATCCCACTTACTCATCGGGCTTAACTGGTGGGATCTGGTTTTGATTATATTTGCATAGCTATTTTGTACATATGCGGAGACCCCAGAGAGTGGCAGTAAAGAAATTCACTCAAACTTGCTCAGTCCAGAGATCAGGTGACTGAAATCATGTTCGTCTGTGCATACCGAGTACCCAACATAGATGTTCAATATGTTCAGTGTCTAAATTAACAAACTCCTTGCTCTATTAGTTGTACTACTGGAAAACCTGTTTCTCTAAAAAATACTAATTATCTACTCCTTGGCAGCTATTATATCAGGCACTAGGGATATAACGGTGAGCCAGAGAGACATGACCCTGTCTTCCTGGAGCCTGTTGCTCATAAAGAGAGGCAACAATGAAATCAGAAATTATAAGAAGTTATGATAACATCATAATATGGTAAGTGATGAGGTCAATGCCAGGGAGAGCATGCTTGCTGGGAAGGTAGATCAAGGAATGCTTCCTGGGATAAGTGACTCAGATGAAGTTAGTCAGAGTTCTCAGCTCTAATGGGATTTATAATCTATTTGGAGAAAGAACACTGTCACACATGCAAAAGCAAGGAACGGTGTGTTATGAGATGCTCCAGGTTCAGTGTTAGAACACGGATTATAGATGGTAGAAGGGGTGGAATCAGAGGACACAAGTGGGCACGGAGGTTTTCCAGGAGGGAGGGGCCCACTGAGAAATGGCTAGAACGGTGGAATAGAACAAGAGGCGAAAAGGCTGAGATGAGAATTACACTAGCTGGGGAAGGTAGATGCGTGGTAGCAGGAAATAGAGAGGTGGGGTTATTGCAAGACCTGGAAGGTCAAGCAGAAATGGAAATAGAGGCAGAATCATATTATAGTTATTATTTTAAATAATATGATGAAAGCCACTACCCTTCACACTCCAGTCTGGGGTTAGGTGCTGGGCAGGAAATGTTTAGCAATAAGGCTGCAATCCAACCTCTCTCTTTAATAGGGGGAGGCCTATGGGAAAGGAAGAAGGAAGGTAACAGTCAAATCTTCACGTCAACACACTAATGATATATGGCTAGTGCAGAGTTCTTATCTATGAAATGCTTTTAGAAGGAGGGCCCTGGCCTGCCTGGGTTGCTCATTTTTGGCAAACCCGGAAGCTATGGATGTATTGAACATCCTGGGTCCTGGGAAAAGGCAAAGTGAGTTATGTAACTATCTGAATATAATGTGAAGATACTTGATGATGGCTCTTTTCTGGGTAGGTGGTGTGGCTGCATACATGACTTAAAGGTTTTCGGTTAATCTGGGTGAGAGGGTATCTTGATGTGGCATGAAAGACCTGAGGATCTGCATTTGTCCCAGACCCCTGGCTGCTTTACCTGAGCTTTGTGATTGCTTACTTCATTGATGTTATTACTAAAGCTTGATACTGGGTAATATCTCTATTCTTATGAGTCTGCTTTAGTACTCTGATCCTTTGTGTTGCCTTAGATATGTTACATATATTATCTCACATCAACCGTATGTGGTTGGTGCTCAGAGAAATTGAGAAATTGGTTAATTTGTCCAATACCATTCAATGAAGAAGCAGCTGCCTCCAAATTTCAACCCAGATCTGACTCCGCAGCCCACACTCTTCCCACTGTTCTGCATTGTTTCCCCCTTCTAAGCTTGAACAGAACAGAACAGGTCATGGGGCTCCAGGAAGGCCCTAGAGGACCGACAGGAAGCCCACAAGCTTTTGAAAGCCACTTCCCCAAAGTACAGTTTTAATGGGAAAAGTCTTTCTGGTGTAAAACCTGATTCATTCAAGATCCAAAAGGTAGTGTTTGTGTCACATTTTCCATGGAAATTCCCATTTTCACCAGAAACTTACATCCCCACTGGGACTCTGCGACTCATGGAGCATTTGTGTGCTATCGGGGGAATAATTCCACCATCTTTCAATGCTGAGAGGAAGGCCAAAAAACTCTGCCCTTGATCACAATCAGATGATATGAATTGGAGTTTCTAGTTCCATCTTTAGCCCTAAAGCAAGCTGGGCCTTGTGGGAAGATTCACTATTCCCTGATGGGTTGAATCAGCCATATTTCACATGGGCTTCAGTTTATGAGGACATTTGTAGGCATTCATTCACAGATCTGAAGGTTGTTTTTTTCCATCTTTTTTTGTTTGTTTGTTTTTTCACATGATTTTTTTACGAAGCATTGGGATCTGTTTCCTGTTAAGAACTCGAGATTCTCTTTAAAAAAAAAAAAAACTGGCATATGAAAGTGAGCAAAGGGGGTAGGCCATATCGATGAATCTACTTTTTCTTTTTTGGAGAAGTAAATGGTTTAATTCTAGATGCCTCAGGTCAAGGAGTCTCATTCTTTGAGGTCAGCGGACTAGTATAGCACCTTGGTCTTGATGCCTGGACCTCTCTTTCAGGGCTGCCAGCATCACTAGTGGACAGATGGAGCAGCCTTCTCTTCCCTGACTGTGTCTGTTTAATCACCTTTGAAGGTAGCTATTATACCACCAGCTAACACAAGTGCTTAATAAACATCTAAATTGCAATACCCCCAGAAAGATGTTCATCTTGATGGAAAAATCTGAAGAAAGAGTACCAGAATGTTTATTTCAACAATCAAAGCAGACCCACACATATCCTGTATCTATTTACAGCAATATGTGAGGGGCACTTGGGTCTTTACACGAAAAGTAAAAATGTGTTTGAGAATTACTGAAACCCACAGAGCTTAGTTGAGAGAAGACAACTTCAAGTTGTAGACTTCAAGTTTCTCTTTTTCTGGCTTCCATTGATCCCCTTCTTAGCCGACACTGTTCGTATCCCACTCTGGTCTCCCCTGGGCGATTGCTTTCTTACTTCTGGACTCATACCATCTTCAGGGTCTTTGGTCTTTGTTTATGCTCTTATCCAATCTTCCTTTTATACACAACCTTTCTCAGTTACAAAGGAGAACTTGATTCATTCTAATGCATGGCAGAATACTGGCTATTCATTGTGTTGAGTTGCCAGCCCATTTGTGACGATCCTGTGATTTTCCAGACCCAGCACTTGATGTTCTTTATCTGTATGTCTTGGTGCCCTGCTCCTTGTATTCTTTCTTTGGCCTTCCATGCAATGAGGAAAAGAAGAATAAACACCTTTTTGTTTGTGAAGAGAAGAGTAAACTACAGATGAGTATGGATTTCCTGCAGTGTTACAAAGACACAGACATAGAACTATCTTTGTAACACACAGTCCATCAAATCACATGGTATGGTAAACAGAATATCTAACTAACTACTGGCTTAAACAGGGAGGTATCTGTTTCTGAGCATGATTGATATAGTAACAAGGTTGTCAGGATTCCAGATTGACTTATCAGTCATTCTTTGTCTTTATACTACAGCATTCAAAGGAAGATAGGGAGAAAGCCCATCTCATTAGAGTTCTCTTTTTTAAAAACCAAAAAGAAAAAAATGGGAGGAAATATTTTCCAAAAATATACCCCTACCAAGTTTCCCCTTAGTATTATGGGTCAGGATAGGGTCACATGCCTATGCTGCCTATAAGGCAACTGAGAGAGTAACCAATCTCTCTACTGGAAATGGACTTTGTGTGTAAAGGAGGGGAAGGCTCTTGGGTAGCAAACCACTGTTACAGACAAATTCCCGTGTTGAAACCCTACCCTTCAATGTGATGGTATTAGCAGATGAGGCCTTTGGGAGGTAATTCGAATGAGATAGGATCCTGAGGATGGAAACCTTGGGAATCATGAGAGAGCTTGCTTCCTCTCTCTGCTTTTTCCACCATGTGAGGAGAAGTCTGCCACCCAGACTAGGGCCCGACATGCTTGAACCCTGGTCTCAGACTCCCAGCCTCTGGAACAGTGAGAAATACATTTCTGTTGTTTGTAAGCCATCCAGTCTATGGTATGCTGTTAGAGCAATTCCAACGGACTAAGATAGCCACAGCCCTTCAATGCTCACCTCAAGTGCAACACCCCAGTGATGGATTGTATTTAATCATTTCATGCCTGCTGTCACCTGAGCCACACAGTTAATATGGGGTCATAAAAGAAGAGACCTCGAAAGTTGGGAAGTCCCGAGTCTTTGGCAAGCCTTCATTTTTTCCAAAAACTCCCTCACCTGGTTGTGGTTTAATGTCTACCGAAACCCTGAGGATATCACACATGCATGCGCACATGCACACGCGCATATCCACCAACTTTTATGTAAACTTGGTCACAGCTATGCACATTACTGAATCATTTCTAAAATCAGAATAGGGGCTCACCAGAAAATAATCTAACAAGTCCAGGGATTGTAAAAAAATCTTGGATGTAGCAAGGGCTGGATGCAGCTTAGCCTCTGAGTATTGCTGATTAAGTTACTAAAAAAGAGTTTAGCAAGTAGGATTTTCTAATGATGAAGTGTGTGTGTGTGTGTGTGTGTGTGTGTGCGTGTGTGTAACTGACACGAGCAAATTTAACAGAAGAAATTCTAAAGAATGGTGATTATAGATATACCCCAGCCTAATTTTTCTTCTCCAGTCTATGATAAAAGGCATGGAGCTCAAACCCCAGGGGAAAGTAAGAAAGCCAGGTCTGTATACTTTTGGTACAGACAGATTCTCTTCTCAGATGATGTGTCTGCAGAATCATCTGGAGAAGCAGATGTGAGGGAGGTTAATCCGCTTACTTAAAACATCCTGAAAGAGTAGGAAAAGCTATTTGAGTCTCAGAAAGTTTGTGAGGTAGTTGAATGGGTTAATCGATACTTTATTTGTTGAACTGGCTTGCTAAGAGGCTTTGGGGGACACCTTTCCTTTCCTCTGAAGAACCACAGAAATAACAAACCTCTTGGGTGACTCAAGGGTCACACCCAGGGCACCTGGAAAGGAACCTCTGTGGAACTCTCTCTTGGGTTTGATTGTGGGTTTTTTGTTTGTTTGTTTGTTTGCTTGTGTTTTTTTTTTAATGTTTATTCATTTTTGAGAGAGAGAGAGAGCAGGGGAGAGGCAGAAAGAGAGGGAGACAGAATCTGAAGCAGGCTCCAGGCTCCGAGCTGTCAGCACAGTCTGTGAAGGGGATCCAACTCATGAACCTCAAGATCATGACCTGAGCCAAAGATAGATGCTCAATCAGCTGAGCAACCCTTGCGCCCCCTTGGTTGTGTTTTTAAAGGTTTGGGAAAAAATCAAGAAATGTTAGGCCTGTTTCCAATAGTTTCTGAAACACTCACCTAGCGGTGTAATAATGTTTATTGAAGAAATTGTATATTGTTTGTACAGCAGTTTTACCATGCAGGTGAAGAGGAGCCCATGAGTAGCACAGTGCGATCTCCAATCAGAAGAAAAAACATGCAGGGCCACCTGGGCAGCTCAGTCAGTTAGGTGTCCAAGTTGGGCTCAGGTCACGATCTCATGATTCATGAGTTCGAGCCCTGGTCATGCTCTGGGCTGACAGCTCGGAGCCTGGAGCCTGCTTCGGGTTCTGTGTCTCCCTCTCTGTCTGCTCCTCCCCTGCTCTCTCTCCCTCTCTCTCTCTCTCTCTCTCTCAAGAATAAATAAACATTAAAAAAAACTAAAAAAAAAAGAAGAAGAAGAAACAACATGCTGGACATGTGGTGTTTAGAAAAGAACAATTTGATCCTTGAGGGGAAAAGGGAACGGAAAAGAAAAAATAAATCTACCCTATGGGGGAAAAAAAGGGGACAAAGAGACATTTAGAGTAGGTTAAAAATAAGAAGTTAAGAAAATTAACATCTTCTCTTTGATAAGAGTGAGTAGACATTTATGGTCTTTTTATTCCATTTAGAGGTTCTAGAACCAGCGCAGTGTCACTGGGGCACCACAGACAGGCCGGGCACTTTCACAATATTCATACACGTACTCATTCATTTATTCATCCAGGCATCGTTCACTAATCATCTGTTCCCAGTTGTTTACAAGGAGCCTCTTCCACTGCAGGCGGCAGAGCCTCCATGATGAACACGGAGCTCTTCGCCTGCAGGGGGGCTGCCTGGAAGGAGGCACATATATGTACCCAGCTCGTCAGGGTCGACACGGGAAGCCCTGCACGAGGCCGAGCAGCAGGTCGCTGTGGGCGCACAGGAAGGAGCATCCCTGACTCCTCTTGGGCGGCTGGGCAAGGCCTCACAGAAGGGAACATTGGAAGTGGGCTTGGGAGGACCAGCGGGAACCCCACTGAGGGAAGCGTCTGTGTAGAAGCACCAGGGTGTCACTAGACACGCAGAGAACGGGGACAGTGGGAAGGCACGGTGGTGAGGCCCTGGTTCCAGAAGGTGCGGGAGCGAGGAGGGCGAGCTGAGGCAGAAGCCCTGGTGCGGGGGGAGCGAGGGAGGTGGGGGGCCTTCCACCCTCCACCTCAGGGGTCGGAAGGTACAAGTGCACCTCATGGGGCCCAGGCCCTCCCGCCACACACACACACACACACACACACCACACATACCACACACACCACACACCACACACAAATCATTCCACACACCACACACACACCACGCATATACCACACACACACACACATACACCACACACACACACACATACACACACACACACACACACACACATCACACCACATAGCACATATATACCACACACACACACCACATACACACACAGCACACACCACACACAAATCATACCACACACCACACACACACCACACATATACCACACACACATCACGCACACATACACCACACACACACACATGCCACATACACACACACATACATCTCACGCGCACACACACACACACATCACACCACATAGCACATGTATACACCACACATACACACACACACACACATCACACACAAATCATACCACACACCCACCACATACACCACGCACATACACCACACGCGCACACACACACATACACATACATCACACCACATAGCACATATATACCACACACCACACATACACACACACACACACCACAGGAAGTGTTGTCTTGGCTAACCCCCTCCTGAGAACACAGTTGAGTCTCACAATTGTGCCCTCCAGGGCCTGGCACTCTGGGAACACTCTAAGGTACTTTGGTAAAGAGGACCCAACAATGGTTTTTAAGCACAGGAATGACACACACACTGTATCTCTAGACTGGACGTTCATTGAGTCAGGACTAGGCCTGACTCATGAACAACTCGGTCTCCTGTGAAGACTTGGCATGTAGATGGTCCTTCCTAAGTATCTGCTGCTTCGTTAAATGAGCTCAATGAGTAAGGCAGAGTGGAGAATGGACTGGCAAGGAAGGAGACTGCTGTCAGCCCAAATGAGAGGCTGAGACTTAAGAATCCAGGTGAACAATTACAGTGGGATTAGAGAGGAAGGGCTCGTATTTAGACCAGCACTGTCCAATAGAACTTTCTACAGTGATGGAAGTGTTCTGTTCGGCACTGTCTATAACACCAGCCACTAACCACATGTTGCTCTTGAGTACTTGAAATGTGGTTAGTGAGAGTAAGGAACTGAACTTTAATTTTAGTTCATATAAATTTAAATAGCCACATGTGAACTGCCACACCGAACAGCACAGAACTAGAGTTTTCTGTGACAGAATCAAAAGAACTTGTAACGCATTGGATATATTCATTAATTCAATCAGCAAAGATTGATTGATCATTTGCTGGGTTCTGGAGGAGAAAATGGGGGCCAATTTGTGGCAACTGTATGTACCATGCTAAGGTGTTTAGAATTTGTAATAATACACGGAGGAGAATCGACGGGCTATTTCAACAGGATTGGTCAGGGAAACCACCTCTGAGTGACAAGTTGAGAGTTGGATGATGAGAAAGTTATGCAGCTTAAGAAAAACAAAAACAAACAAAACCCCCAAACAAGAACTAGATCAATCATTGATGAAAGAGAGGAATAAAATTCAATATGAAACTTTCAGAGCAAGAAGGGCCCTACACCATCTGTAAGTCTAACTCACTCTTTCTCTAGGAAGGGAACAGAAGCCCAGAGAGGTAAACTGACTTACCTAAGGCCACACAGCTACTTACCACATCTGAGAACAGACTCAGTCTGCTGACTTTCAACTCCACTACCTCCTGGGTAAGTCTATTTTAGCATCTCAAATCTCATTTTCCTTATTACTAAAAAGGTTTATTGAGAGAAATGAAAAATGTAACAGAGACAAGGTGTTAAAATGGTAGCTATTTTCATTACTGGGGCTGCTTTAATCTTACAGGGTCCTCTCAAGTAATTATGTTATTAATAATAACTATGACATTCTTTTAGCAATACAAAAGGATAATGCAAAAAATTTAGAAATTTAATAATACAAAAAACATTAAGAGAGGCAATGAGCATTCAACTCCTAATTTGGTTTAGTTGTCATTTGGGGTGACTCAGCCTTGGTCCTGGGCAGTCAACATCAGGTACCACCTGCCATTTGTCTAGAGGTAGCGCAAGAATTATGAAATTCTAGAATTCTCTGTAAGAGAAGAAAGAACCAGCCTCAACACGGCTGGCCTTACAACCCCACCTTGTTGAGTGGTGGCAAGTATCACAGTCCTCAGATCCTTCTGAAGAGAGAGAAATGAGGCTTTGGTTTTCCCAACAGGCACAGCTGTCATCAAGTTTCTTGTGGAAAGCTGCTGTAGACAGGGGCTGATCAAAAGTGAGGGCTTTAATAGGATGTGAAAGTTGAAATGATGAAGTGTGCACCAAAAGCATATGGCACAGGGAAGGATTTTCTGCCTTCAGGATTAGGCCTTTGTTTGGTTACTCATCTTTTTATAGTATACTCCCTCTCCCACCACATCTGTGCCCTCTGAGCTTATATATTTGTAAATATTCAGACAAGACAAGCAATGTGATGAACATGGTCATTACTTTGCCAGAGTGATGGTCAGTGTGGAAATATACATGATGGCTCTCTCTGGCTTCTCTGGGTCATTTGGCGTTCAACCCAGGAACTAGCCCATGCTCAATCCATTCTGTTGCGTAGCATCTGAGTTTAGTGACAGCGAAGCCACCTGTGCAGTGATCACTAATCAAAAATTGGATGTGATCATCTGAGTAACATGAACGACTACAGGCTGTACGTGAAAAAGGGACTGAGAACCACTGCCCCTTGCCTCACTGCTCCATCCCCAGCAGGTGAAGGCCAGGTCCCCTCCCCAGCCTGTAGCACTGTCACCTCCTTTCATCATTCCCGAGCAGCAAAGACCTATGGAGGTAAGGCCTCTGCTCCTTTGTTCCCAAGGTACCTTGCCATAGACACAGTGACATATTTGGAGCCATCGAGGCAGAGGGTCCAGATCCTTGGCCTGAATCTATCAGGTCTGGATTCTAGGCTTCTTTCTACCATGTAGTTCAGCTTGGGGCAGTCACTTAATTTCTCAGAACTTCCATATTCTCAAATGTGGAACTGGAATAATGTCTACCTCATAGGGTGTTATGAATCAAGACATTTATTATTGTATAGGGAAATGCTTTGAGAAATAGAAAGCACTACTCAAATGAGAGCAAGGTATTATTCAATAGTCTACACCACATGGTAGATTTTTGTGGAAAAAAAAATAAAGCCAAATCAATATTACATTATATTCACCTCACTTCATTCATGCATCCATTCATCCACCTCTTTGTTCATTCAGCACAGTTTTATGAGGCAAGCAATCTGGGCCCAGTGCTGTGTTACGTACTAGGTAGACATGAGATCGTGAACAGCTCAGGTTATCATTCCTCATGGAGCTTACAGTCTGTTTAGGAGAGAGGGACATGATAAACCAATAATCACGCAAACGCATTTATGATTACAGAGTGTGCTAAGTGCCGTGAAGAAAAAGTGCATACACCCATGAGTGAGGATAATAGTGGAGGTGCTTAAATATGCGACTCAGTTGAGTTGACTGACTTGGACAAAAGGCATTCAAGGCAGCGGGAAGAGTAGAAAGCCCTTGAAAAGGAGAGCACTTGGCAAATTCAAAGACCAAGAGGACCGTGTGGCTGGAGCCCAGGAAAGAAGGATCGTGTCGCTAAATTCATGCAGGCAGAACAAGGGTCGCAGATGCCTCCTAGGCTTCCGTCATCAGGGAGCTGGGAAGTCTGAGCCCTGGTGGAGCAAGGACGGAGCAGTAACAGGACTGGGAAAATGAACTCCCTAGAGAAATGCAGTAATATAGTCGTGTGATCCATTTAAGTTGAGATAAGATAAACTCATAAAGATTCTAATCTCTTGGGTTGGGAGACTTTTTAATAGCAGTGTTCAGCACTTAGATGCAGTCACATAAACTCATTTTGACACTGTTCATTGTGGCTTTCCACTCTGTACTGCTCTACATAAACAGTCCTACATGTTTGTAGTCCACAAACTTGCTGTGTGTAATAGCTATATAGTGTTCCATCACGCTTTCCATCAGGACATTCTGGGTCTTTCCACACACTGGTGTGGTTTTTAGTTCTGTATAGTAGCTCCCCTCCCCCCCTTAGAAATAGTGCTGCTGGGAATCTTTGTTTTCTTCTGAGTTATTTTCTTGGGTTACATTCCGCTCGTGGGTCATTTCTCTGCATGTCAGATGGCCACTCTGATGCACACGGTTTTCTGTTTTCTCATGCTTTATTTGTCTGGATGTGAGCAAATTCCCTGGGTACCAGCCGCCTCAGGGAGTTGCACAGGAGGGACAGGGGCAGGCAGGAAGAGGGTCATCCTCATTAGAAGGATAGAATGTACAGGCTGTTGCCTTAGTGTGCTTTGTCCTCTAGGATGGTCCCTATGTTGGGGGTTTGCTCTACACTCAGAAACTCCATGGTCCTTAGCCTGACAGGTACTTCATTCACCTCTCTCGCTTTCCAATCTCCCCCAAGGGGCTGTTACGTTCCTGGTGAGCGCTATATGTGGGATAAAATGTAAGGTGTGGCAATGACTTGCCTTGTTAGCAGGGAGTGACTGTGAGAAAAGACTGTAATTAACTCAGTGATAATTCATCATCTAAGGCAGATGGTTCCCTGAGTGTCAACCTTTTCATTTCTTTCTTTAATATTTCATTCAGAATTTTTAGATGTTGTTTAGAAATTGGTCAGAGACCAACTCAACCAAACCAAGTACATTGTCAGGGAAACCCAACCAACAAACATCTTTTTCTTGCCTGATTATGGCTCACCCACTCATTTGACCCAATGTATCTCTTAAGCATTTACTTTTAACATTGGTCAAAAAGTTAATGGAACAAAACAGAGTAGCTAAACTCATTCAATTTGGGGTAGACTACAGCACTCCATCCTCTGGGGAAAAAGTTCTATTCCCTGAGTCAAACATAATATCACGTAATAATGATTCAGTCTCTAGCTTTTGAAAACTGGAGAATAAGTCCCAAAATGTTTCTCTATTTTGTTAAAGAAAAAAGACAAAAATGGAATATAGAACTATTTTACCCTCTTACCCAAAAAGGGTGCATAGGAGACAAAACAAAATCATAGTATTTTTTTTTTTATCAGAACCACCATCACTGACTGTGAGTGATATCTACCATTAATAATAATGGCACAAAACAGCTACGGAGTGTTCACTGTGTGGTGAGCACAGTGCTTTACATTTTACCCTTTAAACATTTTTTTAATGTTTATTTATTTTAGAGAGAGACAGAATGCAAGCAGGGGAGGGGAAGAGAGGGAGAGAGACCCAGAATCCAAAATAGGCTCCAGGCTCTGAGCAGTCAGTAAGCCCGACTGAAGTTGGGTTTGAACCCATGAACTGCAAGACCATGACCTGGGCCAAAGTCGGTTGCTTAACCAACTGAGCCACCCAGGCCCCCCTGCATTTTACCCTTATCTTACCTCATGAGATAGATTTTCTCAAGGTCACACAGCTAGTGAGTGATGGACTCAGGATTCAAAGTCCTGACCCCAAAGCTAGTGCCCTTCACCTCCTCTCTGCCCTTGGGGCTACAGTGACTAGAGGCAGTGTGGGGTAACAAGATAAACCCATGGCAGGGATCAGAGTATGGATGTCACCAGTCATGTTAGTCTCCAATCTGCTAGGTGAATTTAGGGGAGTCACTCAAACTCCTTGAGATTCCACTTTCTATGAAGCAGCATGGACCCCTATTTTTTTCTAACTCCCAATGTGAGGGCATGCTAGGCAATGGCTGTGAAAGTTCTCTGATAACCAATCATAAAGTCCTATAGAAATAGAAGGACTTTTTAATTTTTATTGTGATTGGTATGATGATGTGGCAAGATTCTCCTATTTAAAATATGAGGTTGGGGCACCTGGGAGGCTCAGTGGGTTAAACGTCCAACTTCAGTTCAGGTCATGATCTCACAGGAGGTGAGTTCGAGCCCCACATTGGGCTCTGTGCTGACACCTCAGAGCCTGGAGCCTGCTTTGGATTCTGTGTCTCAATCTTTCTCTACCCTTCCCCCCACTTGCACATGCGCTCTCTCTCTCTCTCTCTCTCTCTCTCTAAGATAAATAAACATTTAAAAAATTAAAATAAAATAATAAAATAAAATAAAACAAAAAACTAAACTAGACTAAACTAAAATAAAATCAGAGACATGCAATAGCTGCTCTGGGGTAAGGTGGCTCAGCCAGGTCAAATTTGAATGTCATATGCAGTGAGCTTGTGATTCAAAATTAATCATCTCGTACACTGACATGCCAGGGAATGAGACAATACCCAGCCAGGAGGCAGCCGGAGTCATGTATGTTGTGTATATGACTTGATTGATGTGGTGACAGATGTATTCAAAGCATCACTAGGATCTCTAAGCAGACCTCCTTCTAGTAAAACTGGTGGGTGTGGGAGGCTTCCTCCAAAGGCTGCGGGCTGGGAATTGATCATGACAGATCCGGATCGTGAGGTGGATTTCTAGAACAAGACTGAGGGGTGGAGCAGGAAGCAGCTATTCTTCAGAGTGATCTCATTGACCTTATCCTGATCCAGGCTCCATGCCTTGAGTAATCAGCACATCTCAGGTGTTGGGTTTCTGGATGATGAAATATGTTCCATAGCTGATCCAGGCAGCAGGACATGGAGACCAAGGCAGAAATTTCATCTGTGCTTCATGTAAACCCCACAGACTAGTGGGTCTCAAACTTCAGGGAGACTGAAATCACTTAGAAAATTTGTTCAAAGGCAGATTTCTGGGATCCATGCCTAGGGGTCATGACTTCCTTGGTCTTAGGTGGTAGCCGGGATTCTGCCTTCAAACAGACTCTTAAGTGACTTTGATGCAGACATATATAATTTCTACTTTTAGGGGGGAAATGTAGTAGAAGAGAAAAGAACGACTGTGATAAAAATTAGAAAGCATTTATTGACCACTTACTATCAACCAGGCAGTCTTCTTTACATAAATTACCATAAGACATAAAGCATTACATATAAAGTAACTCACTGAACCCTCACCATGGTCTCCTGAGACATACAATCATATGTCCTCCACTTTGCAAATAGGGTGACTGAAGCACAGGTTGCTTAAGATGACACTGGCACCTGGTTTCATGGTAGGATGTAAAAATGTTAATAGCTCAGAACTTTCCAGGAAAGCGATAGATTGCTCAGATCTCACCCAGAGGGAGAGCCATTACACCTACTGCTTAATTCTAACATTAAAAATTCATGCCAGCCCAGAGGTGCCTGGGGGGATCAGTCGGTTAAGTGACCAACTTTGGCTCAGGTCATGATCTCACCGGTTCGTGGGTTCAAGCCCCACATTGGGCTCTGTGCTGACAGCTCAGAGCCTGAAGCCTGCTTCAGATTCTGTGTCTCCCTCTCTCTCTGCCCCTCCCCCACTCACACTATGTCTCTCTCGAAAATAAATAAAAACACACAAAAAGTTAAAAACAAACAAACAAACTCATGCCAGCCTGGTAACTTAGGGTAGGAGTGGAGGTTGGGTGAAATTGCTCACCCTAGAATCTGTTGCCTGGATGCAAACTTTGAGACTGGAGACCATGAATCTCCAATAGTTTTGCTTTGTTCATAGAGCCCAGCCTCTGATGAAGAAGTTGCCTTTCTCCCAGCCAACTTTTTCCTTGGCAGAGTCCTAATTGAAATGCTGCAGGCCTCATACTTGCCTCTCAGGTTTATAGAAATAGAATTTTTAAGAGCCTCTTCTAATTAAAAATATAATGCTAACCACTATGGTCAGCTCATTTGGTTAGAGTCAATTTAGAGTAAGGGTGAATTCACTGAATTTGCTCATGTTGGAAGTTCTTTCGTTTCTTTGCCTAAGAAGAACAAAGAGGCAGGAGACTTGGAGGACTCCCTTAACCATCCTTCGTTACTAGGGCAAATCAAGCAGCCAGAGAGGAGGTAGTGAATGGGTGATTAGAAGTGCTCTTTTCTGATTTCATTATTCATATACTATGATTTAATAACCTTGAAGTTGGCTGAAAATGGCTTAAAATTTGAAGCTCCGGAGTTCCAGACCTACATTTCTGTCTGACTGCTAAGTTCCGTTTGGTCATTCTGCCAGCATCCCATCCTCAAAATATGTCCGAAACCAAATCCATCACATTCCTCACCAAGTACCTCTTCCCTGGATGACACTGCTTCTGTTCACCATCACGCCATTGTCCCGGTCTAGGCCCAGAACCACAGCCATCTTTGAATGCACCCTCCCTAGTAGGCTATGAGAGGAAGCCACAGGTTCCCCAGCTCTGCTTTTATTCTTTCAATACTGCCGTCACAATCAGTATCACAGTTCAGACCCCATTTCACCTCCTGGTGTCGGGACCACATTCTGGAAACGTCCTGACAAATATCTTCTTCCTTTGTTTGTCCTGTGGCTTTTTCTTACACTGGTGCTGGATATTGAAACCATATTATTCTTTAGATCAGAGTCTTTCATGATTTTTATTGCCTACTAAAAAGCTCTGCACTCAACTCCAGTGTGTGTGTGTGTGTGTGTGTGTGTGTGTGTAGGGGTCAGGAGAGTTCTTATGCATACCACCAAGAATTCTCTGACACCAGGTCGGGGTCCTATAATTCAACTCATTTCCACACTGTCCATCCAGAGATAGCATCAGATTCCACAGGTTGAGGACACCATCCCTCAAGACTGTCCCCCACTTTCGATGCCAATTGCAAGTCCAGGTTGTCATCTAAACTTCTCACAGACTGGCTATAGCTAAGAAGTCCCCATGACTCCCAACTTGGGTTTGATTTGTTTGCTGGAATAGCTTACAGAACCCGAGAAACCAGTTTACTCACTAGATTGCCACTTGAACTACAAAGGATATTAAAGGATACCAATCAACAACCAGATGAAAAGATTCAAAGTGCAAGGTCCCAAACAAAGGAGGCTCAGTCCTTGTGGAGTTGGGGGCCAGCCATTGGCACTTGGAAGTGTTCTGGTTCATCAGCCTACCTCTGAACCCCATCCTTTCCATTTTTTATGAGACTTCATTATATAAGCCAGACTGATTAAATCATTGGCCATTGACAGATGAACTCAATCCCTGGCCCCTTTCTCCTCACTGGAGGAGGTCAAACTGGGGCTGAAAATTTCAACTTTCTAATCTTGTGGTTGGCTCCTCTGGCAACCCATTCCTATCCTTTGGATACCCAGGGCTTTCCGAAGCCACCTCATTAGCGTAACAAAAGGACCATTATCACACTCATCACTTAGGAAATTCCAAGGGTTTTAGGAGATCTGTGCCAGAAACATGGAGGAAGACCAATATATATTTCCTATTATAAAGTACAATATCAAACCTACTAAGGTTCAAATATATAAAATTCAAAGTCAGATGTACAAGACCTTGCATACTCTTATTCCATACTATTTATCTAGTCTTGCTACCTAATACTCTTTTAAAAATCTTTTGCTATTCACAGGGTTAACTCATCCGTGAGGCACAGGAGCTTTTGGGGTCCATAAAGTGTTTAATTTATTTCAAATCAGAACAACAAAAAATATTTTCCACCTTAGATTATACTCATATGAATACCAGCATAGTTATAAAAATAATTTGAAATACACTGTACGGACCAAAGAGACAATGAAAGCAAAAGTATCCAGGGCTCATGAAAATCCTAATGTAGCATTATCTCCTCATTCATTCAACCACCGAAAATTAATTAAGCTCCTACTATTTTTCAGGCATCAAGAAAACAGATATGGTTTCTGCCATCAGAAACTTTAGTTGCAGAGGGCGCGTGGGTGGTTCAGTCAGTTAAGCGTTTGATTTGGGCTCAGGTCATGATCTCGTGGTTCATGAGTTCAAGCCCCACATTGGCCTGTCTGCCCATTTCAGATCCTCTGTCCCCCCTTTCTCTCTGCCCTGCCCCTGCTCACTCTCTCTCTTTCAAAAATAAACATTAAAAAAACACAAAGAAATTTTAGATGCAACTGTTAGAGACAGACAAGTAAATGTATCAACATGATGACTATAAACTATGATACACATTATGACTTAAAAGACGGGGCACTGAGGGAGATAACATTGTCAGGAAGGAGTCCTATTTGTACCTGTGGTGGTCAGAGAAGGTCATATTTGAGGAGGTGACATAGAATCTCAGAGCTGAAGAGTGAGAAGGAGCTAGTGCTACCGAGAGAAGTGGGAAGAACATTCCTGCAGAATTTCTGGGTGAGACTTGAGAATGTATGTTGTTGCTCTGTTTTCTGGGTGCTTCAGATGAAGGGGCCTCTAGGTCTTGAAGATGTCCTGTCCCTATCAAATGACGAAACAAAAACAATTTAGGAATGAGTTTGATGTCTTTTATTCAAGAGAAAACAGTCCATGGATTGGGGCAGTGCAGTGTCCCGCAAGCAGGAGAGACTCCTCCCAAGGGGGTGTGGGAAAGAGTGAGCATTATAGAGCTTTAGAAGAGGCAACTCAGAAATAAGGCATGACTGGCTGGGATTTGGGGGGATTCCCTAATAAGGCTACGAGGTCCGATTTCCTGGGGTAAAGTAAGCCAGCTAAAGCTGAGTCAGAGGACAGTGATTAGGGTATGTTAGGTTTCCTTGACAGGTATTTCCCATAGTGCAGGCTGACTTGGGTTTAGATTTGGGACGGGGACAGGATCACAGGGTGGCTTCCATTTTGTACGTCCCCATATGCAAATGAACTTTATCACCCTCAAAGACAATTTAAGTTCTTCTGCTTCCATGGTTTTATTCATACTGCTTCCTTCCCTTAAAATTCCTTCTCCTCTCCCTTCCTTTCTCTGTTTTTAAAAACCTTACTCATCCTTCAAGGCCCAGTTCAAATGCCACCACCAAGTCACTATCTCCATGAAACCTCCTCTCACGACTCCAGCGGAAGTGATCTTTCACTGTTTTGAAGCCCCACCCCACTCAAGCGCAGATCATCTGCTACCTGTTTCTTTCATCTCTCTCTTATGTCCACTACTTGCTGGGAAATCCCTTGGAGGTAGAGAGTTCTGTATCTCAGCATTTTTTGAAACATCTCCATGGTGGCCTTCACAATTAGTTAGTGACTTACTACAAACTGGCTGCATGGAAAACCAATGGCTGATTCCAAGGCAGACTTGTCTTAACATCGTATTCTTGCAATCTTTCCTTTACTCCCTCCCGCAGACCACGACAGCTATGACTGTAATGAGACCTTGCATATTTAACTCGAGGCTCAGAGAGGAGGAGGCATGATGAATGAGCTCAGGAAAACGCGTGGCTTCTGCAGTGACACTAATAAATGGAATGTAGAATCCAACTCCAACATTTGGGACTGAACTAACTACAAACAAGCAAGCAGAAAAATGAACGCGCTGGGCAGAGGGGAGAGGGCAGCGTATGCGATAAATGAAGAAGATAAAAAGCTACATGCTGCAAACAGGACAGAAATGTAGGGTTTTACATTAGGATTGTTCTATTTTTCTTTTTCTTGCCTTTTCAAAAAAAAAATGAATGGGAAACCAGCCTCCAAAGATTTTGACACAGTCTGGGCATCTGTGGGGAAGACAAAGAGCCTGACATCGTAGGTGGCCCTGCAGCAGGCCTTGGATCTAAATCGGAGCCGTTACAGCAAACTGTCAGGCTGGGTGCAGCTGCAAACGCCGCGCCTCCGGGAGCGAGGCGGGGCATCCGAGGGCAATGGGGAGACAAGAACGCCATTCTCCCACTAAAACATGTGTTTAAAAAATATTTTTGTCATGCTTCTCGTGGTTGGATTCTTACAAGACTGCAAGTGAGAGACAGTCCCTTCTTTCAGTCAGAAATGCAAAAGAACAGAGCACAATTCTAAAGACCAATATATATAAATATAATGCAATTTTAGAATAGCAGGAGCTGAGTGAACGGTGTGACTCCCAGGACTCGTTCTTGACCAGCTTGTTTTAAATTGAGCTTTATAGAGATGTTGAGAGAGGGTGAAAATATGGTCTGGGCTCCCGAGGATCGGAGTCACTTATGAAACACACTGGCATGAGAAGCAGTGAGGTATTGCTGATGGGCTGGGCGTAGGAGGGTGAGGGAGCAGAGCTCTCTGGGTGTAGAAAGGGATTCAGGTTATAGAGCCTCTAGAGCTACACCCTGAGTGTCCTGGCTTGAGCCCCACTGCTTTTCTGTTCTCTGTTTTCTCAGCTCTTCCTTCATGCAACAGATATTTATTGCTGGCCTGCTGTAGGACAGGGACGGTCACAGACTCTGGGTGAACAGCTGTGAACAGAGCAAAAATACCTGCCTTCATGGAACTTATATTCTAAAGGGTCTAGAATCTAAGAATGTATTCTTAGATTCTAAAGATTCTAAAGGCAGTCGCTAGATAGGTTATCAATGAAAGACAATTACAAAGATAAAAAGGGAAAATGCATAGTATGTCAGGTGGTAATAAATAGTATAGTGAAAACAAAGCAGGGAAGGGCCATTGGAGGAGTTAAACGGGTGCAATTAAAAGACAAGTCAGCGGAGAAGGTCTCACCGAAATGGTGGTCTGTTAGTAAAATCCTGAAGACAGTGAGAGAGTTTAGCCTATGGATATTTGGGGGAAGAACATTCCAAAGAGGGGAAGCAGCCAGTGCAGATGACCTGAGGCAGGGCATGTCTGGTGGACTGGGGGAATACCAAGGAGAAGGATGTGGCTGGAGCAGGGAGGGATGAGGCTGGAGATCATGAAGGACAAATCATGTAAGGCCCCAGGGACTTGGGGGCCTACGTAAGGACTGGCCATGAGCAAGATGCCCTTGGACAGACTAACAATTTATAAAAAGTAATGTGACTCCTCACTCCCCCTTTTCAGAGGACTCTGGAGTCTTCCTCTTGCAGACATCGCTTCATATCCTCCACTTAGAGCCATCTTCTGACCTTAGTTAAGAGACTAATAAATTTTTTTATGTTTATGTATTTTAGAGAGAGAGAGAGAGACATAGAATCCAAAGCAGGCTCCAGGCTCTGCATCAGCACAGAGCCCAACATGAGGCTCAAACTCATGAACCAGAAGATCATGAGGCTAATATTATAGTCCAAGGAGAACTCACTGCATTTCAAGTGATAGCTTACTCAGTTTCAGGCTCAAGGACCTCAGCAATAGAGTTGGGGGCCTTCATGCCAAGGATCTTCGTGGCACATGAGTGCAAATGCTCCCCTTACATTTTCCCAGAATTTCTGAAGAAACAGAGATCTGTAGTTAATAGTACATGGTGGCAAGAGAAGCACAAGTATTGTTTTTATCAATATGTTGACCTATTACTTTTTCTTCACCTACAGAGATGATCATGTGTTTGTCCTTTATTCTATTAATATGCTGTATTGCATTAATTGCTTTTTGAGTGCTAAACCAACCTTATATACAGTCCATTTGGTGAGGCGTATTACAATTCTTTTTCTATGTCCCTGGACTCACTTTGTTAAAACCCTAAGGACTTTTGTGTCTATTTTCATGAGAGGTACTGATCTGTGGGTTTCTTCTCTTCAAACATCTTTGCCTGAGCTTTATATCAAAGTAAACTGGGCTCATAGCATAAGTTTGGAAGTGTTTCCTATCTTCTATTTTCACTGCTTATAAATAATTAGAATTATTTATCCTTAAAAATATTTGGTAGAATTCATCAATGAATCCATTTGGGCCTGGCTTTGTCATTGTGGGAAGATTTTAAATTACTAATTCAATTTTTTACTTAATTCTATTCAGATTTTCTATTCCTTCTTGAGTTAGTTTAGGTGATTTGTGTCTTTTTAGAAATTTGTCCACTTCACATAAGCTGTCTGATTTGATACAAAGTAGTTCATAATATTTGCTTATAATCCTTTAATTTTTTTGGTAGAGATGATGGTAAAAATTGCCCTTCTTTTTTTCTGACTTTGAAAATTCATGTCCTTTCATTCTATTTCTTTATCAATCTAGCTAAAGAATTATCAACGTTGTTGATCTTTTCAAAGAAGCAATATTTTGTTTCATCAATTTTCTCTATTATTTTTCTGTTTTCTACTTCATTGGTTTCTAAATCTTTGGATTCAATTAACTCCTCTATTTCTAGTTTCTTATGGTATATGTTTAAGTAATTGATTCAAGATCTTTATTCTACTACAATGTAGGCATTTATAACTATATATTTCCCTCTAATCACTGCTTTAGCTGCATCCCATAAATCTTCATCTGCTGACTTCAGTTTCATTTAGCTAAAAATACTTAAGACGGGCACCTGGGTGGCTTAGTCGGTTAAGCATCTGACTTCGGCTCAGGTCATGATCTCACAGTTGGTGGGTTTGAGCCTAATGTCAGGCTCTGTGCTGACAGCTAACTCAGAGCCTGGAGACTGTCTTCAGATTCTGTATCTCCCTCTCTCTCTGACCCTCCCCTGCTCATGCTGTCTCTCTCTCTCTCTCTCTCAGAAATAAATAAAACATTAAAAAAATAAAAAATAAAAAATAAAATAAATAAAAATACCTAAGACAATTCCGTCTCGTGTTTTTGTTTGACAGTTAAGAAGTGTTTTCTTTAATTTCCAAGTATTTGGTAATTCCTCAAATTTCTAATTTAATTGCATTGTAGTTAGAGAACACACTTTGTATGATTTCAAACCTTTTAAATTTATTGAAACTTGTTTTATGACCTAACATACGGTCTATTCTGGAGAATGTTCCATGTGTATTTGAAAAGAAGGTCTATTCTGCTGTCATTGGGTGGAATGTTTTATAAATACCAGTGAGGTCAAGTGTTATTTACATTTTCTATATGCTTGCTGATTTTCTGTCTAATTGTTCTGTCAATTATTGAGAGTGGGGTATTAAAATCCCCAACTGTCATTTTTGAATACCATCATCTTTTGCTGAGGTCATTGTAATAGCTTAGCACTCACTGTCCATTTTCTCCATCGTCTGACCTAGTATATATTTTACTTATATGCTAGAATATATACGTCTTGTAATGGCAGGGATTCTTATCATTTTTCATCACCACTGTATTTCTGGCACCTTTAACAGTGCCTGACGCATAGTAATCACTCACAAAAATAATTGTTGGATGAATAAAAATATTAGAAAACAAATGACACTCCCTATTCTCTTGGGTGAAGACAAAACTCCTTACCCTCTCCAACTGGAGGAGATCTGAAATGGGTCAACACCAGTGGGAATACTGAGACAGAGTCAAGGCAAAAGGTGGGAGGTGTAAGGCGTGCATATGCTTTTGGCCACATGTAGACGCTCTCCTTTTCGCTGCGTGCTTTTCCTTTGGATTTCTCCCTCCTTCCGTGTTCTAGTCATAAAAGCAGTAGGTGGTTGAGAACCAGGACTGCAGGTGGGTCATGAGGATGTAGGGCTACTGTGTTTGATTTTTATACAGGCTATTTGGCATCCTTCTCCAGGCAAAGGAACCCCACTGACATCAGGTGGCCCTGGGTAGCGCCTTGGGGGTAAATTCCCAAGTGGAGAGAGCAAGGTGGGGCTAAAACTGCAGAGTAATGAACAGAATGGTTTTCTCCTGCATATATACTTTTCCTTCCTGAACCTGAGAGAGGTAGATGACTGGTCCGAGACTGGGTGTTCAGGACCCCCAGCCAGATATCATTCCATCTTAGCATGGTTGACACTATCTACTCAGAGGTACAACTGAAGTAGCTCTGAACTTTTATGTTTATCTTGCTTTCAGAAGGCAAAATTATACAGCAACATCAGGTGAAAAAAACCCAGAATGTGATGTTTATTGAGTGCTTGGCATATAATTTAAGATATTTTATATGTATCTGGCATATTAGAGACTTTACATATCTATATATTCAATCGGTGAAAAATAAAAGATGAACTAATATTTTTTCTTTTACACATTAAAGTTAGGCCTAAATTTTGTAAACTGGTTTTCTAGGATCTGTATAACCAACTGGAGCTCAGAGGAGAGGTCTGGGCTGGAAACACCAATTTGGGCACTGTGTATGAATATATGATAGTTAAGGCTCTTGGAATAGATAATATGCCCTAGAGAATGGGAAGGGGAGAGTGCCTAGGGCAAAACTTTGAGGAATTTCATTTTTAAATTAAAGATTGAAAATGGCCGAGTAGAGGATGATGAGCCTGAAAAGAAAGAGAAGGAGCATCCAGAGAGGTAGGAAGAAAACTGGGAAGATATTATATATAGGAAAGCATTTGTCAGCTTTCTGAAAACTTACCGTTCTCATGATACATGGTGCTTTGGGGGAGTCTAATTATTGGTAGAGTACCTTCACTGAAGTATAAATTCTCACTAAGTGGATGGTCTTGAAATTGTTCTTGACACTAGATAAATAGTTCAGCTAGAGATACCTAGAACACTGAAAGGATGAAGAGTTTTATGTTATTAAGATGCTGTGTTTTCATAAAAATTATTTTATTCCAATTCTTTGGTCTCCCTTTAAGTGTGGCATGCCCTTTCCTGATGACCCTCCTATCCATCTATGACTTTGGCATTCTAGTAGTAACCGGAATACTTAATATCAGTAAAACATGACAAACAAGCATCGCACAAATAAAGTTGAATTATTAGGGCAGCATTCCTGGGAATCAAATTATTTCTTATTTTTGTGTTTAATGTTTGTGGCAGTAAGTCCTCAATGAATTCCTATTTTATTGCTTTAGACTCAGTAACAAATTTATTTGCAAGAGTACTATTCCATTTGTTTCATCTACTCACTCATTCATTCATCAAAGATGTATTAAGTGCCTACTATATGCCAAATGCTGGAAGCTTTAAGACTCACCAGGCTTGGCTTTCCAGCTTGCGTGTGCATCAGAACCACCTGGCAAACCTATTACGAATACATAGGCCCCAATCCCACCCCTCATATTCAACACTCCCAGGGTAGGTTCTAAGAGCTTCTACAAACTCTTTGTGTGATTATGAAGCACAGCAAGGTTTTAGAACTATTGGTCCATGTAAAAAAAAAAAAATGTAGTGAAAATCTTAACTATAATAAAGTGTAAGAAGTGTCAAATAGAAGAATGTACAGGGTAAAGCATATATTACATTTTATTGTATTCATCTCTTAGTATAGCAGCCGGCTGTACATTCAGCAATATTATTACAGTTTTCAACTATAATGGAATTTTGTGTTGGGGCTTTAAAGCCTTAGAAGTATGATTTCGTTTCATTAATATTGGAGAAATTGTTAACGTCTTTATAAATGATCATAAAGAGAAGACAATGCTCTAAATATACAAGTGTCATGATATTCATGCTTATAACTTACTTCACTAGGAATGAGGAAAGCTTCTGGCATTTCCTACTTAAACACTGGGGAGCCTAATAAATGGTCCTTATGGGACTGGGCCTCTCATAAATGAAGTGTTCTTTCCTTTTCTTTTTTCCCTTTGTCTACTAGGCTCTTTTGCAGCCTGTTGATACAACAGATTCAAACGGCATTGCAGGAATATTCATTAGCAGATTCCACTAAAACCCCAGCAATGATGTAATGTGCAAGACTCTGAGTCTTACATGGAGGGAAACAAGCTTCCTTTTGAAGAATAGTTGATATTTTCTTCTTAAAAAGAGGTACTCATTCACCATGCCATTCAGAAGGAAACTTAGACTGTGTGGGACAGATTAGCTCTGCTTTTATCGTAGGAAAGCTGCGATGTTCTTTGATTACAAGACTTAACAGGAAGAGATAAAGTTTAGAAGCAACAATTTAACAAATCAAATTCAAACATTGAATGAAAACAGCACAGAGAATTAGAAAGAAGTTCAATAGTTTCTTCAAAATGTTGCTTCAAAAGGTCACTTGGTTTCTTGAGTTAGCTTCAGTAAAGTGTGACATAGCACTCATCCATCACCAACATTCCCCATCTTCCTCTCCTTCCTGGGCACACAGCGAAGCTGTCCTTCCCAGCTTCCTTTGCAATCTATGGTCATGTGACTAAGTTCTAGCCAATGGAATGTGAGTGGAAGTGACGTAATATACACCTGTTTTAGGCTTGACCCATGAAAACTTCCCACTGTGGTTCTCTGTGCCCCTTGTCTGTTAGCTAGATAATGACACCCAGGCAACCTTGAAAGCCGCACATTGAAAATTGCAGGGCCTCTGTTAGCCTGGTTCTTGAGTAACTATATGGAGCAGACAAATGCCACTTCTACTCTTCCCCATCTCAATGCCAATGGCCTTTGTTTGAGAGAGAAAGAAACTTTCACCTTGTTAAGCCTCTGAAATATTGGGGTTTGTTTATAACTGCAGCTAACCTACTTTAACTAATACAGGATGTAAAGATATAGGCAAGTCTGTAACGTGAAAACATGCACTGTATTTCTGGAGCCAGAGCCCAAATATAGTCTCATAATTCTCCTACAGATGTTATTTATTTATTTTTTTTTACCACAATCCTTCACCAAGAAAATCCTCTAGAAAAGAATCTTCTGGCTCCAGAGGCCAGTACTTTGGCTGTCAGGAGTATTCTAGTATTGCAAGGACAATTCAGTTTGAATTGGGACATAGTCGTAGAAGCACACAGAGAAAAAAAATACTGAAAAATTCTAACTCCAGAGTTTGACATGAACAAAATGGGAATGAAGGAAACCAGGGGCACAGCCACAACAGAGCCTGATATGCAGCAGAGACAGAACCAGAAGACAGGCCCATCTTCTAGACCCCTTACTTTCATCTGCCACCCACTGACATATGTTATTATTATAATCTAAGAGAAAGCCCTCCTGGTTTTTAAATGTTTTATTTTGTGAAAGTCAGATAGCAAATTTCACAAGGTTCAAAGTCCTAGTTCTTATCAGTAATGAAGAGATAGGTTTGCTTCCCCTTTTAAGATAACGACTTAGCCCTTTGTAAACATCTCTTCCCTCCCATGGAAGCCAACCTCTCACATACCAGCGCCTTCCCCACTGATTGATGACTTTCCACTGGGTAGCTATTAATGGCATTGCCCATTCCAATTACAGTCTCTATGGATATAGAAACTACTGCAACTTGACTTTATTTTTAATTTTGCCTTCATTCTTATCCAAAAGTTTCCTCTGTTAAAAAGAGACAATAGGCCCCAAATGGAGTCCCTTATGCTAAGCCCCAAATCACCAAACTGAGAATTACTCCTTAACTATAGTTTTAGCCTCTCCTTTGAATGGAACCTTAAACCAGTCAATCTGGAATTACCTGGTCAGCTCTAGTGGGGTAATCTGCTTGATAGATCCTTTCATCCCCTAAGGAAAGGTGACCTTAAAGTAATTTTTTTTTAGTTGGGTGAAATGGTGATCAAGCTGCAGGTTATACTTCCAATTGTTATTTTGGAACATTTGGCCATTTATAATTTTGAAAACCTTAAGGAAGTGCCCTTGTAGAGCCCTGGTTTCAGTCATTTCCCTGAAGAGGCTGTTTGATGAAGTGCATTAACTTTTGCAACAGAAAGAAAAAAAAGAAAGAAATGTGAGCCCACCACAACCAGCTTGCTTTGTGCTGGTGTAACTTGTCCTTCTCCCTTCTGCCTGTAAAAGTGTTCCATTTTGTACAGCCCCTTGGAGCTCCTTTTTATCTGCTAGATGGGATGCTGCCTGATTCATGAATCACTGAATAAAGCCAAGAAGCAGATCTTTAAAATTCACTCAGTTGAGTTTTGTTTTTTAACACCTCCAAACCTTAAACCTCTTTGGCCATTTCAGGCACCTCACTCTCCTTCCGAGTCTGTTAAATAAAATCGCCGCCATCCAAGCAGCAGTTATTCTGTTCCAGGCGTTGTGCATGGCCTTTGCATCCATTGTTACTTAATCTTCACATGCAATAGATGTTATTACTATCCCATTCTGCAGATTAAAAAAAAAAAAGAGGCACCACAGGTTAAGTAACTTGACCATGCTCATGGAGCTAGTAAGGAGCAAAACCGGGGTTCAAACCTGAGCACTCTGAACCCCCCAAACCTCCACTCTTAACCATTGTACACTGCTTCTACTTTCATTCACCAATTTTTTGCTCATGAAAGACACCACTTGGAAGAGTAGTGGATCCTTCAGAAAGTCCAATAAACAAGTTCCAGGCCCTCAGAACTTCGTATCTGCAATTTTTCTTCATTCCAGCACTTGTGGAAAGTGGGAACCTCGTACAACATGGTGCTGGTGTTCGCTGTCAGAGCTACCTTCCTTCTCTACATCTTAGCAGCTCGCTGGCATGGTGAGAGCCTGGGGCTGTTGCCACAGTCTTCCGGAAAAGAGAATCTTCTTGGCTCTAGCACGTTCTTAACGCTCGGGGGAAGAGCTGTGGGGCCAATCTGTCACTGCGTCTATATTTAGCACCATCTGCCAGGAATATTTCAAGCTGCCTATTTTAGTACATGCCGTTTTGTGCAAATGCCACTGTCCCACTACTAGTTCGTGGGAAACCAAGGGCATTAAGTGGGTTTTCTGGTGTTTATGTTAAGTGTTGTGAGTTGGCCCCTAGGCCAACCTTCAGATGAGACAGGGGAGAGGATGGAGGCAGGGTTTTCCCAGAGTGTCAGTCCCAGGGGCCTACACTTTTAGTGGCTCAAAAGTTATCCGAGAGTAGCAACTCCAGAAGAGATGGTGGAAGTCCTGGCAGAAGAAAAGGAATATAAAAGGCCCAAGACTCTTATCCCTGAGGCGACATGATAGGCTTGCCCATTTCAGAGCTCCCCACTTTGGCTCCACAAGTTATTGTATAGATTCTTACAGCCTCAAGCAACTCCCCATACAGCCTTGTTGATCTGTATCAGTGAAAGACAAGAGCTCCATTGACTGAGGGTTTCCCTTGTGCCGGTTTTCTGTTCTGGTCTGGACATACACCATTCGTTTTGTCCATATGACATCTCTATGAGGCGGCTCTATTCCTAATTCCACTTTATAGCTACGGAAACTGAGGCTTAGAAAGGCTGAGGGACTTGCAGAGTCAGGATTAGAACTCCGGCCCACCTAAGGCCAGATCTCATGATTGACCATTACCATCATACCGACCCATTCTATGCACCCTACCCAGACAGTCTTCCTTCCTGTTTTCTTCCCCCACCTACAGATACTGTATTTTTTGCATGTATTTCCATCTCTAGCTTATTTTCCAGACTCAGTGCTTAACTCCATTTGAGGGATTCTGACCAAAAGTTTGTTTTCCAACCCCACTGTGAATAAATACCTCTCCCAGATTCGGTCCAGCAACAGCTAAGTGAAGTGACGGGACTTCAGGATTTGCCCCGCCCTTGGGTAAGTACTGGTGAGCAGAGGCAGTAGAGCAACCTTTTAGGAGAGGTTGCCCCAGCTGCAGAGGTGAGTTTGACTGGGTTTTATCTGACAAGGACTGCTGGAAAAGGAACAGCCACCAGCGACTGGCATGGGGCTAGGCCTGAGAAGATGGACAACAATGGGTTAAAGCTCATTAACCCAGCTGTCCTAGGTGACTTATTAATCTTCAGAGTGGCTGAATCTAAGCAACTTCTGAATTGTAATAATAGAAAATCTTGAGATTTTTGTATATACTTATTTCTAAGCATAATCCCTGAAGATAAGCACATTTCACTAAATCACCCTAGGGTGAAGGTTGGAAGAGACGGCTACACACTTGCTGTGGTTTGGAAGGTTGGAAATAGCCTTTGGGAAGAAGACGAACTGGCAAATGTGAGTGACACAGAAGAGAGATTAAAAATCAGATCTTCTAATAGACAATTGCATATCTCGTCCATTTCAGTTACTTATTCCTATAGAACAAGCATCCTTAAATTTAGTGGCTTAAAAAAAGAACAATCATTTTATTATTGTCCCTCATGGAATTTTGGGGTCTGACTGGTTTGTGGTTCTCACCGTGGTCTCCCCTACAGTTGTAGTCAGACAGTGGTTGGGACTGGAGTCATCTCAAAGGCTTCCTCCTATGTCTGGAAGTCGGGACCTTAGGCTGTCATCTGGGACCTTAGCTCAGCTGTCAGGACGTCTATACATGGCTTTTCCACATGGCTTGGGATTCTACACAGGATGGGGGCCGTGCTCCCAGAGGGAGAGACCTAACAATGAGGTAAATGAGATAAACAAGGTAAATCCCGTCTTGCCTTTATGACCAAGACTTGGAAGTCACATGGTGTTCCATAACTGTCACAGATCAGCCTAGATTCAAGAGGAGAGAACATGGACACACTCCTCAAAGAAGTATCAACATCAATTTGGAAGAGGGGCATTTGAACTGGGATATATATTGTGGTGACTATCTTTGAAATATACAATCTTCAGGGGCGCCTGGGTGGCTTAGTCGGTTAAGTGTCCGACTTTCGCTTGGGTCATGATCTTGCGGTTTGTGGGTTCGAGCCCCGCGTTGGGTTCTGTGCTGACTGCCAGCTCAGAGCCTGGAGCCTGTTTCAGCCTGTGACTCCCTCTCTCTCTGACCCTCCCCTGCTCACGCTCTCTCTCTCCTAAAAATAAATAAAACATTAAAAAAAAATTTTTTTTAAAGAAATATACAATCCTCCATACCAATTGCATTGGACTAGGGGAAGAACTTGGGTGTGGAAGAAGTTGGGGGAGGTAGGGTGGCTAGTATTTGAGTGCTAGAGGGCTAGCATGGCAGCAGAGAACCAAGACTTCAAGAAATTCCTTCACACAGTCAACAAATGTTGAATCTCATTGGGTACCCACCACAAGCCAGAAACTGGGGATACAGCAGTGAATAAGGGACAAATTCCTGGTCTTCATGTAGGTTATGATCTGATAGGGAAACAATGACCAGCTACTCAAATAAGTAGAGAAATGCCACGGGGAACTATAAAGTTGGAAAGGACATTGACAATATTGGGGACAGTGTCTATTTTAGATAAAGTGCTTAGGGAAGACCTGTCCGAGTGGGAACATTTATTTAAACAGGGGCCTGAATGAACAAGGTAAGGGAGATAAGGAAGGAATGAAGCATGCAAACATCTGAAGAAAGAGCAATCCAGGCTGAGGCAAGAGCAGTTATAAAGTTCCTGCAGAGGGGTAAGCTTGGTGTATTCTTACAGGAAGCCCGGCTAGATTGAGTTGGATTGAGTTGGTGAAGGGTAGGAAATGAGGTACAAGAAGTTGCCAGTAGTTGTGCTTAATCTGAGGCAAAATCCAGTTCAAAACACTTTTTAAAAAAATATTTGGTTCCCTGGAAGTGAGTGGATGGAAGGACAAATTCTCAATAGAAAGTATCCATCATTAATATAGCCTTCCTGTTTTCTAAATGTAAATGACCATTTTCCATTGGGGACAGAGCTGACTGAATACAAATTTCGGGAAAATGTCTCTGACATGAATGTGGAAGCATCTGGCTACCCTCAGGGTACCTTCCCACCACATACCACAGCCAATCTGGTCCTTGTCAGGGCATCTTTCTTTTCAGAAAGTAACTATGACAACGGAACGTGATGCTGCAAGTCTGCAGCCCTCTATTTGCACAAAATATGTGATGCTATCTGAACACAGAATTATGAATCAGGATAGCATCAGCCTCTCACTTCATAGTGAACAAGTTATCTGCTATTTGATTCAATTAATGTTTTGTGGGGCGCCTGGGTGGCTTAGTTGGTTAAGCGTCCGACTTTCACTTAGGTCATGATCTCATGGTTCGTGGGTTCGAGCCCCACGTCGGGCTCTGTGCTGACTGCCAGCTCAGAGCCTGGAGCCTGTTTCAGTCTGTCACTCCCTCTCTCTCTGACCCTCCCCTGCTCATACTGTCTCTCTCTCTCTCTCCTAGAAATAAATAAAACATAAAAAAAAAAATCAATTAATGTTTTGTGACTGGTTTTGCTTTTACTATGACTCTCTCATAACAAGACGAGTAGTATGTTCTATAATCTATAGCATCATTTCCTAAGTTAATTTGATCAGGACCTCTGTTAGTTTTCTATTGCTGCTGAAACAAATTACCACAAATTTAATGGTTTAAATAACACAAATGTATTATTATGCAGTCTGTAGATTGGAAGTCTGATGTGGGGCTCACCAGGATAAAATCAAGGTGTCAGCCTGCCTATATTCCTTTCTTGAGGCTCAATGAGAGGATTCATTTACTTAGTCATTCTGGTTCTTGGTAGAATTGAATTCCTTGTGGTTATAGGAGTGAGGTTTTCATTTCCTTGATGGCTGAGGGCCAGTCCCAGCTTCCTCTAGAGGCTGCCCGAATTCCTCGGCTCCTGGCCTCTTCCCATGTCTTCAAAGTCTGCAGCGATGGGTCGAATCCCTCTTAAACTTTGAATCCCACCTCCCCCCCGCCCCCCTTCTTCTTCTGTCTCATCTGTCTTGGACCACAGCTGAGGAAGGTTTTCAACTTAAGGACTCATGTGTTAGATTGGGCCCAGTTGGATAACCCAGGATAACTTCCCCATCTCAAGGTCCGTACTCTTAGTCACATCTGCAAAGTTCCATTTGCCATGTGAGGCAACACAGTCATGAGTTCCATGGATTAGGATGTGGGTATCCATAGGAGAGACATTATTCTGCCTACCATTCCCTAACTCTCAATAAATCAGAGCTTAATGGAATACAGTTTGAGAAGTTCTGCTCTAGAGGTATCAAAAGGGCTGACTTTTCCATAGGAAAGACAATAATTTTGGGGGGGCGGGGTGTGACAATAGCCAGAGGCCTGGGTGAGCAGGAGACCAGGTGCGGGTAGGATTCCCCCAGGTGGGAGGGGAAAGAGGTACAGAGGAATACGGTTTCAGTGAGAGATTTACTTTCTTGCCAAACCAGTGTATGAGTCAGGTAGGTTTTTGGATTGGGCTGGTCTGTCAAGAACTTCTGCCTCTTAATGCCAAAGGGCGAGGGAGGGACAGCTTCTGTACCAAGGGCTTTTCACAATCACCTGATTTAATGGTCACTCTAACCTGTGAAGGTGAACCCTGCATTTGAACCTATGTGTGATGAATTCCATTTGCTGTCCCACCCACGTCCCTTTTACAGTGCTGGGGCACCCACCCTACGGCAGCCATGTGCTAACAGCTCACAGCTTCCCTTACAGCTAATGGGAGATGACTCGGCTGTGAGATCAAGTCTCCCCCCGCTCCCACACACACTCCTTCCCATCCCACAGAAGTCTGGCCCATGATCATGCCTTGTGGTGAGAACGTTTCTATGATATCACTTATGCCTCAATGTTTTCTATGGATCAAGTCTGGCATTTTTGAGACCACATCCGTGCTCCACTCTTCCCTTCACTTTTCTGCTTCCTTTCGTAATGTACAAGTTTTTCCTGAATAAATCAATCAATTGCATGTCGCCAGAACTTTGCCTCAGGCTCTGCTTCCAAAGAACCCAACTGAACTGTGATCAAATTAATTTGTATCTGGGGACCCATAAAAGGGAGACCACCTCAGGGGCCATGTCGGCATCACAAATCTGACCCTAAGTCAGCCCGCATTTACAAGAAGCACTTGTCAAGGAAACTTAAGAAACACCAGTCACAGTCCTCCAACTGAGCTTACCTTACCCTAGAAAACAAGACCTGCTTGGCTTATCAGGAGATCCCTGACATCCTAGCCACTGCTCCCTGTGACACAATACCTCTACCAACGCTAACAACTTGCTCCTGCCCAGAATCCTTTGGGAAGATTTATCCCACTTCCATGAGGCACTGCACTTTCCCAGTCTGTGTCTTCCTAATTCCAGAGTTCTTGCTTTTTTCAGGTTGCTGGCCTAGAATCAGAGAGCACCAAGAAAAGCTGGGAGAAAATGGCACACGCACCTTGTGCATATTCCCTTCCAGGTACATGTTTGAGCAAATAAAAGGAAGCTTGATTGTTTATTTGCAAAAATGAGGGTGGGAATTCCGTGCAGGATTCTAAAGCCTTCATCTGTGGAAAAGAATGAGAAGTTGAGAATGCAGTGCAAATACAAGGGTCCTCTCCAGTGCAAGTGCCGTGGGGGCAAGGACTGAGTTCACTGAGCCTAGCACAGTAGCTGGTACATGGCAACTCTGCCACTTACTAACTAAGTGAATGAGGGAGAGAAGAGCATTAGGAGGTAGGGTGTCTGTGAACCAGGAAGTTAAGCTGGAGAAAGTTGGAGAAAGAGGGTCTGTTCTCAGTAACACATGCTCCTTTGCACCCTCCCAAACTCCTCTGTGATAACACTCCCGGGAACCTGCTTGTAGTTCCCAGGAATCTGTGGACATAGTCCCTCACCTGGAAAAGAAGAATTTCTGGTCAGCCCTTCCTCCATAGCCGAGATGGAGCGCCAGCAGCCTGGGAGGTGTCCTGGTGATAAGAGACCTACTTGATCTTTAGGTTAGGCTTAACTTACCTTATTAGTATGTTATTCAAACTTGTACCATAAAACACCAAGTATTAATCCATTTAACTTTAATGCTTAGTGAGTACTAAAACAAATAGACCCCATATACTGTTCCCCTGTAGGCAGCAAGGCCCGGGAGAGTCATAGCTAAGGGTCCTCACCTCGGACTCCCCCATCGTGCCTACCAATCATAGGTGCCCAAATACGTATTCATCTGAATTGTCTTGAACCCTTAGGTAGTCATGGTCCAGCCTGGGGTCTTTCTCCAAGGATTATCTAGAATTAGAAAAAGAGACGTCGAGGAAGAGAGTGTTTCTGACAACACGCGTCACTGGCTAGCCTTGGGAAAGGAATGGGAAGCTTTGGCAACCTCCTTCTAAGACCCGGCTCCAAGCCGCACCACGTAATGTAGGTAGCAAAATCATGAAGCAGCGTGCCAAGTTCAGAATCATTGAAGCAAGTGGTGTAACTGATGAAATTGAAGAGACAGAGACCTTTTTAGAAAAAGCCAGGGTATGCAGAAGTGACAGCGCTGAGAGCCGGGTTTGGGTGGAAATGACAAGTCCTCCCCCAGTCCCCTTGCAGGAGGGCTTCATGAGTGGCTTTTAAATAAATGCCCTTTTAAGTTGCTGCAAGAGCCGCCTGCTGGATCGGCTAAGGCTGGAAGCTAAGGCTGGAAGTTCCTCGTGATCATTTGTAACATAATTGAGGTTCCCACCTCGTCTCTGCACAGGCTGCTCCTCGGGTCAGAGAAAATGCAGCCCGGGTGCTCCGCAGTTCATTTGTGTTTATGTTTTCCTCCCTTTACTGCCCTTGTTCTTTTGCTCTTCCAGAATTGCCAGGCTCTTGCTCGCCCCTCATTGAACAGGAAACTTTGTTTCCTCCTGTAGTGTTCGCTGCTTCCTCCCTGTGCCGGTTTCCAGCCAGTGAGAAGCCCGACCCATTACTGGCTTGCGGTGGGCGCTGCGCAGCAGACAGGATGAGTTGCCCCGTGGTCTCTCCTCACCCACTTGCCTGAGAAGGGTGTTTCGGATGGAGGCCCCAAATGTCTGCTAAACTGCAGGGTGTTTTTAGTGACTGGTGCCTTCCCAACCTGGGGCATCCTTCCCTGTGTCACTGAGTTGGGGTGGAGGGAGGAAGGAGCTGCCATTTTATATTTGCCCCATCCATCCCAGGTGCTGGACTAGGTGCCCAGTGGAATGGCTGGAATTCTCGCCGCCATCTGGTAGACTCAGTGTCGTCCTGCCTTTGCAGATCAGGGAGCTCAGATTTGCCTGAGACCCAGCTAGGACGTTCCGGAGCAAGGGCTCAAGTCTAGGTCCCTGGCCTCAGCATCTGCATCCTTGAACACACCAGAGGGACTTTAGCTCCCCCGCCCACACCCCCACCCTGCAGAAGGGAACTTACTCCCGCTTCCCCTCCCCACCCCCAACTCCTGATTCACGAAGAAACTAATGAATTCATGATTTGTAAAGAGTTGTTGTTTAGCTCTGCTCAGATAGGCTTCAGCTCAAAACACAGTGTTCATTCATGCCAGATTCTCCAGGACACTTCCAATTTCATACAACATTATAATTCTTAATAAACTTGTTTTGTTATATTTATGATAAGCAGGCCTTCATTTTATACCATTTTAAGGCATTCATGTACAGAAATCCAGAAACTAGGGAAAAAATGTTCTCAGATGCCATGCCCTGACTTTCAAATCAGAAAATGCTTCTCTCTCTGATGCACACGCACGATCGTCTTCACTCACCTACCGACATTTTTTTATGGAGCGAGTTATCTGTTCCAGGCCCTGGAGATGCTGTGGTATATCCCTCATTGCCGCCCAGCCCCAGAATATTCCAGCACCTTCTCCAAACAGATTCTCGACCACACACTCTCAACCTCCCCCTTTACCCCCGCCATACTGAGAGTCAAGATGGTTTTCTCAACCTTGCCGCAGATGAACAGCTGTTCCTGCCCTGAGCCTCCCTTCTCTAACTCCCATTCCAGGGACACGTGAAGTAAACCCCCGAGTGGGCAGGGAGGCTGATTGCTATGTCTTGGTGGCCAAAAGAAAGTCCTGCCTACCCCTCCCCAGTTGCCCCCCTCCGGCTGACTCCCCTCCCTCCCTACGGATGGGGCTCCACACACGTTGCCTCCAGCCGCCCCCCCACCCCCCGCCCACTCTTTCCAAACCATTGAATCATTTCCTCTCAGAGACTTTCTCATTAAAACCTTCCTGTTTGCTTTCGCTGTGGAGCTCCACTCTGAGTTGCCGTTTCCTTCTCTGTCCCCACTGAGCTGTAATTAATGGCCCAGCACCTTCCAGCCCCCCCTCCCATGGCAGTGTTTCTTCTCGCTCTCCTCTCTTGGCTGGAGTCTCTACACCTTGTACACATTTGCGCAAAGCCCCGGAGTTCCTAAAGCTGTGAGGGAAATGGGGGATCTCGCTCTTGTCCTACAAAGTGCTGCTTGAAGGAAAAATCGGGAAGATGAGTGTCCACGAACGGGCATGGGGGAGCAAACCCTCTGACCAACAGCTTGTCCCGGATCCAACTGACACAGCAAGAGGGGCAGTGAGGGATAATAACATTTGATTAATGCACTCTGAGCCACTCGACCCTGAGCAGCTGCTGAGTCCCCCGGAAGATGGCTGTGGTCTCTGTGAAGCCCCAGTTCGGAGTGTCACAGGCACATCTGAGACCTGCTGACCCGGGGACAGTTTCCTGTGTGGTCAACAGCACCAAGGCAGGGCTGGGTTGGACAGAAGAGGCCATCGGGGCTTTCTGACTGAGCGATGGGGCAATGGGAAGAGAGTACAGAGAAAGAAAGGGAAGGATCGGCCTGAACGAGGCACTTGTGTTCTTTCTTCAGGCTTATTTTTTCAGCGAGGCCATTCTCTGATCCGGGCACACAAGAATTATTGTCTATTTCTCGTTGCAGGTGCGGCCCCAGAATATTCCTGCCCCTTCTCCATACAGGTTGTGGATCAAATGAAATGTCATGGGCTGTACTGAGAACAGTGCCCTTTTTGCCCTGTGGCTGTTTGATAAATGTTCACTGAAGCAAGTCAAACTGAAGTTCAAAAAGTACACGTGACAGAGAGGGTAGACCATAAACTCATGGACTGACCCTGAACCTTCCACTCTCTATTCACTTCATCACACCACCTATCATTAAGAAAAACCCATGGGAGATACTCCCGGGGTGATGGACCCTTGGCCGCCCCTCAAATCCCAGGATGGGGGCAGCCTCCGGCCCTGATAATGTGTGAGGCCCACATGGTCTAGTGACTGCTAACGTGGCTTTTCAGGACTTCAAAACCAGCACACTATCCCTTGGGAAACCTGCTTTCCAAGTATACTTATAACTATTAATCATCACCAGTTTGGTGACTTGAACAGAAGGTGGGAGTTGCCTGGTTTGGGTCTGGGCTCGGGTGTGTCCGCTCTGATTCAGAGCAAGCCAGCCCCAGTCCCGGGATCACTGGCCTTCTGTGTCCACCACCCAGTCCCCTCCTCTGCGGCCCGGCGTCCTAGGCCATAAACGATCCTGCCTCCTCGACTCTTAAGTTTTCGATTTCTCCATTCCCACCTGCCTTCTCCAATCCACGGAGAAATTGCTTAACTCTTTGCTCCTCTGCCAGCTTCGTAGAGCCTTCCCTTTACATCCTGCAGGGGGCGCCACTCTCGCTGGGTAAAGGAGCAGTGTTCCGGACTTTCCTTTACCTGCAACACACCTGAGGGCAACTTTTCGCCGCCCACCTCCTTGTGCAAAGGTGGGCACAGCGGCTGACCTCTAATTACTGTCTTGTGTCCTTCCCCCATTACCAACTCCTTACAAGAACGTCCCTCGTTCCTTATCCCTCCATGTGCAAAAGTCTTTGTTGATTTCCTACCGTGAAGTCAGGGACCTTTTACTCTTCATCCTGTTTGCCCGTTGTTAGCATTTGATACACCTGACTAACCTTCCCTTCTGGAAACAACTCTCCTTCCCGGGCCTTCCTGCTTCTTCTATTCTCTCATGGGTCGTCCGCAGTCTCTGACCAGCTCTCCTTCCTCAGTCTTCTCTCTGAAATCTTCATGTTTCTGAATGCTGTGTTCTTAGCCCTCTTATTCTGGATAGCCGTTTCCCTGAGCAATCTCATTTACTCCCATGACTTAGGCTAAAACTTACATACTGATGACTTTCCTTCCTTTTTCTTAGATAAAAAATCTCTTATAGTTGGGGTGCTCATTTGGTTGAGCGCTCGACTCTTGATTCCAGCTCAGGTCATGATCTCATGGTTCATGAGATCGAGTCCTGCATCGGGCTGTGTGCTGACAGTGTGGAGCATGCTTGGAATTCTCTCTCTCTGCCTCTCCCCTGCTCTCGTTTGCTCTCTCTCTCAAGATAAATGAATAAACTTTAAAATACATATATTTTAAAAGTATCTTATAATTGCAAAGCATCACATGTCCAGGTAAACAAATAACAAATAAGAAAATAAAAACACTATTTCCACCAACTAGAGATCACTACTGTCAATCTTATTGTATACCCTTCCAGAATTTTTATGTATTCTTACCTATCTTTTTCAAAATGAGAAAAATACTATTTTTAAATTGTTACAGACTGCTTTGTAATTGCTTTCTTTCTAAGTTTAGTAATCTGGAACTTTCCATGTCAATACATCTAATCTCATACCTGGTCCACATTTTATTACCTCAATCACCCCCAAATGTCCTTTCTAGCTGATTTTTCCAGTTAAGGACCAATTCAGGCATGAATATACATCATTGTCATTGCATACATATTTCTTAAGCTCTTTTGCCAAGCATAGACATGATACCATGCTTGTTAAATCGATTTGGGCAATTATCTATAAAACATCCCATCTTCTCGAAGTGACTAGTTGTTTTTCTGTGGTACTATTTAGTTGTTTCTCTAACCCACGTAATTTCTTATAAAATGGAAGTCAAACGCAAAGGCATAATGAATTCAGGCTAAACTTTGTTAGCTAGATTGCATCCTAGGAGATGTGAACTTCATACTGCATTTTGTCAAAATGTGTGTTCTGACTGACCCACTATTAGGGATCCTAGCATTGAACTTAAGGCAAATGGTAGTCTTATCCTTCCATTGCAGCATTAAGTTTTCACCCTTGTGACTAGAAAGTAAACTGTGTGGTGTTATTTTGGCAATACTGTACAAATGTCTGGTGCCCCAATAACCTTGTGCCTGAAGCTTTTAACACCAGTTTATACCTGAGTCAATAACTCCAGTAAGAGTTTAAAGTGATTATCAGCTAGAGTTTTTCATAGGAGATGGATGGTACATTTTAGTTAATTATAAGCTAATTAAGAACATTTTTATGGGGGCGCCTGAGTGGCTTAGTTGGTTAAGCGTCTGACTTTTGCTTAGGTCATGATCTCGCGGTTCGTGGGTTCAAGCCCCGCGTCAGGCTCTGTGCTGACCGCCAGGTCAGAGCCTGGAGCCTGTTTCAGTCTGTGACTCCCTCTGTCTCTGACTCTCCCCTGCTCACGCTGTCTCTCTCTCTCTCTCCCAGAAATAAATTTAAAAAAACATTTAAAAAAAATAAAAAAAGAAAAAAAGAACATTTTTATGAAGAATCTATTTCTTGAGGTGTGGGCAGGACTGCCAGTATTTACAGCCATAAAATGCTGACAGTCATCATTTCTTCTGGTTACAAGAAGAATCAGCTTTGATGAGGTGAAGTGAAAAAAGAATGAGTTTGGGAGTCAGAAAGGCCAGAGTTCAAAATGTAGGCTATGCTTCTTACTGATTGTGTGAAATTAGACAAAGTCACTTGGCCTCTGGGCCTCAGTTTCTTCACCTGTAAAACAAGGAAAGTTATAGAATTTACCTCATAGGTTATATTAAAGATTAAATGCTGGAATGCACTTAACACGGTGTTGGTAGGCAGGGTCCTCTAGTATGGCGCCTGTGTAATCCCCCCGAATTCAGAGGGACCCCTGAATACAATGAAGTATCACCTCCATGGTTATATTATATGGAAAAAGGGAGCTTATCAGGGTGGACATGACTTGGTCAGGTGAGCCCTTTAAAAGCAGAGAGTGTTCTCCACGGTCACAGAGAAGGTCAGAAAAGTGCATTCCAGCTGGCCTGGGAAAAATTAAAAACATCCATGTGGTGAATGGCCTATGTGGCAAGGAAAGCCACGGGCCTCCGGGAGCTGAGCATAACTCCCAGCTGACAGCTGGCCAGACAATGGGGAACTCATTCCTGCAGCCACAAGGAACTGAATTCTGCCAACAACTTGAAAGAGCTGAGATGAGGACCTCGAGTCTCGGACCCTGACTGCAGCCTTGTGAACCCCTGAGCCGGGATCCTGTGAAGTGGCGCTTCGAATCCTTACCCATGAAACTGTAAGACAAGAAATTTGTGGTGCTTTAATCTGCTTAGTTTGTGGCAGTTTGTTCACAGCCATGGAAGACTAGAATCCCAGCCGGAGTCCATCACCACTGCCCTGCCATTCCTGCTGTGCCCATTGCTGTGGCTACTGGCTGTCCTCTAAGGCAATACTTGATCGCAGAAATCATGACATCGGAAGAATGACAAGAGGTGTCATTCTTCGACACAAACCCCTTAGAATGTAAATATTCCCTCTGGCTTCTACTGCTAATGGACTGGTGGTGGTCATGGGGAGGAATGGTTTATAGACCTTTGTGGCTTTAGAAAGGAGCAAAAATATCATCGGGGGCCGAGTCTTTCCTGGAAGACTCAACTCATTATGCAAAAACTCTTTTCTTCATGGGTTTCCTGTTTGACACTGCAAGTCTCTGCCGACGGCTTATCTGAATCTGAGGCCGAATGCATCCAAATGACCTGGTGGGTAGTGTAAGTCCTCAGTGAGCTGACAGTATGTTGGGAAAAGCAGACATTAGAAAAGTCACACAAACTTACCATCATAAGTTGTATTGGGTGCCTTAAAGAAAAGACATTGAATTATGAAGGTCTTCCTGAGTAAATAATCCTTGAGATGAGATCAAAAGGATGAATAGGGGTTGGCTAGGCAAAGGGATGATGATGATGATGATGATGATGACGATGATGATGATAATGATGATGATGATGATGATGAGATTCGCTGGGAGTAGGGACAGCATATGGAAATGTCCTGAGGCAGGAAGGGCCATGGCAGTTTTAAGGAACCTAAGGACTGATGAGCTTGTGAGAAGAGCATGTATGAATTGAGGGTGGAGAGATAGGGAGAAGCAAATCTTTCAGGTCCTGTTAGGCACTGCTAAGGATATCAGTGTCACTCAGGTTTTCTCTTTAAAAACATCACCCAGGCTGTGATGTATTGTAGGGAGTAAGGACAGGTGCAGAAAAGCTAGTTGAGAAGGAATTGTAGCAATCCAGACAGAAGGTCAGGATGGCTATGCCTAGGATCATGGTGGTGGAGAAGAAGATAATTCAGATCAAACAAATCTAATTTAGGGATTTTTAATTTTGCCAGTTTTTAAAAATTAAGAAAACATTTTCTGATCATCTCTATCATTCCATGGAGAATTCACACTCATTCATTTACTCCTTTGATAAATGTGTGTACTGTGTTATTTTTATGTGCCAGGCACGATTCTAGGCATGGGAATATAGTAGCAAATAAAAAAGGGCAAAAAGCCCTGCTTCCACGAAGCTTTCAAGGAGGTTAAATAATAAGAAAGAAAAATAAGGAGTATGTGAAATATATTTGATAGTGACAAGTGCTAAGGAGACAGTTAAAGTTGAAAAGGAAGGGATGCCTGGGTGGCTCCCTCAGTTAAGCGTCACACTTCAGCTCAGGTCATAAACTCACAGCTCATTAGTTTGAGCAGTGGGCTCTGTGCTGACAGCTCAGAGCCTAGAGCCTGCTTCGGATTCTGTGTCTCCCTTTCTCTCTGCCCCTCTGCTGTTCACACTCTGTCTCTCTCTCAAAAATAAATAAATATTTAAAAAAATTTTAAGTTGAAAAGGGAGAAAAGGCTATGTTAGAAGAAGATCACATTATGTATGTCCAGACAAGATCTCACTAAGAAGGTGACGTTGGAGAAAAGATCTGAAGGAGGTTAGGGATCAAGGCATGCAGCTCCTGGGGGTCGGGGGGTCAGGGAAGAGGATTCTAGCCAGAGGGAACAGCAAGCACAAAGCCTCTGTGACTGGTGTTTCCAGAGGACGATTATGGCTGGAGAAGAACGGGCAGGGGAATGTATCAGTCATCTACCCCACAAGAATGGTGAGTAACAGGCAACCTCAGAACCTCAGTGACACAATAGCATCTAGTTTTACTCAGGTCTAAAGATTACCTGGTGGTTCTGTTGAGATGAGCTGAGTTTGTCAGGGCTCACCCAGTGCCTGTGCAGTCATCTGCAAGTCAGCACAATTTCGCTGATCTTGTCTGAGCTCCCTTATGACTCTCAGTCTTAGATAAGACAACTGGGTTGACTTAGCTCTGCTCCATATGTCTGTGTGCCTCGCATCTTCCAGTAGGTTGATGTTCTGTTCTCCTATCATAGCAGGAGTATGGGAGGAGGAGGGAGAGGAGAGAAAGGAAAAAAAGAAAGAAAGAAAGCAGAGAGGAAAGAGAGAAAGAGGAGAAGAGAAGGGGAAAGAAAGAGAGAGAGAGAGGAGATGGGGAGGAAGAGTACACAGTACACACAAGACCTGTTAAGGTCTGGGTTCGGAACTGAAACAATTGCACATTCTATTGACCAAAGAAATATATGAGAACAGCTTCATTTCCAAGGATGGAAAACAAATTCCACTTCTTAATGGGGGGACTCTCGAAGTCACAGTGCAAAGGGTGTGAATATAGTGAGGGATGGAAAATGAGGACCAGTTTTTGTCATGAGTCTACCACATCAAACTAGCGGGAGGTAAAGTCAGAGACGTAATGGAATCTAGATGGGTGGGGCCTTGCAGGCCTGCGTAAGTCCTCTGGCTTTTACTCTGAGATGAGAAACCATTGGAGGGTTTCCAAGAGAAGAGTAACACAACCTAACTTCTATTTTAATGGAATCACTCTGGCTCTCAGGTTAATAATAAGAGTGAAGTGGCTGGGGCGCCTGGGTGGCTTAGTCGGCTAAGTGTACGACTTCAACTCAGGTCATGATCTCATGCTTCGTGGGTTCGAGCCCCGCATTGGGCTCTGTGCTGACAGCTAGCTCAGGGCCTGGAGCCTGCTTCAGATTCTATATCTCCTTCTCTCTCCGAACCTCCCCTGCTCACGCTGTCTCTCTCTCTCTCTCTCTCTCTCTCTCTCAGAAATAAATCAAACATTAAAAAAGAAAAAAACAAAGAATAGAGTGAAGTAGGGAAAGCGACAGTGAGAAGGCCACTGCAACAATCCAGGCCAGAGGTAATGGTTGCTTGGCCTGGAAAATAGAAATAGTAGTGTTGAGAAGTGGTCTCCCATCTTGGCTCATGGAAGAGGGAATGAACACCAACATTTTCTTCATATGAGGAGAAATCCAAGGGAGGAAGCTTTCTCCTCTCTCTCTCCTCCCCATTGCTCACCCCTTCTCAGACAAAAAAAGACAAATGTGATTGGCAAGAGCCTGACATTTCCTAGGCCATGCTTCACTAATGGGCAGGGACTTACACTATCTACTGAGAAAACCAGTCCAGAATGTTCCCTTCACTGGAAGTGTGCTGCCAGACAGTGGGCTCTTACTCTACTCCCTGGTAGTTGAGGGTGTGAGGAAGCCCTGGTCCTTACAGCTGCCTGGTGAGTGAACTTGGATTGACTCTGCATACCCAGCTCTCAGATACACACTGACTGAGCAGATCCCAAAGTCTGGTTGCAGTGGGAGTAAGAGGCTTCATTTGACCCCAGCCATGTTCCTTTGTATTCAGAATTGCTGGGCCAGCCAGTGCCCCACTTATCTCCCTTTGTAAGAGTTCCCCCACTGGTGACAGTCAAGAGAGGTGAGTCACAGAACCTGAAGCCCTAACACCAACACCAAGCTCCATTGAGAATTTGCTGCCATGTTAACCCTTGGCATAGTCTTCCTTTCTTTTTTCTGGCTTTAGGATAGTCTTTCTTTATCCCTCTATCCCTTTTTCTGAATCACAGTGATGTCTCTCTTGGTTTCAAGTAACAGAAACACATTTAAGCTCTCTTAAAGACAAAGCTGGAATTTATTTTGAAGAAACAAATGTCTCAGGACCCAAAGGCAGATAGATAGTAGACTTCAGAAATAAACTATAGCGTGCGTGGGTGGCTCAGTGGCTAAGCATCCTGTTCTTGATTTCAGCTCAGGTCATGATCTCACGATTTGTGGGTTTGAGCCCCACATCGAGCTGTCAGCACAGATCTCTCTCCCTTCCCTCTCTATCTGTCCCTCCCCTGCTCACTCTCTCTCTCAAAATAAATATATAAACTTATTTTAAATGTTTTAAAAAAGAAAAATTAACTACTGCCACATGTCAAATGCAGTCAGGACTTTCCCTCCAATCCCCAGAAGAGGTGACCACACGTCCTAGTTTGTGCAGAACTATCCTGGTTTACATCTGCCAGATGTCAACCTCAGGCAGAAACCACACAGTAACTTAAGTAAGGGAAGCTTAGTATAAATATTTTAAATTTTTGATAAAAGAGCAATTATAAGATATAGAAAAATTCTATGTGGTATCCTAACGCTGATAGAGAGTACTTAAGGAGAGACAGATATAAAAGGGGCCCCCTTTCCACAGCTGGAATTGCAACCACTGGATGGCAGGGAGATTTGCCCAGAGCAGAGCTGCTCTGCAATCCATGAGCATGCAGGAAGCAACTCTCTGGGGCACAGACTGGGCACAGAAAATCTGCAGCCAGTGTTCTGGCACATGGGCATGAAGAGAGAGTGGGGTGCCATTGCAGACAGGAAGCCTGGAATATACCATGTCCATGTCAAGACTGGCAGGGGATCACTGGCCAGGTTGGGACTGTAAGGTCACCAGCGGACCATGAGTTCTGCGCCTGTGGCTGAGTCAGAGCACCACCGACTGACAGTGCGGCTGCCACTGCCTGCAGGAAGGCCCCTTCCTCCTGCATTGTCCCTCTAGTACCCTCTACTGAGAAAGGTCTACAGGTATTCTTTGTAGAGGAGAAATGCTTTAAAGGGATTCCACCCATTGCTGCGGAGCCTGTATGGAAGGGTGAATTTGGATCTGAGAGACAATAAATTGCTATCTGATGCAGCTCTCAACCGTACCCTGTACAAATGATTAATTCCCAGAATAGTCAGGTTTGTATAGAAAGAATGTAGAAGAGTAATTCCCAAAGGCGGGGAGAAAGGGGGAAATAAAGAAGTATCATTTACTGGGTAGAGTTTCAGTTTGGAACAATGAAAAATTTCTGGGGATGGATGGTGCTGTTACCCTATATAATGTACTGAATGCCACTCAATTATATACTCACAATCCTACATTTTACATATTCTACCACAGTACCAAAAAAGGTAGTTCATGGTCACTTTATTGGTCTCTTACCTCTGCTCCGCTCTGTACACTGACTTTCTTCTTCTTTTCTCTGTTTCTCATCCACACCCTGGAAAATATGGCTGCCAAGAACTCCTGACCTAAAACGGCTCTTCTTTTCTCAAGAAACCAGCCACACTGAGTCTGGCTCTCACAGCTCCTTCTCGCAAATTCTCATGCAAGTTCTGCAGCTGCTTTGGTCCAGTGCTCACCTTGCCATTGGGCCAGCGTCATCTGATACAGACCAGTTTTCAGAAGTGTTGGTGTGTGGTATTAGGGGTACGATGGAAGAGGGAGAGGAAGGTGTACTGAGCAAACAAGAGGAATCTAATAAAATCATTTAATGGCTCCCCTTCTCTCCCTTCCAGAGCTTTAACTAAATAGGGAAGCCAGGCAAATAAGTAAATATTTTAAAATTCACATTAAAGGGAAACCAGTAAGTAAAATCATTCCAGATCAGTCACATATATTTCCTCCTTCCCACCTGTGCTAGTGGTCTGAATTAATAATAGAAGCATCTGGCCAAATAATCAGATTTATCAAGCTAATTAACCATATATAGTTTCCTAACTAGCCACAAAATGGTAGAAATATATATATATGTATATATATATATGTAAAAGATTTTATATATATATAAAATCTTTATATATATAGTGAGATTTTAAAAGTGTATTATGATTGTCACAGTGATTATCATTTTTTATTTTTGCAGGCACAACTTCTTGAAATGATACGTATTCCCATCAGGTGCTTCAGAGAAGCTCTGGCCTTTTTCTCAACAGGCAATGTGCATTTTGGCACCAGATTATCGGATGGAAAAATACAGGCATTTTCCAAGCCCTAAACACAGAGTGTGCCATCCATTAGTTTGGATTTCTTCCTTAACTATCATCATACTAATATGTGCTGGTTTTTCCAAGAAGAAATCAATCCAAATCTATCTTTGGACTCAGAGTCCCAGAAGCCTGGGTTTTATCACTGGCTGGTCACAGATGCACTGAAAATGGGAAAGTCACCTCCATCTTTGTCTGAATTTCTCCATCTGGCAAATGTAAATTCTGACACTCGCCATCAGATAATGTTTGCAAAATGTTTGATGGTCCTTGCTGGTAGACAGTATGTAATTGCAAACAGTTGGATCATTTTTTTTCTGTCCTAAAAATTCTTCTTTTTTTCTAGAAACTATTTTTAAATTAAAAATGTCACTTAAAGTATGGGCACATGGCAATAAAAATTCAGTTGGTACTAGAGAGTAATTTTTTTTTTAAAGTAAAGGTATTTCTCTATGGCATTCCCCAGAAGTGATAGCTTATGAGTTTCCTATTTTTAATCCTTCTGAGGCAAACTTCCACAACAATAATTTATTATCCCTTTATTTTTGATGTATCAGCTTCAAAGTATAGCTGATGGGTCCCCTTATGAAAGATGAGGAGCTTGGCTCATTTACACTTTCCTTCAACAGCCACTGCCAGATATATTTCATTTTATATTATTCCTTTAGATACATCTGTAGTTTTGTACAATATATTCAACCTTCCACTTCTTGATCCATCAATTTTGGGCAGGATGTCATGATTTACCTCTAAGATAATGAGAGACTTAACAACCTTACCTTTCCCTCCTCCTCTCATGGCCATAGCATTATAGAGTCAGTTCATTGTATAGTTAATTTGCATGGTATAGAATTTATTCTTTCTGATATAATTAATTTTGCTATCTTTTGACCACATTTTAAGTCTAAAAATAGTCAGAATTTGTAATATTTTAATTACATGAATACTATTGATTATAAACTTCATTCCATTCAAATAAAAAAATATATTTATTGATTGCATATGCGGTACCAGCACCGTGCTAAGTGCTAAAGCTACGTCAATGAACAGAACAGAGGAAAATATCCCTGCCTTCACAGAGCTTACGTTTTAATGTGTTATGTGTAGACTCAGAGTAAAAGCGATGCAACTATTTCATTTAACCTGTGCTGATAGAAAAAGAAATGCGCAGGGGCACCTGGCTGGCCCAGTAGGTAGAGCATGTGGCCCTCAGTCTCAGGGTTGTGAGTTCAAGCCCTGATGTTGGGCATGGATTCTACTTGAAAGAAAGAAAGAAAGAAAGAAAGAAAGAAAGAAAGAAAGAAAGAAAGAAAGGCACATATGTAAATTGAGAAGAGGAGGGAGAAGTAGAGGAAGCAAGGTACTGAATTTTTATAATGCATTATTATCATATACCTTCAGTTTTTCACTAAAATAATAATTTAGAATTTACAGCAATTTAGAAGAAATTTATTTCCTCTTGAAGCTATTCTTTCCAAGGCCTCCTCATTGCTAATCTAGTTTGGGCTGCTAATTTTGAATCCTGGTTTTCAATATTATTTTGCTGGGGTTTTTGTTCTTGTTGTTGTTTATTGCATGTGTTTTTGTATTTTTTTTTTTTCTTCCAGTTTTGCTTTGTATTATGCATCTGGGCTTGGGCAATTGTTATTTGTATTACTTGTCTTTCTCTTTTCTTTATCCTTCTGGAATAAATTCTCAAATCATTATTTCACAAAGCATCATATTTCAGATAAGGACTTTACTTTTACCATTTTGCTCTCCCATTTCATTGATAGTTTTTGCTGGGTATAAAATTATTTGTTCAAAATCAATTTCCATTAGAACTTTGACGTGTTCTCTTTCATCCCAGTGGAAAAGTTTGATGCCAACCTGATTTTTACTCCTGCAAGGCTAACTTTTCCTGCTCACTCACCACTACATACGCATGAAGTATTTTTGTCTTTATCCTTGGCTTAAACACATTTCATAAGGATATATTTAAGTGTGAGCATTTTTCATATTACTTGTGCTGGATACCTTCTAGTTCCTTCCATTCATAAGATTCTTATTTGTCTTCAGCTATGGTAAAATTTCTTCCATTATATTTTTAGATAAATTCTTGACCTTTTAAAAATCTTACTGAGTAGATTTATGCCCTTTTCAATTACGTCTCCATATTTTTTTCATTCTTCTCATAATTTATTTCTCTGCTTTTCTGCTCTATGTTTTGGCACACTTATCTAACTAGATGGATTCAGTGGTGAATTCTACCCAAAATTTAAGAAAGAAATCATACCAATTCTCTACCAACTCTTTCAGAAAATAGAAGCAGGGAGTGCTTCCTACCTCATTCTATTTGGCCAGCATAACCCTAATTCCAAAATCAAAGACACGATAAGAAAAGAAAACTATAATATTTCTTATGAATATAGATGGAAAAATCCTCAACAAAATACTAGAGAATTGAATTAAACAATGTATAAAAAAGAATTATATATCATGAATAAGTGGGATTTATCACAAGTATGTAAGGCTGGTTCAACATTTTAAAATGAAGTAATGTAATCTATCATATCAAGAGGCTAAAAAAGAAAAATCACATGATCATATCGATAAATGCAGAAAAAAACATCTGACAAACTCCAATACCCATTTGTGAAAAAATGCTCAATAAACTAGAAATAGAGGGGAACTTTCTCAACCTGATAAAGAATATCTACAAAAACCCGTAGAGTTAACATCATACATAGGGCACCTGGGTGGCTCAGTCAGTTAAGAGTCCAATTTCGGCTCAGGTCATGATCTCACGGTTCGTGGGTTTGAGCCCAGCGTGAGGCTTTGTGCTGACAGCCAGCTCAGAGCCTGGAGCCTGCTTTGGATTCTGTATCTCCCTCTCTCTCTCTCTGACCCTCCCCTGATCACGCTGCCTCTCTCTCTCTCTCTCTCTCTCAGAAACAAATAAAACATTTAAAAAAATTTTTTTAAATCATACTTAATGGTGATAAAATTGAAGACCAGGAACGAGGTAAGGAAGTCCCCTCTCACTACTGCTTTTAAACATTGTAATGGAATTCGTAATTAATGTAATAAGACAAGAAAAAGAAATAACAGGTATAAATTGGAAAGGAAGAAATAAAACTGTCTTTGTTTGCAGATGACATGATTGTCTATGTAGAAAATCAGAAAGAATCAATAAGAAAAAAAATCCTCCTAGACCTAATTACGTGCTTATCATAAGGTTTTAGAATACACAGTTAGTATTAAAAAGTCAATCACTTTTCAATATAGTAGCAATTAACAAGTGGAATTTGAAATTAAAAAGAATGCCAGTTTTATTAGCACTCCCCAAAATAAAACACTTAGGTATAAATCTAACAAAAGCTGGACAAAGTTTATGAGGAAAACTACAAAACTCTGATGAATGAAATCAGAGAAGAATTAAATAAACTAAACTAACAGAGAGACATTCAGTATTGTCAAGATGTTACTTCTTCCCAACTTGATGTATAAATTCAATACAATCCAAATCAAAATCCCAGCAAGTCGTCTTGTGGAAATGGATAAACTGATTCTAAAATTTATAGAGAAGCAAAAAAACTCAGAACAGCAAACACAATATTGAAGGAGAGGAATAAACTCAGACGACTGACACTACCCAACTTTAGGATATACTATACAGCTACAGCAATCAAGACAGTGTGGGATTGGCAAAGGAATAGACAAATAGATCAATGCAACTTAATAGAGACCCCATAAATATATCCAAGTAGATATAGTTAGATGATCTTTGGCAAAAGAGTAAAAGCAATATAGTAAAAGATAGTCTTTTCAACAAATGGTGCTGGACCAACTGGATAACCACAGGCCAAAAAAAAAAAAAAAAGAATCTAGACACAGACCTTACACTCTTCACAAAAACTAACTCAGAATAGACCAGACACCTAAATACAAAATACAAAACTAGAAAACTAGAAAATAATTGGAGAAAACATCGATCACCTTGGGTATGACACAACACCAAAGGCATGATCCATGAAGAAATAATTGATATGCTGGACTCCATTAAAATTCAAAACTTGACCTTTGTGAAAGATAATATCATGGGAATGAGAAGACAAGCCACAGCCTGGGAGAAAATATTTGCAAAATACATGTCTGATAAAGGATTATTATCTGAGATATGCAAGGAAGTCTTTAAACTCAACAATAAGAAAACTAACAACCAGATTAAAAAATGGCCAGACTTTAACAGACACCTCACCAAAGAAGATACTCAGATAGCAAATAAGTATATGAAAAGATGTTCCACATCATATATTAGTAGGGGAAGGAAAATTAAAACAACAATGAAATACCAGTACATACCTATTAAAATTGTCAAAATCCAGAATACTAACAATACCAAATGCTGATGAAGATATAGAGCAACTGAGACTCTCACATGTATTGCTTGTGAGTGCCAAATGGCACAGTCACTTTTGAAGATGGTTTGGCAGTCTCTTATAAAACTAAACACACTCTTACCAAATGAGCTCATTGGTATTTACCCAAAGGAGTTAAAAAATTATGTCCACACAAAAACGTTGTGCACAGATGTTTACCACCTCTTTATTCATCACTGTCAAAACTTGGAAGCAACAAAGATGTTCTTCAGTCGATGAATGGGTAAATAAACTGTGGTATATCTAGACAATAGGCATTACTCGTGCTAAAAAAAAACAACCTATCAAGCCATGAAAAGAGATGAAGGAAACTCAGATGATATTACTAAGTGAAAGAAGCCAATCTGAAAAGGTTATATACTGCATGGACACCATATGACATCCTGAAAAAGGCAAAATTATAGAGACCGGGAAAAGATCAGTAATTGCCAGGGGTTTGGGGCCAGGGAGGGAGGGGTGAATAAGTATGGCATTGAAAATACTCTGTATTCTGATAGATATATGTCATTATGTGTTTGTCCAAACTCAGAGAAGGTATGACATCAAGAGTGAACCCTGATGTAAACTCTGGGCTTTGGGTGATTATGACTTATCAGTGTAGGTTTATCAGTTATACCATATGTACCACTTTAGTGGGAGATATGATAATGGAGAAGGCTACATATTTGTGGGGGCTGGGAGTATATGGGAACTCTGCATTTTCCTCTCAATTTTTCTCTGAACCTTAGACTGCTCTTAAAACATTGCCTTTATTTAAAAATTATGCTAATTACAAGAAGCCAGCCACAGAAGATGAATATTGTATGATTCCACTTATATGAAATGTTCAGAATAAGCAAATCTGCAGACAGAAAGTAGGGTAGTGGTTGCCTAGGGCTGGCAGAATCGTAGGTTTAGGGGTGATGGATAAAGGGAGCACAGTTTCTACTTGGTGATGAAAACATTGTAAAATTGATTGTGGTGATGTTTGCACCAACTCTCTAAAATCCACTTACTTGCATACTTCAAAAAGATTGAGTCAGGAGGCTGTCTTAAACACGGTTTAAGAACATAGACTTTGGAATTAGCCTGACCTGAGTACAAATCCTGACTTCACACTACATACCGGTTGTGTGACTTCTCACGCAGTTCTCTCTGAGCCTCCATTTCCACATCTGGAAAATACAAATAAAGTTATCAATCTCTCTCTCTCTAACAAACACACACACACACACACACACAAATGCACACACACGCACACGCATGCACACACATGCACACGCATACACACACTCCTCAGAGAGTCTGGACAGTATCCTGAAGAACCAGGGCAGTGGAAGTCAAAGGAAGCCCTCTCCCCTGTAACAGCACTCACCTCACTGGGCACCATGGCAAAGAGGTAGCTCCCTGTTGCCATCCTCGCCTCGCGAAGGAAAGAAAAATCTAATTCGGTGAGAGACCAACTGATTGTCACCTTCTCTTGGCCCTTTCTTTCTCTGTGAGTTCAGTCAATTCCAGACCCATGTCCGTAAAAGCCCTCCCTCAAATTTGAAAAAAATGGATAGGGGGTGAAAGAGAGCAAGAAATGAACTTTAAAAATCTCTGAGCATCCTAATGTTATAGCAAAGGTCCCCGGTGCACTGTAGACAAGGATTGGACATTTATCAAGTACAAACTGCAAGCTAGGATGAATTACTTCATTGGATGTGGAAATTACAAGTGGTACTTAAATGCTAGCTGCTTTTGGCACGGACGAAGTGGATTAATCATTATGGTGTAATATAAAGTCCAGATGAAACAAAGTCAGCCCAGCAATTTTAGCTGGAGAGGACAGTGTAAACACTACAAAAACAACCAGGCAAAAAAAAAAAAAAAACAAAAACTGGAGAGCAGCCATTTCCAGAGCCACTCAGGGACCAGTTTTCCTAGAGAATGTTTTATCTCAAGCCAAGTGGACCTAAGATTAAAACCCTAAGATTAAAGCCTCTTGTATCTACTCATCCATGGTTATCAATAAAGGACCACTAATCCATGGGAAAAGTATCCCAACTCCTTTTTTTTTTTTAACTTACTTCACTCTGATCTATAATTGACTCTTACTGAGAAGACAACAAGGAAGCCGTGACTAATATTTGGGCAGGAAGCAAATCCACCCTATCAGTAAAAAACTAGAACTAGCCATCAGGGGTGGTTAATTCTAAGCAAGATGATAATGATGACATAGAGTCATGAAATTTCCAAACTAAAGGGAAAGTAAGAATATTAAACATGATGTGCCAATACAATGATTCTAGCAAACACTTATCAAGAACTTATTATGTCCGGGAAATATTCTAATAATTCTCACATTTTAACTCATTGAATCCCATGCATAACTCTATAAGGTAGGTACAATCAATATTGCCATTATTCAGGGGTGCTTAGGTGGCTGCGTTAGTTAAGAGTCTTACTCTTGAGGTGCCTGGGTGGCTCAGTCAGTTAAGCATTTGACTTCGGCTCAGGTCATGATCTTGTGGTCTATGGGTTTGAGCCCCGCGTCAGGCTCTGTGTTCACAGCTCAGAGCCTGGAGCCTGCTTTGAATTCTGTGTGCGTGTCTCTGTCTGCCCCTCGCCACTCATGCTCTGTCTCTCTCAAAAATAAACATCAAAAAAATTTTTTTAAAAAGAGTCTTACTCTTCATTCAGCTCAGTCATGATCTCACAGTTCATGGGGTTGACCCCACATCAAGTTCTTTGCTGACAGCATGGAGCCTGCTTGGGATTTTCTTTCTCCTTTTCTCTCTGCCCTGTCCCCACTCATTCTCTCTCTTACTCTCTCTCTCTCAATAAATAAATAGACTTAAAAAATATTACCATTATTCAGAAGAGAAAACTAAGGATGGAGACCAACTCTCTCATTGGGCACTTCTCAAAACTGAGGCCAAAGGTAGTGAGGGAACTTGCATAAAGTTACTGAAGTTTGTTGTATTTCCTTCAAACATCCTTCAAAATTCTTTACCTTCTTCCTCCTCTTCACTCCATTTCAGGTGCTCAATTCTCTCTTTTTCTAAATAAAGAAACCCATTTTCAGAAAAAGATCCTATATTAGCCATCTACCCCTTAGTTGTCAAGGCCACTAACATCCAAATGATGCTGATGTCAAATTCAATGTTTACTTCCCCATGTTCCTCTTATTTGTGGCATCAGCAGCAATTGACATAATCAATCTCTCTTTCCCTTCGTCCTTGGAAATCTTTTCTTCCTTTGGTTTCTGGTACACTATTCTCTCCTAAATTTCCTTCTACTTCAGTGGTTGCTACTCCGTTGTCTCTTTTATTGGTTCTTTCTCTTTTCCCTGACACTAAGCCTGGGACTTAGTTATTGGATCTCTTCTCTTCGAGAACTACACTCACTCCCTTGGTGATTCCCTCTAGTCACATGCTTTAAGTATGACTACTTACTAATTTTCTGAGACTAATTTGTCTCAGAAGCTCGGATACATATATTCTACTTGACACATATATCTACTTGACACCCCCACTTGGATATCTAAGTGCCGTCTCAAACACACTATAACCAAAACCAAAGGTGTGATTCCTTCTATCAAACCTGCTTTGCCCAGTCTTCCCTACATCCATAAATGGCAACTCTCCCCTTCCTGTTGCTTAAGTCAAGAATCTTGAAATCATCCTGATTCCTCCCTTTATCCCATATTCATTTGAACAAATTCTGTGGCTCTACTACTAACTACACCTACAGTTCAGTGCCTTCTTGCCATCTTCATGACTATTGCGCTGGTCTGGTACAAGTCTTTACCATCTTGCCTGGATTGTTCTAACAGTATCCTAATTGCTCTGGTTTTCCAACTCGGCCCCGCTGCAGCAGCTAGGGGGCTCTTTTAAAAGAATAAGTAAAAACACTCCAATGGCTTCATGTGTCACTCAAATGAAGGAATGACCAAATTCCTTCACTGGTTCGTAGGCTCTTCATGCTTTGCAAATGTTTTAACCCCACCCAAATATTTCTCTGACATCTCTGCCTTATAACTTCTTTTAGCTCACTTGCTTTTGGCCTCTTTGTTGTTCTTGAATTGAGTCATGTCCCTACCTTAGGGTCTTTGCATGTGCTACTTTTCAGTCTGGAACACTTTTCTCCAGATATGTGCATCCACTCTTACTTTATTTAATTTTTGCTGTGCTCAAAACTCACTCTATTAGAGAAGCCATCTACTGCAAATAACAACACAGCATTTCTGTATTCCTGATACTTTATGTCTTGATTTATTTTAAGCCTTAGCAATTATGATACTTGATTATTATATGTTAAGTTGTTTACTGTTGGTCGATCCCAACTAACTATGAGCCACATGGCCACATGAAGTCAGAGATTTTAGGGTTTTTTTGTTCACTATAATACCCCCAGCACTGAAACAATGCTTGACACTATTGAGTGAATGAATGAATGAATGCATGGATGAATTACATTAAATCAGATTGTTACCTATGGTAATTAAGACTTATCTCTCATTGGAGAAATAAAGGAATCTCTCCTATCAAAGAACTTAAAGACTTCGATATGGTGAAGGTGAATGTATCCATGACATTATTCTTTATGAGGTCCCTGACTCTGTCCTCATATGGATTTATCCTGATAAAATTTCTTTAAGGATTCATTTAAAAATTAAAATTAATGATAAAAGAATGACTATATTGCTTTAGTTCATTCATGGACAGGGCTCTTTCAGGCATTAAAATAAGTTGGTCATAATGTCCATTGGCTTCTTGACTAGTCTTTATGCCACCTGTTTGCTATAGGAAGTCTTTCCCCTTCACGACCCTTAGGGCAAAACGTGAAGAATCGGGGAATAATGGCCACAGCTATTCTCTGGGAACGGACTTAAAGGCTGTATCCCTTCCTTTAAAAAGCACACCACACACACCCACTCCTAATACAAATACAAGAGCCATGAGTCTGACTGCCATGGAGACCCAGCTGCACCACAAACCTCATGCCAGATGAACAGAAGGTTAAAGGAAGGAATCTGCTGAAAAGGCCAAAAGTTTGGTTTGCTTACAGACTATTTTTTGTAACCTTTGCCCATTCAGCAGTTGTTAGTCACTGTTTTGTTTCTCTCCTTACTCCACAATATTGTTCAGGGTCAAGCATCGATCAGTGACTTATCTTACCCTTCTTGTTTTTTGGGTGTTTAATACAGTTGTGCTTGGCTAGGATAAACAGAAAAGGAAATTTGCATGAGTTCCTGTATCCAAGGAAAGGGGGAGCTGTGGTGATGTCCCACCCATGTCCCCTTCATCTATTCTGAAGGTCACCGGCCAGAAGTTCCCACACACTTTGGTGGATTCCTGTGACTCTCCCCCCTAGAGCACTGTCTGGTTTTAAGAGGAGGCTCTAAGGACTGGAGCAGACCGAAAATACTGGGAGCAAACAGTCTAGGAGCTGCCTTCAACCAATGAGGATGGAAGTAGGTAATGAAGAATTCGGCTTTTTGTTCTCCCACAGGGGCAGTTCTTGGGTGTGTTACATCTATTCTCTTATAACGTCCCCAGAAGTATTAAGCCCCAGTCACCCACAATTCATTAACCCACGAGTTGCTGGCTTTACTCCTTTTATGTCTACTTTTCCTATTCCCACAATGTTCTTCGTAGAATCACTTCCCAAATAAATTACTTGTACTGAAATTTCTTTTCTCAGATTCTGATTTGGGGGGATCCAAACTGAGATAGGGCCATATTTTGCTACCTGAAGTGGCCTGGGCCTACATCTGCTCTTAAGGAGAGCAAGAATTTGGGATACAGAATTTCTGGCAGCCATTGCTGCCACCTAGAAATTGTCACTGCGCAACACGAAGCAATATCACAAGGCTGAAACTGGTAATGTATCTTATCATTTGGATAATAATAAAATTACTTGTCACTTAGTAAATACCAAAGAAATGATACTTGATTTTTTCACTTACTTTCTTGACTTAATATGTAAGTTATCAATATGAATAACATAGTAATGCAGGTTATTGTTTGAATGGTAATCAGATTCATTGTTTGTTATAGGGTACTTTTAAGAATTAATGATCATTTACAAATTTAATCTATTGAATTTTATAAATGTGTTCAAGAATGAGGAAGCTTTAGAAAAAAATACTCCAGATATCTGCATAAAGATTCTTTTGAGGGGGACCTGGCTGGCTCAGTCAGTAGAGCATATGACTCTTGAACTTGGGGTTATGAGTTCAAGCCCCACTTAAAAACAAAAGTTACTTAAAACTAAAATCTTTAAAAAAAAAAAAAAGTTTCCTTTGAATCTTTGGTAAGTACTGGCTACACATACAAAGAGGGAAATTGCACAAACTGTTCAAAGAATACTTGGGGGGGGAGGGCAGTTTGCATAGAGATGAAGGTTTTCAGACTTGATCATCTATGGTGGAGAATCTTTGGACATTCTTCTCAAGACCTACTTTTGACCTACTTCTCAAGAATCCCTGGGACATTTAGCAGGGATTCTTGAGAAGCAGGTCACACTTTAAAAGTAGGACACAATTCCTGGAGTGAAAACTATTTTAGCACAACTTAGAAAAGCTTAAAGATAGTCCTCAGAGAGATTACTTTGATTTGAGAGTGATGTAACTGTCTATGAATACAAAACACAACCCTCTTTAAAAGAACATAACAAAATCCAGACACTCGAGAATGTACAATTTAAAATGTACGACTGTGCCATGTACAATTCACAGACCTGATAAGTTTTTCTTTTGCTAGTTATAGTAAGAAGGAGGAAAATATGATCTCTAACCAGGAGAAAAGACAATAGAAACAGATCTTGAAATAACAGAAATGCTGAAATTAACAGATGATAGATAACAGTTATTAATATTATGTTCAAGTATATAAAGACATGAAAATGTGAGAAGAGAGATGGAAGATATAAAAAATAAGTTAGAGTGTACTTCAGGGGTGGAAAAATTAAGTATTTGAAATGAAAAAACCCACTGGATAGGATGGACAACACATTTCACACTGCAGAAGAAAAGACTAATGACTTTGTAAAGACATAGCAATAAAATCTATCCAAAATGAAGCAGAGACAACAACAACTTTAAAAAAATGAACAAAAGTTCAGTGACCTGTGAGACAGTATCAGGAATTCCAAGATATATGTAACTAGAATCCCAGAATAAGGAGAGAGAAAGAAAGGGAAAGCAAATACTTTGGAAGAATCAATGGCCGAAACAGTTCCAAATTTGGTGAAGACTGTAAACCCACAAATCCAAGAAGGTCAAACCACCTCATACAAGATTTCACACACACATACTAATACCCACATACACAGTGATGTCAAGCACATCATAAAGTGCTGAACACCAATGATAAAGAAAAAATATTTTAGCAGCTGCCAAAGAAAAAGGATAAGTCTATACAGAGAAACAAAGCTAAGAATTATTCATACCTGTGGTCAGAAACTACATAAACTGGAAAAAAGTGAACTAAAATCTTTAAATTACTAAAAGAGGAGGAGTGCTGGAGTGACTCAGTCAGTTGAGCATCCTACTCTTGATTTCTGCTCAGGTCATGATCCCAGGGTCATTGGAGGGAGCCCTGGATCAGGCTCTACACTGAGCATGGATGAAGCTTGCTTGAGATTCTCTCTCTCTACCTCTGCCCAACCCCACCCTATTCACATGCACATGTGCTTTCTCTCTCTCTAAAAATATAAAATAAGCACCCGAGTGGCTCAGTCAGTTAAGCATCTAACTTCACCTAAGGTCATGATCTTGCAGTTTGCAAGTTCGAGCCCTGTGTTGGGCTCTGTGTTGACAGCTCAGAGCCTGGAGGCAGCTTCAGATTCTGTCTCCCTCTCTCTCTACCTTCCCCTGCTAATACTCTGTCTCTCTCTCTCTCTTTCTCTCTGAAAAATAAACATTAAAAATTATTTTAAAAAATAAATAAAATAAAATACTGAAAGAGGAAAAATATTGTCAACCTAGAAATCCATATGTAACTAAAATATTCTTCAAAATATGGTCAATATGTTTTAGACAAAAGCTGTGACAATTCGTCATCAAGAGAACTACATTACAAGAAAGTTAGAAAAAAAGTTGCTCAATAGGAGATAATGACACAAGATGGAAATATGGATTTATTTAAAAGAATTAAGAGTATCAACAATAATAAATATGTAGATAAGTATAAAATTTTTCTCATTTTAAAATGTCTTTAAAATATAATTAACCTTTTACAGTATAGTAACAATAATGTGTTACAGTATTAATAACAATAACATGTTCTATGCTTTATAACATTATCTCCTATTGAGCAATTTTTTTTTCTAACTTCCTTCAGAGAGAGAGACAGAGTTAGCTCAGTTGGTGAAGCATCTGACTTCTGCTCAGGTCATGATCCCATGGTCCATGGGTTCGAGTCCCACATCAGGCTCCGTGATGACAACTCAGAGCCTGGAGCCTGCTTTGGATTCTGTGTCTTCCTCTCTTTCTGTCCTTCCCCCACCAACACTGTCAAAAATGAATAAATGTAAAAAAAAATTTTTTAACTAATAAATGCATGAAAAAATGCTTAACATCAATAATAAATAGGAAAATTCTAATTATATATAAATTCTAATTTTACACTTTTATACTACTACAAACCCATAAAATGACCAAGAGTACTGACAAATGTAGAGCAAATGCGGAGCAAATGTGGTGCAACTGTAATTCTTATCTGTTGCTGGTGAAAAAGCAAAATAGACAACCACTTTGGAAAACAGTTTGGCAGTTTCTTATAAAGTTAAATATACACTTACCATACATCCAAACCAACAATTCTAGGTATTTCCCTAAGAGAAATGAAAACATTCCACAATACACACAAATGTACACAGATTTTCATGGCAACTTTATTCCTGTCAGCTCAAGCTGGAAACAATCCCAAATGTCCATCAACAAGTGAATGGAGGGGGCGCCTGGGCGGCTTAGTCGGTTAAGCATCCGACTTTCGCTTAGGTCATGATCTCGCGGTTCGTGGGTTCGAGCCCCGCGTCGGGCTCTGTGCTGACTGCCAGCTCAGAGCCTGGAGCCTGTTTCAGTCTGTGACTCCCTCTCTCTCTGACCCTCCCCTGCTCACGCTGTCTCTCTCTCTCTCTCTAGAAATAAAAAAAAAATCATTTAAAAAAAAAAAAACAAATGACTGGATAAAGAAATTGTACTATACTTACACAATGGACTAGTACTCAATAATAAACAAAAATGAACTATTGATATCCACAGCAGAATGGATGAATCTCAAAAACATTATTCTGAAGGAAAGAAGCAAAGCGCAAAAATATACATACCATATGATTCCATTTTAAAACTTGATATGTGTTTTGAGTGCCTTTTAATCTACGGATTACTACTCCTCCATTCCCCTCTTAAAGAAACTAGGACATTTGAACTACAGTTCCCCACAGTGGATTTTGCTGATTCTACTCATGATGCAGTTCAACATGACCCATGCATTTCTTGCAAATTAGAAGCTAGATCCAGGGACTTGATCTGACTCAGATTTGGAATAAAAGGATGGCATGTTTCTTCAGCAAGAGACACATAATGTCTAGTTATTGTTCTTTTATGAACTTAGCAAAATGATGATGTTTTAATTTTATCATTTTCTGGTTGGTATAATTTTATAAAGAGAAGCTTCTCTTCATCTGCTATCTAATGTTTCAATGGTGCAGTCCTTAAAGAAAAGCAAGGATAAGGTTTTGATTCTTTCCTTTTATTTAACCTGCTTTCAAGATAATCATTCAGTTGCTTATTATCCAAAAATACCACTAAAAATGTATGGACTTACAACATCTAATGGGTCCAGTCCATTGCAATTCTTATCCTTCTTGAAATTCAAATTGTGCTATATTTGGCAGTAAGATGTGAGAATGGAATGGAATGGAATGGAATGGAGTGAGAGCCTCTTTAAGTTGGCTTCTGAGTCATTTTGACATAACCCTAGTGGTCTTTGTTTTTTGATATCTGGTATGTCAAGATGTTCCAAGTTATCTTGTTCATTTCCTGCCCCACACCCAGAATCAGCCATTTCTTCATGAAATACTATTTTCTTTGAATAGGAAATGACATTTCAAGACTACAACCTGAATATAGGTATGAATAATGTTACTGGTTGGTCATTGCTTCTAGACCTCTTCAGTGGATAGACTAGATAGATAGATAGATAGATAGATAGATAGATAGATAGATAACAGATGGAAAGATAGATAAATAGATAATAGATGAGAGAAAGAAAGAATTTAAAAAAAGAAAGAAAAGGAAAATATTGTGAGTTTATGCTTTATTCTCGTATTTCCAATTAAATTCAGAAACACCTTTTTTTTTTTAACTTAACTTAACTTCCTCTATATCACGTCTCTGTCTCCTTCCTTCTATATTGATAATTCTGGTTCTCAAAAATACAGCGGAAAATACAATGAGAACATCCCACAACTATTCATTTGCCTTAACTCAAATGACACACGTAACAGTCACAGAAAAATAATGGTAATATTACTATGACCACTTATGATTATTAGAAATCAGCTTAAAATGGTTTGCATATGTAATCCCTATTTTTCTACAATTTTTAATGCATATACATGTAACCTTTTCACGTACTACCCAGGTTCATATCTATTCTAAAGCCAAGACATGGGTCTCAAGCCCAGTAAGGATGACTGCTATTCACTTTTGCTGTCTTACAGTTTCTCCTCATGAAAAAACCAAACATGATTAGGGTACATTTTCCTGATATAATCCCGTTTGGATATCTTTTTCTTTATAATCATGCATCATTTTTTGAATAGATCATCTTTTGCCTACTGTCCACAATGCTATCTCTATTATATATGAACTTGGCATATATGTGAACATCTATTTCTGAGGTCTATTTGTCTATCTCTGTGCCAACACTGCATATTCTTACTTACTATAGCTTAATAATAAGTGGTAATATTTGGTAGAGCAAGTGTCCCTCTCTGGTAGAAACAAACAAATTCTCTCTGAGGAAGCAAATTTTACAACTGTTAAGGAACAAAAATTCACCTGAGAAAAATTTAAAGATATAATTGGTTTATTAATTGATTCATGAATTGAACACCATCCCATCTAACAAGCAGAGGGGAGCTCTGGGGAGCTCTATAAAATGAAAGGATTTCATAGGCAGAAATGGGGCAGAACAATTAGCAAAAGAAAAGAAAGGGTTATTTCAGGCAAGGTCACCTTCCCTTAGAGGGAAGGACAGGGCATTTTATTAAATAGATTTCCTCATCTTTTGGGGGGTAAGTAAAGAGGATCCATGTGACAGATTGCCTCATTGCTGCTGACCAGAAAATTCTGGACTGACTGGTTAAGGCTACATTTCTGGAGAAGGTTGAAACTGCAATTGGATTAGGTATTAAGCCCCAGTTGGTGCCTTTGTCCAGCATAACTGACTCCATTCTGGGCTTATGGTTTTCTGTTTTAACACAAACCTCAAAGAAACCCCATAGTTAAGGTTCTATGTTCCATGTACTCACCAAAATATTACTGCACACAGAGAAAATACACAACCAAAAATGAGATTCAACAAAAATAGCAAACCACAGAATCAAGCCTGCAAAAACTGATATTATAATTATCAGATACCAAATACATAATTAAAAAATAAATATGTATAAATTAGTCTATATAAAGGAAAAGAGTTAGAAAAAAACATTCTGGAAAGAATTTACAGAAGTGAAAATTATAATAACTGAAAGTAGGATCTGGATCAATTAATTCAACATTATATTAAACACAGTTAAAGAAACAATTAGTGATTTGGAAGTTAAAGCTGAAGTTACACATAATGTGGGACAGAGACAAGGCAAAGGGAAATATGACAAAGGGATTCAGAAACGAGGAGAGAAGAGTTAGCAGATCCAACTACATATAATCAGAGTTCTAAGAAGAAATAATAATGGGGGACACACAATATTAAAAGACATAATGACTGAGTGTTTTCCAGAAGGGATTAAGAACACCGAACCTCAAACCAAGGAAGTTCCCCAAATTGCCAAACACCATAAGTAAAAAGAAATACACATGAGTGACAAATTCAAAACAATGAAAACACAGAGAAGATAAAAGAAGCAGCCAGATGGAAAAAAAAAATTAAAAAAGAGAGAGAGAAGACATTTACAGTGACTGATAGCTGACTTCTCAGAAACAACAGTAGAGGGGCGCCTGGATGGCTTAGTGGGTTAAGCATCCGACTTTCGCTTAGGTCATGATCTCGCGGTTCGTGGGTTCGAGCCCCGCATCGGGCTCTGTGCTGACTGCCAGCTCAGAGCCTGGAGCCTGTTTCAGTCTGTGACTCCCTTTCTCTCTGACCCTCCCCTGCTCACGCTGTCTGTCTGTCTCTCTCTCCTAGAAATAAATTTTAAAAAATAATAAATTTAAAAAAAATTAAAAAAAAAAAAAAAGAAACAACAGTAGAGCCCAAAAGAACTGAAAATACATTTTAAGAGGACTATAAGAAAACAACTTTCAACCTGCAATTCTATACAGTTAATCCTCAGACAACATGAGTTTGAGCTACACATGTCAACTTACATATAGATTTTTTATAGTCCAATACTATATAAATGTATTCTCTTCCTTATGGTTTTCTTAATAGTGTTTTCTTCTCTCTAACTTTCTTTATCATAAGAATACAGTGTATAATGCATATAGCATACATAATATGTGTTAATCAACTATGTTATAGGTTAGGCTTCTGGTCAACAGTAGGCTATTAGTAGTTAAATTTTGGGGAAGTCAAAAGTTATACCCAGATTTTCAACTGTCAGCACCCCTAACTCCTGTGTTTTTGAAGGGTCAACGGTACTTAGTTATATAATAATTGAAAAATAAAGCCAAAATAAAGACATATTCAGACACAAGTCCAAAATGGTTTACTATCAACACATCTTCCCAAAAGGAATGTCCAGTGAAGGTATACCATTTCAAAAGGATGATCTGTGATATATGGACATGGAAAGCATAAATATCAGCTGTGTACAATGGCAAAATTAATGTCTAATTGGTGAGGCTACATATCAAGAGAGGATAGCATATAGCTTAGGGAGGGTGATGATTGGCTTGAAACATTTGAAGACCTATGTGGCTTAGTCGGTTAGGAATCTGACTTTGGCTCTGGTCATGATCTCACTGTATCTCGGAACATATGGTTCTGAAGAGGAGTAAAATTATTTAATATGTTAATGCATGCTAAAGGATACCATTAAAGAGATAGAAATAGCTGTAAATGTTAACTTTTATCATTATTATTGTTATTATGGTTGTAATTATGTTCTTAGAGAAGAAAAAGAATGAAAGAGAGTGAGAAAAACAGAAGGAAAGGATTCTTTAGTCAAATCAGTTTTTCTTAACCAAAACAGATTTCCCGCTCGATTTCTCTAATTTTTTTCTCAGCTGATGGGCATCATGAATCCCCAGACAGAGCCTGTAGAGGGTGTGCAAAATTTTGTTTATTTGATATCAGAACCTTTAGCTCATTAAATAATTATTAATATCTTGAGAAACTTGCAGATTAGAGAACACCTTTTAAACTGAATGCGAATCAACTACAGCTTGATTTGCCTATTTAAGGGACTGATATAACCATGTGGGCCTGAAGAGAGTAACAGACTGGAATAACAAGGTCAATGTCAGAAAGACCTCAGGTCTGAGAAAAGAAGACATTAAGGAAGAGTTGAAAATACTATTGTACAATGATACCAGGAAGGATGGGACATATTGCAAGTTATTAAACTGGAAGAAAAAAATTAAAGCACCACCTAGCAAATAGGTTGGAAAGCTGCTGGAAGGCTGGCGGAACATCTGGGAACACTGCCAAGCAGTTCTGGGGAAGAGACTTGGCACTAATTGTGGCCTTGTGTTCTTTGTGAAAGAAAAAAAGATTATTTTATAAGTCATAATACACTACCTAGGAGCCAAATTGCCAGTTAAAATTCTATTTGCAAGCAGGTGTAAGGTTTCAATATAGCTTTCACCTAGCATCATACAATACTGCCTCTTTGTAATCAAATATGATGCCAACTATCTTTTGAGCTCCACTTTTGATGTTTCAAATGTTCAGAAAAATAGTAGGTTAAGAATGTCTGTAATTATAATGGAATCTTATGTATCTACTCTAAATGCAGCTGTTTCGTTTGTACAGTCCAGAGGAAATACATCACCACATATAGAAAGGGGACTTTGCTCTTATCAACTCAATTATCTCCTCTAGAAGTTAACATTTTATTTTTTTAAATGTTTTTAATGTTTATTTATTTTTGAGAGAGAGAGAGAGAGAAAGGACAGAGAGATAGAGGGAGACACAGAATCCAAAGCAGGCTCCAGGCTCTGAGCTGTTCGAGCCCTGAGTCAGGCTCTGAGCTGTCACCACAGAGACTGACGCAAGGCTTGAACTCACAAACAGTGAGATCATGACCAGAGCCAAAGTCAGATTCCTAACCGACTAAGCCACATAGGCACCCCTCGAAGTTGACATTTTAAATGGATCCAGGCAAAGAGAAAGGTGAAAGGTATTTGGTGGCTAGCTTTTTAAATTCTATGCTCTGTAGTATCTTTTGTAAAAAGTCTGTAATGCTTAAATTGCCATTGATGTAATGTAATCTCATTGATGCTTTATGTGACTATCCATACACTAGACTTGTTTTCTCTGAAGACTTAAAGAAATCTGGAGGCATCAATCTTCACATTCGTCATGGTGGAAGGCCAAAAGAGCAAGCCAGATCTGAGCTGGTCTGGAAAACTCTGGTAAGTGGAAAGGAGAGATGCATTTCACCTTCGTCTCCATGACTGGACTGCCCTTGGTGCTTTTTTCTCTTACTCTCCAAATCCTAATAGGCTCAGGGCCTGCCTCCACCATGAAGCCTCCCTTGATATCTCTGGTCCATCTTAATCTTTTTTTTTTTTTTTTCCTGAAGGAAAAGCCAGTATCTCTTGTTCTCTTCAAGAAAGCACTCAAATCCTACCGCTGTTCATTGGGCCTTCATTATTATAAGACTTTCTCCTGTAAACAAAGACATTCTTCCAGGCATAGCCAACCCTTATGTTTCTTCTTCTAAGTTTATTCATTTATTTTGAGAGAGAGAGAGAGAGCGTGGGCATGCAAGTTGGGAGGGTGGAGAGGGGGAAGGTGGAGAGGAAGAGGTAGAGAATCCCGGGGCTGGAACTCACAAACCCTGAGATCCTGACCTGAGTGGAAATCAAGAGTTAGACTATTAACCAACAGAGCCACCCAGGTCACCGGGGGCAGCTCTTGTATTTCTGATTCTTGTTCAATTCAGTGCTGGGTTTATGGTCAGTGGCCCATAAATACTTGTTAATAAAGTAACTAATGAAAGAACCTGAGAAGTCAACTGCTTAGGAAACGATTATTCTGGCTGCTCCCCGACAGCAGGGAGGTTCAGGGTTATCTGCAGTTTGGGGATGTCTTGTATGTTATCATTTTTGGCATCCATTTCGAAAGAGTTTAAGGAAACACGCTGCTCCAGGGAGCGCTTGTTTCTTATCTGTGCTTAGGATCCTATTGGACCAAAAGCAACCAAAGGGCCTTTCCCAGGGAGCCACAGCTCTCTCTGTGACAAGGAACTGCCGTGGGGCAGGGGGAGGGAGTGGAGCTGGAGACACAGCTCTATTTTTCAGTTCTCCTTTGCCCTTTAGCCACCACACCTTGCTGTCCTGTTTGTTTTCCTAACCCCAACACCTCACTTCCTTGTATATTTGTATCTTAACTGCTTCAAGGTGGGGATTTTGAAAAGTTTACCATGTAAGCTCCTCCCCCAGGGCTCTGCAAAGTCAACAGGAGGCATGTTGACGATAGCTGTTTGCTCTCCACACACAGGGTTTGCAGAAAATTGGAGGCCAGACCCCTGCCTCTTCTTGCGGCTCGGGAGGCCTCGGCTGCAGTGCTGATGGCCCAGGGTCTGCGCTGAAGACACGCGGAACAGGCTCCGTGAATGCGATGCCCACTAACGCGGACGAGCAGCCACGGCACCGGCAGCTGGAATGGGGAATTCTTTATTCTCAGATCCTTCCTTCGCTGGTTTCCTTTTACATAACTTCCACGTCTTTCAATTACGTGCACTTTGAGGGAGCCCTAGGGCCCTCCTAAACCATACAGGTGTGGAATTTTAATAAAACACGACTTATTAAAATCTGAGTTTACAAAATTGGTAAATTATGGAGATGGATTATTTTTACCGCAAAAGGATTTTGTGATCAAATTCAGGTTCCCTTTTATTAATCCATAATTCTCCTAGTGCACGTAATAACATCACATTGTGGATTTCTTCAGAAGCAGCCCATGTACCCTGCCACAGTACATCACTGCAGGTAAAAAACCATGCTCTTTGACTTCAGCAGGACCTAGATTTGAGACTAGAGCCCTAACACTTAGTTGCTTTGCATTTGCATACATTTCTTACCCTCTCAAAAATACAAATTAAAATTGTTGCAGGTGTTAAATGAGATAGCATAGTTCAAAGACTTACCACACAGTAAGGGCTCCCTGTTTTAGTGAGCAATTCTTTGTCTTCTTATTAAACTATTTATAAAGGCTGGTTGACCCACATCTGGTTTAAATGCAGGGTTTTTTTATGTCTTGTGTGTGTATTAGATCTACCTTTGTTGCTGTGACTTGCTTCCATGACCATTCTGTCAGTTTCCTGTCCTGCCAAGTGGTTTGGGTTGTATGGCTCTGGGATTGCCCCAAAGGCCAAAATCCTTCCATCACAGAAGTGGGTGGAAAAAGGGTTACTCCCATATCATACCAGCTGTGGTCTGAAATTATATGGGGTTTCTCTCTAAAACAATGCATCTCCAAGCTTGACCAATGAACTCCTTTATCAGAATCTTAGGAGTATTTATTAAATTGCAGATTCCTAGGGTCCTACCCCACAGCTTTTGAAATAGAATCTTTCATGGAGGTTCTGGGGTAAGAAACTTCATTGTAATAAGCACCCAGTTTATTCTGTTGCTAACTAAACAAAATTCTAGAACTGCTCCCGTGCAGTCCTCAAGTTTGCCGGATTATGGAATGGCCTGGGGATATTTAATAAAAATAGAGGCTTCTAGGCCCCACCCCACAATTTCTAGGGAGGAGCCTGAGGATGTGTATTTTTTTTAAATTATTTTTAATGCTTATTTATCTTGAGAGAGAGAGAGAGAGAGAGAGAGAGACAGGACTCCAGGAGGGGAGGGGCAGAGAGAGAGAGAGGGAGGGAAACACAGAATCCTAAGCAGGCTCCAGCCTCCAAGCTGTCAGCACAGAGCCTGATGCCAGGCTCAGACCCACGAACCATGAGATCATGACCAGAGACAAAGTCGGATGCTCAACCGACTGAGCCACCCAGGTGGCTCAGAAAGCAAAGCAAAGTCAGTTTGCAGAGATGACACAAATGCAAAAGTGAATAGCAAAGCTCCTCGGCAGGAACCAGCAACCCCAGATGAACAACCGTGGGCCTGTGGTGAAAGGAAAGAACGGCCGCTTATCATAGCAGCCATTCCCGGTTCTCTCCGACAGGCTGGCTGAAGTTCCCATTGTCACCTTTTTCATGAATTGCCTCCCTTCCTTAAGACAGTCTGGCTAAGTTTATAACTCAATAGCTTTAATCAGAACAACACCCTGCACCAGGTGCTGGCCATTTAGTGACCTGTGGCTGAGCTGTGCCTTACCTACTCTTTCGGGACCTCTGTGGCAGCCTCCGCAGCCAGATTAGTTCTTTCAGAGCTTGCAGTGGGTCCAGGCTTCTCCTCGGCAACAACAGTCCAGGGATTACGAGCTGTCATGCTTTCTGCATAAATCTTAATCTATGGTGAGTAGGACAGTGATGCTTCAACCTCATGTTTCATTGACAGACATGGCTACCAGGTGAAAAGACCTACTTGTTACAAAGATGCTCTCTTGGGATATCCATCCTCTCTCCGTTGGTGCTCTTCTTCCTCCCAGCAAAGCTGGACAATACTTCTCTTAGTCTGCTGTCTACCCAGTGATGGGAAGGCAGCCTACAATCAGAGGAGTCTTCTCTCTCTCCGTCATGAACTGGTGTTCACCTGGTACCTGTTCGGTAATTTTGTTCCCCAGTTACTTTGGACCTGGGTCTACCAGCTCATGACAATACTGAGTTTTTCCTTTGCCCCCAGTAGATATTATCTGTGATCCCAATGGATAGTAGAACTATGCAATGAGAAAGACTCTGATACCACCATAGTCCTTCATCTATCTTATTATATGACATTCTAACCAGCAAACAATGATGAGGGCTTTATCCTAGGGAGATATTATAGTGGGATCAACCAAAGATAGATAAGATAAAGTCTAAGCCAGAAAGAAATTCAAATGAGGAGTACAGTCATATTCCAGCAGATGACCTATCCAAGGGTCAGCCAGGCTATGAAAATATAAGAGTCAGGATATTAAGAAGAGAAACAATATGGGAGTGTTTTGGTTGTGATATCTATGTGTATCTATATCTCTTTCTGTAGAAAACTAAAATATCAATCAGGAAAAAGCATTGATAATGTGCATTGTATTCAGTGTTGTGTTGTCAACTAATCTAAACCAATTTGTTCGTTCACAACTGTTGGATTCTTTTGGAAAATAACAGTGACGTATAATGACTAAAGGTAGAAGAAGGGTCAAGATCTCATTTCCAATAAACTTGCTACAGAGTGGTACATTTCAAGAAAAGGAGATCTCAAACAAAATCCTGCAACACAAACGTAAACATTCATCAGCAAACAAACATGAAGAGTCGTGCAATATGCTCTCATTGGCTCCCTCCGTTGGTACCTCAACCAGTCCCCTTTCATAACAATTTCACTAGTGACAGATACAGCAGTATTCTCCAGGGAGGATCAACTAGCCCACCAGTCAGAATCAGACAATAAATCCTTTGGTAAGATATGGGACATAGAACCGAATGGGACTTCCAGGCTGGGGCATCAGACCCAGAGATATTAGGATGCTGAGCCAGACAGTTTATGCACAAGTGGGGGTTTCAGTACCTCACTAGTCAGTTTACATATACTAAACACTATTCAAATTGCCTTTGAAAAGTTATTTCTAACTCCAGTTATGCTAATGAATAACCCCTTGACTACAGATGGAGATAGAGACCATTGAAGCACTCTGGAGTAGACTCCTGAGTGGGCTTCTTAAAATTTTAGGGGCGCCTGGGTGGCTTAGTCGGTTAAGCGTCCGACTTTCGCTTAGGTCATGATCTTGCGGTTCGTGGGTTCAAGCCCCGCGTCGGGCTCTGTGCTGACTTCCAGCTCAGAGCCTGGAACCTGTTTCGGTCTGTGACTCCGTCTCTCTCTGACCCTGCCCTGCTCACGTTGTCTCTCTCTCTCTCTCTCTCTCTCTCTATCTTTCTCTCTCCTAGAAATAAATAAAACATTTTAAAAAAATTTAAAAAAAATTTTTAACTAAGCACCTCTGGACAGTTTATCCCAGATTAGGAATGTAAATTAGGTACCCCTAGCATATAGATTAAAACCAATGCACACGCACACACATGCACACATGCTTATATCACAATACTTATGCTGAAGTATTTTAAAGTAAATTAGACAACATAACAAGTGGACGATAAGGGTGCCTGGGTAACTCAGTCAGTTAAGTGTCTGACTCTCGGTTTCATCTCAGGTCACAATCTGAAGGTTCGTATGTTCAAGCCCTGCATTGGGCTCTGAGCTGACAGTAAGGAGCCTGCTTGGGATTCTGTCCTCGCTCTCTGCCCCTCCCCTGCTCTCTCTCTCTCTCTCTTTCTCAAAAATAAACAAATAAACATAAAAAAACAAGTGGACAATAAACTAAACCTTCAATTTAGTTGTCATAATATTGTCAGCAAGAGGATTCAATGAGAATGATTAAATTCGCATGATATATGAGAAAATAAATATAGCTAACTAAAAGTTATTTGAACAAACTTAACAGACAGAAGAACAGATAATATACCATTTGTTTCTGATATTCAGCTCCAGTTTCATTAAGGACCATCACATCAGACCAAGGGAAATTACTCTGCCTTCTTCCTTCCAGATCCTCATCTTTCATCATCCAGGTTTGCTTATTCATTCATTTTTTTCACCTGGTGAAATTTACTGACTCTCTACACCCAGACTGAGGTTACAAAGATGAATATAACTGTTTGCTGTGTTCAGCGAGACTCTAGATGAGTGGAGAGAGCTGGCTTTTAAATAGGTGCCATGAGTGGGAGTCCTGGGCTACAAATTCAGGACAGCAAAAATTGGTTAGCTTGTTTTCTGTAATCACATTTAGTTTCTATCTTGATGTCTCAGTATGTTTACAGTGAGAAGTTTATTCATGGGCACTGCAGAGTAATAGACCATTCAGGGTTTCCCCCACGCCCTTCTCCATGGGGCAGCATTTAGATTCCACTAGTTCCATGACATCAGTGGGAGGAACATCATTGTCTAGCACATGTGCATCTGCTGGGGGGGCTCATGTCTGGTTTCCAGTTACCAATTCACTCAGGATACATGGTGCCTTACTATTTCCTACTGAGAGCCCATTTCACCGACTTGCTCCCAGCTCCTTGAGTTCCCTTCTTGGATATGAGAAGCGAAACTCTCAGTGTTCTCCTATGCTCTCAGGCCACCTCTCCCATAGCCTCTCCTTGCCTACCCTTGCCCACCCATACCCATCCTGAGATCATGCAAGGGCTTACTGTCTCTTGCTCCTAGCTCTTTTCTCTCTGGCTCCATTCCATAGGATCTTCCAAATCAGTTTAGGGAAAAGAAACTTTGTGCTGCAAAACTTGAGGACCTAGGTCTTTCATCCTTAAAAATATTCTTTAATTAACGAACTGCCAGGTGCCTGGGTGGCTCAGTCGGTTGACTTCAGCTCAGGTCATGATCTCATGGTTCATAAGTTTGAGCCTCACATCGGGCTCACTGCTGTCAGCACAGAGCCCCCTTTGGATCCTCTGTCCCCCCTCTCTTTCTGTCCCTCCCCAGCTCATGTGTGCTCTCTCTCTCTCAGAAGCAAATAAACATAAACAATGAACTGCCAACTTGAGTCTATTTGGGGAAACTCAAAAAGCTCTTTTAACTCATTTTTTACTCTTTGAATTTTTTATTTAACAGCCTAACTCTGGAGGGCAGTGAATACAGACTGACCCTCTGCTCTAAATAAGGAAAGAAGAGTGTTATCAGAGAATATGAAAAAACAGTACAGGTTTTTTCCTAAATGTTTTCCTTCCATATAGCAATTCAGGTAGAATGTAAAGGGATAGAGGGGACCTCAGGTATCTTGGGCATACATGAGATGGTCACTTAAAATCTGACTGGGAGGTTCAGGGAAGGCTTCCTGGAAGAAGAAGAAGGTAGCTGAGTGGCTAGAGAAGTGCAGGGGGCAGAGAAGGCAGCGTGATAGAGGGCTGTAGGCATGAGACAAAATATGTCATATTTGGGGATCCACAAGTAATTCAGTGTGGCTGGAATATAATTTATAGCAGAATGGAAACTTGGCACAATATGAGGTTAAACTAACAAACTGGGTTCAGATTATGAAATATACCATCTTAAAAGCAATGGAAAGCCACAAGGAGAGTGACACTATTAAATCTACACCATAGAGAGGTCAATCTGCCTTTGGTGAGAATTGACTAAAAGGCAGTGTATAGCCTGCAGGGGAACCAGCGAAAATGAGCTTTTAGGAAGCAGGAAATAGATTATGAGGCTCTGATTGAATATACTGGCAAGTGGAGGTGAAGAGAAAGGGAGATACTGGAGACCTAATTAGGAGGGAAGTGAGATTTAGTAATGGATTGAATGATTCCAATGTCTGTAGTGGATGGTGGTGTCCTTCCCCAAAGCAAAGAACGTAAGGGGAAGAACTGGTTTGGGAGGTGAAGGGGGAGGATAAAGTAAAAATATGAACGTCTGTTTGACGTCCAAACAGCTGTCCAGCAGTGTTGCCCCTAAGGCAAAAAATCTGGCCTGGAGACGGGTAGTGGAATTCAGTTCCATAAAGAAGGTAGTTGAAGTCCAGGGAGTGACTTTAAATCCTAGGAAAAGAGCATATACAGAGGACTAATTCCAGATACTTCAAGGTCACCAACATTCAAAGCTCAATTCCTTCTGCGTCTTCTGTTTCCAAGCTGGTTTGCGTCAGAATGGGAATTCTCGGTTCAGGATTTTCATGCCAACTGCTGAGAATTCTATCTTTCTGTTTACAGTTGGTTGAGGCTCTGATTTTGAGAACAGCATCTTCAACAACTGTTTTCAACCACCTTAGAGACCTGGTTGGGACAGTTTTTCTCTTGTGAAACCTATTGTCAGGGAAATGTGACGGTGCCCTGGTAACTGGCAAGTGTACCTCCTACTCCAGTCTGCCCTGTGGTGAGGGAGAGGGGCAGGAATGTTTTATGGTTTCCAGACTGAAAGGAGAGAATGATGTTCAATCATTGTGCTGCTAAAAAGATCTCCATTTCTTCTCAGAAGTCTTACACTTAGACTTTGATACCTTAAAAATATATTCCATGATGAAATTTTGGGGTAATGGGGAGTTCATGGGGTCCAGAGCCAATGTCCAAGAAAGAATTCTTGAAGACATCTTTGGTGCAAAAATGTGATTTTATTAAAGCATAGGGACAGTACCCATGGGCAGGAAGAGCTGCACTGGGGTCATTACGGGTAACTCATTATATACCCTCTGTTTGGGATCACGGGTCAGGGATAGAGTAAGTCTCTATGGAATTTTGGAAGCAAAGTTTCAGGACCTTGAGGGGCTAGTTGTTGCTAGGGAAACGCTATTTCTTACCATTCAATGAAACCTCAGTCATGAGACCCTTCAGATGCATGTCAGGGGCCATAAGCTTGGAATATGATTGCCTGCATATATTTTGGGGCAATTGAGATCAAGGAAGTAGACTTACAGGATCCTCAAGGTTGGGGCAATGTTAAGCCAAGATTCTCTTTTGCCCCCCAGCAAAGTGTCATCATCGAGGCAGCTGAGCTCCTAGAAGGAGGTCATTCTGCCAGTTTCAAGGACTTGTCAATAGGCTGCAGGCAGCAGGGGAATTTAATTTTTCATTTGCCTCAGTTTCCCACATCACCATGGCAAGCACTTAAACTTCCCTTTCCTTTGTTCTTGAGTAGCTGGGAGTGTCCAAGGAATATCACACAGATCCCACCTAGGGAGGTGGGGGTGTTGCTAACCTGTGTTTGGCCCCTCAGCCTGCCTCGCACTCCCTCCTCACCTCCTGGTCTGTAACAGAGCATTTCTTAATGTTTTGATACCACAGGACACCAACTGATGACATTTTTATGCATAGAGTTGTAAAATGTTTCTTCAAAAACTCTGTATTTTGTTAGGATAACAACAAAATCCCCAAAGTAATATTTGGATGAGAAAGAAAGAAAGGAAGAGAGAGAGAGAGAGAGAGGAGAGAAAGAAAAAGAAGAAAAAAACTAATTTGATCTTGAAAGGTAGGGCAATAAAATTCCTTCACTATTTTTCATTATCATGATAAAATAATTATGAATCCTGAGACTTGAAATTATCTTTCCATCTACTCACAGCATACCTGCAGGTTATGTGTGGAACACCAGTGTTCCATGGCACAAAGTATGAGAAACACTTGTGGTGATTGAATTGTCACAGTCCATGGCTCTATGCTCAATAGGTGGGGCTTTACCATCTCTAAATCTGAAAAGCAGTTAAGGAAAAGAAAAGAGATGGTCCCAGAAAGCTGGTTAATTCTCCATTTAGACTCCACTGGCCTTGTCCTTAGGGCCCTTAGAGAGAGCAGAGCTCTGGAAGGCCATGGAAAGACCCTACAAGGGACCTGCAGGTTAGGAGGCAGTATTAGGCGATGCTTTGGCAGCAGCTATGAGAGGTGGAGGAGCCATCCTAGACGGGTCCCCCAGAGGGCAGAGTGGCCAAGCCACTGATGACCACCAGCTTAGTTAGCAACAGGCCCCACCACATCACAGGAGGGGTGGAAAGGGCTGGGGACGAGTCCGGGCCTTCTCATCTTCTGCTGTGCTCACACAGCAGCTGCATTGCAGAACTGTGTCCCTCTCCGCCTCTCTGAGAATCCTGTGAGTGTGTGTGATATTTATGGTTAAAGAATATTAAAAAAAAAAAAAAGTAAAATCATGGCTGTCTTACAAATATAAAATGAAGACATGTCAAATATTGTATTTAATTTAATAAATGAAGGAACGAACAAGACATCCCAGCTGGCTTAAAGAACTCCAAGAACCACATAGAAATAGGGGGGAAAGACTTCAGAAATGAATTTACTAATGGATGCAAGATGTGCCCACCCACAGGGCAATAATCAATTTATTTGCATTTCTATCGGTAAGAATCATTTGCATTATTATGTATGTTCTGCAACTTACAAGGCCACAGAAACGCTCAAAGAAGATGAAAGATGGGGATTATCCAGATGGGTGAACTGCTTACTTTCTAGTTCATAGTAAATTCAATGTAAATTTTAGCTATTATGTATTGTTACAATAATAGTGTATTTGGAATCAGACAGGCTAGGGTTTGAATCTCATCTCAGCCACTCACTAATTGGGTGACCTTGGGCAAGGAAACTCATCTTTCTCAGCCCAGTTTTCTTATCAGTGTGCCATTATTTGGGGACTAATTAGAAATAACTAGGATAATGTTTGTAAAATACTCTATAAAAGGTTAGCACAGAGTAAACATTCAATAGTGGTAGTATTATTTTTGTTATTAAAATTGGCAATGCTGAAACTTCAGTTTATGTGATCAGCTTTTGCTGTTTTCATTACCAGTATACTCAGATAAAATTAAGTCTTGGATATAGTTAAAGTTTTAAATCACAAATAGATAAATAAACGGACCTCATATATTGAGTCTGGCCACATGGTACTGTTTCCAAAGCTAATTACCGAGTAGGTCTGTGTTCTGTCTTTTCTTTTTAAAAACGTAAGCATATCAGCTGCATAAAGTGGGTTTTTATCCTAATAGATTAGAAATAAATGATAAACATTAAAAAGCAAAAGTTCAGGCATAAATACTCATTGTCTCGAGACACAGAAGAGAGGTTGTCAATGCCCCCTGTGAACAAAACACACAGAACACACACTTTTATCAATAATTATTTATGAAACAACCACAAGCATCATGAGTCAATGACTGTTACTTCAAGAAACCCACTGTTTCGTACAATCAAAACCGTCAGGAAACTTCAGGATTACCAACCCATCCGTTCTTTTATTTTAGAGATGGGAAGATATTATTCAGAGAGATTAAGTATATTGTCCAGTGTTGCGCAGCTAGCAGAATTGGGACCAGAAGCCAAATCTCCTGATTCCTAAGTTGATTTTCTGTGAATTTCCCAACATCCTATCCATCGAGTTGGCAGTTGCTAAATATAGAACTGCTAGCTGCCTCTGTATATATTGAATTGAGAAATCAAGGCCCACAGAAATGACACCCCAACTTCCCTGCAGCAGTCAGAACAGATTGGACTTGCCAGAAAAGGAGGTTCCACTTGACTAGAGCTGAGCAACCATTGTCCAGGGTGGAATGAGCAGCCCACTCAGCTGTAGCACCTCATGATTTATTAACTGCTACTGGTGTCCATGAAATATTCATCCACTGTTTCCTACAGTTACCGCTCCACTGCATCAATAAACCATTGATCCCCCCATCTGTTTAGGTGTGCAGCTTGGAGAAGAAAAGCTTCACACAAAATGGAAGAGGCCTCTTTGCATGCTTAGCTCAGAGGCAGAACACCAATGCGCTTCTTGGTTTCCCGTCCTTTTCTCAAAGGGCAGCCCCGTGGGTTCCTGGACAGGGAGAAACCCTGATGCCTTTGTAAGGGGAAGCTCGAATAGCGAGGGAGAAGAAGGGAGGAGAGACTCCATGTGATTGGCGTGCGGGCTATAATGTTCCCACTTTCAGCCTGAGTTTATTTCCCCCTGTAAGTAATAAAGCAGGGCCCAGGGAGCCCGGGCTTGCCTGGCATGGAGGCTTGCCTGAAGTTGATTCATGTTCAGTGTGAGGCTTGAACCTGGGTTTCTCCACAGAGCCTCTTCTTTGTGATCAAAAGTGCTGCTCCTTATGAGCCGAAAGAGTGGACTTTCTGCACCACTTCCCTACTATTTCTTTTGAGGCTTCCTCAGAGGCTTGTTTTTTCCTGTATACCCCTTTGCTGTGATTGTCTCCCTTGAGCCTTCTCTTCTTACTGCGTGTATTTCCCATAAGTATTTGGATCCTTGATCGTGCATTCTCCTTCTATCAATAATCGTTTGCAAGTCTCTCTCTTTCTCTCTCTTCAGCTTCCGATCTCTAAGTCCAACTATACCATCTATCTGTACCAGGCTAGCCCATTACCCCTCAAACTGAGGTAAGTCCCAGCCTGAAATTACCATCCACCCCCCCCCCCCCCGCCTCATTGTTCACCCTCTTTCCTCTACACACCACACCTGCTCTACCTGGACTGGATCCATTTCAAAGATGACTGACTCATGTTGGCAAGGTGGTGCTGGTTGTCAGCAGGTTGCATACCCAGGGCACCTGACCAGGGAGCTTCAGTTCCTCTCTGTTTGGGCTTCTTCAAGGGACTCCTTGGGCTTCCCCACAGTACAGTGTGGTGGTTGGGTTCCAACAGTGTTTCAAGAGACAGGAAGTGGAATACGCAAGTCTCCTGAGGCCTGCACCTGAAAACTGGCACAGCGTTACTTCCGTTGGTCAAGCAGTCACAGAGCCCCATCCAGATCCAAATGTAACCCTGCCTCTAAGGGGGAGTGTCAAGATATTTGGGGGTATCTTTAATCTCCCACATCCTATGTCCAGTCAGACTCTTGCCAGCCTGTCCCTTCTTCCATGTCTTTCACGCACTGTCCCTTTGATCTTGAATGCCTTTCTCACCTTGTCCTATTTCCTGCTCTTTCTTCAAGATTCTGCTCAAGAGTTATCTCCCTATGTCTTTCTTAACCTTACCCCCTCCAGGGTGTAACCAAAAACCCTATGTTACCATTTATTATCTGTATTGTAGTTGTTTGTGAGGTGTCTTTCCCACAAGATTGTAAGCGCTATGAGGGCAGGGACTGTCTTATTCTTTTATGCACCCCCAGAGCCAAGCATGGAACTGGGCAGAGCAAAGAACCTCAGCAAACATTCATTGAATGGGTAAGGGTTCCTGATTTTTAACCTCTCAATGGTACTGCAAGATGGCAAAAATTGAGGATTATTCCTATTTTACTGCCCTGACTTCCTTACCTTAGATAAAAAGAAATAAACAATTATGGCAAAGAGTAATGACATGACCCAAGGTCTTACAGCCAGGAAGATGATTCAGTCGAATCCATAGACGTTCAGTTTCCCAAAGTAAGTTAAAAGCACAGATCCAGGGACAAGGTTGGAGAGGCTGAGAAAAAGCCCCACTATGAATGCACACAGTTGTTTGGCAGAAAATGTGGTTACCCGTTCTATTCTGTGCTAGGGGAACACAAATGACCTTCTGTCCACTTCCAGGAAACTAAAAACAGCATCAGAGATGGAAGATGGTCTGATAGAATCTGTTAAGAAGGAGAGTGGACACAGGGCAAGTGTTTTGTGCAAATAGGAAAGGTGAATCTAATGGGGATTTTGAAAATGACAGTGGGAGGGTGAATTTGCCAGCATTCTCCAGTGACTCTTGAGAGCAAAGAGAGACAGCTATTATCAGAAAGAGCGGCTGTGCTTACAGGCCCAAGTGTTAGGGTCAATTGGATAATTCATTGGAGTTAAAAACCAGCTAAGATAAACGTCCCTCAAGGACATCTGACTTTCTGCGCTCCAATTTCATGCTTAACACGTCCCTTCTGTTCACTAATTTGGCTTCTTACATATTTTTTATTAGAAAAATATGCTCTTGATAGTAGATAAGGGTATTGCAGTCACTAGAAAGAAAGCTTCCTCCTTGTAAATTCATGGGTATTGCCGCTTTTAAGCCACTTTCTTTTCAATTTGATTAGTTGGGGAAAATTCTGGATTCTTTCTTTTGGTTTTGATTCTCTTCATTTTTTTAAATCACACAAATAATTCATACATACTTTCTTATTGTAAGAGAATCAAACACTTGAGATAAGTATGGGTGGAAGCCCCTTTGACCAGCAGGCCCCCCTCAAACTCCCAATCACAGAGATAATCATTGCTATGTGTCCGGTATACAGCATTCAGTCCTTTGTCTACGCATTTATACAGAGAGATGAGTGTGTTTATATATTTATAAATGTCCCTTTCAATTTTTATACAAAGTAGATCATACTCAACATTTTCCTCTTTCGTGTAGCTCTATCCCATGAAAATCTTTCTATGTTGGTCCACAAAACTGTGTCTTCTTATTTCTTATGGCTGTATGCTTTTCTTATAGGATGTATTAATCAGAATTCTCCAGAGAAACAAAACCAGTAGTATGTATGAATTAGAGACAGGGCTGCGGGGGGAGTTGGAGATTTATAATAAGGAAGTAGTGCACATGATAGTGAGGCTGGAAAGTCCCAAGATCTTCAGGGTGAGTATAGCAAGCTGGTTACCCAGGAAAGCCAGTGGTTTAGTTCCAGTCAAGGGCCTGAAGGCTTGAGACCCAAGAAGAGCTGATGTTTCAGTGTGAGTTTGGAGTCAGGGAAAAACCTACGGCCTAGTTAGAAGGCCAGGAGGCAAGAGGAATTCTCTTTCACTATGGGAAAAGTTAGCCTTTTTGTTCTTTTTTTTTAAGTTAATTTATTTATTTTGAGAGAGACAGAGGCAGCACCAGCAGGGGAGAAGCAGAGAGGGAGAGGGAAAGGGAGAGGGAGGGAGAGAGAGAGAGAATACCAAGCAGGCTCCACACCGTCAGTTCAGTCCAACTTGGGGCTCAAACTCATGAAACTGTGAGAACCTGACCTGTGTCAGCTGCTTGGCACTTCCTTGTGTTTTTGTTCTATTCAGGCCTTCAAGTGATTAGGTGAGGACCACCCACATTAGGGAGGACGACTTGCTTTACTCAGTCTACCAATTTAAATGTTAATTACATTCAAAAGCGCTCTCACAGAGACACTTTAAATACCATTTGACCAAATATCTGGGTACCCATGGCCCACTTAAACTGACACATGAAGTTAAAACATTGACACCTCACATAGGGTTATATAATTATCCCCCTTTTGATGGATAGTTAGGTTTTTTTCCATTTTTTCTTTTTCCATTTTTTTACTATTAGAAACACTACTTCAGTACCAATTTTTTGATTATACATTTTTGGGCACATATGTGTGTGTGTTTATAGGATGTATACCCCAAAGTGGAACTTCTTCGAGTGGTAAGTAGAATAATGAATTCCCTTCCCTCCAAAATGTCTAATCTCCTCATCCCTAGGGCCTGTGAATATATTAGGTTGCACAGCAAAGGGAAAATAATGTTGTAGGTGGAATTAAGATTCTTAATCGGGAGTGGACCTAATGTGATCACAAGTGTCCTTAAAAATAGAGGAAGTGAGGAGTCTGTGGATGGCTCAGTTGGTTAAATGTATGAGTCTTGGTTTTGGCTCAGGTCATGAGCTCACCATCCTGAGATTGAGCGCTGCGTTGGGTTCCATGCCGGGCATGGAGCCTGCTTAAGATTCTCTCCCTCTACCCCTCTTTGTTACCCCTCAAAAAAAAGAAAGAAAAAGAAAAGAAAAGAAAAGAAAAGAAAGGAAAAAAACAAGTAGAAGAAGGGATCAAAAGATGGAACCAGAGAGATCACACTGTAAGGAGTATGTACAAAGTTCTTGGCTTTGAAGATGGAGGAAGAGGTCCGCCAGCCAAAGAATGTGGGTGCTTTCTAGAAGGTGGAATGAGCAATACAGATTCTCCCTCTTAGGACCTATGACTCCAGAAAGGAGTATAATCCTGCCAATACCTTGATTTTAGATCAACGAGACTTATTTCATTCTACTGAACTACAAAACTGAAAGATAATAAATTTGTGTTGTTTTAAGCAACTAAATTGGTAGTAATTTGAAATAGGAGCCACAGAAAACTATCATACTGGTCCTAGGGAATATGTATTTAAATTTTGATGGATAATAAAAATGACTTCAAAAAGTTAAATAAAATGTTTAAAAAGTGTTTCAATTTACAATTTTATCACTAGTGTAAAAGAAAGCCCATTCCCCAATACCATCGCCATCACTGGAGTTCATCAATCCTTTTCACTTTTAGCAATTTAGTTGGGTGAAAAGTGACTATTGATTTGTTGCTGAGACTGAGAATCTTTTTACATGCTTCTTCCTTATTCACAAATGGAATGTTTATCTTTCCCCTTTTTATGTTTATCTTTCCTTTTTTTAATATACAAGGTTGATGATATGCTTTCTTATTGAAGTAGAGGTGGTGTTCAGATATTGTGGCTCCTAACCCTTTGCCTTTTTTCTATGTCACAAATATTTTCTCCCAATCCTTCACAATTATATTAACTATAGTTATGGGATCTCCATGCTTATTTTGTCCTTCATATTTGGATTTTCTTTATATGACTCTGAATGTATAATCCCAGCATCAGCCTGTCTGCCCTCCCTTCTTCCTACTAGCCCCATATTCTTTGTTTTTTTTTTTTTTTTAATGTTTTTATTTATTTATTTATTTCTAGGAGAGAGGAAGGCAGCGTGAACAGGGGAGGGTCAGAGAGAAAGGGAGTCACAGACTGAAACAGGCTCCAGGCTCCGAGCTGGCAGTCAGCACAGAGCCCGATGCGGGGCTCGAACCCACGAACCGTGAGATCATGACCCAAGCGAAAGTCGGACGCTTAACCGACTAAGCCACCCAGGCGCCCCGCCCCGTATTCTTTGTGTTCAATATCTTCCCATGTATATTTTAGGAAACAAGAAGGTTTATTGTCCGTCCTTCCTGACATTTCTAACTGCCACTCTCTGCACTGCTACCGGACTCCATTCATCTTCATTACCTGGAAATCCTCGACCAAGGGGTAAGAGTCTGCCTCCTTGACCAACAGACTGGCAAAAGTGTGAATGAGGGAGAAGAAAACTCTCTGATACTCTTCCACCCCTTTATTCTACATGACACCCCTTCTCAAAGTGATATAAGGACCTCACACTTTACTGAAGCATTAAATCGGCCAAAGGGAATTATAATATAGAAGAGCAAATTCCTAAAACTATAGACAAACATTTTTACCTTTACTCCAAGGGACAAATGCTTCCCTCTGCTTCACCCTCGTCCCCAACTTTGCTTTTGTTTACTGTTCTCAAGCAAGTGACCAAATAACATGGAAAGACATGCCCTTTGCCAGGATCAAAGCTTTCCTTATTATAGTATTATTCTCTCAGCTCTCTTTTAGTCAGAAATGGAAAAAATATTGAACAGCATTTCCCAGACCTACTGCTGGCTAATAGCATCAACTGCTAATGCTTTATGAAATCCATCCCAGCCAATGTGGTGCATTAAGCAGAACCCACTGGGTTAGCATTTGCCCTCTTTCTTGCCCTCTCCACACTATTGGACCTGTCCTGCTATGTGAAGAGACTCTCTAGGATCCAAAGCTTTGTGTATGCCCAGCAATAGTGATAGGAAATGAATGCCATCTTGACATTGCTAAATGTCCTTTGAGACTGACATTTGGTGGGCCTTCCAAAGAAAGCTGAGTTTATTGACACTATGCGTTTGATTACGACCCACTTTTCTAGGACAAAGGCCCAAGGCAGGCCTTATTACCATTTGGCTGGCATTAATTTTATCTATTTCTACTCTTCCTGATCAAAAACAGAACCTATTTCACTGGTGGTCTGGTGTAAAGATGCCCAGTCTCACCCGTGGGACATCTGACCTTAAGCAGCAACATGTAGAGGGTGAGGAAGGAGATAGCTGGAGACATTCATTGTAATAATAATCATAATAAATTTATACATGCTATCTTATTTGATCCCTATATGAGATAGATATTTTCATCCTTGTTTTAAAAGATGAAACAAACGGAAGCTCAAAAGCTTTAGAAATTGGTCCAAAGTCCTACATCTTAGTGGGAGGGGGTATACGGATTTATGTGGTTCTAGGCCTACATGCTCTGTATCCTAGTCTAGGACCCATTATGTCCCTCTGCCCTGGCCAAGGGGTGCTATTATCCAAGAAAGTCAGTGACTAGGCCCACCCAGGTGAGTTTTGAATTTTATTTTATTTTAATAATTTATTGTACTGTTAGCTAACATATAGTATATACAGTGTGCTCTTGGCTTTGGGAGTAGATTCCCATGATTCATCACTGACATACAATATCCAGTGTTCATCCCAACAAGTGTCCTCCTCTATGCCCATTTCCCATTTCACCCCCTCCCGCCAAGTCTCTACCTCCATCAACCCTCAGTTGGTTCTCTGTATTTAAGAGTCTCTTATGGTTTACCTCCCTCTCTGCTTTTAACTTTTTTCCCTTCTGTTTCCCTATGGTCTTCTGTTAAGTTTCTTAAAGAAGGGGGTCTGGAACATAGGAAAGAGTGATGTTCATCTTATGGTTGGGGGATAGGGGCCTATTAAATCCTGGGGACTAACTTCATGTGATTGGGAGATGGCATTAGCCAGATCCTACCTACAGATCCTACCAAATGGGAGCTCCTGCATCAACCGTTGTCCTTAGGGTACTTCTGTGTTTAACCTGCGATCAGTTTAGCATTATGGACTGTTAGCCTCAGGATCTGTTCATGGTCACAGTCTCCTGTAGAGTGGTCTCCAGTTCCATGAGGAACTGGCAGCTGGGGAAAGATAGGACTGAAATGGGCTGGATGATGGAAACCTGACCCTTTCTCTTAAAGCTTGAAAGGGTAGCCAGTGTCACAAGCAGAAGCATCAGCTGGGCACCATGTGGCTATTTGCAGCTTGACAGCCTCTGCTGAATTATTGATACCCCTCAGTACCTCAGGACCTCCCCCTTGTTAACAAATCGTGCTCCATATTAAAATTTAAAGAGGCAAATGAGTGCAATCTCTCGCTCTATTATTCCCCCTTTCTTTTACCATCTGAGCTCTAATTTTTAAGTCAATCAGCCTGAAAGGTGTCTCGTGGGACACAGCTCAGACAGCCAAGCCCAAGATAGGAAAACTGAAGGCCACGAGTAACACCATGACCTGAGCCCTGAGTCAATTAATGGAGTCTGAGTGACTGGGCCAGGTGAGCATGGACTCTCTCTGAGTCACTGAAATGCGTAAGAAATCTGTTCACTTCTTTACTGGGAAAACAATGCTCCGTCCAGTTTGACACATCCCTAAACTTTTAAGTTGTGATCCAAATTGTGATTTTGCATGTTTTGTTTGGTCTGCAGAGGCATGTTGGTTTTTAAGAAATGAAAAGAACTGCCAAAAACTTTCAAAATAGGATGTTTTACACAAATATCCGATTTTCTGACTTTTCTTGAGAAATCAAAGGATTTGGGCCTTCATCTGCACATTGTACAGCCACTTCCTGGGGCTGAGAGTGGCTGCTCTTTTATTTTTTATTTTTTAAAATTTAATTTATTTTATGGGGCGCCTGGGTGGCTCAGTTGGTTAAGCGTCCGACTTTCACTTAGGTCATGATCTCGCTGTTCGTGGGTTCGAGCCCCGCGTCGGGCTCTGTGCTGACTGCCAGCTCAGAGCCTGGAGCCTGTTTCAGAGTCTATGACTCCTTCTCTCTCTGACCCTCCCCTGCTCACGCTGTCTCTCTTTCTCTCCTAGAAATAAATAAAAAAACATTTAAAATTCTTTTAAAAAATTTTAATTTATTTTATTTTATTTTATTTATTCTGAGAGAAAGGAGCAGTAGAGAGAGGGAGAAAGAGAATCCCAAGCAAGGTCTGCGCAGAGCCTGATGCAGGGCTCAATCTTGTGAACCACAAAATCATGCATGACCTGAGCCACAATTAAGAGTAAGACACATAACCAGCTGAGTTGCCCAGGTGCCCCATGTAGCTGCTCTTTTAAATGAGGTGAGACTTGTTTGCTTTCCCACAGTCTCTACTCTTCCCATTAATGGCTGAATCTGTGACCCTTGGGCTCAAGAAGGATGGCCAACAAGCATTTCCGTGTGCCAGCTCAAGTCTGTTAGCAGGACTGCCTGGGGTACCGTAATAGATCTGATCAGTTATGATCGATTGCATTGCACTTGGCAATTACTCAGCTCCCCTTTCCCATAAGAGGAGTATACATCTCCGACCATTGTCATGTGACTATGTGCAGATTCTTGAAGCAGATACTCTGAGAGGCATTGTGGGTTATCTCCGGCTGCCCAGCTCTTTCCCTCTGCCAGGGGAATAGCATACCCCATGATCCTTCAGCCTGAAACCCCGTAGGGCAAGGACACATGATGCAGACCAGCAGCTGACTTATAGGTTGGAGCTGAGCCACATCCCTAACAGAGCGGTGGCAAGCCCACAACCTCCAGTAATATGAGTAAGCAGCTGAAAGCACCTAGGAATTGGGGGATTATTTGTCACTGTTGTAGAACAGACCGATACAGCAAGACCGGGCTTGCTGGAACGAGGTACTGTGATGAAAAAGCAACATTTTCCTGTTTTTGCAGAAGAGAAAAATGATGGCCTTAGGGAATTCTTAAACATTAATTTTAATTGTTGTTAATTTAAAAAATAAGAGGATTCTGGAAAGATAGTGGCAGTGGCCTCAGAAGAACCAGGGTTTGAGTTCCTGAGTGCACATTTAATGAATAATTTTCCTTTTATCAGAAAATTATCCTTTAAAAAATCATATGTGTATTGAAGCTTCTTTTCAGTTGATTTCACTTTGTAATAGTAAAGAAGACATTGCAAAATACTTGACGTGTAAAGGGTGTCTGGCATCTAAAAGAGTCTTTACCACTGCCTATTGTGAGGACCAAATGGTCTCAACTATTTGAAATTGTTTTGTCAGTACTACGTGAGTACAAATGCTAGTTTTTACCAGGTTTGTAGTGATAGGACATCGTTTTCTTGTTTTCTCCAGTAGGAAGCAGGTCAGACATTACTACCCCCATTTCACGGATGTACAGACTGAGTCAGTAAGCAGGGACTTGTCAGCTACTTAAGGAGAGAACTGAGGGAGAGTCAGTTTGTCACCCAGACTAGAGCACCAGCAATCTGTCTATTGCCTTATACACAAAAGGGCCAACCAGGGACTTTTGAATAATTTTGCTAATACACAGATTTCTAGTCTAATGGTGTCAGTTATAATGAGATTTGGCCTGTGCTGGTTTCTTAGAAGTAGCCAAAACCTAATTAATTATCTACTTCCATATATATCTACCTTCTGCCTCCTTTGGCCCACGGCATTGCTTCTAATTTACATTTTCAGTTCATAATGTCAATATTCACCAGCCCCTTTCAATCCTTGATTAACCTGGTCATTCTCTGAGCCATCTGGTGGTAGGCATGGTAGTCGTTCGTATTTAAGAATTTGCATATGGAGTGCCTGTGTGACTCAGTTGACTGAGCGTCCAGCTCTAGATTTTGGCTTGCATCATGATGCCAGGATCATGGGATGGAGCCTCTCTGATAGATAGATAGATAGATGATAGATAGATAGATAGATAGATAGATAGATAGATAGCACATGTATTGTATTAGTTTGAAACATCCATGGCCTGCCAATTTAAATTCCAAGAGTTACAGATTGGCATCATTCAGTAATTTTGGACTTATTGTCTGATACAACTCCAGGTCATTCTTTTGGACATGAAGGGTGTTTTTACTTATCTGGAAGGTATCTATGTCCCTTGGTGGCCAGAAAGCTCTGAAGGACAGGGACTGAAACTGAGTGCCTGGTGCCAGCCGGTACACCCCCCCTTTCAGGAGACGCTGGTTTGGGGCAGAAGCTTGATCACTGGTTAGATTGATTTCCTCTGCTGTCAGAATTCTGGGGGTCTACTGGGGCACCTGACCTCCGGAATCCTCAGAGATTTGGGAATGCCAAGTCAGTTAGTTGCTTAGGATTCGTGGGAGGTCAGTAGCAACCACCAGGTGGTAGAGGCATTTCCCAGGGGTCAGGGAGAGCTCCGAAGAGCTCTTTGGGGATGGAAGCAGAGGTTATCCTGGTCTGAGGAGGAATCCTCACCCAGAGGCACCAAATCCTTAGGGCAGTCCCTCCCGGCCCCAGCCCCAGGCTTGTCTTGCATTTTCCACAACCTCTCTAATGTTACTATTTCTTAAAGTCCCAAGACCTCTGGTAAATTTTTCTCAGGGTCAGGCGTGGGAATAAGAGGCTCCTCAAAGCACTACATGCAGTATGCTGGCCCCTCACCCAACAATCAAGTATCACCCAACTCCCTGCTTCTCTCCCTGGTCAGTGACATGGTCCATTTTCTATCGACAGGGACAGAAGTGCTCCCCTTAGAGAGGTTCCTGCCCATACAACCTCTACTCAGCGTTTCTGGTCACCTTTTCCATAGAAGCACTTGCACGAACCAAGGCTGTGTGCCTTGACACCCCCCACCACATAGTCAGCATGTGGCACCTTGTCCCCCCAGCCGCACATGAGGAAAACAATTAAAACGCTGCCCCTAATGTTCCATGGATACCCTGGAGTGTACAGAGTGATTTGACACACATGACTGCACGCCTCTTTACCTCAGTCTCTTTCAAGGCGGGAGCAGTGACCGCCATCTCAGCTGTGAGAAGGTGAAGCCCCCTACAGGTCACACTACTTGACCAAGCCACACTGCCAGGAACCTGCAGACCAGCAAAGACAGACTCTCACCTGGAGTCCTGTCGTCTCCCACTGGGGTCAGCCCCCTGGGCCTGTGAAGCACAGCCTCCTCCCATGCTACAGGGAAATTCCCTTCTGTTTGCCCCCAGGTCCCATTTTCCCTCCTCCCCACTTGGTGCCCAGAGGAGCCCTTCCACCTCCATTTAGCTTCAGACACACCCAGAATCCTTCCACAGCTGTATTCTCTCCTCACCCTGGATTCTCACATGGTCTATCCTTTTAAACCTCTGTTTCTTTTACAGTCTTCTCTGTTGGATGGCTTTCTCTCTTCCCCAGGTCCTCAACAAAGACCCTGTATTGTGTGACTTCTCTTCCTTGAGGTTTTTCAGTGACTCCTTGTGACCCACCTGATTAACACATAATCTTTAACAGGGCATACAAGCCTCTCTCCTCATCTGCTTCTATTCTTACTCCTCTTCCTTAAGAATCCTGTATTTTAGCCATCTTTCTTTGATTTCTGTCCCTCACTTTCAACTCTGAATCCTGCCTCTTAAGGCCTAAAGGTCCTCGCTTCTATAAGGTGCTGTCCTTGACTTATCTCCCCTCTTTGGGCCTAGAGCACTCAGTTTGTGTCACTTCTAAGACATCACATTTTAGAATGTCTGGTTACTTTTTTGCGTGTGTGTGCGTATGTGTGCGTGTGTGTGTGCACACACAGGTGTGATCTCCACTACCAGTGAGGAAAGTCCTTATGAGAAGGAATCCCATCTGGTGCATCTTCATTTCTTGCTTTACAGTGTTCCTTACACACAGCTAATGCTGAATAATTCCTGGCTCAGTAACTAAATAAATCATGATTCATGACCTTGGTTTTGGCTGTTGCTTCATTGCCAACCTGTCATGCCCACAGCTCCTACTATGTGCAGAACTCAGAGAACACCAGTCCAATGCCTCCTGCCCCAGGAGGACTGCCCATTTGCCCACTGGGTCTTGTGCTGGTTGCAGAATCCATAAGCCTATGGCCTCATTTGCTTATAGATTATCTGAAAGAGCAAGGTGCATGTGAGAACAGTTTGAAACGTCATTTGGTTATCTGAGATCTGAGTGATACTCAGAAAATACAGTAAATAGTGACTACTATTATGTTGGCTAAGACTATAAATGTTATGACCAGAGGTAAAGCCAGAAGTTAAAATTAAAGAAAGGAAAGTTATCTTTTCTCCCTGCTTCCATTTAATCCCCTCCTGTTAGAAGTTAAGGGCAAAGGGAACCACATTGCTTGGGAAAGAATTCAGAGAGGCTGACAATAAGGCACAGGGGCATTAACACATGCAATAATTCCCTCACTAATATAAAAACCAGTAGGAAACAGACTTATTCCAGAGGGCAGTGCTGGGCCAGCATAGAATGCTCTAGAAGAAGCCTCTGACCAGGAACCTCCAGCCAGTTGTAATTCTTCTGAGTTGTGGGGCCAGCTTGCAATGTTTTCCAGCCCCTGCTGCTGTGGAGGAGGAGTTGAGCCTACCCAAGAGTCCCCTCGAACCCCACTTCTAATCTTCCTCACCTTCCTCTACTCACCATAGGTGTTGACTTTATAGTACCTCATGTTAGCCTTCACATGTGCTGTCCCACATGAGGGCCGGCAGGACCATAATCTTAACAGCAGAGATAAAGGACTTACGTGTGGAGAAAATACGCGTCTTGCCGAAACTTGTTTGCAGTAAAAGACAGTGAAAGAAAAACGTGGGAGGAGATCAAGCTCTCAGGCATACAAACTGTCCTTGGATGAACCCAACGTACACTTGATTTATTTTGTGACTCTTCACTGCCCTCCTCACTTCTAGCCTTCAAAAGGTTAAGTGTCCCCCACATCCCTTGCACAGCAAGAACCCACTGATGGACTTCCATTCTTTCTTCCAAGCTCCACTGATTTCCTCACCTTAGTAAAAGTCCCCCCCCCCCCCAAAGGGGCCTCCTTTCACAGAGAAGGGAACAGATTTGTCCAGGCTGTCTAGAATGACTTGCTCAAAGTCACCGAACTTATGGTGGCTGAGTCAAGTTTATAGTGAAAGCGGCTGCTGAAAGGGTCTGTCCTCCAACCAAGCAGCCTGGGTTGATGAGTATCTTTTTATGATACGCTTTCCTCTTCGGCTCCCTTCAAAACTCCTACCCGATGTTTTCTTATTCAATTGCTTCTCGTGGAATCTGTTCCTACAGACTTGCCCTCACTATTGCCAGCATTTACAACCTCCTTCATGCATTTCCTTAAAAATGTGTATACTCTGCCATTTGGCAAGCTCCGTCATAGGTAGGAGACACCTCTTCTGTGTCAGTCTCCACTCCCACCTCACTACTAGTTTTTCAGAATGAAATCAAAGCGTCCCTGAGCATCCCAGAAACCGCAGGCTGACGAAACCATTTTATCTCTAGAGCTGATTTCCGCTTGCTCATTGCCATGGCCCATCGAGGGCTAAGGATCATTTGGTGGAGACTAGGATTGCACTGCAGCCTCTTGCTTGTGCATTGCAGACATCTGGCCTGCAAAACACAGCAGCAAGAGAGCTGGTGGGCAGGATCGGGGGTAGAGTGGAAGGGGTGGGTTTTCACACAGAGCAACTGGAAGGACTTGAGTTCCATTCCGCAGTGGACATTGTATCTGACAAATCATGTGCCTTGTCTTCACTTTAGTTCCTTCTTTGGTAAAGAGGCTACTAATTTTAATTTTCTTGCATTGTCAGTAAGTGTGAAATATATTTTTTTAAGTTTTGTATGTCCAGATAAGGCCTGGACTGTGATTAGAATGAGTTTCAGCAGGTGTGCTGTGGCTATGCCTCCTAATAACCCAGGGACCTTGGCCTCGTTACCTAATATCATCAATCCCCACTCCCCTCAACTAGAACAAGGGAATAATAATTAGTACCTACCTCACAGAGTTGGGTGAGGCTTAAATGAGTCAATGTGTATAAAACACTTAGAGTTGTGTCTGGCATTTCTGTATTGCTTAGTGTAGTAATAGCAATCAGAGCAAAATTAAACTAGCTCAGATGAATGGTGTTATGGGTATAGTCTATTCATTAACTGATAGCATTTGACAAGCTGATCTTAAAATTTATACAGAAGAACAAAGGACAAAGGATAAAGAGAGGCAGTTTAAAAAAAAAAAGTAGGAAACTAGCCTTGCCCAGTATCAAGACTTCTTATAGTATTATAGCAATGAAGAGAGATGGTACCAGTGTAGGAATAGAAAAATAGAACCCAAGGACTAGAGAACAACAACTTAAATATCCCATCCTTAAGTGAAAATTTGGTATGACAGAGCAGAAAACGGATGGACCATTCGTTATCCGGATGGAGAAGAATAAAAACACACCACACACAGAAATCAATTGTAAGTGCAGTAAAAAGCTCTACATGAAAGCAAAGAGTGTAATACATTTATAAGGAAATATAGGAAAGCGTTTCTGATTTAAGGGCTAAGGAAAGATTCCTTAGACAATGTATAAAAGGAAAAACCATAATGGAAAATAGTGACAAAGTTGACTACACTAACATTAAATTTTAAACTGATTTTTAAAAGAATGTCTCCATACACAAAGATTGAGAGAGACACCAAGGGAGAATATTGGAAATCCATCATTGATAAAAGCCTAATATCCAGAATTTAAAAAACACTACAACTTAGGACGAAAAACATAGAAAGTAGGCAAAACATAAAATGAGAGTCATTAATTACCATAAACACATGAAAGATGCTCAAGGACCCCAGTCACTAGTAAACTACAAATTGCAACAACCATGAGATACCATTACTCACCCATCACATTGACCAAAATTTTAAGTCTGATCAAAACAAGTATAAGCAAGGATGATAGATGCAAATCCTCCCATACTACTCTGTACCTAGTTGTGACCACTTGGAGCCAGATTCCACTTCTAGGCATAGAACCTAATGAAACTCTGTCACATCTGCATGGGAGATTTATAGAAGAATGTTGATTGCTACACTGTTAGTACTCAGGTTAAAAAGGAGAAACAACCTAAATGATCATCAAGAATGGATAAATAATTTATGGTATAGCCATACAATGGAACATCATACAGAAATTTCAATGAATGGACTAGAATTACATGTATTAACATGGGAAAGTCCCAAAACATGATGTTGAAGGATGAAAGGCAAATGACTGAAGACTAAGGATGATAGGATGCCATTTGTGTAAAGCTTAAAAGCCTGTACAACAGGGCACATGGGTGGCTCCATCGGTTCAGTCTGACTCTTGATTTCAGCCCAGGTCATGGTCTCATGGTTTGCAAGATCGAACCCCTGTCCAACTCTGTACTGTTATCTTGGGATTCTCTCTCTCTCTCCCTCTCTCTCTGCCCCTCTTTCTCCTTCCCTCCTCCCCATTCTCTCAAAAATGAATAAACATTTTTAAAAAGCATATAAAACAAAGATAGATACGTAAGACACCTACGTGAAGAGGAGTTTAAAACATGAATGAGGATGACAAACATCAGATTTTGGATGATGCCTGCCTGTAAGGCGGCTTAGAGAAGGGGTGCACAGGAGACTTCAACTATATTTTATTATTTAAAAAAACCTAAAGTAAATAGGTCAAAATGTTAAGGTTTGATAAAGTTAGGTGGTGGACACACAAGCGTTCATGATGTTATTTTCTCTCACTTTGTCCCGCTCTACAGGTTTTGCCCTGTATTCTTCGTCCATTTTAAAAGATTCTAAATTGGCTTTTACTTCCAACACAAAGGAAGATGAAGCATAACTGTTCGCATTGAGGTGATAAGATATGACCGGCCACCTCCTTCCAACAGCCCAGGACACCTGGCCCTAGCACCTGCCGCAGCGCGTGGCTCCAGAAGGGCTTGTGGTCAAAGAAGATGGAAAAAAAAAATGAATGGGTGGAAGGGCCTATTCTTAGAAATGGAGGCCTGGTCATATGTTCACTATGCCTTTTCTGTCATTAAATCACACTTGGAGAGCCATTTTCCTCCCATCCGTCTCACTCAGGCTGAGTTGCCGTCTAGTATAATAATTTGGGGGGATTATCTTTAGGGACCATTGCTTGCAATTCAGTCCCGGCTGTGCTCTGAATTCATTAGTGTTTTTGCAGCATTGGATGCGACTCAGAAGAACGATCCTCTCTCAGATTAGGGCACTGCTGTCTTTCTCATATTCTAGTAATAATAATAACCAAAAACAAACCCAAGGAAGTAAAATCACCGGGGAGCCCTATCTCTTTAATTAAGGAGTTCTAATGCATCACAGCCCCACCGTGCATGCGACTCAACTGTCCTGTATAAGGAAAAGATTGTGAATGTCGGGGGTGTTTCCTTTTGGGGCTTTGCTGCTGTTTCCCCTTTGTTTCTCTGCTGGTGCTGCTGCTTCTCTCCGTGCACACAGATAAACATACGTGAAGCACATGACATGGAGATTTATACCTCTTTATTCATCTAGCCAGCTTGCAATTCTAAGATTCTTTTCATGTCATCCAAGGAAATATATCGTAGCTTAATTGGTTGGTAATGGTGCTAATAAAGGTAGAGTCTTAAGCTCTATCCACTAAAAGCCAGAGGGATTTTCTTTGTTCAGCAAGATACCGAGGGCCCCTCAAATCTTGGCAAATGTATCCTCATTTATATATGGCAGATTGGACAAGGCAGGGTGGCAAGAATCGTGTCAAATGCACCACAACCATCCACACTCAAAATTGTGAGTCTGTGGGTTCCTTTTATGAGGAAAGGAAAATACCTTTCGTGGTTAAAAAGTGTTAGTAATGTCCCAGCTTACCTACAAATGTGAAACTGAGAAAGTGGTCTGGGCCGACATTACAACTTTTACTGCTAAAGAGTAGAAAATAGATTTGGTTGTTCTTACTGTCATTTTTGTGATTTTTCTGAATCGGAGTATATACTGAGAAATAAAAGGTGACAAACTCAAGCAAAGAGAAATTTGGGCTGAATCCCTGGGGGGTGGGGGGGAAATCATGGTGAAATCCATTAGACTGTGTAATAGTTTCCCAAGGGGAATGACATAAGCCTCACAGTTTTGCAGTCATTTAAATGTAGACCAATTCGTGCATTTCTGAGCAGACCCCAGGGAACAATCCTACACTGAGAATGGAATAGGGAAGGTGATAGGCCAGATGACCTAATAATTCTTTTTCAACTTAATTCCCAGGATTATGGGATCCTAATTAAAATGAACGATATTGCCTATTATGAACCCATTATATTAATATTCTGTAAAGTCTCCAGGCAAGCCAAGGGAATTTCAACTTTTCCTTATTTCTGGAGAGCTAGAGTCCATGAGCCACCTCAACCACATTGTTGGTGCCCAGGCGCTGACTTCTCCACCAATAATGGTCAATGTAAAGTCTTTAAAAGAAGTTAAAGCACATACTATGAATTAACATTTTATTCAGAGCAATCCAATAGAATGAGAAGGCTGCTTTCATATGTGTCACAACAATAAATATTCTTCTGACCCCACAGTGAGCTGGCTCTGTGATGGAAGCAATTGCCACTAAGCAACATCTAGGATGAAAATCTGCTTTCTCACATCTAGCCCTGACTTTTCCTTTCAGTTTCCACCAGTGCTTGAAAAGGAATGTCGATCACTGGAGAAATCATAGCATTTCTGGTTCAGAGGTCCTGTCATCATGGAACTACCCACTTCTCCACTGACATTAGCTTCATTTCCTTGACTATCCTCCAGAAATGGATGCCAGTGAGGAAACTCAGACAAGGCCACTGACATGGTGGCCAGGGCTGGTCTGAGAACACCGGTCAAGGGGCAGAGGGCACTGTAGCCTCCAAAGAGGCAAAAGTAGGGCAAGGGGAAGACATCGGTGGTTCAGTTGCCCCATGTGGTGTTTTAGGTGAATACAGCTGGTAGATAAAAAGGAAAAAAAGGAGGGGTGCCTGGGTGGCTCAGTCGGTTGAGCAACCAACTCTTGACTTCAGCCCAGGTCATGATCTCACGGTTCGTGAGTTCAAGCTCCACATGGGACTCTGTGCTGATAGCGTGGAGCCTGCTTGGGATTCTGTCTCCTGCTCTTTCTGCCCCCCGCCTCCCCACCACTTGCTCTCTATTTCTCTTTCAAAATAAATAAAAATAAACTTAAACAATTTTTAGAAACAATAAAATATTTCCTATCATAAAAAAGAGTGGTGACACCTATCTAGTAAACTATTTTATCAGTCTTTCTTGAGGATCCCCAAGAAGTTCCTGGTGGGCCATAGAACTCTATCAACAGGAAATAGACATTGGCGTGCATCAGAGAATATTAAGCTCTACCTATTTTAAATTTATAAGCTCATCTCTAATTAGCCTGCAGGGAGTTTCTATGGAAATTGAAGATATCACTCTTCAATAGTACGGGAGTAAAGCATCAGGTAGGCAGAAGGACTGGAAGATCCCCTATTCCTTCAAGAATCAGTTGTTGTTTCACCTCACTATGACATTGCCTCTTACTCCTTTGGGCAGCTTCCAGGAGCTCTCACTTCCATTATAATATCTCTGGTATGTAATTAACAGCATACATATCCATACCCCACACACAGGGGAGAGACTGTACCATTTTGTCTATTTCCCCCAGAGGATAGCTCAGTCCTGACATAGAAGGCTTAATAATTAATAAAAACATGTTGGGTTATTAGAGTGATATCTTAGAACCTTGATTTCCTTATCTATAAAGTAGATTAGTAATATTAACTCATGGCTGTCGTGAGGATTACAATGCAAGAACAAAGTCCTTAGGACAGGGCCCAGCACTTAAACAAGATGTGGTTCTTTCTCCTACATTTTTGGTATCAGAGGGTTTTTATTTCTGGTTCTGATAAATATCAGGCAAAAAGTGTTTCTTAAAACAGCAAATAAGGTTGCAGTTTGACTATGTGTCCAGAATAGGTCAGTGTTTTGTACCCTAAAAGTGTGATAGAGGTTGTACCAGCTCCAGCGCAAGTTTGGGGGCATTCAACCCTTTTCTTATCACACGCTTGGCCAGAGGTGCACCATGAATAAGGGAGATTTCTGAGACGGTCACAGTTGATTCAATTTCATACACCCATGAAATAATCTTGGAGAATAAGCAAGTAACTCATCAGTGATGATAAAAATGGAGACTGGAAGGTGGCCTTGCTTTTGCTTGTCGGTCATCAGAATTTCACCATGGTGGTCCCAGAACGCCTGCAGGCCTTTCCTGAAAATGCCCTTAGAGGTAGCTTCACTCTTTATTCTTGCCTTATTTCTACAGAACAAGAAGCATCTATGCGCTTGTGAAGGAGGCTTGTGTGGTCAAAACACACCGGAGTGCAGTGCTGCATCTGCAGGGCCATCTTGGGACTGGTGGGCAGGAAGGAGCACACGGAATGGCCTACTTCCAACCAAAGCCAGGATTCCGCTTTCCCACCAGCTCTGAATTTACCTCTTCTGGGCGCACCGGGGTCACCTTGTGGCCTGCAGGTCACTCCTCTCGGCTGACCTCTGACTGCTGCACTAGGCACTGGACCTACAGGAAAGAAGTGAAGGAGGCCAAGAAGAGGAAGTGAGCACCACCCACACCCGGTTGTTGCCCAAAGGCACTTGCTTTGTTGTGAGCCCGGTACCTGGCAATGCATTGGGTTCTTCCACCCCAAGCGCCATGCTTGCCTAGGTCAGTCATCCCTGGGTTCCTGAATCTTCCGCATCCCATCTCTTAACCATGTGAAATCTATGTTGTTCTGGAGTCAGGGAGCAAGGCCTTCTCTATCTCTTGCTTGTAATTCCAGTTGAACTCGTGACTTCTGAAACTGAGTTCTCCTCAGTAGGTTTGCCCCCTTGGAGTCTGGAAAGTCTCCTCCTCATGCTCTTTGCCCCCTGCTGGTGCACCTTGTCATCTCCCGGTGCACGTTGTCATGCACAGCATGCGACAGGGGTGGCTTCTCTGCTCCTTCTTGATTCTGATGCTTTCTCTTCCTTCTTTTTAAAACATTTGGCTGTACTATCTCAGAGTTTTCCGAGCAGCACTGAGACACCCCATGTCCCTTTGCTCCCAGGGACAGTCTCATGGGTCTGTCATAGCACATCTCTTACAGCGCCTAGCACTGGCCAGGCACTTGGTGAAGTTGACCTGTGGTGACTGAAATGGGACATTGCTGAAATGGTTACGGAGCACTGAGTGGAGCACTGAGTGGAGCACTGAGTGGGGCTTATGCTTCAATAGTACAGAAGTAAAGCATCAGGTAGGCTGAAGGACTGGGGTCAGTTGGTGTGTCACCTCACTATGACATTGTGCCTTTCTCCTTTAGGCAGATTCTAAGAGTTCTCACTTCCATTATAATATTTCTGGTCTACACTGGAGGGTTTACGTCAGAGCAGGGTTTCTCAAACTTGGCGCTAATGACATTTTGGGCCAGGTGGTTCTTTGTTGGGCGGCTCTCTCCTGTGCATTGCAGGATTTTTAGCAGCATCCCTGGCGTCTACCTCCACCAAGTTGGTTGTCCTCCCAGATAACCAAAAATATCTTCTCCAGGAACCGCCAAATGTCCCCTAGGGGCAAAATGCTCACTGGCCAGAACCTTGCATGAGGTGTTGTGGTAGAAGCCCCGCTTTCCTCTAGCGGACTTCTACAGGCAGGTCTGCCCTCCGGAGCCATCCAGTGATTTGAAGGGCACCCTAATGTATTTGAGAGATTGACGCTCGGCTGTTGAATATGCCAGAGGGGAGGGAAGGGATCTCATAAACAGCCTTTCTCATAAAGACTTCTGCTGAATCCTCCTGTTTCCTGCTGGCTCAGGAAGCGTGATGGACAGGCTTGAGGCCTAACTTCTGAGCCTTTGTGAACCTCCCTTCTCAGTTGTGCACTGCCCCCTCACTCCCCTCTCTCACCACCCCCACCAATGCCCTGGACAGCTGCGTCCTCCATCTTAATTCGCCAGTATCCCTTCTATATCCACATTCTCCCTTTGATTTGTTAAAAGACTTGTCTGAAGGCACTTCTCCCATTTTCTACATCATTGTGGGTTTATACTTACAATTTTTATTTCATTACAATCATTGGTTGTAATCAGTTCTCACTCTTCAGTCTCAGGAGAGAAAGGGAAATTCACCATGTGGAGCTGACTGGTCATCTTTGACCGGAAGTCCTTCCTCCCACTGCATCTGAATGCCCCTCACACTAGCAGGGAGATGTCTCCCACTGCCCCCTGGACTTTCCTCTCTCTCCCCAGCACATGCCACCCTGTATGAGGGTTGGCTATCTTTGTTAGTTCTCCTGACTGGACTGCAAGCTCCTTGCATTCAGGTATCGTGTTTTTTTCATCCTTAACATCTCCAGTGCTGAGGAGAAGGGCTCATAGGACTTAGGACATGCTCAGTAAAAGATTATTGAGTGCATGAGTACCTTCAGCCTAGGAAAAACTTCTTTAATTTAAATTTAGCACAGACTTTCTTGAATTCAAAAAACAAGCAAAACAAGGAACACATGGCTTTGAATTTCTTGTGTGTGTTTCTCCTCAAGGAGCATAGCTCTGCTTTGGTTTGTCAAAACCTGCATTCAGGCAGGTGCCTGGGTGTCTCAGTCAGTTAAGTGTATGATTCTTGGTTTTGGCTCAGGTCAGGATCTCGCTGTTCATGGGATTGAGCCCCACGTCAGGCTCTGAGCTGACAGCATGGAGCCTGCTTGGGATTCTCTCTCTGCCTCTCTCACACTCTCTCTCAAAATAAAGAAATAAACAGTTAAAAAAAAACTTGCATTCAACCTCAGGTTTACTAGAATACGGGACTGGGAAGCTTCTGGTCTGTTACTGATCCACTCCTTGTAATCCACGGTGGAGCGAAGCCCGGTCCTCTGACGTCCCAGTTGCTATGCCACGAGGGTGTTGCAGACAGACACTAGTGCAGACACTAATGCTGCAGACAGACAGACCCTGACATACAGACACCTTTTTCCTAACAAGATATTGACGGTGTCCCCTTAGACAGCCATCAAAGCACAAACAAAGCAGGATAATTTAAGAGAATAAGGTGCCAATATCACCTTCTTTGTGTCACAGTTCCATAATATGACCCGGGAGCCAGCCTAACATGATGGAAATCAGTCAGAAGAATCAGACCATCTTTTCTTCCTAGGGTGCTTTGGTGTACGCAAAACCATCACCGTTGCTGGCTTCGAGTAATATTTATTGATATGTATCACCATTCATTGTATTACCTCCTCCCCAGGCCTATTCACAACCTTCAGGACAGTTGTTTTACAGTGGGGGACGCAGAGGCAGAAAGGGGTTTGGTAGCTTGCTTAAGGTCACAGTTTGAATTGGGCATGAGGCGGAGACGGGGCGGCACAGATTGTGACTAGCTGGTTCCCTCGCTGAGAAGGGCTGCTGCTCTGGGGTCCGCTGAGGTGGGGTGGGGGGATTTGCCTCAGATTTGCTTGCCCAGCAGACAAAGTGAGCTGCCTGGTAGCTGTCCCAGACACCCGGCAAGAAGCAAGCCTTTGAAGAAGGAGCCAGTTCACTTTTCTGACACATGTCACATCTCCCACCGAAGGAAGGGCCCCACTGCTGCCCGGATTGTGCGTGGGGGCATGTCACAGTCTAGATGGCATATGAAAGACAAAAGTCTCCCTTGTCGGCTGCCTTTCACTCTACAGAGACACAGCCCCGAAAGTGTGAGACGCCGCATCGCATATTAATCAGGAGGAACGTTTGTAAGCAGTTGTAAGCCAGGGCCCGTGTGTGGCTAGGCGGGAAGACGATAGCCCAAAGGAGGTTTGGTCAAGGTTTAAGAGGTGCGTTCTAGGCTCAGATGCTGTGACCGAATCAGTAAGACCATCTTGCTTGCCTCCGTCCAGCCCTCCTGGCCCACCTGCTCCTCGATGAAGCTCTTGTCAGTTTCCATGGCCCAGGTCCCTCTGCCCTGCAGCCCTTGAGATGGGCAGGGTGGCGGAGTGGACAGAGGTGCCCACACCACCTGGGGGACAGGGATGTATGCGCAGAGCAGCCTGGGATCAACAGTCTGAAAACCAGAGAACAAGGCAAGTGTTGGAAATAGAGTATCTTCCGGTCCAGTCCTTTTCAACATTTCACAAATGCCATATCCTCTCCGGCAGCTTAATGTCTTGAAAGTACTTTTTTTTTTTTTTAATTGACCTGTTGTGCTGTCTCCTGAATATCACTCTTTTTTTTTAATTAAAAAAATTTTTTTTGTTTAAGGTTTATTCATTTACAAGAGAGACAGAGCGCGAGTGGGGAAGGGGTAGAGAGAGAGGGAGACACAGAATCCAAAGAAGGCTCCAGGCTCTGAGCTGTCAGCACAGAGCCCATCGCGGGGCTTGAACTCACTGACCATGAGATCATGACCTGAGCCGAAGCCAGATGCTTTACCAACTGAGCTCCCCAGGTGCCCCTGGGTATCATTCTTTTAAAAAGGCTCCTTTTTCTTCTTAAAAGAGGTGGGGAATAACCACAGGCCTCCGGTTTCTTTCAGGTCAAGGGACCTTCTACCCTCTTGGTTAGGATTCTCCTGGTGGACCCTGCTTCTTTACATCATGATGTGAATAGAATAAGTGCTTTTCCTCCCTCGGGCCATTGTCTGGGCACAGGTGACAGCTCACTGACCTGTAACTCTTGCATGTCCTCCTCGCCCTCCTCACCAGACCGCCGTTCCCAGCTCCTGCAGCCAGGGCCCTGACAGACACGGGATATTCTCTCTGTTCTGCTTCCAATGTGGCCAAGTGGTTCTCTCTCACTATTAACAGCTTTTGGCCTGAAAAAGCTAAATCCAGTACAAGATTTACATAACAGTTCAAGGCAACGGAGGATTTGTCACAGGGCGGTCCGTGATTAATTGCCAAATACACCACACGGACAGCCTCGTGGCTATGGGAGTCGAGCCTCCTTGGATCCTTTCTGGAAGTAAGCAGGGCATGCGTTGTGAACAAGCATAAATGAACAAGCTGGCTGAGAGGAGAGACGGCAGAGAGGACCGAGGAAATTAAGTGGGGTGCCTCTGAATGGCCTGGATCAACTGGACCATACAGGAAATATTGGGTCACAAAAAGACCTTACCCTCTTAATAAAGTCAAAAACCAGTTGAATATTGATCATATGAACCAATTTCATATGGTTCAACTTAAACATTGTGCTGTTTGGTAAACACTTTTATACTTACACGAACAGTTAATGTGGCTCTTTCTGTGAAGTAGAAGATAAATCTGAACCAGATTTGGTTACTGGTACTGACAGCTAGTATTTGTCACAACCTTTCTACGTACCTTACATACCACATGAATTGTCTCATTTCAAATGTATAAAACCTGTGAGTAAGGTAATTTTTATTCTTATTTCATATAGGAAATCAAGGTTTGAAATGGTTATGTAACTTGCCCAAAGTCACACAGCTGGGGGGTGATGGAGCCGAGACTCTACCGGGCTTCATCCGGTTCCAGAGTCCACACTGGTAATGCAGTAGTGCTTCACAAGTGTGCCTCACAGTTACGTGCTGCCCAAACCCCAGCTTCCCAGTCAGCTTTCCTATTTATAGTTGATGTTTAAGAAGTACTTCTTCAGGAGCGCCTGGGTGGCTCCTTGCGGTAAGCATCTGACTATTGGTTTCGGCTCAGGTCATGATCTCACAGTTTGTGAGTTTGAGCCCTACATCAGGCTCTGTGCTGACAGCTCAGAGCCTGCAGCCTGCTTCGGATTCTGTGTCTCCCCCTGTCTCTGCCCCTCCCCCTCTCATGCTCTGTCTCTCTCTGTCTCTCAATAATAAATAAACATTAAGAAAATGAAAAACAAAACAGATTGCATATATATCAGATTGCATATATCATATCAAATCTGTTATTTACTATGTCCAGCATAATAAATATGCATGATAAATATTTATTATTCATTTTATTAAATATGATAAACATATACATATATCAGAGAGAGAAAAAGATATTAAAACTGTGGCCAAAACAATTATCACTACGATTTCTGAACATTAAGTTTGGCCCTGAGCTTCCAAGCAGCCAAAGCAAAATAGTACATCATAGAGCTATTTACTCCTCATTGTTTTTCAAGAGAGACATTTTTCTTGGCACTAAATTCTGAGCCAAATTTCTCAAAGTAGACCTTACTCGAGGTGCTGGCGTCAACACCGACTCCATGTTTCATTCAGGTCCGTCCTCTCTATAGCCTCTGAGGGCTCCTATCCGACTGTTTGGTCTGGAACCGCAGCCTTACCCAAGCGCTAAGGGGAAGAGAAGCTCTGATTCTGCACTATCTCTGACCTGCTTGCTCGTAGTTACATTTTAAGATTGTCCCTGCCCCTGTCAGGAATGGGTATGAGCCCCAGAACACGCAGGATCTTACTGTATTTTCTGAAAAACCAGTACTGAAGACACTGCCCGCTGTTTGTGGCCACTCTCAGCAGGACGGTGTTTTAAGCAAAGGTCATGCAGCAGGGAACCAAACTGATCCAGTTCTGACCCTGCAGAGGCTACATTTCTGCGAGAGAACAGACAACACACAATCAAGTTTATTATGGCGGGTGGTAACAGGTACTGGGAAGAAACAGAGCTGGGTAAAGGCAGCGAGTCCTAGTTTAGAGAAGGCTCTCTCAGGGCTCAGGACACCACCTTTACATGGCTCAGCTGTCGCCTGTCACTGTATTATCTAACTACATCACCTTTTCCTTAGCAACAGAACCCAGAATAAACATTACAGAACTAAATACCTTTCACCACATTGACCACTAAGGATGGGAGGAAAATGTTCTGCTACTATTTGAGGCCGAGGCTTTTGCCAAAATGTTCATAACAAAAATAACAGTTCATACCAGCTAGGTCATCTCAATAGTAATCTAATCTGCACTTATGCTACTGAATTCAAGCTCTTTCTGATTTCTCTTCCAGGGTGCCAGAATAGCCCCATTTATGCAGCACTTATATGGGCCATGCCCTCAACATATATTAGCTCATTGAATGAGATTCTTGGAAATCGGGAAAGGAAAGAGCCAGCAGATGGTCAGGAAGCTGCGCTCTGGAGCCAGACTGATTGGCTCTACATCTGGACCCAAACAATTCCTAGCCGGGTGATCTTACACAAGCTATTCAACCTGTCTGAGATTGGCCTTCTTGTCTCTAAAATGGGGTAATAGTAAATACCTCATAAGGTTGTTGTAAGGATTAAATTAGTCAATAAATGTATGACTCTTAGGATGCATCTGGCATAAAACAATTAATAGGTGCTTATTATTATTATTATTATTCCAGTTTATAGAAGAGGATATTGAGGCTCCAAGAGCTTAAGTAACTTGCCCCCAAGGTAATACAGGTGACAGATTCAGAATCTATACCTAGTTTTCTCTGACTCCAACCTCATCCTCTTCCTTCTATGACCTCCTTGTTCACTATTAATAGAAATTAACGTAATGTTTCCTCTAAGAGATCTAGATCCAAAAACAATGGTAAGGCAGTCAGCAGCACTCATGAGAAACTGGGATCATACATTACACTGGTGAATGATTAAACCATCTTTATCAAGTGCTATTGTGCCCAAAGTCTTCCAATCAACAAACAGTGGTAAGTCAATGCAAGTGGATTTTCTCTTTACCTGATTATTCACTTCATTCCTTCATGTGTTTGTTTGTATAATATTTGCTGAGCTGTGGGGGATTCACAGAAACAGATGAAATACCCCTGCTCTCAGGCAGGGATGAGGAGAGCAGAACACATATACACATGACAAACCAGCTGAGAATCTGTTCAGATGTTCAAGATGGTGGGCTTAGTCATAATGGGGCTGGAATGAGAAGCAAGAACATTCTTGGTCCAGGGCGGGATTGGTCACAAAGAGTTTGGTTTAGGCCCCGTGCGAAGGGGCCAACATGAATTAGCCAGGAGTTCTCTGAAACAATGATGTCAAATTTAAGACCGAGAAAGTAAAGGTATACTGAATAGTGCTACCCACAAAAACATTACTAAGTCAGTGCATGTTTTGGAAGCAAACTTTTTAAAAAAGATTTTGTTTTTTTAAAGTAATCTCTAACCCCAAAGTGGGTCTCAGACTGATGACTCTGAGATTAAGAGTCACATTCTCTATGGACTGAGCCAGCCAGCCGCCTCCAGAGGTAAACTTTTTGTGATGGCTCCACGTTTTATAAAATATTTTTTAATCCTTCGATATTGTTATGGGAAGAAATCTGAATCAGACACCCTCACGCTAAAGGATTTCTTTGGTTCAGCAATTGTATCAGCCAGGGTGTGGTCAAAAATGGAAACCATACCCGTGATTTGAACAGGATAGATTTAATATAAAGAATTGTTAACCAGACGTTGTTGATTAGATCACTAGAAGTATAGAAAGAGAACTCTACAGTACCATCCAGGGAGCAACTGCAGGAAGCCTCTCCCACTCCCAAGCCCTGGAGAACAGGGAAAGAAACTGGAACTGTTAAAACTTGGAGGCTTGGAGGATTCCCTGGTGACTGGGACCCAGACCTCTGGGGGTGGGGGGGCAGGCAACTGGCTCATGCTGGCATCCCTTTGAGGGACACAATAAGGCTGGTTCTGCCAGGGTTGGAGAAATAGCAAGCAGAATTCAGTTGCTACTTCAGGAAGGCAAGGAAGTGTTGCTGAAGTGCTGCTCACAGGAACAGGAAGCAGACAAGAAGCCAAAAAGGAGCAGACAGGAAGGAACAAGTCCCTTCTTCCTCCTCCAGTCTTGCAACTTCTTTCTAGTGCTCTCTTTGGCAAAGCCTAACATGGAACCAACTGGCAATAGAAATATGAACCCAATACAGGGACGAATATGGCATCATCATCCCTTATCTTCAGCCTGAAAAGGAATACAGACCTGGAAACTAGAAAGCACAATGAGTATATGTGATACCAGAAAACTGTCCAGGTTTAAAGGGAGCACTGATTAGAAATAATTCTTCTTAAAGAAGCAAACAGGAAAGACTTCCTAGATAATTCTTTGGCTGAGCCTTTAAAGGTGGGCTTAACAAAGGTCAGGTAGACGTGGCCACTGAAAAGAACATTCCACACAGGAGCAGCCTGAACAAAGGAATGGGATGCTTTCAGAGATCATGAAAACAATTCATGCTGGCTGGACTGTGAGATAAGAAATGGGGGGGCGTGATAAGAGATAAAGTTCATGAAGTAGGCAGGGGTCAGATCATGAAGAATTTCTACCCCAGCCTAAGTATTTGAGCCTTGCTCCAGAAGCAGTGAAAGATTTAACCTATGCCAGTACCATTAACAGAATGGTGCTTATCAGAACTGGTAACCCTTGATTCATTATGGAAAATAGTCTATAGGAGACCAAAGGAGGCCAGTTAGGAGACGGTAATATTCCAGTTGCGCAGTGGTGAGAAACTGATTAATGGCAGCAGTAGGGATAGGGTAGTGGACACAGGCAGGAAGAATACTAAGGGAGTGAAAATGAAAGAAGCAAGAATTGCAGTGAGGAAAAAACAGGCATCTGGGTTATTGGCTTAGGCCACTGGATAGATGATGGTGTCATTCTCCAAGGTGGGAGGCTAGCGAGATTGTTGTGGGAGAAGGAAGAAATTAAGAGGATAATATCATGATGTAAGCTCTGTACACATGGCCTTAATCTTCCAAGTGATGAGAATATTATTATTTACAAGGTAGTTGAGTTGAACTCTAATAGGACTCTACAGTCCAGATGACATCAGCTACTGCCTTCTTAAGGAGGTATTGCTCACTAAGAAGATGGAAATAGTTTAGCAATTCCAGGAAAGGTCTCTGAGATCTTTGATACTTACAGAAGATGTGTGCATCATTTCCGATATTAAATGTTTTCCCTTCTGTCCACATGATGATGTTGGGGCCTGTGTTGGCAATGTGGAAGATGACAACAAAGATTGCCATGTGAATGGATTTGTCCTGGTGCTTCATAACTAATTCCTAAATGTGGTTTCTGACCTGAAATCTCCTCCTAAATAGATGTCCAGAAAAAATTTTTTGTAATATTTTACTTTGTGCCTGAAGTGAATTCAAATCTCAGATGATGATGTTATTGCTATTCTTAAATTTTGGGGAAGAATAGCTGTTGGATTTTAGTCGGTTACTGTCATGATTATGATTAGAGCCTATATTTTTCTTTTTTTTCATAACTTCTGTGTTGATATAGCAAATTACACATAGAAATCATAGAAAGCTAGCACTACAATAGAATTGCTCTTTTTGAGATCTCTAGAAGACCTCCTTGCACTTGATCTCCTTTTTATTCATTCAAATTCTCTTCATTTAAATACAGTATTATTGCTTGAAAGGGAGAGATGAGGAAATGCATGGGGTCTATAGATGTCCCAGAATCCACCAGGGGGCCATCTCATCTGTCTTTTCCATCTTCCTTTCTGACTTCCCTTCACATACATTTTCACCCACTCAACCATTCAGGACTACTCTCTCAGCAAAGCCCAGCTCAAAACCACCTCTTTCTCCTCCAGCTCCCCAAGCCCACAGCAATCCTCTAAGCTCCCACACCATTAGGACTATAACTTCTTTAACCCTTAAGTGTCAATTTTGGGCATGCTATAGCACATTTCCATGTGCATAACCTGTGTTCCTAAGTAGAGTATAAATCTTAGGAAGGCAGAGATTCTTTCACTTACCTCTTTATGTATTTTGTGCATATGTTGCTTCAATGATAACCTTGACCTCTCTGTTCTTCCAGGCTAAGTCCTAGGAGTCCCCAGATAGTTACTTCATAGGTACTCTCCATCCTTCCCACTATTTACACTCATGCTTCCTTGTAGCTCTTATTGAATCCTGCCTCAGTACTCAGCTTGAGTAAGATGCTTTCTTTAATCACTCTGTTCATCTCATTTATTTCTCCTCATAGGTGAGACTCTTTTTAATTTGCACCATATTTATTAACTCTCTGTCTCCCAGCGATACAGCATGCACATCACAAGGCTACACACAGCCTTGATAAATGGGATACATGAGGGCTCTCAGAAGGAAACCGGCTGCCATAAAAGTTAATATGTTTAGTTCATAATGAAAAAATCTTCCCCCCTACAACGGTAGCTTGGAAATTGGCATATTCACTTTATGACCTTGTTTATTAACCAAAATGATGCCTTGTTTGATCTCTGAAATTTGTTTAAGGTCATTAGGAAAGGACTCCAGGGTGTCACTCACTGAAAAATGCTGGCCTGGTACACAAACCTTGGAAATGAAGACTAAGAAAAATGCTGTTTTTATTTCCTCTAGGGTGTACTTACTTGTCTCCACTCAGTTAGTATCTGAATATTTCTCATTTAGTTGGCATTTGCAGATTTTCCATGCATCTCTGCAAGACTGTATCAGTTTATCATCCCTGCTCTGGAGAAGTGGGGACAGTTACCGATGGTAGAGACAGACTATTGGGGGATACAATGGTTCCTTAGAAAAGTCACCATCGGAACTGAGCTCCCAGACTACACTATTGAACATTATTTTCCTTTTTAGGTAGTTCCCTCTGCCCTAAAAACTGAGAAGGGAAGTATACTATCCTTCCTATCTTGTGAGCTGTCAAGAATGGAAAGAATTTGAAAAGGCAGCTGAGAAAATGTGAGAAAACCTGTTTTCTGATCACTATTCCTATCTCCTCAGGTGCTTTATCTCTGTTACCAAGGGTGAAAGGGAAAAATAGAATTTTTTACTAATTCTTCCTTACGTTGGCATGGCCAAAAAACCCCCTACTCAACACCACTTTGCTGTCACAAACATGATATCTTACCTTTCCTTCTAACCTTCGCTTTTAGCAACAATATATGTTGAGGGAAATGAGATTTTTTCCCCTCCATTTATATTTTAACTGAACATTGTCTCTGTGCCAGGGGGTGCGGTAGGAGATTATTGTCCAATAAGGATGTAAAGTTTGCACCATTAACTATGTTAGTGATGCCTTCTGGGCTACACCAACACCATTATCAATTTGTAGCTATTCAATGATGAGGCTGATTTTGTAAAATCCTGGGATGGTTTGAATTTCAGAGAAGGTTGATTCAGTGGCTCAGTGGCTTCCTGGATGACCGGATTTTTCTGTTTTTTAAGGATAAGTTACACCACAAGGCTGTCTTCCCTCATGGTGTCAACACGGCTGCAGCATTCCAAGCTTCAAGTCCACACAGCACACCAAGCAGAAGAAAGTACTTTTCTTTCCAGGCATTTTAATAAAGGCTATGTGGCCATGTCTCAGCTGACTGGGGTTAGGCTGATGATGGGCTGTGCTGATTGGAACCTATGAACCTATCCCTGGGGCTCTGGATTGGACCAACTTCTCCGGATGTATTTCACCTGTTTATAGTACTCATTTCCTTTTTATTATATCCTGTCACTCCAGGCCAGGCTTTATCTTATCATGCCTGGTTACTCGAGAATTTCTCACCTAAACTCAGAAATGTCTCTTCTTCAGATGTGGTTTATCTATACCATGGAATACTACATGGCAATGAGAAAGAATGAAATCTGGCCATGTGTAGCAACATGGATGGACCTTGAGGGTGTTATGCTGAGCGAAATAAGTCAAGCAGAGAAGGACAAATATCATATGTTTGTACATATAGGAGGATTAGGAGGAACTTGACGGAGGAACAAGGAGGAGAAGAAGGGCGGAAAAGGTGGGGGAAAGGGAGAGAGGCAAACCATGAGAGACTCTTGAATGCTGACAAAAACTGAGGACTGATGGATGTGGGGGGGAGGGGGGATGGGCATGGAGGAGGACACTTGTGGGGATGAGCACTGAGTGTTATGTGGAAACTAATTTGACAATAAACTATTTGTAAAAAAAAATAATAATAAATAAATAAAATAAAATAAAAAAAGAAATGTCTCTTCTTCATTCAGTCTGTATTCACTTACTTAGGTGTTGTTTGCACTTCTGTTCTATGTTATCCCCTTTTCATCTTTATTCTTCTTCTTGACATGTCCTAAGATTCTATTTATGTTCCACTATTCTTTCCAGTACAGATTAGACCTTCTCTCCCTTACTGGCAGGATTACTCCTCAATCTCCTTTTTCCTCAGCAAGTATTCCTCAGCCACCTGCTAATTCCACCTTAGTACTCCCAAAACACACTCATCCACCTCTATTCACCCATCAAGATATAAAATCTCATGCCAGAAGACAGACAAATGGCACCAAGAGTAGACCTTCCATATTAAAGACTTAAATGTGAACTGTGTTTACGCTTCAAAACTGGCTATGTTATGTTTCTTCCACTTTATTACCTTTGCACCTAAAACTTGACCAGTATTGGCTCAACATCTCCTTTCAACAAGTATGCAAATCAACAAAAACCCAGATGTTTGAATTTTGAATTCTGGAGCTTGAAGGAAAACCACAAATCTGACAGTGAAACCTAGTCAATAAGAATAGAATGTAATGTGAGAGACTCGAATGCTGAGAACAAACTAAGGACTGATGGGTGTGGGGGGCAGGGGGGAGATGGGCATGGAGGAGGGCACTTGTGGGGATGAGCACTGGGTATTATATGGAAACCAACTTGACAATAAACTATTTGTAAAAGAAAAAAAAAGAATAGAATGTAATGTAGGGTGTTTAAATTATCTTTGTATTCCAATAGCCCTCAGGAGTTGAGATGTTCATCTGATTCTCAAGATTGGAACTATCCCTCTTAGGGTCTTTGACTCCTCCAGGACTTGGTGATCAGACATTTTTCAAAACTTGTCATTATTATTTTATTACATAGGAAATGCTCCATCCACATACTTTTCTGATTTTGGCTCACTTCAGTCAGTGAATTCTTCCCAAGAACACTTTCCCAAATCATTCCAAAAGCAGTTCTCTGAAAAATCTATTTTAGAGACATCGTTAGAAATGATAGAAGTCAAGGAACCTGTCAGAAAGAACAGATGGTTACATTCTGTGACAAACAAATGTTTTAAAAACTTCTTCTATTCAAAGCATGAACCAACAGAAACTGGCCCAAACCCTAGTTGTTGCCGGGACCTCTGTCAGTTGGTTCTTTGCTAACACTGATATAAAAGATTTTGGTGTATTGTAAAAAAAATATTTATTAATCCATTAAGATACAATGTTGTCAAACAGGGACTTGAATGGATGGATGAGTGGACAGACAGTTGGATGGACATGGCATAAAGCAAATAACCTAAAATATTAATGGTAGGATTTAGGTGGTGTATTTATGGATGCTCACTGTCTGATTCTTTCAACTTTTCCATATGTTCGAAATGTTTAAAAATGTAATGTTGGAGAAAAAACAGGATGCTCACCAATGAGATGATTCAGATCAGCACATTAGTATATAGACAGACCATAGAAAGATGCCTATAAGCAATGGGGAGAAATCTATATAAACACAGGCTTTACAGGATAAGGTTGGCAGTCACTGGACGGAAGAGGAGAGAAGTTAATATCAGATAGTCTCTGTGAGAGACTATCAGGAGGCAGACAATAGAAACAGCCCATGCAGGATAAATTCTATTCAATACCATTTCTTTTCCTACTATTAAATGTCCCTTTTCTGAATGTTCTGGCAAAAGGGAAGAGAAAGCCCTGACTCCTGTGTCAAGTGCTTTGCCTAAACTATCTCCTTTACTTTTTATAGCATTCATGAAACCACATTTTATAGTGTTTGTTTCCTTTTTGCCTACACAGCATCTGTTACTCCGTTTGCAGGTAAAATCACGCCAGTTTTCCTTGGGAGATGAACTCTCCATCACTGAATGTAGACTTGATGACCTATCCTACTGAATTAAAGGTGTGGAAAGTCAACAGCTGAAACATGGAAAGAGCCTAAGTGTCCATCAACAGATGAATGGATCAAGAAGATGTGGTTTATCTATACCATGGAATACTACATGGCAATGAGAAACAATGAAATCTGGCCATGTGTAGCAACATGGATGGACCTTGAGGGTGTTATGCTGGCGAAATAAGTCAGGCAGAGAAGGACAAATATCATATGTTTGCACGTATAGGAGGATTAGGAGGAACTTGATGGAGGAACAAGGGGGAGAAGAAGGGTGGAAATGGTGGGGGAAAGGGAGAGAGGCAAACCATGAGAGACTCTTGAATGCTGACAAAAACTGAGGACTGGTGGATGTGGGGGGGAGGAGGGGTGGGCATGGAGGAGGACACTTGTGGGGATGAGCACTGGGTGTTATGTGGAAACTAATTTGACAATAAACTATTTGTAAAAATAAAATAAAATAAAATAAAATAAAATAAAATAAAATAAAATAAAATAAAATAAAATAAAATAAAGGTGTGGAAAGTAACATGAGCAAGGCCAGGTAAACACCTTCTCCAGGAAATCCGAGTCTTGAGCAGTCAGCCATGAGGGGAGATGGTTGGAACGGACACCATGGAAGCCTTGAAGAATGCATTCCTTAACTGTTACTACATTCCCAACTCCCTGGAATCCTGTCATTTGGATTGGCTAGTGTTGCTTCTGTTGCTTGCACACAAAGAACTCTAACTAGCAGAGGCAATGTAGTTCCCATTTCAGAAATAAGGAAACCTAAGCTCAGAAAGATTAAGTCTTTTGGCTCAGGTCACCATTTGATATTCATATGGGTCACCTATATTCAAAACCTGTCTTCTATACTTATCCTACCATGGTTTCTCAAATGCTGCAGACTGGATTCGTATCTTGTCTAGCTAGGTAAGTTTGGGAAAGCTGTGCACCAATTTCTAAATGCCAATTTCCTCATCTCTAAAATGGGATAGCAATAGTCATTCATACCATAGAGTTGTGGTAAGGATAAAATAAGCTGATTTGTGTGAGATGTTTGGGCACAGTGTCTGGAGCAAAATAAGTGCTTAATAAATGTTAGTTGCTCTGATGATGATGGTATCAGTGTGGGTTCTAGCAAGAAAAAGGGGATATTTGAAGGGATTAATAAAGGGACTACTTTCCAGCCAGTAAAGGCAAGGTTAAAAAAAACCCAGAAAGGGTTAGGTGAAGGACCCCCAGGAACCCCTAGAAACAACAGCAAGCTGTGGACAACGGCTGCCCAGCATGGACTGGGATCTCTGGCTACATTTCTAAAACAGTGGCTGCGGCAGACGTAGTCTTCTGTAGCCCTGCAAGGAGGGAGGCAGGAAAGTAAACACCCTGCCCTTCCCCTCCCAGCTCACCCTCTAATCTCCTGCCAGTGCCTTAAATTGGCCAAACCGAGCCAGAAGCCAGAGGACAGGGAAGCCTGGTTGATGCTCCCTATAAAGGTCAGCTTCTCAGGACACAAGGCCGAGTAGAGAAAAGTGAAGACACACTTTCACATGGAGACACACTTTCATCTCAAGACACATGTCACCTCAGCATTCTCTGAGTAAAAAAAATAACTTACGTCCCCAATACAGAGGACTCACAGCTACCATTCATTGTAGGGAATATGAATTCAGTCAAAATCCCACCTAAACCTCAGATGTCAGCCACTCCCAGTGCCTTTTATATAAGGTCGCAGAGAAATAGAGGGAAAAACCTAAAACATAGTTGCACAGTCCTGTTTCTGAGGCTAACATGAGGACTAAGTTGAGAGGCATGGCTTCCTTCACTACCACCAATTCTACATTCTCCAACCCCTCGACCAGATGGGGGTGCTTACATGCAAGACAGTTTTAAGACTCTTTGGGGGTTCAGAGTTATTAGTCTTGTCTGCCTCTGCCCAAATTCTCCCAGCCCGTGTCTCAAAGGTAGGCATGGGTTTTTATTTATTTATTTTTTTATTTTTTATATATTTTTGAAGGAGAGAGTGAGTACAAGCAGAGGAGGGGCAAAGAGAGAGGAAGATACAGAATTTGAAGTGGACCCAGGCTCTGAGCTGTCGGCAAAGAGCCTGATGCAAGACTCAAACTCACGAACAGTGAGATCATGACCTGAGCTGAAGTCGGACACTTAACCGACTGAGCCACCCAGGCGCTCCTAGGCATTGTTTTTAAAGCTGCCAGAGAGGTTTTCTAACTTTCTACTTATGTCCTCAATGTATCTTCAAAGCTTTTAATCAGTACTTTTATCTGTGTACATTATTTAGGACTGACAGAAAAAGCCAACTCACCCCATTGTCTTGAAAATTACCATTGTCATCCTAGCACCTAAGGACCAGAGCTAAATGATTTTTTAATACCTTGCCGCCACCTGCATGGCATCCCAATCTCCATTACTAATAATAATTTTAATAACATAGTATGCATTATGCAGATTCCATTTTCCTACAGCAAGAAAGTTCTGTGTTCTGGGGCGCCTGGGTGGCTCCGTAGGTTAAGTGTCAGACTCTTGGTTTCTGCTCAGGTCATGATCTCACGGTCCATGGGTTTGAGCCCCACATCTGGTTCTGTGGCTGACAGCATGGAAACTGCTTTGGGATTTTCAATCTCTCTCTCTCTGTCTCTATCTCTTTCTCTGCTCCTCCCCCACTTGCACTGTCTCCATCTCTGTCAAAATAAATAAATAAACTTAAAAAAAGGAGAAGAAAGTTCTGTGTTCTCATCAAATGTGTTAGCAACCTGTATCGATTTCCTATTGCTACTATATAACAAATTACCATGAACTAATTGACTTAAAACAACACATGTTTATTATCTTACAACTCTGTAAGTCAAAAATCTGAGATGGATCTCACTGGACTAAAATCAAAGTATCAGCAGGGCTGTATTCTTGCTGAAGACTTGGGAAGGATCTGTTTCCATGACTCTTCCATTTCCAGAGGCTGCCTGCATTTCATGGCTCATGACTCCCTTCCATGTTCAAAGTCAGAAATGGCTGGTCATTCTTTCTTACATCACACCACTCTGACATTGATTCTTCTTCTGCCTTCCTCTTCCACTTTCAGGATCCTTATGATTCCATTCAGCCCACCTGGATAATCCAGAATAATCTTCTTTCTTGAGGCCAGCTGATTGGCAACCTTAATTCTATCTGCCACCTTAATTCCCCTTTACCACCCAACATATTCACAAATCCCAGGGATTAAGATGTGGACATTTTGGGGAGGACGTTCCTCTGCCTCCCACACAACACAATCCCCATATACAGTTTTGGAGATCTAGTTCTTGAGGCCATGCATAGTGGGGTCAATGCCTCAGTCTGGGTCCTGTCAGAAAAGAAATGACACATTTAGAAGCAGCGATCGGGGGCACCTGGGTGGCTCAGTCAGTTAAACATGCTACTTCAGCTCAGGTCATGATCTCACAGTTCATGGGTTCAAGCCCTGCATCCGGCTGTGTGCTGACAGCTAGGAGCCTGGAACCTGCTTCCAATTCTGTCTATCCCTCTCTCTCTGCCACTCTCCCACTCATTCTGTCTCTCTCTCTTAAAAATAAATAAACACTAAAAAATTTTAAAAAAACAAAAGCCAAATTGGAAATATTTAATAAAGAGGCAATTTACAAAGATATGGGCAGGGTTAAAGGAAATCAACAAGGGATAATAAAGCTCCCTGAAGACAATAATAACAGAAAGGGGCAAGCATTGGAGGAAGCAGTTATCAAAATCAGGTAAGGGCAGTGGCCTTCGGTAGACAAGCACAGCCAGTGCCAAATCATGGCCCAGGAGGGAAGGAGCCAGGGGAATAAACACCCTAATCTCTCTTTGCAAAGAGATCTAGGATCTCCTCCTAGAACTGCCCATTGGCTAACCCTGCCCAATCCAGAAGACAAGGGAGCAAGGCTGATGTGGCCAATAAAAGTCAGTATCTCAGGACACAAATCAGGTGGAGAAAGGTAAATAATTTGTCTGTAGCGGCAGACTCTACACACATATTATTTAGTTACATACATAATTCTTACTGAAGGAGAAATGGAATCTTCCACCTAGCAGGGCATTTGTATTTTAAAATAACCAGTTTAGCCCAAATTAATCTACAGGTGGAATTTATGGGGAACTATTTTTGAGCTGCAAGGCCTAAAGGAAGTTATATGTATGAAATTACACTATGTGATGTATATATTATACAATTAATAAAAATAAAGAGGTACTGTATATACATATATACACAGAACTATATGGACCAGGGAGGATCTCACTGGGTCACAGTGATGACAGCGCTGATCCAAAGGGTTTAGCCATGAAAGAATCATAATTTCCTATCATTTCATCAGGATTTTATGAGTAAACATAGTGGTGATCACCATCGCTTCCTGGACAAATTGTTAGTCTGCCAGGGCGTGTAGCTTATACCATCGCTTTTCATCTTGCCAGTGGTTACCCAGACGCCATTTTTCCAGTAACTACGATGAAGATATAGGTCCAAAGAGTAGGGAAAGCAAAGAAACCATTATTTGTGTGTCAGTCACTCACATGCCATGTTCATGAAAAAATTACAAAGCAAACAAATAAAAGCCACCAGCTTGGCTAAATACAGGCTCAGGGGAAAGAGTTTCCTTCACCATGGAGAAGTTTCCAGTGAAAGAGAGACACAGTTATAGAGGAAAGTGCATTTTAGCAAATGGGAAAAACTTCCAAGGAAAACTCAATGCCGAAGAAATTCTTTTTCCTTCCTCAAAACACAGAGGGCTGTAAATTCCTACCTCTGAAATGTCTGGAAGGAAAGGACCTCACAGAGAGCAGTTGCTCTCTTTTTCAAAGTGAAGCTCAGGCAGAACTGCACTTCCAAGGCTCTGCATTACATTTGTCTATAGAATAGTTTCATAGGTAAAGAAATAGTGAGAGCATTGAGACATACAGTGACTGAAGTCTGGGTAATTGAGGTCAAGGTAATCTTCTTCACTTGATTTTTTTTTAAAAGGTTAAAAACAATACATGCCTCTTATTCAGAAACCAGATGCCAAATTTAAGCAGTACAGAATAATATAAAGTGAAAAGCAAAATTTTCCTTTTCTTTCTCTCTTTCCTTTCCTCCTTCTTTCCCTTTCTCCCCTCACGTTCGTGTGTGTGTGTGTCTCTGTGTGTGTGTGTGTCTGTGTCTGTGTGTCTGTGTGTGTGTGTATCCATCTATCTTTCTCCAGCCACTTACACACAGATTTTGAGGGACAGCTAGCAGTCTGTCAAACACACTTTAGCGAAGAAGGAATTTACAAAGGCCTATTGGGTAGCTCATGAGATTATCAGGAGGGCTTGAGAACCAGGAACAGAAAAGCAGGAAAACACCCAAGGTTTCCCAGGCAGCTGTGGGCACATCCAACTTCATGCCCTAGTAATGGCCCGTGAAGCTGATGCTACTCCCAGTGCCACGCCTGGGTACCTGTTACAAAAATATGTCTGAAAGTGCCCTCACTGGACACTGAATTCCTCTTGTTGCATTTTCTACTCCTCTACTGGTGTACAAATAGTCACTGCTCTTTCTGCATCTTCACATCACAACCTTCCTATCTGCAGTCTTGGGTAAAAGAGTTGGATTGACGAGACTCCATCTGACTGGCTGAATCACAGTTTCCAGAGCATAAGGATAGAGGATGTTTGGTTACTAGGGTGGGTGGCAGGATGGTGCCACTGCCAAGAGTCACACAATAGAAATCTCAGATTGGAAGGAAGTTTGGATGCTGAGCAGTTCAAGACAGACAAACACCTGTTATACACACCCTCCTGTTAGCGGACAAGTTGTCAAGACATCCAGCTCAAATCTTCCCCAGGTAGCAACCCTAAGAGAGAGAACATCTCTCTTACAATATCCACGGATTAAACTCAGGAAATATTCTGACTCTGTTTGGGTGCTCATTCCTGCACCAGTCACTGAAGTCCTTGGAGTAGAATATTTTGATTGGCTCAGCCTGGACAAGCATGCCCGCATTTGTGACTGGGAGCAGCTAGGCACCACAACTGAAAACCATTCACAGCCCAGGGGGTGAGCAGAAGATGGTTGATGCAAAGAAGATACACTGAAGATAGAAACATAATGTACATTTTAGGAGGTCTCATGGTGATTTGGTCCATAATTTGACTCTCATTTCTTTTTGTTAAAAGCTTTTATTTATTTATTTATCTATCTATCTATTTATTTATTTATTTACTTACTTACTTACTTATTTACTTATTTGGTTACTTACTTATTTATTAGGGAGATGGCAAGAATGAGGAAGAGGGGCAGAAAGAGAGGGCAAGAGAATCTTAAGCAGGATCCATACCCAGCACAGAGCCCAGTGTGGGGCTCAATCTTAGGATAGAGAGATCATGACCCGAGCTGAAAGCAAGAGTCCAACACATAACCGATTTCACCACCCCAGGCACCTTTCTCATTTCTTTTTTTTTTTAAATTCAGTTATTACACTTTCCTCTCTCAGTCCTCTGAATATCATCACAAAATCTCAGATGCTGTCATTAATGGATCTCAGATTTCATTAGGTAGCTCTTTAAAATGATAGATAAGACTTGAGCCATGATAGAACAGCTGGTGTGGAATTAACCCTCCTTCCATAAACAACTAAAACCGTACAAAACGTATAAGACAACTGTTGTCAAGTACTGAGCAACAGGCAGCACAAGTCTATAGTCCTTGAGACCAGGAAAAGCTCACAAGGTGATCCCTATGGTTGGCATCTCTCTCTGTGTGGAGACAACTTCGGAGTTTGGAGATGCTGAACTAGTTAGGATCTTTAAGACAAAGCAAGACACTAAGTATGTAGGAGTTACACAGGAGTTAGGCTCAAAAGTCTTGACCTTGGCTAAGGATTAGGCCTTGCATGTTTTGGGTAAGAGCATGCTAGATTTACCAGAGAGTGGCTTCTATGAAAGTGGGAGAAAGGTATCTTAGAGATAAAGCTGGGAAATGTTAGCGTGCCAGCCCAGACAGAGAGTAAAGGCCTCGTTAACACCCTGGGTATCCAGCCAGCACACCAGAAACACCATGTTTAACAGTAAGGATCATGATGTAGCAAGGCCCACAACAAACTCAGTAACAAGACCTAAAAGTGAGGCTTCTGATTGGTAGAGCGATCAGAGTTTGGAAGCTGACTCTACCCAGATTATAGAGTCTTAGAAAACACTAGCACTTTCCACATATTTGCCATAACAAAGCATAAAACAAGTCTACGTAGATTTAAGGTGTTCAGCAAACAATTGGATTATCTCTTGGAACAAAAATCAACACTCTTCAGAGGAAGATTATAGAAAGTAAAAATTGACTACAAGATGGTCCAAATATTTGATTTGCAAACAAAAACTTAATGCAGACATTATAAATATTTTTAAAGGTTTAAAATACAATATCATCTCAGTGAGCTATCAGATAGGGAATCTCAACAGAGGAGTGAAAACTATTTTTTAAAAAACATAAGGGCACCTGGGTGGCTCAGTTGGTTAAGTGTCTGATTTCGGCTCAGGTCATGATCTCATGGTTCGTGGATTCAAGCCCCGTGTCGGGCTCTGTGCTGACAGCTAGCTCAGAGCCTGGAGCCTGCTTCAGATTCTGTATCTCCCTCTCTCTCTGAGCCTCCCCTGCTCACACTGCCTCTCTCTCTCTCCCTCTCTCTTTCTCTCTCTCTCTCTCTCTCTCTCTCTCTCTCAGAAATAAATAAAACATTTAAAAAATTAAAAAATAAAAAATAAAAAACATAAGAATTCTAGAACTACAATGCACAACAATTTAAATGAAAAGTTGACTGGAAAGGATTCATACCTGAATGGACATGACAGAAGAAATAAACAGTGAACTTGAAGATCAAGTAATATAAATGATCAATTAATAATATTAACTACAAATATTTCTAAAAATGAAATCTCAGGTGTGTAGGATAATAGAAAACAGTCTGAGATATATGTAATTCAAATGCCAGAAAGAAAAGAAAGTGAATAAGGTACATAAAAATATTTTGTAAAGTAATGGTTCACACTTTCCTAGATTTGGTGATTAGCTGACTTACAGATCCCATAGGCACAGTCCATTCCCATCAGGATTCTGATTACTAAGCAGGTAAAGAAAACCACATGTAGACACATGTGATGCGGAGACACATCATAGTCCAACTACTGGGTCTGATCTGTGAAAAGGTGAATCTAATGAATAGTGTCAGATGATAGACCAGTGCTTCCGTGGGTCTGGGAGTGGAAGGAGAAGGATGACTGCAAAGAACCATCAGAGAACTTTTGGAATGATGTTCTATGCATTGACCATGAGGGTGGCTGATGGCTGTAACTGTTTGTCAAAACTCATCATGCTGTATTCTTAAAGTGTGTACATCTTCTTGTATGCAGATTATTTCTAACTGAAGTTGGCTTAAAAAACTAGAGGTAATAATCAAGATAACACTTCAATCTAATTTCTTTTCTGTCTTATTTTCATGCCTTTAGTCTATTTTTAGTCAGAGAATTCTGGTTTTTGTTCCTTCCTGTAAAAGAATAAACTGGCCCACAAGTGAAAATGTTAAACACAAATGACAATGTTATTTGCCTTTCCCTCCGTCTAATAACAGACCTCTGCTCATCAAATTCACTTACACAAAATAACCCCAACTACAGGGGCACCCGAGGGGCTCAGTCAGTTAATTGTCCTACTCTTGGTTTCTACTCAGGTCATGCTCTCATGGTTGCTGAGTTTGAGCCCCACATAGGGCTCTGTGCTGACAGTGTGGAGCTTGCTTGGGATTCTCTGTCTATCTGTCTCTCTCTTTCTCTCAGAATAAATAAATACACTTAGGGGCGCCTGGGTGGCTTAGTCGGTTAAGCGTCCGACTTTTGCTTAGGTCATGATCTCACGGTTCATGGGTTCGAGCCCCACGTCGGGCTCTGTGCTGACTGCCAGCTCAGAGCCTGGAGCCTGTTTCAGGTCTGTGACTCCCTCTCTCTCTGACCCTTCCCTGCTCATGCTGTCTCTCTCTCTCTCTCTCCTAGAAATAAATTTTTAAAATATTTAAAAAAAATAAATAAAAATAAAAAATAAAAAAGAAGAAAAAACAAACAAATAAATAAATACACTTAAAGAAAAAACCGAACTACACATCTTCTGCCACTCAATATTTAATCTCTTTTATAAAAATGTTTTAATATTTGTTTTTGAAGGAGAGAGAGACAGAGCATGAGTGGGGGAGGGGCAGAGAGAGCGACCCACAGAAGCTGAAGCAGGCTCCGGGCTCTGAGCTGTCAGCACAGAGCCCAACATAGGGCTAGAACTCATGAGCCGTAAGATCATGACCTGAGCTAAAGTCAGATGCTTAACTGACTGAGCGGCCCAGGCGCCCCAATATTTAACCTCTTAATAAAATGGCACTGTTTCTGCATCTATCCATTGACTATTACATTTTATTGTTACTATATGTTAAAATGCAGATTACATAAACTTCTACTTTTTAAATATTCATACACTATAAATGAATATGAAAGTGCTGTTAAAACCAACATGTTGTGTTTATAATTTGCCATTTAGTTTCTTGCTTAATTATTTAAAAAATTAAAACTTCAATATTTTGGAAGTGATGCAAAATTTCAACTTATGTTTTAGAAGTGTGCTGAGAATTTTATCCAATACAGACAGATTTTAGGTTTCTATGGGAATAAAACGCTTTAAATTACTTAACAGATATGATTGTTTGGAATTAGTCCTTCCCTTCCAAAGAAATGCTTTAGTTGTAGATGAAGACAGATTCTGGTTGAGGTTTTGTGATATAAAATTAATGAGTAGCAAAATGCTAGAAAAAGGCAGAAGAGATACAGTCTCAGTGAACAAAACAATAGGAGAAACAAAATCTGTGAAGTTATTTTGGTCAGTTTTACTACATACATTAAAAAAATATTTTTTAACTTTATTTATTTATTTTGAGAGAGAGAGAAAGAGAGAGAGAGAGAGAGACAGCGTGAGTGGGGTAGGGGCAGAGAGAGGGAGAGACAGAATCCCAAGCAGGCTCCACACTGTCAGTGCAGAGCCTGATGTGGGGCTCAAACTCATGAACCATGAAATCAGGATGTGAGCTGAAATCAAGGGTCAGAAATATCTGACTAAGCCCCCCAGGTGCCTCAGTAAAAAAAAAAAATATATATATATATTAAAAGATGAATGTATAGGGATAAAACAAGATGATATAAACAGAGAAGATTGGGGGCACCTGGGTGATTCAGTTGGTTGAGTGTCCAGCTTTGGCTCGGGTCATGATCTCACGGTCTGTGAATTCGAGCATTGGGCTCTGTGTTGACAGCTCAGAGCCTGGAGCTTGTTTCAGATTCTATGTCTCCCTCTCTCTCTGCCTCTTCCCCCGCTCATGCTCTGTGTCTCTTGCTCTCAAAAATAAATTAAGAAAGAAAACGTAAACAGAGAAGAATAGTATATTTGATAAAGTATCACTGAGGAAAAGAGCTTTTAGATTAATGAGTACACAGCGGGACAATGAAGAGAAACTCAAACCACAAGCTTACCATAGACCAGAGGGTCTTTTTCAGTCTAGAATTTGGAACTGGCACAAAGACTTTCAATCCTGGTTCCATTGCTTAATACCTATTTGATCCCCCTAAGGCTCAGTTTTATGTTTGAAAAACAGCTCTAATGATGGTCCTTGCCTTCGAGGATCATTGTGAAAATTAAATGAGATAATATATGCAAATTACCTAACATGGGACATGCCACATAGGCACATCCCTCAACAGCAGACTAAAAGAGAATGACCAGTATCTGTCTCATAGATTAAATCTTGGTAGCGGGTGTGGTAAAAGATTCTCTTTCTGGCTCTTACAAACCTGCAAGAGCCAAGTTTATGGAAAGGACATCTGTCGTTGTGCTAGTCATGCTTCAAGTGGCCTAAGCGCCCCAGAGGGCAGCTTATACTCTAGATTTTCTGGGATCCAACCATTTATGCTGTAGAAGGGTGTTGGAAGCAAGGTGACCTTCTGAATAACAGAGAAGGTGTTCTTATGCAGAACATAGCAAATAGCAGTATGAGCCATAATGATGATGTTAGCACTGACAGCCATTTCCCTAACCAAGTTGACACTGACCCAAAAATGAGATTAAAATCTGTAATTTTTTTTCCTGAGGTCTGAAAATCCTGAAGAGAGAACTAAATAAGAAATAGGTTTGAGACCTGGATGATGTCCAGGTCAGTGGCTATAGGATATTCTTCTAATTGTTTTGTCACTACAAATTGAATGCCCACAATATGACAATGTTTGCGCATTTTGATTTAGGACATGAAATAAGAATTTGATTATGGCAGGTGGTTTAAAATGGTGACCCCTTAAGAGTCAAAACTTGTGTCTCCTTAAGAAATGTGCCAGTTTCTTATTCATTCTGGAATATTGCTGGAGGGGGTTGGGGAAGGTGAGATAGAGGGACAGACTGAGAGGAAGAAGCAGACATAGGAGCTACATAACCTGCCCCACTGAAGGGACAAAAAACCTAAAGGGGTTAAAATCTACATAATATAATATTCCAATGGCAACCACTATTGCCTTAGACAATACAAGATTTAAGGGTTTCAGTTTTTATCAAAATAATGATTGTGTGTGGTAAAAATCAAATAATAAAGAATTCACAAAACTTGATATTTCTCCAGCCACCTCTTGATATATTGCCATCTCTTTGCATTGTTTCTCTTTTTAATTCTTTATCTAGTGATTTCCACAAGTGTAGTTACTATAATTATAACTCTGTAGTCTTATTATTATTTATACTTATGATCAATTAATGCATAAGAAATGAAAATTTACCTCCCATTAACCTCTCCTTTTCCATCCTCTTTCCAATATTTAGTATTCATATTATTTTTAATTCTTCCATTAGTCACTTGTGCAATATGAATTAATCATTTGTTTCCATTGATTTTCTACTGAGTCATTCCAATTGGGAAAATGGCCTTACCCTTCCTTTCCATATTGTCCCCACCCCCACTGCCATCTATCAGCTCTGTTATTATTTTACATTGTCATATATTTATTCATACTTACATTTTGTCCTAAAATTTCACCAAAATTCCTGCTTTGTTTGTGGATTGACTCTGAAATTTAAAAATGAATAAACAGTATTTGCATTAGTATAACAATGGAAAGATTGTCTACTGCTTGGCAAAGCAGTTATATGAGGGTTACTTTTCACTTTCTATAGGTTTCATAGTGCCAGGGTTGAGCCACTTTAAAGAGGCTCTTTCTTTCTTTCTTTTTTTTAATTTTTTTTTTTATTTATTTCTAAGAGAGAGAGAGAGAGAGAGAGACAGCGTGAGCAGGGGAGGGTCAGAGAGAGGGAGACACAGACTCTGAAACAGGCTCCAGGCTCTGAGCTGGCAGTCAGCACAGAGCCCGACGCGGGGCTCGAACCCACGAACCGCGAGATCATGACCTAAGCGAAAGTCGGACGCTTAACCGACTAAGCCACCCGGGCGCCCCTAAAGAAGCTCTTTCTAGCATCAAAGCCAAAGAGATTTCCCTTTTTCCATTATGTCATTTGCCTAAATTGACGCCACATTTTGGATTCCATCTTATTGCACAACACTTTTCTTATAATCTTTTGTTTTTCTTAGAGTTGTTTTTGCCCTCTCTTACTTGATAAGAGGTTGGCATTTCAGCCTTTTATTAATATTCTCAATTAATGTCATTTTTAATCACATATTTTATTCCACAGAGATTTCCCTCCTGGTCCCATCTGGCCTCTTGCTCCAGTGAGGACTGGGGTCCTTGCTACTACAAACATCATCCTGAAAATCCCCATCGTTGTTTTAACTTGTTTGAATAGACTTTCTTGAATCCTATGTCTTCCATTTTCTTTTTTCTTTTTTTTCTTTTTAAGTTTTATTTATTTGAGGGACAGAGTGAGTGTGCGTGGGAGGCACAGAAAGAGACAGAGAGAAGGAGAGAGAGAATCCCAAGCAGGTTCCACACTGTGAGCACAGAGCTGGATGCGGGGCTCAAACTCACAAACTGTGAGATCATGACCTGAGCTGAAACCAGGGGTTGAAGGCTCAACTGACTGAGGCTCCCTTCCTTTTATTTTTATCCCAATTACCTGGAGTACATCCTTTAGTAACTAAGACAAATTGTTTGCAAATTACATTTTCTGAGTGCTTTCATGCTGAAATCTTGTTTTGTTATTGGCCAGAGTTTGGGGATATAAATAATTTTCTTTAACATCTTTAAAGCACTATATTTTTTGTTTTCTAACCTCCAGACTTACTCTGTAGAAGTCTTATGGCGTTCAGATTCTTGTTCCCTTGCACGTGAACTGTTGTATTTCTCTGAAAGCTTTGAGGGAATATTCTCTTTTGAGTGTTCGGTGATTTTATGAAGATGTATCCAGGTGGAGGTCATTTTGTAATCCATTGTGGGGAAGGCTCTACCTCGTTTTCAGTTCTAGGAATTTCTCTTTGTAATATAATTTCCTTTCTTATCTCCCTCCTTTTTTTCTGAAGCTTTAATTAATAAAATAATGGCTTTCCTGTATTACTATTTGAATGCCTCCTTTTAAAATTTTACATATTTTATATTTTCAATCTCTTTGACCTGTTCTGCCTTTCAGGAGGTGTTCTCAACTTTAATTTTCAATCTTTCCATTGAATGTCTAGTTTCAGTCATCATTCAGCCACCAGGAGCTCTTTATTCTTCTCCAATTGTTCCATTTCGGAGCCCACGGATGGCAGCTATGGAGGTACACCCATCGGATCTCCCTCCGGGTAGAACCTGCTAGAAGTGTTAAGGTTGACTGAGCCCCTACAGGTGCAGTACCTCTGGGATCCACTGCACCATCCACCGGAGCCTTCACTCACTGGAAGCTCCCAGGCGATGTCTGAGCTTGGTGGGGACCCCAGAGCATTTCTACCAGTAATCCAGGGGGCTGGCTGAGACGTTCTCAGATGGCCCTGTAGTCTGAAGCTCTTCTCCTCTCCTTTGAAAGCTGTTAGACCTGCATCACAGACTAAAGGCTCCTCTTCCTGTCCCCTCTCCCCTTTATCTTTCATGGGCAGTAACCCCCAATACATCTCTACTACTTGTTACTTTATCTTGGCTTTTGCTTCCCAAAAGACTAGAACTGACAGAGCTTCCCATCCTTTCTTTAAGAATCTACAATCTTCTCTCGCCTCTTTTAACATATTTTGCTTGTCCTTACAACACCCAACACATGTAACAGGAGGCATTTTGCCTGATATAGTGACCTGGTAAGGTCAAATCACATTGCAGTAAAACTGAAATGAATTAGGGGGGAAAATGGCATCAACACATCAAAAAAAGGAATGAGGGAAGCTAGATGCAGCTACCCCGCCCCCCATGTTTTCAGAGGAGGCAAAATTTTTAATAATTCTAATAGTTAAAATAACATAGCAATAGTATATGAAAGTATGGTCCTGTTCCATCAGCTCCTACACAAAAATTTCAGACTTTCTGGCAAGATGTGCTCCTACCTCATTCAAATAATCAATGTCAGGGGTCATGCAGGGCCTTGAACTTCTAGTTATCTTCAGACTCGTCCAGACGTGTCTTGCTACTGCATTTTTGGATTGTTGAAGGCGGAGGCCATCTCTTCTCTTCACTGCCTGATAATAATAACAGTAAGAGCAGGTGCTGATTACTGTATGCTCATTGTACCAGCTGAGCTGGTAAGCACTTTATATGCATTGTTTTATTTAATCCATGCAAACAATCCAGTTTTACAGCTGGAAACACTGAATCTCCACGAGGCTGTGAAAGTGGCCCGTGTCCCCAGCTTAGGAGGTTAGGAGGAGACACACATCCGCCTGCCCCAGAATTGACGTTCTCAGTCACACCCATAAACTGCCTCTACCTATGCATGACACATACAGGAGCCATAGTAGCTTAAGCTACATATAAAATAGGTTATATAAACCTCATTTTAAAAATGTTTTTTGAAGTTTTATTTATTTTTGAGAGAGAGACAGAGTGTGAGCGGGGAGGGGTAGAGAGAGACACACACAGAATCTGAAGCGGGTTCCAGGCTCTGAGCTGTCAGCACAGAGCCCGATGCAGGGCTCAAACATAGAGACCGCCAGGTCGTGACCTGAGCTGAAGTCGGTCGCTTAACCAATCGAGCCGCCAAGGCGCCCCAAAAACCTCATATAATGTCATGTGATACGTATTCTATACTTGTGATGGGGAATGAATGTGCAGAGCCAAGGAAGTTGTATACAGTGTGAAACACACTGTTTGTCAATATCTAATCTTATGTCATTTGAAATTCCCTGACCCTTTGGAGCTCTAATAAAAAGTAGCCTTTTAATCTTTGAAATACAAATGCTGGTCAAGAGACAGAACCTTTTTTTGCTTTTCCCTCTTCTGTTGTTTAGGGCCTCTGTGGGAGGGATGGTAATGTTAACATATGCATGCTTGCTCTCTTAGAGAAAACCATCTCTTTATTTACCTGAGCTTCTCCTCATGCCCCTGGAGAAGTAATTAAACCAAATCATTGACCTCTTCTGGAGTAGCTTATGTGCCATTTTTTGTTAAGTGAAAGAAAGTGTTTGGAAAAAGAAACTGCCATTGGTCCAGAATCAGAATAAGTAAGTTTATACAGAAAATATGCTCAGGAGATTTGGCGGCATCTTTTGTGTTCTCTTTTTTCTCTGATATTCAGAAACATGAACTTTTATAACAACAAATGCCGTCCCTTTTGTTCTCGGAATCCCTTTGTGCATTGCACGTAGCTCATGAGGGATTGCACATCGTGAAAATTACAACTTTGCATGTTTATTATAGGTTTATTCTAAGGTTAGGATTTGCCCAAGATTTGAATATGTGACTCCCCTCCCTCTCCTGAGAAGAGTATAGGTGTTTGGAGTCAAAATTCCAGTTGCTTTTCCTCCTCATCTTTTCTAGTCACCTGTCCATATGGCCGTAACCTGTGTATTCACTTCCCTTAACTCATCCCTTCAGGAATTACCAGAGATTAGTAATCATAATCCCAGAGTATAAGGTGGCAATCCCAATCGTTAGAACTGAGCTGTGACATGGACAAGGGACTTTCATAAGAAAGATGTTTGGAAATTAAGGCTGGCTAGTTCCTAGGTACTGTTTCAGTTGATGGCCAATCTAAGAGTCTATGGAAAGCATGATGAGCTGATGCTATTCTGACTCCAGTTGCTAATGCTTAGCTTGTCTGTTTGAAAGTGTCATGTCCCGGTCCAACTTCGACTTTGGCTCAGGTCATGATCTTGCAGTTTATGACTTCCAGCCTCGCGTCAGGCTCTGTGCTGACAGCTCGGAGCCTGGAGCCTACTTCTGATTCTGTGTCTCCCTCTCTCTCTGTCTCCCCCCCCACCCCCCACACTTGTGTCCTGTCTCTCTCTGTCTCTCAAATAAATAAATGTAAGAAAAAAAAAAAAAAGAAAGTGTCATGTCCCCTGACCCAGAGCCCATTGAGGTACTTGGTTTTCTCAACCCTGACTTAATGCAAGCAAGACTTTAAAGTTTTAAAACATTTTGTAGAGTGCCTGGGTGGCTCAGTGGGTTAAGCGTCTGACTTCAGCGCAGGTCACAATCTCCTGGTTCATGGGTTCAAGCCCCACTTCAAGCTCTGTGCTGACAACTCAGAGCCTGGAGCCTGCTTCTGATTCTGTGTCTCCCTCTCTGTCTCCCCCTCCCCCACTCTGTTTCTGTCTCTCTTTCAAAAACAAATAATACATTAAAAACATTTTTTAAACTTTTTTTTGAAAGATGGAATTGATCTGAAGGATGAGGAGACAGTTGCTTAATGATTTGAAGTTCGTTCATTCTACAAATATTTATCAAGTAGTTACTGCTTTAAACATCTGTACTGGATGCCAGCGATATGATGGAATAAGACAGACATCACTACCATCATGTAGTAATGGCAGACAGATCATCATTTAAATACACATGAATTAGGATTATTGTAGATCATACAGAGGCAAGATCTAGAGAGCTATGAGGAGATCTACAGGATGAGCAAGAGAGGGAAGCAATATCACTTAGGCAAGACAAGGAAATCTTCTTTGAGAAGTTGGCACTTAGGCTGATGTGAGCTGGAGTTAGCCAGGGGGAGAGTGTGGGACAAGCAGTCTAGCCTGAGTGAAAGCGCAGAGGTGAGAAGGAACCAGAAAGTCGGTGTGAGTTCAGGGCAGAGTCTGAAGTTCTTCTGGGGTCCCAGAATCTCTGAAGAGTAGAGACTTCTATGACCACAGAGAGCTCAACCTGTTACGGAACACCTGCAATTCACACAATACTGGACATGCAGTAAATGAGCAGCCGTTTGTCAAGGTGCCATAAGCATAGACAGCTCAACACAGTGGAGAAACACGAGTTCCCTCCTACAGACACACCTGCATTCCTACCAAATGAGGTCCATACAAGAGTATTCATGGCAACATTGTCCTAGCAAAAGACTAGAAGCAACCCAGTGTCTCTCAGTAAGAGACTGGTCAAGATAGCACCATACAATGGAATAGTAATGCCTCTGAAAAAAGAATGATAAGTTTCTCTCTTTCTCAAATGAAAACATCTCCAACATATAATATTAAGTGAAAAAGTAAGATCCAGAAAAATGTGTGCCCAGTGCTACCACTTATAATTAAAAAGGAGAAAAAGGTAAAGAATAGTCAAGAGAATGGGAAGACATACCACAGACAGGGAGAAAATATTTGCAAAAGATATATTTGATAGAGGACTGTTATCCAATATATATATAGAACTTTAAAAACTCAACAATAAGAAAATGAACAATCCAATTAAAAAATAGGCAAAAGATCTGAACAAACACATCACTGATACAGATATGTTAAGTGCCAAGGAAGCATATGAAAAGATTTTCAATATCATACGTCATTAGGGAATTGCAAATTTAAACAATAATTAACAGAGTCATATAGCAAATTAGAATGCTTAAAATACAAGAAGTAGATTTCCACAAAAAAATTGCAACAAGAGTTTGTCATAAGCATCATATATTTTAGATGAGGTATGCTGTGAATGTATTTCCAGTAAGAATCCTGTCCCTTTGCTGTTTTCCCTTGGCATCTGACTACTTAAAAAATAAATAAGTAAATTAAACAATAGCCAGATACCACTACACATCTGTTAGAATGGCCAAAATCCAAACCTTTGACAATACCTGATGCTGATAAGATGTAGAGCAACCGAACTGTCATTCATTGTTGGTCAGAATGGAAAATGGAACAGCTACTTTGGAAGAAATTTTGTCAATTTCTTATAAAACGAAATACATTCTTACCATATATGTCATCCAGCAATTTCCCTCCTGGCATTTACTCAAATGAGCTGAAAACTTACGTCCACACAAAAACCTGCACACAATGCTTATAACAACTTCATTCTTAATTGCCCAAACCTGGAGGTAACCAAGGTATGAATGGATAAATAAACTGTGGTCTATCTAGACAATAGAATATGATTCAGCACTTAAAATAAATGAGCTGTCAAGCCATGAAAAGACATGGAAGAAACTTGAATGCATATTACTAAGTGAAAGAAGCCAATCTCAAAAGGCTGCATCCTGTATGATCCTAACTATATAATATCCTAGAAAAGGGGAATCTATGGAAACAGTAAGAATATCAGGGGTTGGGGGAAGGGAGAAATGACTAGGCAGAGCACAGGGAATTTGGGGGGGCAGTGAAACTATTATGTGTGGTATTATTGTAATGGTCACCATGTCATTATAAATCCATCCGAACCCATAGAACATTCAACACCAAGAGTGAACCCTAACATCAACTATGGTTGGTAACTTTGATTATCAACTTTGGTTGATAATGATGTGTCAATGTTGGTCCATCAGTTGTAACAAATATACCACAGCAGTGGGGGGTGTTGACAATGGAAGAAGCTGTGCGTATGGGGAACAGGCAGTGTATGGGAACTCTCTGTACTCTCTAAAGTCTACTTTTGGGACACCCAAGTGGCTCGGTGGGTTGAGCACCTGACTCTTGAAGGGCACTCCAGAATCGCACAACCCATGCTTTGTGACATTGAGTCCCACATTGAGCTCCACACTGTCAGCGCAGAACCTGCTTGGGATTCTCTCTCTCTCTGTCTCTCTCTCTCTCTCTCTCAAAATAAATAAAATAAAGTTAAATAAAGTTAAATAAATAAACCTCAAAGAAAAAAAAAGAAAATAAAGTTTATTTTTTAAAAAAGCAAAGCAAAAATAAAGAATATATTTGATTTGGTTGTATGTGCATAAGAAATTCTTGAAGGGTATACTACTCCAAAAAGCTTATACTGTTTCCAAAACTCAGTGCCTGTGTTTCCTCATGTGCAAAGTGGGGTTAATAATAGTTCCTACCTCACAGGAGTATTTTGAGAATTAAGTAAAGTAATTACATGTGAAGCCATTAAATCAGTGTTTACCACATAGTAAGTGTTCAATAAATGGTGATAATCAATATGAGGCTGCTGTCTAGAAATATATAATTTTTCAAATGGGCATGTGTGGCTTTCTCTGGTGATTGGAATTATTGGTAGGATTGTGGATGATTTGTATTTTCTTTGCTGTGCTTAACAATGTTTTGCAAATATTCTATGAAAACCTTGCAGGTGTATTGAGAAAATCAGCAAGGTTTTTTTGTAAGTGGCAAGAACACTTAACATGAGATCTACCCTTTTAACAAAATCTTAAAGGCACAGTATAGTATTGTTAACTATAGGCATCATGATGTACAATGGATCCCTTAATAATCTTACATGGCTGAAACTTTATATGCATTGAGTAGCAATTACCCTTTCTTACTTCTCCCCCACCAACTTTGGCAGCCACCATTCTACTCTTTGTTTCTACATGTTTGACGATTTTAGATATAGTTTTTGTCCTTCTGTGATTGGTTTATTTCACTTACCATAATGTCCTCGTTGTTGCAAATGAGCAGAATCTCCTTCATTTTTAAGGCCGAATAATATTCCTTTGTGTGCGTATATATACCACATTTTCTTTGTGCATTCATCTGTTGGTGGGACGCTTAGATTGCTTCCATATCTTGGCTATTGAGAATAATGCTCCAGTGAATATGGGAATGCAAATATCTCTTTAGATCCTGATTTCAATTCTTATGGATAAATACTCAGAAATGGAATTCCTGGATCCCATGCTATTGCTCTTTTAATTTTTTTAGGGACATCTGTGTTTTCCACAGTGGCTGCACCATTTCATATTCCCACCAACAATGTACAAAGGTTCCCTTTTCTCTGCATCCTCATAAACTTGCTATCTTTGGCTTTTTTCAATAATAGTCACTCTGATGAGGTATCAGATGATATCTCACTGAAGTATGGATTTACATTTCCCTGAAGATTAATGTGTTAACCATGTTTCACTTACCTATTGGCCATTTATGTCTTCTTTGGAAAAATGTCTATTCGAGTCCTTTGCTCATTTGAAAATCATGTTATTTGGGGGTGCCTGGGTGGCTTAGTCGGTTAAGCATCCGACTTTCGCTTAGGTCATGATCTCGCGGTTCGTGGGTTCGAGCCCCGCGTCAGGCTCTGTGCTGACTGCCAGCTCGGAGCCTGGAGTCTGTTTCAGTCTGTGACTCCCTCTCTCTCTGACCCTCCCCTGCTCATGCTCTCTCTCTCTCTCCTAGAAATAAAAAATATATATATATTTAAAAAAAAAAAAAGAAAAGAAAATCATGTTATTTGTTTCCTGCTTTTAAATCAAAGAAATTCCTTATATATTTCGGATGTTAACCTCTTATCAGATATCTGGCTTGCAAATATTTCCTCCCCCTCCATAGATTGTCTTTTTACTGTGTTATATTGTTTGTTCTGCTGTGCAGAAACTTTTCAGTTTGACTTAGTTCCGCTTGTTTGTTTTTGCTTTCATTCATTGTCTGTGCTTTCGGCATCATATCCAAGAAATCATCGCCAAGACCAATGTCTTAAAGTTTTCCTCTTATGTTTTCTTCCAGGAGTTCCATTCTTATATTTAAGTCTTTAATCCACGTTGTGTGGTGTTCAAGACGTTCTATTTCAAACTAAACTAAAAACTATCCATTTTCAGTCTTAAACACCGCCCAATGGGTTTTGCCTTCACCTCCGTCTTGCTTCTGGCCCTTTGGGATAGCCTAACTCACTCACTTACTAGCTTCTGCATCTCTAGCTTCTGAGATAATTACCCCTCCAAGCCACACCTTTGTTCGTGGTTCACTGTAGTTCCATATAAGTCTCACTCCTGGCTTTAGGATTCTAACTTCAGCCCTGCCTCTGACCTTTAGGACTAATGTTTGCATTTGTTTACCATTTGAACTTTGTACTGAAACATGGATATGAATCCCACCCTCGCTTTGTCCCCAGGAAACTACCCCTAACAAAATACACTTGGCTATCACTTGGCTATCAACTCTGGATATATGGATAGCCCCTAAACTGGGGAAAGGATGGCAGGGAGGAAATTAAGATAATTGACATTTTGTGCAGTAGATATCTTTATTGGCACGATAAAAGAGGCAGCATTTGGGCATGGTTTTCAACCAAAGAAGTATCGAATTTATAAACGAGCCATTTGATTTTCTAATGTGACATGATAAACATGTCTTCCTGTAAAAGCATTTTACAGAAAAACAAAATGGCACCACACTAGGCTGACAGTGAAGACAATTCTGGAATAACTGCTGGAACTGTTCCATGCAGCATTCGAGGATTGCGTGATTTGAAAAAGAAGAAGAATGATAAGAAATAAGCTATCCAAGAGTGTATGGGTGAACGAGCCATACACTGATGTCTGGAGTTTGAAGGAAAGAAGGGCAGTGGGAAAGCATTTCCAGCCTAAAGTGAACATTGGATTTGACAGCCGGAGGAAACTTATCCTGATGATGATAAGTTCCTGCCCAAGATCTCTCCATTCAGGGCATCCTCAACAATTTCCAAGAGGCAGGGAAAACGAGGTGTCATTACCGGATTTTATGTGAATTATCAACGGGCAAGATGTGTACATTAGCACATGCCTAACATTCGAAATAATCTCCTCTACACTGACATAGGAAGGAGGAAAAAAAAAAAAACAATGGAAAACCAAAAGTGACTATTTTACTGGCTCAAAAACATTAGTAGCCTGATATTTCTAGCTACCAGCATGAAAATGTCTACTTTTGTATTCCTCAGGATGATTTTTGTGCTTGTAGAACCTTCTAGAGAATACTTAATTTTAAACTGATAATCTAATTTTCTTGTTCTACAGGCATATTTCCCCAGGCATATATGTAAACCCAGACATTATGAAAACAATAATGTATTTTCTACTTTTCTCTCCTCCTCCTCCCCCTTTGTCGTTTCTAGAAAAAGTAGCAATTATTAAGTGTATTTAATGTAGAGAACCATGATCAAGAGAATGCAAAGTCACATAAATTCAATTTTGACACAGCTAATAACAGCAATAAAAAACAGTTCCAAAGGACTCTGTAAATGGCCCTACATGACACTTCTATGTGGACTCGGTAGTTGATTTTGCTTTATGACTGTGTCCTAGGGGCCTTCCATAAAAAAAGCAGCAAATAAAAAGCCACCAAAGAGAAGAGAAAAGGAAATAACATTTACCAAGTGCTTGTTGTATATCAGCCTGGTGCCAGATGCATTATAGGCCCTCACTCTTTTATTCTTTTCAGGGCCCTTTGAGAAACTCACTGGTGTCCCAATGATGATGAAGATGAGGATGAGCATGGTCACAACAATGACCATGGTCGTGCTGGTGATGATGTCCTCAGTTATGGAGATTTTCTATGCTCCAGCCTTTAGACTATGTTCCCTCAACTACTATTCATTCATTTACTGAATGCCCACTCTGTGTGCCAGGAACTATTCTAGGCACTCGAGACATATTAATGTACAAAGCACACACAAACCCTGGCCCCTGTGAAGCCATATTTGGGGGGTGAGAGTGGCACTGGACAATACACACACACATAGGGAAGCAGAGAATATGTTAGAAAGGGATAAGCGCTTTGGAAAAATAATAGATCAGAGCACAGCAGATCAGGACTGTGGGTATGAGGGTCAGGATGCAATTTTAAATCCAGTGATGATCGTAGTAGGCCTCACTGAGAAGGTGGCATCTGACGCAGCTGAAGATATTGGCCATATGGGTCTTGGAGAAGAAGCTCCACGCAGAAGGAACAGCTGATGAAAAGACCATAAGAAAATGGGTCCTTGGAGTGTTCGTTGGAAAATGGAGGTCAGGACTGAGTAGAGAACAGTCATGGGGATCAGATCCCTACAGGGCCTTGCAGGTCAATGGAAGGAGATTACTCTGAGTGAAATAGTAAATCATTGCACAGATTTGAACAGACAGGTGACATGGTCTAATGTACATTTTTAAAGAATCCCTACGATTGTTGCGTTGATAATAACACTCTACCTCACAATCATTCTCTGAGGTTTCTGGAAATTCCATTTTACAAACCAGAAGCTGAAGGGTGGAAAAATCAAGAAAACTTTAAGTGAATAGCAGAGCCAGGAATTAAGCCCAAACCAAGCGTTGTCTGACTTCCAAGCCTGGGATCATTTTCTGAACCCCCTGAAAGAATAACTTCAGCTCAAGTTCACCATGACTAAAATACAGATTTCAGGTATAGGAAGAAGCAGAATGTTCTGTCTGCCTTGGTTGATAAAAGGCCAAAATGAAACAAAACAAGAACAAAACCCCAAAATACAAGGTCCTGAAATGACTACTGAGTTTCCATGTTTGTTGTCACCAGGGGGTGAGGCAAAAACTCACCCCTTAAGTAGCTTGCAGCTTAAAAAGGGAGATTGAATGCAATAAAGTAATATTGCATTGGAGTCACTTAGTAAGAATGTATAAGCCACAGTGGGGGCCAAAGAAACAGTGGTCGTCCGTAAGAGGGAGTGAGTTGTGGTGTGGCTCCTTGTAGCCGGCAAATCCTTTCTACTATCTAGTGTTTCGTGTTGCCTAGTGGCTCACTGGCTCTCAGTTTGGTTCAAATGGCTTGAAAGAAAAGTTCTGTGTTTCTCTTGAGGTACTTTCTGGGTAAAAGGCAGAGTTTTCTCATTTGAAGCTTCCTCTCTGAGTGTTGCCACTGACTTCCCTTCTGCAATTTCAGTCTGTTGGATTCTGTCTGGACACACTGCAGATGGTCAGAAATCCTGAAAACCGAAGGGAACAGAAGGCTGTCTGTGCTTTTTGATGTCCGTGAACTGCTTCATGTTGAATGTGTGTGTGCGCATGCGCAGGCACACGCTCATGCAGCTGAGATTCCTAGAAAGCCTGCCAGACCCTGAACCCCATCCCTGGGCCTCCCCAACAGAACGTTTTTGTTTAAGAAGCTTAGTCAGTATCAAGTCACCGTGTAGGAACTTTATCTGTTGGATAAAGCATGCATGTTACCTTTCCGGTTTTCCCCAGCTACTGCATTTCCATACTATTGCCTTGGCAGTTCTCTAGACCTGATCCTCCCAAGGCATCTTGTCAACCATTGGAAAGGCAGTGCCACGAAATGGAAACAGGATGGCCCGTGAGCCTATACTAGGCAGAATTCCCAATTCTGCAGTTTATTCAGCTCTGTGACACTGAGAAACCCATGTACCCTCCTAGTCTGTGGCTTAGACATAAAAGTACCCACTTCATAGGGTTGCATTAAATCAGAAAACCCACCCAAGGAGCCACCCACTCATTTCAATTGTTCGGGGCACCTGGGTGGCTCAGTCAGTTGAGCGTCTGACTCTTGGTTTCGGCTCAGAAATCTTGATTTCTCTTGATTTCTTTTGGTCAGGGGATTGAGCCCCACATCGGGCTCGGCACTGGATATGGAGTCTGCTTAAGATTCTCTCTCTTCCTCTCCCTCTGTCCTACTCACACACAATCAATCTCTCTCTCTCCCTCTCTCTCTCTCACTGAAGAAAACAAAACAAATAAATTGCTCAATGAATGCTAACTAGTTATAGGACTATTTCAGTGACATTATCTTCTCATGCGTAAATGTGCAGCAGTTCTGTGTACCCAGGCATGGCTTTGACCAACAATAATGGCCACTTGTCCCTTTGAGGAGGAGCTGCAGAGGGCTAGCCCCTGGCTTTCCTTACCACCCTGCTGGAAGGGAGAGGACAGAAGGCTGGAGAATCACAGCCCCTCGCTGAGATTTCACCTTGGCTGCTGCCATCAGTAGCCTCACCCCAGGGATTAGAGAAATATTTTGTGTTCCCAGAACCTTGCTCTGGGCACCATCCCAAGAGAGCTCCGTGTTTAGAATGCTGTGTCCTCAGTGGTCTGGCCTAGACTTTATGAAGCAAGAGAAACTGCAGAAGACAGGAGCCTTCCTCAGAGTGCTTCCAGGGAGGCAATGAAGAAATAATGGTCACAATCGTCAAGAAGCACTGATTGGATACGTCTTCTCTCCAAGGCAGTTTTACTGGGTGCCCAAATCATCCAATTCTTGGAGTCAGCTCAGCCGCCATTTACTCCTTGCTCCACTCCGTGGTCATAGTTGCTTAATATCCATCCCGTGACCCTTTGACATAAGACAACAGGGACAGGTATTGGCTCTAAATGTCAGAGAAGGCCACTCCCTGGAAGTCAGCCACGGGCTCATGGGCTTTCAGATAAAGCAGAATCCAAACTCCTCAGGGGAACCCACACGTTCCACACAGGGAGTGCTTTTCTGTGATCCTGGGACTCAGCCAGGAGAGCAGAATTGTGGCACCCAGAGATGAGGGCAAGGGCCTTTCTGGGGCATACGTCCATTCTGCAAATGTGCACGGACTGTCCCCGCAGGCAAACCTTGCAGGCTGTAGCTCCCAGCCTGGGGCGGGGAGTTGGGGGCATGGGGGGGGGAGTGGTGGCAGGCAGAAGGCAGCAGTTGAGACTGGTCAGCAGGTCCAAGACAATGGGATACGTGCAGGGACAGAAAGTAATGTTCAAAATGCTCAGGGAGCACTGTGGTGGTGGCACGTCATCCTCTCCAGAGGAACGCAGCCTGATGGGATCTAGGAAATTAAAAGATCCCCCAATTATTTAAAAATTTCTGAGTTGTAAACTCATACAAGCGCAAGGCTTAAGCATCTTTGATTTGCTCTGTGTCATGTCTGCCATGGAATGGAAAACCTGTGTACACTGAATACAGGGGAGCCGCTGTAATAATGAAGCAAGAGGCATTTGCTAGAATCAAGGGCCGAGAGGGCAGGGGAAGGCTGCCCTAAGTGTGGACTCATTGGCTCGGTGCTGATGAGAAATTAAGACATCTCACTGCTTTCTAGAATAATTTTCAGCCATCTCCATAGGTGATTCAGGCTAAATCAATTCAACCTTAGGCTTCAATCTGTCTGTCCACCGAGTTGGAGTTTGCAGCCTACTCTCCCTTACAGAAGCCAGTAGTCTCAGAAAGGTGCTTTGTGTTTCCAGAAAGAAAGCTGTTTTGAACATCTGAGGCTTTATCTCTTGCACAACATGACTCAATAAGGGCAACGTTGCACTTGGGGCAGAAAACCAGACCAGACACACGTGAGAGGGAAACGTGTGTTCAAGCACGTCGGAAATAGACCAGAGGGTCATTGTCAGAAATAACCTCTGGGGCTGGCTGGTGGTGGAATGCATAGCTAGAATGTAGAAACACCAGAGCAATCTTCTCTTTATACTCAGATAAAATCGGCCCCTCTGGGGTCATGTGTCTAATTCCAGGAGCTTCAGCTGAGAAGGGCAATGGATTTTGGACGGGCTTCAGAGGAAAGTTGTCAAGATGATTGAAGGGCTGGAAAAGAATACCTGTGAGGGGAGGTTAAAGGAGATATGTCTGGCACCAACTAGCTATGTGACTTTACACAAGTCACCTCAACTCTGGGGAGCTCGGTTCCCTGGTCTGTAAAATGAGGACGGAGACCTGGCTGAGCCCTCAGGTCCTCTCAGGTCTCACAGTATTTTTATAATCCAGAAGAAGAAGAAGCTAGGCAGTAACTGTGTCATTCATTTTAATTATATGCCTATCTGTTATGAATCTCTGCCTTTCTTAAGGGAGACAGAATAAGAGAAAAAAAGGCTGAGACTGAAGATTAAGATATTTTGCTGAAGCAAAAGGAATGCGCTAGAAAGCTTTTCCCAAGCAGAGCAGAATTCAGAAAAATAAATGAAGCGAACCTTTAAAGTTTTGGTTCAGAATGATATTTCAGGTCTCTATCTTCATAAATGTTAAGTCCACCTTCCCAGCAGGAGCGCTTTCCCCCTCACCCCACCCGTGCTGGCCTATAAACTTATTTCTTCCATCGGGATCAGGTGAGATGGGAATGATCATTTCTCTGCTCCTGAAGAGATACCAGTAATCTGTCCCTACTTGCACTGGCCACAGTCACCCTAGGGCAGGACACCCATGTAAAAAGTCGGAGGGGAGAAGTTCTTACCAAAAAGCTCCCCCTCCCTGCAATGGTGCTCCCTCAGAGGCTCCCCGCCAGTTGCAGTCAGCAGGTCTCAGAAAAGCTCCAAAGGCTGACTTGCCCCTGAGGTTACCAGCCTCAGTTTTACCCCTCAACCCTCACCGAAACCCCATCTCTCCATCCTGCACCTTTTCCCTGCAGGAGCCACTGATTGGAAGCAAGAACAGGGCACACTTGGAACAATCAGAGATAATCACTGGAAAAGGGACTCTCGAGCCTGCAGCTCCCATTCATCACCGCCTGGGTGTGAGTGACTCAGCCCGGTTTAGGGGCACAGCGCCGTGTCTCATGGAGTGTGCGAGCCCAGGAAGAGCTGTGCAGATTTCCTCTGTAGGCAAGGCTAACACCCTAGGTCCCAGTGTCCACCTTCCAGGGGTTCTATAGGTCAGAACCGGCTCTCCACCCTGGCTACACTTTGCAGCTGGGGAGCTTTTTAAAAAATACTGATGTCCAGGGGCCCCTGGGTGGCTCAGTGGGTTAAGCGTCTGACTTCGGCTCAGGTCACGATCTCGCAGTTTGTGAGTTTGAGCCTCACGTCGGCCTCTATGCTGACAGCTCAGAGTCTGGAGCCTGTTTCGGATTCTGTGTCTCCCTCTCTCTCTGTCCCTCCCCACCTAGTGCTCTATCTCTCTGTTTCTAAAAAATAAATAAACCTTAAAAAAAGAAAGAAAAAAGAAGTTTATGCTTTAAAAAACATGCTGATGTTCAGGCCCCATCTGAGATGAATCACATCAGGATCTCTGGGATTTCAGGAGGAATTTCCTTACACTGCAGGCTGTACCATGAACGGTCTTCCAGTAGCATATCAACTTAAGCATATGCTTCCAGTAGCAAATCAGCTTAAAACGCACAAAATATCAGAAGAATCATAAGGGAATAGAAAAGCTCCAGCTTATAATACCATGTCCCTAACACAGGTAACACTCCTTAAAAAGCCATCTTCTTGTCGAGATGATGTGCTTATTCATGCCTGTGATAAGCACGCTTTCAGGCAACATCCTTTCATTAGCCTTGATTATCTGACATAACCGAGGAACATCTGCCCTCAGTGAGTCGTCTGCAAAAAAATTGTTTGCAGATCGGTCTTAACATTCACTTAGCCCACTAGCTGCCTGGATGGGATTTGGGTAATTTATTCAGAACCTAGAAAGTTAGTAGCGCTCAATCAATTTCCATATCCATAGGGGCTACTGGCTGTAATATAGATTTACAGAATTTCATTTCCAGCTACAGTTTTCCTACCTCATCTGTCAGACAAAGGGCCCACATTTGTATTCTCACCACAGAATGTTTTCACCTTGTACTTAGATGCATCGTTAAATAGTTTAGGATAAATTGCAACAGGGATAAACAGCAATCTCTTGTTTTATGGAAACAAGAAATTTTATGGAAATTTCGGAGTTGAAGTCTTTTTTTTTTTTTTAATTTCTAGGAGAGAGAGAGACAGCGTGAGCAGGGGAGGGTTAGAGAGAGAGGGAGTCACAGACTGAAACAGGCTCCAGGCTCTGAGCTGGCAGGCAGCACAGAGCCCGACACGGGGCTCAAACCCACGAACTGCAAGATCATGACCGACTAAGCCACCCAGGTGCCCCTAGAGTTGGAGTCTTTACTTCCACTTCTACCTGAGTTGTTGCTGTTGTTGTTGTTGTTGTTGCTGCTGCTGTTGTTCAACATTCCTTTCCTGTTCTCCTGGTAGGTGCTGGATGATGGATGGGACAGGAGTCTAATCTATCAAAGCATCGTGCTGGCATGTGGATTGCAAAACCTATTATGCCATTCATCAGTCCCCACACAGAATCCCTGTTTCTCAGCTCTATTCATCTTCCCTCAAGCTTCTATCTCAACCTGGAGGCTCCATTCATAACCACCCTCTTTGCCTCATCAGATCCTGGTCATTCTTCAAGGAACCTCTTTCAGAAGGTTCTGAAATTGGTATCTGATTGGTATCCTGATAATATTACTGTTCCTCCCTGTGACCACACCTACCACTAAGTCTGGACTCCCTGAGGACAGAAATTGTGCTCAATTGCCTCTGAATTCACAGAACTTATAAGGTTATAGACACTTGATAAGTTTTTATCAACACTTAATATATAATTGCCCAACCATCATCCAAAAATATTATGTTTTGAGAAAGAGTATTTCTTTGTATTCCTTAAAAAAAAAAAGCAAATCACTCTCCTTTGCTACGGAAGTTCCCAAGCCAGCATGCTGGGTCCTCTTGACTCCCTGCCCTTCCAATAATGAGTCTTTTCTTCTGGGATCCCCTGTGGTTAGTCCCAACTCTACATGTGATCCCCTGCCATCCTAGGGAACCTCCTTACCTCCCTCTTCCAAGGCAATATCGGCCTCCTCGGCCACTTGCCTTCTGGTAGTCCCTCTCACCTCCAACCAATTCTGCAGTCTGCTTCCACACTGATGTCCATAAAGGGAAGGGCTTGCTTTTCCCTTGCACTTGTTCAAGAGCCTATAATGGTTCCTTATTAGTGTTTCTTTTTTCCCCCTAAAACCCTTCTTTTACTTACTGTCTGACCTCCTCTCAACGATTTATCCTAATTCTATTTGCTACTCTCCTGGCTCCACCCAGCTAACACAGATTGTCCACTCCAGTTCAGTGAGTTTGTCCTTTCCTATGCCACCAACATACCCACAGCCCTCCCACCCAACTCTCTCCAGCTGCACGGCTCTGTGAGCTTCCTCGGTCAGCAGACAATGCCTTCACCACCATTGTGTGCCTTGTATCCTAACTATCGTCAAGGCTCATGTCAATATCATCTCTCCAGAATGTCTAATCCCACTGCTCGTGTCCCCACTTATCTCTTCTTTCCCTGGTTTTCTTTTACCATGATGGTACCATGATGGCTCAGTATTCCCTAAACATCGCATATGTTTTAATATCTTTTCCCCAACTTGACTGTAAGCTCCTGAGACAATGTATAATATTTCATTTGTACTTCTCACTTTGCCTATCATGGTGCATCCAACAAACTTGTTGATGCTCAGCTCTTAAGAAGAAGATATCTTATTCACTGCGAGTGATAGGAATATCATGAGATGCTGGATTGAAAAGGTAGAAAACGCCAAGAAACAAGCTCTGGATTCTTCTAGGAAAGATATAATCAGTCCATGCAAAAGGGTCGTGCGTACTTTTATTTTGGTTAGAATTAAGATACTTATTAGAACACTTACTTTGGTGGTGCTAATAATGATATTCATAGTAAACCAAATGTTTAATTAATGAATGCCAAACATGTAATTAATGAATATATACTCTGTGCCAGCTCCAGGATGGAGAAGTTCAAAAGATTTCAAAAGTGAATAAACTCTAAGCAGATAATAACAACACCAGGTTCTTATTATAATAGTGGTAAATTTTTAAAATATGTTCTGGCTTGTGGAAGGAATCATAGAATCAGAGCCTTGATTCAGGATGCAGGAGGTTTTTTTTTTAAGTTTATGTATTTATTTTGGGGGCGGGAGAGAGAGAGAATCCTAAGCAGGCTCTGTGCTGTCAGCACAGAACTTAGGCTCATGAACTGTGAGATCATTGCCTGAGCTGAAATCAAGAATCAGATGCCTAACCGACTGAGCCACCCGGGTGCAGGCAGGATGCAGGAGTTTTAACGGGAGAGGGGAGCACCTTGCAGAGAAGGGAGGTATTGAGGGATGAGGGGAAGGGTGGAATAGAGTAATAGTGCTAAGAGGAGCTAGCTGCATGGGATTTGAGAGCACAAAGGATTTTTTTAGAGAAAAGTCAGTTATACACCATTTAGTTGGAGCACTAGGTATTGAGTAAGGGGCGGAGATGGTGGAACATAGAGAAGGGTAGAAAAGTTGATTGGTACCAGGTTGCACGGGCCTCAAAGGTTTGGAATTTCCATGTAAAGAAAGGGAAAAAAGAAGCCATGGAGAGTTTTTGAACAAAGTCCTGGTAGCAAATTCTTGCAGAACCTTGTGACATAATTCCCTTTAGGATGTTGGAGAAGTAAAAGCTTGGCCTAAGGCAACCAATGTCATTTTTGCTTGAAATGCTAGACTTGAAAGAAATATGTCAAATAAAACTGAATCCTGTCAAACATCTCAGACAGCCAGGAGTTTACTCTCTAACATGTGGGATTTTGCTAAATGCATAATATTTGCATGTTTCCAGTGTTGTCATAGAAACAAATGGCATGTTTTTGAAGATGCAGATCTCTGTGTTTCCTGGCTAGTACAGAGTGTACTTTCATTTGGGTGGTTGGATGTCTAGAGCCTTACCCAGGATACACTCGCACCTTCCAGAGTTGATGGGAGGTGAAAGGTGGCTCTCATCTGTAACATGAGCAGCTCCTTCAGCCTTTAGCAAGAGTTCCCACTACAGCAAAAGTAAATTGGGGAAGCTGCCATCAAAAGGAGTTCATTTTCACCAACAACTCCATTTGCACTTAGTGATTAAAATGAATATTTACTGGAAGTGGCAACCTGAGCTCATTTTCTTTGGATCATTAAAATGTGGTCATTGGAGCCATAAACAACACCAGCCATTCCCAGATATCAACTAGGACGACAGGTTTAGCGATAATGGCATCATAGCTCCATTGTGGGTGGCAGTTACCCATGACGATCCTGGCAGGTGGGGGTTATTAGACCACTTGTTCTTAGTGGTTTCCATCCTCAGACAGCTCTGAAGGGGAAGGGATGCTATCAATCAACTACTCACCCTCATGCACATTTCAGCATCTCAGCTACATTGGTGGGGAGAATAGAATAATATTACAAATGGTAAAAATGTTTTAAATTTATTTCGGGTATGGTTTATGGAAGTGCTCCTGGATTTGGGGCCTTGATACAAGGTACAGAACTTTGACAGGAAGAGGTAGGACCTTGTAGAGTATTGGGGAATGAGGGAAAAGGTGGAGTAGAGTAATAATGCTAAAAGGAGCCAATTGCATGGTACTTGAAAGCATAGGACAAAATAAGTAATTATATGTGGAGAAATGTATTGTTATTGTCTGATTTGAAGCATAAACACTGTAAGAAAAGGGTCTTACCAACTGGAGTCCCATGAAGTATATTTTGAGAGCCATTTTTCAGATAATTGATAAGTGAAAACAAAATTGAAGGACTCCACTAGGGCAAGGAGAAGTGAAAGAATGGGTGAGAGATGGCTCAAGGTCATGTTCGGGAGTCTGGCTGCATGGCACTTCTTGGAATTGGGCATTCTTGAATCTCAATTCTCAGATTCATGGCTGGAAATGCCTCACTTTAGAATCCTTCGGGTTCAAATCTGACCCGAATCTGACACATGCTCCCTCTACACAATCTCTGAACCCTTCGAATTGAGCACGTCCTAGGTGCTCAAAGAGCGTCCACTGAGCAAATCCTCACAGACACTGCAACTTCACACATTTCAGTGAATCTGAACCTGGATAAAAAGATTTCCCTGTCTGCCCAAGGTACCTGTCCTATTTCCAAAAGGGGCAAGCCTTGGATGCTGGTAGAGAGCCTCTTTGTTGATTTGTTTACAGTTATCTGCTTTTTAATGTTAGTTTGTTTTCTTGTGCTTTCAATAAATCTGAATATATTGCAAAGGTAGAATAAGAACTTCCTTTCCTCAAGGCTATGTTCATTCTTCCAAACTGAGCTGAAAAACACTATTATTAGCTTTATTTTTTTTTTATTTAAAAAAATTTTTTTTGTTTTATTTATTTCTAGGAGAGAGAAACAGCGTGAGCAGGGGAGGGTCAGAGAGAGAGGGAATCTGAAACAGGCTCCAGGCTCTGAGCTGGCAGTCAGCACAGAGCCCGACACGGGGCTCGAACCCACGAACCGCGAGATCGTGACCTAAGTGAAAGTCGGACACTTAACCAACTAAGCCACCCAAGCGCCCTATTATTAGCTTTTAGTAATGCTTAAACGAACTTGCCCCTAATATATTGCTTCTAGGGGACAATGGGAAATTCTTAAAACTGGGTAACAAATACGAAAGATCCAGAAAGAATCAAGTATGATGAAAATGTCTGAAAAAAATGTGTTCTCTTGGGCAAATTGGTTCTTCAAAAGCACTAACCCAGGTGTTTTGAATAATCATCACAGAAGCACCATCAATAACTCTCAGTGTCTGCCCTCATCTATAAAACAGGGATAATAGAGTTATGAGGATTCAATCAGTCATAACAGGTAAATGTGTAGAAGAAAGCCTAGGATAGAAAGTAAGTTCTCAATTCTGGAGTTCTCAATTTATTTGCAGTAAGTTCTCAATTTATTCGCATGATTTTTTGAACTTGTAAGATAAATTGGTACAATGTACAACCTCCTCTCCTTTGGGACTTTGAAACAGTACCTACCACTTACTGAGCACCTATCATTTTCTGGGCATTTGACACATAGTTAATTTGGTCCTCATAAAAATTCTATGAGAAAGGTACTAGAAAGTGAGTGAGGATCAGAGAAACTAAACAACTTGGCCACACCTAATAGGGATGGGGCAAGGATCTGAACTCAGGGCAGAATGACCCAACGCCTTCCCCACCCTACTGGGCTGTTCTTTAAGGCACTAACGAAATGGCTCTGTGGTATCCCAAAGCGAAACTGAACTCGATTAAAAATAAGCACATAGGCCAAAGACTTATCTCTGACAAGGTAGATGCTTGGTGCCTCTCAGAGAATTTTAGCTCACACCCTGAGATTAGTTAGCCTACATCTCTGATCCACAGAGGTCTGTTTAATTCAAGTCACGTGTGGGCATTTCCTCCTATTCGAACGTCAGTTCTAAATCTGTCGGTATGTCACAGAGGCACAGAACCTAGGGAAAGAACTTGAGCTGTTACTGTTCCTGCAAGCAGAAACATCCTTGGCTTATCTGAACAGAAGGCCCATCTGAAAGCTTGAGATTTGCCCACCGCTGGTTTCCTGTCTAACCGAAAGCAGAGAGGCGGGACACAGAGCCAAAGGTTCGCACTTGTGTGATCGGCAACCAAAATCTGTGGATTTGGACCAATAAGGCCAAATGCAGCCGGGAGACCACGTGCGGTGACACCACTCCAGTTGGCCCAACGGTTGGGGAAAGCAACAGAAGACAAACGTAAATGAAGCAACAGTGCGGCAAGGCAAACCGACTTCCCAACTGGCAGAGAAGGGAGACAGAACCCTTAGGGTTATTTTTACAAATTATTCTGCTGTCCTTGGCATCCAGAAAGGGATCCTTTGCACAGAAAGGATCTGTGATACGCTGGCAGCTAGCATGTACTGAACGCTTGCTGTGTTGGTGAAACTCTACCAAGCACCTTACGTATCTTATTTTAATGGTGAATGATCATAACAAAAATGGCTGAAAAGGCTAGTGCGCAGGCCCCGGGTGGCTTGGATGGTTAAGCATCCGATTCTGATTTCAGTTCAGGTCATGATCTCATGGTTTTGTAAGTTGGAGCCCTGAGCTGGGCTCTGTGCTGACAGCATGGACCCTGCTTGAGATTCACTCCCTCCCTCTCTCTCTCTCTCTCTCTCTGCCCCTCCCCTGCTCATTCTCTCTTGCTCTATCAAAATTAATAATTACACGGCTTTAAAAAAAGGCTAGTGTGAACCTTCAGGATTTCCATGGAGGGTGTCATTTGGGCACAATCTTTGCTAACAAGGAGCCACCTCTGTTTTTACAGCTGCACCATCTCACCTGCCTACACCACTTTTTTACCCCAGCACAAGGTCAGCTTGAGTCAAGATGCTTCCTTCTTGCTGTGCCACGGCTACCACTGCAGGGATGACCCCATCACCCACCCTGGGAAGCAGAACCCCCGATGCATCCAAGGCCCTTGGGCAGGTATTTCTGTCCACCTTGCAGTGGTACTTCCTGCTCTGGCTACACTTGAACCCCACAATCAAACCATATTGATTTGATTTGTTGGACACCCTCTCTTTCCTTAGCTAAAGCAAGGAAGAGAGGGGAGCCATGTCTTCACGTGTTGTTTTCTTAGGAGAGAGGACACTTTCCTAGATACCTCACAGCAGACATCATGTGTCATTGATCAGAGTTTGGTCATGTAGCCATCTCTAAATCCAACCTTCACAGGAACGTGACTGCCATGATTATCTTAGACTTATTGGGATCTGCCCCTGAAGCTGAGATGGGGTCAGCTTCCCCACGATCGTGTTAACAGAGGTCACCACCAGAAAAGATGGATTTGATAGGAAGAGCTGAGGCACCAGATGCCGTGGCAGAATATAGGGTCCCAGCAGGTGCCCATATTCATGGGCGTGACTGCCCCAGAAAAAGTCTTCCTTTCCCTCACCTCTCACCAGGCCAGGGCCCATCCTGCTAGTCCCAAGGAGAAAAACATCTATCCCTTTTTATGTTCCCATGCCCATCTCTACCTATATCTATGACAGCACTTTTCTTTTTTTTTTTTTTTTTAAGAGCTGTCTTCTTTTCACACATATCCCTTCCAGGTAGACTCTGAGCTCTCCCACTTCAGAGGCCATGTATTATTCAAGTTTGTATTTCTAGTGCCTACCATAATTTTCTGGAATAAAATAGGAGCTCAGTAAATGCTGAATTGAAATGATTTCTGAATTTCTTTTATGGAAGTCCATGTCATTACCTAGAAAGGGGGATGGGGTACAGGTTTGGTTTAAGAAGTAGGAAAGAGAGGCACCTGGGTGGCTCAGTGGGTTGAGTGGCCAACTCTTAATTTAGGCCCAGGTCATGATCTTGCAGTTCTTGAGACTGAGCCCTGTGTTGGGCTCTGTGGCGTTAGCTCGGAGCCTGCTTGGGACTCTCTCTCTCTCTCTCTCTCTGCCCTTCCCCCACTCATGCTGTCTCTCAAAATAAATAAACATGTAAAAATAATAAAAAGAAAAAAGAAGAAATGGTAAAGAAAGGAAAATGGCTTGTTGATTTGTTATTTTCAAATTAATTTTTAACCCATGTAATTCAGAATAAGGATGTAAGGGAGCAGGAGTTCTGGGAGTATGTGCTCTGCCTAATGTCACCGTGCCTGTGCTCCCCAGAGCACTCGGGAGAGGGTGGGACACAGGATTCAGACCTCATCTGTCTGTGCTCAGTTCAGAAAGACACATTTCCCAGTTGGCCCAGAGCTCTGGCAGGGAAAACTCAGATCCCCAAACTCAGGTCATTCTAGTGCACCAATACCCAGCTGGGTTTTCAGCGACTTGGCCGGAGCCATCTGTTTTCCCAGCCCACGTAAAAACATGCACAAGGAGGGTGCAAATCAGCAAATCTACAGCTTCCAGGGGACCTGCTGGGATGTGCCTCCCTGGGGGGATCACTGAAAGGTAAATCCAACATGGGAAGACAGAAGGCGAGCAGCGAGCCTACGGAGCGAAGCAAACCCAGACTCTGTGGTCCCTTCCCTGCCTTTGCCTAGGATGGCGCCCAGCTGGCTCCCCGGGCCACGTGGCCATTGTGTTCGCACCTGTGTGAGGGGCACCGCGGGGCCTGCTGAGTGGCCGGAAAATTACCGGCGGCCTCACGCAGTTGCCACCCGGCACGGGCATCGGGAACTGGCCGCACAGGAGCTCCCTTCTCCGACGCTCCTGGGTCCTCTGGCTGCCTGGGCAAGCCTCGGATTCCCACATAACGAGGCTGGTGAGCCCAGGTGGTCGGGAACAGAGGGGCTTTTTGTGTCCTGGTCCTAGAGAAGAGAGCCCCTGAGCTTTTCCCACATAGCCACCCCCTCCCGCCCCTCTGGGGCGGCCACCTCCCCTTTCCTGCCGCTCCACATCACAGAAGGGAATTTAGAGCGCTCTTGGCTCTCTAGCGAAGACAGAGGACAGTCAATTCCACATGGAAAATGGAATAAAATGGGGGTGCTGTTAGCCAGCCACCCAGGTGCAGACGGCTTTTGGCAGTCCAGGACCCAGCGGTGATTTAGAAGGGTCTGTCTCCAAGCCATTACAGTTAATTGTCGCAGAGTTACAGACTCATCAGCAGGCAAAGAGCCAGCTCCAAATCCCCAGGGAATTTCAGATGGATTAATAAACAAAGTGGCATGCATGTAAGGCAGCGGATTCTCTACAAAGAAATAATTTCATTTTTTCTTTATTCCTCACTTCTGGATCCACTGCGTAGGATCCACTCCCCCACCCCCACCCCCCACGCCACCCCCCACCCTCACATCTTGGAAGGCATCTGTCCAACAGGACCCCGGGTTGAACGAAATTACTGTGTTCCTTGTTTTTGACCCAGCAACACGCTTTCCCCATGGGGTGGTGCAGTTTTCAAGACTCCTGATTCAGTTCAGGAAGATGCATCTCAACCTGGTCATCTTCTTGACTCGGTGGCATTCACTGTCAAACGAAGATTCTGCAGACACAGTGGTGCAGTCTGGACATCAGGAGCACGGATGGCATCACCACTGTCTATGTATAGAAAAGCCTATGCGCAACTGGGAGCCGGAGCAGTCGCTTAATTGACATCATACATGGGATCAGGGAATCTGTTCATTGGAGCTGGTGCTGAGGAAAAGAGAAATGCAGTGCTGGGCTTTGAATATAACTTCCTCTCCCACTTTCTTTTTCTTTGATGTTTATGCTAAGGTCTCTCCTATTACCGCTGCCAGGCAGGAACTGTCTCAGAGGATAGTGCTCTTTGGTGTAAACGCCTGCTAGCAACCCCCCACCCCCACCCCCACCAAACACACACAAAGAGCTGTAAAATCCACTCCATCACAAAGGATCTGTGCCTGCCTTTGTCTTCCCTTGCTGCTTGTGAATTCCCTCGAAGCCTTCTCTATTCCACATGGCCCCGAGAAGTACAGAGTTGTGAAAAAACAAAGAATCTAACTTTATAAATGAAGAGGAAAATGCATTTTCTAAAAAAAAAAACAAAACCAAAAACTAAGCAAACTATTACCTGTGCAAGGAAAAGAAAGTTCTTCTGAACTGTTTAAGAGTGATGATTTCAGGGGGTACTGGGTGACTCAGTCGGTTAAGCCTCCGACTTCAGCTCAGGTGGTGATCTTACGGTTTGTGAGTTTGAGTCCCGCCTCCGGCTCTGTGCTGACAGCTCAGAGCCTGGAGCCTGCTTCAGATTCTGTGTCTCCTCTCTCTCTCTCTGCCCCTCCCCCACTTACATTCTGTCTCTCTAAAATGAGTAAAGGTTTAAAATTAAAAAAAAAAAAGAGTAATGATTTCAGGGACGCCTGGGTGGCTCAATTGGTTAAGCGTCCAACTTCAGCTCAGGTCATGATCTCAAGATTCGTGGGCCTGGAGCCTGCTTCGGATTCTGTGTCTCCCTCTCTTTCTGCCCCTCCCCCATGCTTGCTCTCTGTCTCTCTCTGTCTCTCCAAAATAAATAAAATGTAAAAATAAATAAATAAAACGTTAAAAAATTTTTAAAGAGTAATGATTTCATCTCTCTGTTACTTATTTGAAGATAAACTTTATATTTTACTCTTAAAAAATTTTTTTTAACATTTATTTATTATTGAGACACAGAGAGAAACAGAGCATGAACAGGGTAGGGGCAGAGAGAGAAGGAGACACAGAATCCGAAGCAGGCTCCAGGCTCTGAGCTGTCAACACAGAGCCCGATGCGGGGCCCAAATTCAAGAACCGCGAGATTATGACCTGAGCCGAAGTTGGTCGCTGAACCCACTGAGCCACCCAGGCGGTCCTATATTTTACTTTTTAGTGTGCTTTTCTATTTAAATTTCTCAGTACGACTGAACACTCTATTATTGAGTCCAAGCATCCAGGAATTAAAGTTGCATGAAGATAATGCTGAAAATAAGTGGGTAGTGTTGACCTGCTCCCAACACATAAACTAGTCAGGCAGACTTCTGAGGAATAATACTTCACAGCAAAGTTTAATACTTCCGGCAAACTTTTCCTGCAGGGGGACAAAGAATTAATATCGTAGGTTTGGCGGGCCATGCAGGCTTTTCTTCAACTATTCAGTTCTGTCCTTATAACACAAAAACTGATATAGCCAATGTGCAGATGGATGAGTGTGTCTGGGTTCCAATAAAGCTTTATTTATAAAACCAGGCCACAGACCAGATCCGACTCATCGGTCATAGTTTGACGATCTCTGCTTTGTAGTAAAGCCGTAATGCATTTTCTTCTTTGGCCAAATAGTGAATGGGAGCTTGGAAAACCAAAGTCATTCTGAGGGGATGACACATCCCCACAGGAGATGGTTGCCAGCACATAATAATTGGGTCCCTGTTTTCCACTTTCTAATAATAATAATAACTGACAATTTAACAGCTATTTTCAGCTTAACAAAGTACATATTACCTACTTGAACAGCAAATTCTGTGAGATAATATCATCATATTGTAGATTATTTTTTGTCTTGGACTTAAAGTTTCTGGGAATAAGCAGGTAAGTTATTCAGACCAACCATCCCAATAAAAACAACCAAAAATGCTAAATATAATACAAAAAGCACCTACTTAAAAGCACTGCAAAACTAACAGGTTAGAAACGGACTAGCAGACCTAAATGGAGGGAAATTATTAAGAAAGCACAGAAGGAACTTTTGCCCTGATACTATCTGCTGATCCTGGCAAAATGGAACTTTTGTTTTGGTGACTTCATGGAGTGATCAGGACAGAAATCAAAGCCTAGAGACTGTATAAGCTACAAAGTCTACCAATAAATCACCCCTATGATAAAGCTGAACCTCAAAGAAATAACCCCTGGGGTAAAAGAGCCGGAAGGGGAAGCAGCCTTCCTACAGGTAAAAAGGTGGATTTCATACCCCCAGGTGGTCAAGGGCCCTCAAGCCTTGAAATTTGGTTTACGTGGTAGTTCTTCCAGACATCCTTCAGAAACAAATAAGAAATTCTTTCAGGAAGAAGGCATATATAATTCATCCTGGACCTCAAATTACTCCTATAAATGATTTTCCAAGCACAAGGACTTAGCCTGTAGTCAAAAAAAATTAAGGTTACAATTAAACAAAGCACCGTGAAGCCAACTAAAACAGATTTGCAAATATTTAGCTAGTAAAATTATCAGATACAGGTTACAGAGCAAGAATGTTTACTATTCTTAAAGGGGGAGGGGGGGAAAGAACAGGTTTGATCGCAGAAAGTCATTTTAAAAACATGACAGTATAAATTTTTCTTTAAAGAATAAATGAACTTATAAAAAGGGAAAATGAAACAACCTAAAGTTTAAACTTAATGGAAGTTTTTAACAGTAAACTAGACGTACGAAAGGAGATCATTAGATATTAGGAGCCCCATTTTTGGAAAAGAGGCGGACAATATCCCACTAGTAGTCAGTACCCAAACATGATAAAATTGTTTCTTTGGAACCTAAAGTCCCATGAACTTTTCAATCTATGGCCAACTTGTGGTCATAGGTGTTTATACTGCTAAGGGAGAGAAGAAAACTCACCCCTTCCCAACATCAAGTTGACAAGTTCTAATTCAGTTTTGATGCCACGTTCTACCTCCTAAATATAGATTCCTCACCACACCACTAGAACACTGATGCCTTTGTCCTGTCCAGGAATTTTGATCTATGACCAAATTCACTTGATCTACCACAGTGGAACTCAAATTTTTCCCTTGGGTTTCAGTTTGCTTTAGATAATGAACTAAAGAAAGAACAGCCTACTACTTGATCAAAGGGCCCTTGTGTTTAATAACCAAACATGAACAAAGTTGAGGGAAAAAACAATGAAAGAAGTGCTAATAAATATATTTCTTCATCTAAAACTATTGAAAGGTCTCTACATGAGAATACTAGCTCCACTGGGACCACTGCTCAGAGAGAGGGCTGCACAATCGTGCTCTTCAAACAGCCTGGTACACTGCCCTGAGCCTGAGGTTCCTTGTAGCTCCCAAGATCCACCAACCCCTTTAGTAACTGACTTCACAGTGATTGAACTCTGTCCAGATGCCTTCACATGGACCCTCAGGACTTGACCAATTCAATAGGATTTTTTTTTTTTTGCTTCCTATAATAGACTATAGTCCAATTGAAACCTCTGTCCTAATTTTCTGTTATGGTTCTCATGAATTTTAATTCTCTCTGTATTTTAAATCCCACAAGACAATCAATACACATTAGATTTATTATCTACTCTTTCTATTGGTCTTCATTCCTTCTTGGATTTCTGGAACAACTTGCCTCCTGTCTAAAGTGTTCCCTTTAGCACTTCTCTTAGTGCAGGTCTCCTGGTGAGGCATCCTCCACTTGAGTTTGCCTAGAAATGTACTTTAAAATATATTTGAAAGGTATTTTTACTGGACAAACTATTCCAGCATGACATTTTTGGTTTTTTTTTTTCTTTTTCTTTTTCTTTTCTTTTGGCACTTTGAAGATGTCATCACAATGCCTTCTGGCTTTTATTTCTCTCTCTTTTTTTTTAATATTTTTATTTATTTCTAGGAGAGAGAGATTGAGAGACAGCGTGAGCAGGGGAAGGTCAGAGAGAGAGGGAGTCACAGACTGAAACAGACTCCAGGCTCTGAGCTGGCAGTCAGCACAGAGCCCGACACGGGGCTCGAACCCACGAACCGCGAGATCATGACCCAAGCGAAAGTCAGACGCTTAACCGACTAAGCCACCCAGGCACCCCTATTTCTCTTTTGAAAAAATAACTATTAGTCTGATTAATGCTCTTTTAAAGGTAATGTGTCTATTTTCTCTGGATGCTTTTAAGACTTGGGTTTGTAGAAGTTTTATAGTTAGGAGCTTAATAATGGTGGTTTGCTTTATATTTATACAGCTTGGAGTTTGTAACGCTTCTTTGATATATTTCATTAATTTGGGAAAAGATCCAGCTGTTATTTTTTCAGATATTGCTTCTGAACTATTATCTCTCCCCAGGCTTTCTGTGACTCAAATTATATGTATGTTGGATCTTTTCTCCCCGGTCCACATATCACTTATGTGACTTTCTGTGGTCCTCATCTCTGTCTGCCGTGTACTTCGGTCTGAATATTCTAACTGACCTATCATCCATTTGACAGATCTTCTTTTTTGTTGTGTCCACTATGCTGTTAAGCCATTTTTTGAGATCCTAATTTCAGTTATTACATTCTTCAGTTGTAGAAGTTCCATTTGATTCTCTTACAGAATTCAGTTTTCTGATAAAATTCCCCCACTTGACATCTATTTCTCTTGAACACATTAATCAGGTTTTTTTTTAAATCCATGTTCCCCAATCCTAATACCTAGGTGAACCGTGGAGCTGCTTCAGTTGTCGGTTTTGTTTTTAATTCTGTTTCTTGGTATGTCTAGTAATATTTTATGGAAAATACCACACTGTTTATGGGAAACCATAGATGTTCATGATGATGTCGTGTTTCTCTGGCGGGGATTTATCCTATCCTCTGACAGACAACTATAGTAAACCCCAAAAAGTGGGATGTTTCAAATAATTTGTAATCTTAGTAAGGTTTTGTATGTATACCTCTGGCATATCAACTGAGAGCCTGGGATATTGATTAGAGCTCCTCCTCCTCGGCAAATTCTTAAGCTCCAATTTTTATCTCCTCACCCTCATGACACTGTGTCAAACTCCTTTTTGTTTTCCACCAGCTTTCCTCTTGGGCCTTGTGCTTGCACACCTCGAGAGTTTAACAAACGCTTCCAGGTGAAAGGCTCTGCACTTCTGCTGTCGACATCTTGGCTCCTCAGGTCCTATCTGTCTCAGCCGCTCTGAATTCCAGTTTGTGTCCCTCTAACTGCACGAGACCACTGAAATCTCTGCTAAGTTCTCTGCCTCTTAGCACCATTGCCTTTCCTTTCAGGCAGAAAATTGTCACATTTCCTGAATGTGACACAGGGAGGATTGGACGCACCTTAATGAGCTTCTCCCTTTTGTGGATCTTCACCCCTCAAGTGCTAGATACCTTGGCTGCTCTTTGATGTCTTGTAAAAATGTGTATTTTGTGTTTTATACAGATTATCTAGGTGTTTTCAACAGGGGACTTGGTCTGTGAGATATTCCCTCATCACAAGAAGTAGGTATAATGGAAACACAAAATGTTTACCTTTCTGCTCTCATCTTTCTTCTTTTGTCAGAAACAAGAAAAACTTGACGCTAAAGTCCTTCCTCAGATACAGAGAATCTTCTTCCATTGCTGCTGAAAGGTCTTCTGTCCTCATTACTTTAGAGCTAAGCCTACCCAGATCATACTTCTGAATATGTCTGGACCTTCAAGTAAGAGAATGTGGCTGTTGCATGTTATCTGTGGTGTGAGCTTCCAGTCCAATGTCTGGGAAGACACATTTCCTTAATCTGTGTGTTCAAGTTTTAGGTTAGTCTGCAAATTTCTAAATTTCTCAAAGTTAGTGAGGCTCTGCTTTTCAGAAATGGAGTTTCCTTATTTATTCTCCAAACACTTATTTGGCCCCAATAACTTCCTGGCCCTTTCCTTTTTGAGTCACTACTTTTTTCAAAAGGAAGAAACAATGAGACAATTCTATGTAAATCTGTTCCTGCCCAGTGCTATCCCTCCCTTTTCCTGGTAACTCCTTTAAAAAAATATATTTTTAACTATATTTAGAATCCACCCAATGAGGCCCACTTATTACAATTCCATTAGGCATTATTAAATGAATTAAAATATTCATTCAGTAGACATTGTATTGAGCCTATTTAAAATGAGTGTTGGAGCCATAATGGGTCACTTCATTGTCAGATATGGTGTGTCTTCATCTGCTGCTGATAAAGATGAAACTGTTTCTTGAAAAGTAAAAGCCATCTTCAGCTGCCTTAAAAGTCAATTGACATTTTGTTAATTAGCATTTATTTACAGTAGTTGAGTAACAATATCAAACTACAATAAGGAAAGAGCAGTTAACAGTAAGAAAAAAAAAAAAGCTGGCGCCATTAAGTTCCATCATTTGGCATCTAGCTAAAAACACAAATTCTTTCAGAGATTTAGCAGAGGATTCATTGAGGTCCGTTTAAATGTAAAATGAACCAGAGAAGAGAATGAGGTCCCAGAGAGGTGGGGTCAAGGTGTGTGGCTCTTAGGTCTTAGAATGGAAATCAGCCGTTGAGTATCCGGTTGAGCAGAGAGGATAGGAAGTGAGATGAAATTATTTCCTTATTTAGTGACTTTTTAACACATGCCAAATCATCACTGGAATTTTGGCAGTCAGCAGATACCAAATGACTTGGACGATCAAATTAAGATGTCAAATTCAGCTCAGGTCCTGAACTATTATCACCAACCTCTGGGCATGAAGCAGGCAAAGACTGAGGGGAAAGGAGAGGGACCTGATTTTAGCAGGAACATTTTGACATATTAAAATTAGACATCGGTGGAGGGGGGAAAAAGGGGAACGCCCATAATTTTGATTTTTGGCTTGCTTTCTTCCCTCCCTGTGACTGCTAAAAGTATGAACAGTCAAAACTGAAAATGACTAAGATATTTTCATAAAAATAGCTGGTGACATGTTACCAGATTTCCAATTGATCTCAACTGCTGTTATCGATAGACAAAAAAAATCACAATTGCACCTTAATCCATGGAGAAGCACATTTGCCACCTCTACATTTATTCCCTATAATTGACACCGTGCTAAATGTTCAGTGACAAAGGAGAAAAAATAAAATCATCTGATCTTTTGTCTTTTACGAATGTTAACAGGCTAACCCAGAAGTCCAATGTGCCTGAATTTTCGTACAAATAAGCAGGACACAGTACTGTTTCTTCGTTCTTAAAAATGCTGGGAAGCCAGCTTCCCCACACTTAGAATATTCTGTACCATTACTGTCTTCCAAGAGGGCAATAAAACAAAACATATTGCCAGTAAAGAGCTAATGATTTCCATGATCGTAAGCATGCTAACAGCTGTGCACTTATGGAACTGGTATCCATTTTCTTATTTCTCCCCAGGTTTGTTAGGATTTTCCTAGCCGGCCGTGATCCCCCCTCTGTGAAGTAAGAAGGGTAATTAGTGATTTGGAAGATCACTGTCATACTGGATGGAATCTGCAATTCTGCCTATCTTAATGCTCAGGTACAGATTAAGAATACAGATACAGAACATTTTAACAGAAAAATAAAATGCATCAACATTTCCATTGCCTAGCTCACTTCAGCCAACTGACACGGACCACCCAGCTCTGACCAGGAGTTCAAATCTAGTATTTTAAACCACCCTCATTTACTGCCAGACAATTGATGAGAGAGACTGTAAAGCCCAGTTGCTTGGAGAATGTTCACTTTGCTGAAGCCAATGATTGTACCTTAAAAAGAAGTGGTGGCTCTGTATTTTAATGATTAATCTCACTTTAAACAGATAAATTCTGAATCTGCCTGGCTACTTGTTGGCTCAAGTCAAGTGAACTATTGCTTTTGCTATGCATGTGGAATGCTAATAAATAAAATATTTGTACTATAAAGTATTCCTCTTGTAAATAATCATCAGTTTTCCTAAGGATTGAAGATGGGGAGATTTTTAGGGACGCCTCGGTGACTCAGTCGGTTAAGCATTCGTCTTTGATTTAGGCGCAGGCCATGATCTCATGGTTTCCAGGATGGGGCTTTGTTTCTGGCTCACTGTTAGCAGCATGGAGCCTGCTGGATATTCTCTCTCTCTCTCTCTCTCTCTCTCTCTGCCTCTCCCTTGCTCATGCCCTCTCTCCCTCTCTCAAAATAAATAAATAAACATTAAAAAAAAAAAAGATGGGGAGATTTTAAAAAATAGCCAGCCTAGGGACACCTGGGTGACTCAATCAGTTAAGTATCTGGCTCTTGATCTGGGCTCAGGTCATGATCTTTTGCTTGTTGAATTATCAACCCACTTTACAGTAAATCAAAATGTGCCAAGCACTTCAACATATACCATCTTCTTTAACATAATTCAGTCCTTCAACCATCTTGCAAGCCAGGCATAATTATTCCCATTTTTTTGTCTTAGGAAACTGAGGCTCACAGAGGTTAAGAGAAGAGTTCAAAGTGACACAACTAGAGAGCATCTAATGACAAATCTGTGACTCCAGTGCCAGTGCTCTGACACAGAACAATTTACTCATTTTATGAAGACCATTGGGAGATAGCTGATACTCAGTTGAGGCCTTATCCCTATGCTGTTAATTCAGTTCTGAGCCATGCTGTCTTTTGTTTGAATTAGTTCTCTTTTCTCTCAAAAATCAAAACTAATGCCAACCCCCCACCCCCTTTATCATTACAGCTCAGAATGGCCAGAAAAGGCTAACTCAGTCTCCTGTTTCACCTTTTGCCAGTTTAGAAAAAAAAAAAAAAAAAAGTAGGCGTATTGCCATTAAGCTTTCAAATTCAGAAGTCAAGAGAGATAAGACGGGGTTTCTGGGTGGCTCAGTCGGTTAAGGGTCTGACTTCAGCTCAGATCATGATCTTCCGGTTTGTGAATCCGAGCCCCGCGTGAGGCTCTGTGCTGATGGTTAAGAACCTGGAGCCTGCTTCTGATTCAGTATCTCCCTCTCTCTCTGCCTCTCCCCGACTTGCACTCTGTCTCTCAAAAATAAACTAAAATGTTAAGAAAAAAAATGTATAAAGAAAAACAAGGGAGGTAATAAACCCAAAACGATCTCCAGAAGGGAACAGGGACTTCCTTATGCTGCGGTAGACTGCCCACCTCTCATTTTGTGAGGGATTCTTTCTTCCTGCTTTCGCTTCCCACACGCAAGTAGCGTCTGCATCTTCTTAAATGTTCCTACATATGGAATTATGACCTCTAGTATTTCAAACTCAGTGAAAATTAGCCCCTTAAGGAAAGTGCAGTGCAAAGGAAAAGTGTGGGCTCTGTCACAGACGGGCTTGGCATCCAGTTCTGAATGCGGCCGACCCCCACACTGTAAGAATAGGGAGGCTAGTAACCTCTCAGCCTCGGTTTCCTGATGCTATTTGTCCTACAGAGTTTTTGCTGAGTGCAATAACATGAACATAATATTTGCAATGGCAGGAAACTTTTACAGTAAAAATTACTCTCTTTCTCTTCACTTCCTTGCGTGAGTTCCTCTGGAGGCAGCTTATCTCCGTAAAGAACTTTCCTCCATTGCTACTTTTTCTGGCCCAAACGAGTAATGATTTTTTTTTTTAATGTTTTATTTATTTCTAGGAGAGAGAGAGAGACAGCGCGAGCAGGGGAGGGTCAGAGAGAGAGAAAGTCACAGACTGAAACAGGCTCCAGGCTCTGAGCTGGCAGTCAGCACAGAGCCCGACGCGGGGCTCGAACCCACAAACCGTGAGATCATGACCTAAGCGAAAGTCGGACGCTTAACCGACTAAGCCACCCGGGCGCCCCCAAACGAGTAATAATTTATTATTGTTGTTGTTGCTGTTGCTGCTGCTGTTGTTTTCATTCTGGTAAAACTCACAAAACATGAACTTTACTGTTTTAACATTTTTTAAGTGTACATTTCGGCAACATCAAGTATATTCACACTGTTTTGCGATCATCACCACCATCCGTCTCGGGCCCTTTCTCATCCTCTCAAACTAGACCTCTGTACCCATTAAACAATAACTCCCCATTTCCTCCTCCGCCAGCCCCTGACAACCCCCATCCTATTCTCTGTCTCTATGAATTGGATTCCTCCCAGGACCTCATCTAAGTGGAATCATACAATCTGTGTCCTTCTGTGATGGGTTTATCTCACTCAGGGTAATGTCCTCAAGGTTCATTCATGTTGAAGCGTGTGTCCTCATTTCCTTTCCCTTTAAGGCTGAATAATGTTCTGTCACATGTGCATAGCACATTTTGCTTATATATTCCTCTGGACAGATCATTTGGATTGTGGAGACTCCTGGGCAAAAGTATAACTGAGACCATCTTCCTTCAGCGGCTCCCTCCAGGGGGTTTGAGGTGGAGGCCCAGGGGACCCCCAGGAAAACTTAGCACTGGGTGAACAAAGCTTTATCGTACTCACCTCATTCTCACCCTTTCCTCTCTGTGATCCAGCACTTTTCCTTCTGTGTCATTTAAGCAGCAAGGGCCTGACCCAAACCTTAAACCCAAGCTTTCCTCCTGATATTAAGTTAGGCAACCACCCAGTGTGAGGAGAAGGTAAATAGTATCTACTGTGAGCTATAACATATTCCCTAGGGAAAAACTTAGATACTTGACGGTTGAGGGTTGTCACGCCTGAGAGGTTAGGCCAGAATCTGTTTTCACTCTTACCTGTCTTCTGTTTCCCTTCTCACCTCTCTCTCTCTCTTCTCCCTTACCCCTGTCGTCCCTTACCCCTGTCGGAGAGCGAAAATAGCCACCCCAAAGTGTGTCTCTCTGGCATGTGGATTATTTGAGGCTGATTATTTTTAAGAAACAGAAAACTCGAGAAGTTTTTCTATTTGACCTTCCTCCTCTCCCTCTAACTGCCTAAAAGAATTTAGGGAGAGTACCTGTTCCAGGAAGGGACTTATCACCACAGATAACCATAGGATACTATGAATTAGGTGTAGTAGACACAGAGAGGAACCTAGCAAAGATGGTTTGCTAAAATTCCTGTGTCCCATTGTCTCTGGATGGCCCAGAGATGGTAAACAATCATTTGATTACCTAACATTTACTCTTTCCATTTTTCCTGTGAATTGTCTTCCTTCCCTTTGAAACTCCAGCACCCTACTCCCTTCTCCATAGCTCGGAATGACATGTATATTTCACTTTGCCTGACTCTTTTTGGAATCTTTCATGTTTATGTGAATTCCCCATATGTACATAATTAAATTTGATTTTCTCCTGTTAATCTGTCTCATGTGGATTTAATTCTTAGACGAGCTTGGAGCTTAAAGGAAAATTTTTTCTCCCTAACACCCCATTTTCATTTCCCATACTCATGACAGTTCTTTTCCTGTAATGATGTATTTGAGAGTCTATATTCTTTCCCTGAAATAGGTGCAAAGAAACACAATATTAGCCTGATTAAATAATTTTCCACTTCAAAAATATTCTCAAGAAATGCTCTCTTTTTTGTTTATTTTGTTTTGTAACACTAGGTCCCCAAATCTTAGGAGTACCACAGAATGAATTTGAAATAATGAAAAATCTAGTACAAATACAATCCACTGACTCCAAACTTCCTGGTTACTTCTCAAAACATTATCTTTTTGAAGTATTGTTTCAACCCCAAACCCACTGAAGGCTAAAAGAGCACATCGAATATCAATGCTTCTTTTTGGAAAATGAAAAAAATACAAATCTATCTTAGTTTCTTGCCTCAGAACAATGTGAAAAATTACCATTGGAAATGTCTGCTCTTTCCAATCTGGGCAGATTTCTAATTCTCTTTTTTAAAGACATGGAATGAGGGGCGCCTGGGTGGCTTAGTCAGTTAAGCGTCCGACTTTCGCTTAGGTAATGATCTCGCGATTTGTGGGTTCGAGCCCCACTGACTGCCAGCTCAGAGCCTGGAGCCTGTTTCAGTCTGTGACTCCCTCTCTCTCTGACCCTCCCCTGCTCACGCTGTCTCTCTCTCTCTCCTAGAAATAAATAAAAAATATTTAAAAAAAAAGACTATAAAAACATGGAATGAATGATTCTAAGCAGAAGCTGTTTAAAGCCCAAATCCCAAAGCAAAAATTTTCATAACCAAAGTGTTCCTAGTAACGTTCCTACCATTAACAGTGGATCACTCTGTGCCATAAAAAAAAAAAAAAAAAAAAAAAAAAGAATTGTAAAATTTTAGAGTTGGAAGGATCTTGGTCCAAGATTCTAAACAGATGCTTCTCTTTCAGTTTACAAAATGGAAGATGTAGCCTCACAAGCGTATGGACTATGGCTTGTGTGATCATTGCAGGATGCTGGGTAGTGGAATCAATGTACTTAGGGTGGAGGAAAGAAAGGGAAAGAGAGGGAGGAGGAAGGGGGGACACAGAGGGGATTAAGGAGTGAGGAATGAGGCAGAGAAGGAGGGACAGAAAAGTAAGTAGTATTTGTTATAACTATATCTCTCTATCTGTCTCTCTATCTATCTATCTATCTATCTATCCATCATCTACCTATCATCTACCTATCATCTATCTATCTATCTCCACCTCTCATACCTATATACATATATCCAATAGCTTTTACTATTTAGATGAATTAAATTATCTCAACAAACCACTAACAAAGATATTAATATCTCATATTTAGAGTTTAGGAAACTGAAGTTCAAAGAATGTGAACTCCTGTGTTTTTAGCACATGGGAGAAAAGAGAAATAAGAGAGGCTGAATTCCTTTTGAAGGGGACCCAAGGCAAAAAGGATGCATGTGATAGGATGAACTTTATTAAATGCTTCTTACCTTTGACTACAGTACCACAGGGAAGAGATCATAGCTATGTCTACGAACAACATAGACCCTGATTAATAGTGACTGAAGTCAATTTCTTCCCTATTTGTTATATATGACAAAAGAAAATAGTAGAATTTACAATGTTTTCCTTTGTATAAGTTCTATTATACCCCTGATGTCTCCTTTAACCCCTTACCAACTGTGGGACATAGTCAGTTATAGAAACATGGTAGGAAATGGCCTAAACAGGAATTGATCCAGACAGTGCTTCTACCCCAAGGTGTGAGTTTTGATTATTCCCATTTCAGCTCCTGGAACAATTAGTACATGACTGATGGGTCAATAACTGATTTCAAAGGAGGATAAAAGATTCCTGAAATACATTGTGTCTGTGATTTGCAAACAGGACTTTACTGACACATTACTTGAATACTTTGGAAAAAGTGAAGGGCTCTCAGATTCACCAGCGTCTGTTACTTCAAAACACATAAGCCTTTTTTTCAAGATCTGGAATGTAATATTCTGAGGCTCCACGCAGATTTTTCTGGCAAACTATGTAACTTCTGTGTCTCTCAGTTTCCTACACACACACACACACACACACACACACACACACACACACACACACACAATGAGAAAGATGGACTGGTCTTTAACGCACATGCCAGTTCCAACCTTCCCCGCTTCTGTGATTCCCTGAAGGGTTCTTACATGGAATGCTGAGTTCACCTGACATTTCCGCACCATGAAGATTTATGGACAAACGTGCATTACCATCATCATCCCACAAACTTTCACAGAGTATCGGTTATATGCTAAGAATTATCTGTATATTATTTCTAATTCTCACCATAATTCTTAAGATAGGTATTATTCTCTCCAATGTACTGAAGAAACCACACTAGCTCAAAGGTTATTCAATAGTGGGGACTTACTGGGGGGCCTGGGTGGCTCAGTTGGTTGAGTGTCCAACTTCAGCTCAGGTCATGATCTCACAATTTTTGGATTCGAGCCCTGCATCAGGCTCTCTGCTGACAGCTCAGAGCCTGGAGGCCGCCTTGGATTCTGTGTGTCCCTCTCTGCTCCTCCCCCACTGATGATCTGTTTCTCTCTCTCTCTCTCTCTCTTTCTCAAAAATAAATAAACATTAAAAAAAAACTTTTAATGGTGGGGATTAATCTGGGAATAAGTGCTATAGAATATTTTTAAAACCGATTCACCAAAAAACGTTTTTGTTTGTTTTGCTTTGCCTTGTTTTTGCCTAATTCTTTTTTCTTGATTTAAGATTTCATCCTTAGGCTAGAGGGCTAGAGTCATAAAAGAATAATTGTATTTGCAAAGATATGAATGTGGGCTCTTTTTCAAGGCAGCCCAATTCTCACATCTATCAAGCAGTTCCTGAACCTTTCTTCTCATAAACAGAATGAAACCATTTCTATCTTAGTGTCTTTTTTGGACCCTGAACATATTTTGTCCCAGTATCTGTAACGTTTTATAAAATTTAATCATTACATGCCTATCTCCCCTCACCAGAGTCCCAAACACCGCTACTTTTATCTTTACTGGAAGAGAATTTTTATCTTTATTGTTCCATCAATGCAATAACACCTGATATATAGTGGGTATAAAAATTCCTGAATTAAGGAGTGAAATGCTGATAAATTAGCTTTCACCGTATTGTGTAAATTTAAACTACAAGCAAAAAAAAAAAACCCACAAACCCTGTATGAGTGTATTTTATCTTTTCTCTATTTGCATCAGCATGATAGGCTGGCAGAGAAGATGCCCTCAAGCCCTCTTTCCTTTCCTAGGCACCCCACTCTTTATGAAAGGTTTTTGTAAGTACTCTCCCTTTGAGTTCAGGAAATTCTCTCAGTTCTACTAAAGTTCAAACCATCTAGCCCTGATGTTTCCACGATTTCTGCTTCATCCCTATCCTGTGCTCTCCTTCTTCACCTAGTGGTGAAGTATTTCTCTCCTGTTTCCACTGACAAGATCATCATCACCATGGTAGATGGAGATAGTAACCATGATCTCTCAGCCTTTTACTTCCATTATTTCTTGACTGATCAACCTTAGCATTAGAGTAGGTATTGGCTTTCTGCTGAAGCAGGTCCATAATTTACCTCTTATCCCATGGGGCATCCAGGTGGCTCAGTTGGTTAAGCATCAGACTCTTGATTTCAGCTCAGGTCATGATCTCATGGTTCATGAGATAGATCCCCACATCAGGGTCTGTGCTGATAACGCAGGGCCTGCTTGGGATTTCTCTCTCCCTCTCTCTCTGTCCCTTCCCTTCTCTTGCTCTCTCTCTCTTTCAAATAAATAAGTAAACTTGAAAAAAATTACCTCTGACCCCTATTTTGCAGTATGTACTTGTGATGGTTAGTTTTATGTGTCAGCTGGGCCATGGGATAGCCAGACATCTGATTAAACATTATTTTGGGGGTATATCTATGAGGGTATTTCTAGAAGAGATTAGTATTTGAACTAGTGAATTTAAATTGAGAAAAGCAGATAGTTCTCTCTCTTTGGGGGTGAGGGAGGCATTGTCCAGTGCATTGAGGGCCTAAATAGAACAAAAAGGCAAAGGAAGTTTGGACTGCCTTCCCTCTGCCTGACTGCTTGGTACAGGACATCTATCCTGCCCTTCATCTCCTGGCTCTTGGGCCTTCAGATAACACCACCAGCTGGCCCAGTTCTCCAGCTTCCACACATCAGATCGAGGGACTCTTCCAGAATTGGGTGAGCTGGTACCACATAATAAATCTCTAGCTCTAGCTATATAGATATGTCTCATTGGGTCTGTTTCTCTGGAGCACTCTGACTAATACAGTATTTATTTTTATTTCCTCTGTTGGATCTACCTAAACTTACATTTCCATCAGTACTCTTTCTTAGCTTATACCCTCAATTTGTTGAGGAACACATCATCAGGTAACTTGCTAAGAAGAATGCATGGGAAGGTAGATTTTTAATGCACTGGTATATCTGAATGTTTTATTATTGGATTGATCATGTGGCTGAGCGTTATATTTTAGATTGAAGATATTTTCTCTCATACTTCAAAGATATTCATCCATTTTCTTTTAGCATTCACTGTTACTGTTGAAAACTCTGATGCCAATCTGGATCTCACACATTTGACCCTTCCCCCACCCTCCAACCCTGTTCCCATGGCTGGAAACTCTACTATCCTACAACCCAAATTCCACACAGTTATGTCTAGGTGTGCACAAACATTCACTAAGCCTTCTTGTCATCAGGGAGGTTCTTTTTAAATAGGAATTTATACATTTCACTACTTAATTTATAGTGATTCTCTGGTGACAAATGTCAACATCTGAGTGAGCTCTTCCTTGACCAGCCAGCTGAAGTTGTAGCTATACCCCAGAGCCCAATCTCTCTTCCTTCCTTGCTTTATTTTTATTCAGAGCATACATCAGTCTCTAAGCCACTGTATAATTGGGATGCCCAGGTGGTTCAGTAGATTGAGCCTTGGACTCTTGATTCCAGATGAGGTCATGATCCCAGGGTCATGGGATTGAGCCCCACATCAGGTTCCATATTGAGTGTGGGTCTTCTTGGGATTCTGTCTCTCCTTCTCCCTCTGCCCTTCCCGGCTATGCTCTCTCTCTTTCTAAAATAAAATTGAAAAATAATAAAACATAAAATAAAACACGGAATAATTCACTTACTTTTTCCCCTCTTCTGTCACTAAAATGGAAGAGGACAGGGAGTTTGGTCTGTTTTGTTCACCATCATATACCCACAACTCTATCTGGCTCCTAGACATTTAATAAATATTTGTTACATAAATCTTGATTTCATATTCAAGAAAGAGGCAATAAAATCTCTTTCTGCATGAGAAGTGTTTGTTAGCTGTCAGATTTCACTCAGATTGAGTGACTGAATTCAGGCAACCGGCCATGAGGAGAGCTGACCATTAAACTGGGGCCTCTCAGATGAGAGATTAAAGAATTTACACCCAACTTCTCCCCCAAAGAGTCCATTCTGAAAAACAATTGAGACACAAGATTTTACTTAGAGTTACAAGCAAATAATTTTATAATAATGCGGGACAGGGGCAGGATATGGAAAAGAGAAAGAGAGAAGAAATCGTAAGTAACCCCACTTAAACAGATGATAGGGTTATTGGTGATGAGTTTTTAGTCTTTGTATTTTCCTTTATCTTTCAGTTTTTTCCATTTATAATAGAAATTTGTAAGTCTAAAAATTAACAGAATACATTTCCAAGATGCTCTAGTGAGGATTATCCCAGTGTTTGCTGTCTGCTGTTAGCTGCTCTCATGTGAATATTTATTCAGCGCTTCCTTTTCATTCCAAGTCACTACCTGATTCTACTCTTCAGCATTTGCCATGTCCTTTTAACTCTTTACCCATCTGCAAATATCACTTTAATTCAGGCTTAGGTTTATTTAGAAATCTTATATTTGATAGCGTTAGCATTTCTGCTACCTAGGCAACAAAGTATGGCTTTTTTCTCCAACATCTTTTCATTTTTAGCAAAGTGAAATCTCAAAATCTTTTAATAAACTTGTAAAAAGAAAAGCCAAACTTAAATATATTCCTTTCTCTTAAAGAAAAAGTGAGGGGATAAGTATAAAGGGTTACAAATAGGAACATGATTCTTAAAGAAAGCAGAACAAGTCTGGAAAGAGAGAAGAGTGGATGTTTCAAAATAAAAGAGAAAACATCCTGAAATGTCAATGGCATCCACATCCAATTTTCAAAGTTCAATTAATTATTTGAAGAGAATCCTGATTGAGTACACACATTGCATCTTAAATACACATAGACCCACATACACTATTTCTTCAATTCTGGAAGCAGTGCATCTTCTCCTAGAAACATTCAAGTATTAAAAATGCAAATAAAGATTCCAGCGAAAGATGCCTTACCCTAAATTCTAAAGATAACTTCTCCAGGATGCAATTTTGAGTTCTACACTTTTACTGAAAAATTATGTTGCAAACACTATCGTATCATTAAAGTTCTTCAAAATCAGATTTTTTTCCAGAACCATCCATGTACCATAGCCTAACCATGCCAATAGAATTTCTCACTTAATTTCTTTCCAGTTTTCAATATTATAAATAGAATGTAAAGAACATTCCTTTGCAGAAAAGCATTGTCCGCAGCTCTCTTTTCATTTCCTTTTAAAAATGATTTTATTTTTATGTAATCTCGACACCCAGCCTGGGGCTCAAACTCACAACCCTGAGATCAAGAGTCAAGAGTCGCACACTCTACCAACTAAGCCAGACAAGTGCCCCTCTTATTCATTTCTAATGACAGAATTATAGAAGAATCCCTGGATCAAAGGACCAGGAGTTTTGTTTTGTTTTGTTTTGTTTTCAAAATATTATTTACTTTTTTAAAAATTTTTTTAAGTTTATTTTTGAGACAGAGAGAGACAGAACATGAGAAGGGGAGGGACAGAGAGACCGGGAGATACAGAATCCAAAGCAGGCTTCAAGCTCTGAGCTGTCAGCACAGAGCTCCATGTGGGACTCGAACCCACTCAAGCCCAACGTGGGGCTCAAACTCATAAACTGTGAGATCATGACCTGAGCCGAAGTCGGAGGCTTAACCGACTGAGCCACCCAGGCGCCCCTGGACCAGGAGTCTTGAGGCTCCTGAAATGCACAGCTGAATATTCCCCCAGGAGAACGGCAACATGGGACACCTCCCCACCCCCGCCCGCCAGGGTTACCTGACGCTATCCACCTCGTGACTTGACAATTAATTAGGTGAGAGGTAATGTTCAGACATGCGGGAGTATGAGGGACATTTAACTTTCTCTCCTTTTCTTTTTTTTAACCATCTGTAATTCCCCCATAATTTGCCCCTGCCTCTTTTATAGATTTTCTTCTGTAGAAGTGCTAGTATTTTTCTTACAGATTCATGAAAACTGAACACAGAGGTTGCCAACTCTTCGCCTGCCCTCAGTGCCAAGCATTTCTCCAAGTTTGTCACATACTGTTTTCTATGACATTTTCTTTTCACTTTAAGAAATGATAGTTTCGATATACAGTGTTAACCTTCTTTCATCAAATCTATTCATCTTTTCCTTGTCCAAACAGTAATCCTTACTTTCCTGACTCTTTGTGTTGTGTTCTTTGTGACATACACTATGTTTTACGGACGTGGCTGGAAGTGATGACCGCGTGTGACACACACCACGAGGTAAGGATCCAGCTTGATATTTTCCATATTCCATTTATTGGGCAACCCTTCCCTGCTTTCGCTTTGTCATGTCGCCTTTACAGTGTCTCAGCTCATTGTACCTAATGGGATAATTTGGGTTTGTTTTTTTTTTTTTTTGAGGGCTGTTCTCTTTTCTTGACCCTACTTGTGATGCTACTACTCCTTACCATATGTGTCATCTGTTCAGTAGGACAAGTTTACTCTTCCTCATTAGCTTCCCTTTCCAAATTGTCTTTGGTTATTCTCATCCTTTTATTCTTCCACCAAATCTCCCAAAGAAAAATTCGATCGAAAGTGTACTGGATTGCATGAAATCTCATAATTAATGTGGGAAAAACTGATAACATTTCTAACAGTCCATACAGATACGTGATATGCCTTTCTTCGTTCAAACCTTATTTTATATTTCTTGAGGTAGCACTGTGGTATTTTTCACCAAGGTCTGACACATTTCTTATTAAGCCTATATTTCTAGGTGTTTTATATTTCTGTTACTATTGTGAAAAAGATTTTTTTTTTCTCATTATATTTTCTAACTGTGGCTGGTGTGTTTGAACGGCCACTGATACTTACATTCATTCATCTTGCTGAACTCACTTCTAATTATTTTGTAGCTGATTCTCTAGGGTTTTGCTAGGTATATGATCATATCCTCTGCAAATAATGGTAGCTTTTTTCCTCTTTTCCAGTAATCACACTTCCTAGTTCTGCTTTCTACTATTAAACAATAGGGAATATAGCAGACATTCTTGCTTTATTCCTGATGTTAATGGAAATGTCTCTATTGGTATTTTCATATAAATGATGATATGAGCTGCCAGTGTAAAATATTCTTTAATATTTTAAGGAATCATTCTTCTATTTATAGGTAACGAAAAGATTTTTTTCCATTAGAAAAATTTAAGGATCATATGGGTTTTCTTTGTGACCTATCAATATGATATGACAATACATTTTCTAATATTAAACAAACTGATATTTTCTACTTGGTTGTGGTGAAATATTCTTTTCAAATATTTTCTTTCTCATTTAGTTGGTTGTTAAATCATTTAGAATTTTAAAATATATTAGTTCAGAGGTGCCTGGGTGGCTCGGTTAGTTAAGTGTCCTACTTTGACTAGGGTCATGATTTCACAGTTTCTGAGCTCGAGTCCTGCTTTGTTTGGGTGAGCCCAAGCCCTGCATAGGGTGAGCCTCACATCTCTCCCTCTCCCTCTCTCTCTCTTCCTTTCTGCCCCTCATGGGATTCTCTCTCTCCCTCTCTCTCTGCCACTCACTCATTTTCACCCTCTCTCTTTCAAAAAATTAAAAATAAAAAGTATCAATAAATATAAATAAAAATTTTTAAAAACTAAAAAATAAATTAATTCATTTATTTTTATTTTGCCTTTGTTAGGTTTTCCTACAGGTAATAACAATGGCAGCTGTGATCATTTTGCAAGTTCTTATCACGTTCCAAACACTGTGTTTTGTCATGATGATTTTTACAACATTTAAAAATTAGATCTAGCATTATCTGTATTTTACAGATAAGGACCTTAAGCCCAAAAAAAGTTCTTAACTGAGGCTAGGATCATACAACTTGAGAGAGAAGCCTGTCACTATAGCCTGTACTGCATAGTTCTAGAGAGATAAATATGAGTTGGGTAGTTTTCCATGCTCTGAAAGAGAATATACACAATAGGAAAAATCTGTTCCTTGAAAGAATGAAATGACTGATCCATATGCATACAGGAGGCAAAATCATGCTGTGAAAATACATAGCCTTTGAAACCAGACAAATAAATAGGAATTATGGTCATTATAAAAAGTCTTGTCCCCAAGCCTTCTTTGACAACATTTTCCATTTACACCTGGGTCTTTTTCTAATATTTTTCCAGAACACGCTATTGCCCCAAGAAGTCATGCATTTCATCTAGGTGATGAAATGTATTATTTCAGTCATACGTATTATTCTCTTATAGTCTTAAAATCTCCATGTTTGTTTTTATATCCTCCTTGATCTTTGGTTATTTATTTGTGTGCTCCCCTTTCATCTCAACTAGATTTTCTAAACATTTGTTTATTGTTTTCTTTAATAAACTTTTTCTTTTAGAATAGTGTAGTAAGTTGAATAATGGCCCCCAAAATGTCCATGTCCTAATCTCCAGAATTGGTAAATGTTATCATGTATGGCAATAAATCTATTGCCAGGTGTGATTTAATTAAGGGTTTTGTGATGGAGAGGTTATGGACAGAGGACAAGGCATTATGATCCCAGAAACACAGACTGAAGGGATTCAGCCACAAGTAAAGGCATGTGGGAAGCTTCTACAAACGGAAAGGACAAGGATGCAATCTCCTCTGGAGCCTCTAGAAGGAACCAGCCCTGTCACCCCCTGGACTTTAGCCCCTAAGACTCATTTTGGACTTCTGACCTCCAGAACTATAAGAGAATCGATTTGTGTTATTTTAAACCAATGAATCTGTGGTAATTTGTTACAGTAACAATGGGAAACTGATGCAAATAGTTTTAGATGGACAGAAAAGTTGCAAAGATAGTACAGAATTTCCATTAACTCCATACCCAACTTCCTCTATTGCTACTATCTTACATGAGTATGATACCTTTGTCACAGTTAATGAACCAATGTCGATATGGTATTGTTAACTAAAGTCCGTACTTCACTCATATTTCCTTAGTTTTTTACTAATGTCCCTTTCTTGTTCTAGATTCGCATCTAGGATATCACATTGCAATTAGTAGTCATGTCTCCTTAGGCTCCTCATGGCTGTAACAGTTTCTCAGATCATCCATGTTTTTGATGACCTTGACAATGTGAAGAACACTGGCCAGATATTGTTTAGAGTGTCCCTCTGATGGGATTTGTCTGATGTTTTTCTCATGACTAGACTGGGGTCATGGGTTTGGGGGATGAGGACCACAAAGATAAAATGCCATCTTGATCACATCCTGTCAATAATGCATATTGTCAACATGAGTTATCACAGTTGATATTGACTTTGGTCACCTAGCTAAGGTCTTGTTTGTCAGTTTCTCCACCATAAAGGTACTCCTTTCCCTTCCTTTGTCTGGGGTTTTTCAAATAAAGAGCTTTTAAAATTTTTGTTCATTCCACTGGTTTTGTTTGCTTTGTTTTGTTTTGTTGCTTAATAAGTAGTTAATGGCTGCTTTAATCTTAATGGATTTTTTTCTGTCATGTTTGTGGTTCTTTTTTTATTCTTTTTCTAACATATTAATTTAAATCCTAGGTTTATTTATTTTTATTCTTTTTAAAAATACATAAAGCATTTAAGGACACATCGTCGCTGATTGTCAAGGGGTTGTTTGTTTGCTTAAACATTTATTATTAATAGTGGCAAAAGGATGTATTTTATATAACTTCTGCCCTTGGGAACACTGTCAGTTTTTCTTTTGGTCTATTACATGATTACTTTCTGTATTTCCGTGAGTGCTTTGAAGGAAGTTATGTTTTCTGCTTGCAAGCTATAAACTAGACACTATAAATTTGCAGTGAATGGGAACATACTTGTTTTGAATCCTCATCTCCTCATATAGGGCCTGATACACAATAGGACTTCACTAAACTATTACGGAGTAAATGGTTATAAAATTTTGATATCCCCTGTTGTAATGACCAAAAATGTCTCCAGACATGCCCAACTGTCCCCTTGTGAACAAAATCACCCCCAGGAATGAACCAGTGCTCTAACATGATATGATTATCAACAGAGAAAATCCCAGAGAATCTGTTCCAAAAGTATCAGAATTAAATATTTGAATTCAGCAAGCTTAATTGATAGATATAAAATCAATATTAAAAAAATATAAATGCCTATAATGTATAAAAATTATAAACTGTAAGCATTATAGTAGTAGTTGTTTTACAATAAATAACATCAACAATAGCAATAAAAATTAGAAGCAATACATCTAATAAAAGATGTGCAAGAACTTATGAAGAAAGTTACAAAAACGTAATGAAAAATATGAAAGAAACCCTAAGAACGCAAAGACTCACCGCTATCCTGTGTGAGAAGACTCATTATCATTGAGAAAGCATTTCATGCCAAATGCTGTATAAATGCAATGCAATTGTGATCAAAACCCAACAGGGAGTTGACTCTGAAATGTATATGGAGGAACATGGAATAAAGACAGCTAGGCTACTTTTGTAGAAAAATGATTTGGGAGTCTTTCTATCAGATATATCAAATTTTACTCTGAAGCTGGAGAGTAATCAAGAGTGTGGGCAGAGATGGGCACATAGAACTGGGGAACCACATGGGTATTTCCTTTGTAGACCTGCATATATATGGAAACTTGATAATGACAGAAGAAGCTTCTAAACCCTTGGGCAAAGTAAGCAATGTACTGAGATAACTGACCTTATCTTTTTTTTTTTTTAATGTTTTATTAATTTCTAAGAGAGAGAGAGAGAGACAGCGTGAGCGGGGGAGGGTCAGAGAGAGAGGGAGACACAGACTCTGAAGTAGGCTCCAGGCTCTGAGCTGGCAGTCAGCACAGAGCCCGACGCGGGGCTCGAACCCACGAACCGCGAGATCATGACCCAAGCGAAAGTCGGACGCTTAACCGACTAAGCCACCCAGGCGCCCCTAACTGACCTTATCTTTTGAAAAATTGTTTTTTGTTGTTGTTGTTTGCTTATTATTTGTCTTTTACCACTCTGTGAGGGCAGGGTTGGATCTCTCTCCTTCGTAGCTGTATTCAAATGTTGTCTTGGATAACTACTATTCACTTATAATACAATTCATCACATAATTTGCTTTTGTTTTGAGGGTTTGTGGCTTCTCTCCTCAAGCACTCCCTTGCATTGTGGGAATCCCAAAGGACAAAATGTCCTACATCTAGTTCCCCTCCACCATTTGTAGACTACGGTTCTGGTGATAGCTTGAACAGTGGCACTTTATGCTCCTGAGTGGTTATGCTCACACACATGTCCTTCAGCTAAGCTGGCTAGAGCATGGCCATTATTAGGCTTGCACCAGGCTAAGCCACTGAATGATGCCAGTCACTCCCCCTCTCCCAGAAGAATGACATTCACAATCAAACATGGTACCCTGTCAGGCCCCTCTCTCCCACATAGAAGCCTAAAAGAGTTCTCCTAGGAGAATCAGGTGGTAGTGGGTAGCTCAGGACACATTCATTAATCCTCCTGGAATATCGAGTAAATCTACATGCCTCTCAGACATTATTAATTTGCTTACCGAGAATTTGTGAGTTCCCTTTACTAATGGCCCTGGTCCTGGGTGCAGAGGTTGGGGACCCCACCTAGACATCCCGCCTGGCATTGGTCTCTCAGTGCTTCACGGGTTAGTTTAAGGACAATCGAATCTATGTCCACTCCAGGAAAGAAACCTCTTTATTTTATAGTCTAAGGAATTAATACATGGACTGATTGAGTGACTCATTCTAGGAAACAAAGTGATATGTTCAAAATAGGGGTGGTTGGGCATAGTGAAAAGTGCTTGGTTCTCTAAAGTTAGAAACATCTGAATGTGAATCCTGCTTTGGCAACTTATCAGCTGAGTGACCTCAGGGAAGCTATTTCACTTTCCTAAACCATTTTTCCTTACTTATAAATTGAGAAGGATAATATCTTTGCAAGATTGCTGTGAAGATAAAAGACAAAGTATATAAAGTATCTAGCATGTACTAAATTTAACTAACTGTAAGTTTCCTGTGTTTTTTCTTAATTTTATTACATGCTTCTTTTCACAAAACTAATCTTGAAAGTAGGATCTATGTTGTGTTACTCCCCTGTATTCTCCATAACACCTGGTCTAGTTTAGAGCATATAGTGGGGGCTCCAGAAATATATCTCTAAGTGAAAAGGGTTGTTTTCTGAAAGGACGACATTCATTTAAATGAACAGTGAATTTAAATCTACTATCTTAGGGCACCTGGGTGGCTCAGTCAGTTGAGTGTCTGATTTCAGCTCAGGTCATGATCTCACAGTTTGTGAGTTGAAGCCCCGCATGGGTGCAGAGGCCGCTTTGGACCCCTCTGTCCCCATCTCTGTCTGCCTCTTTCCCGTTCATGCTTGCTCTCTCTCTCAAAAGTAAAACATATTTTAAAAATTAAAATAAAAAAAATCTTTGTATTTTGCCAATTTCACTAAGATATGTCGAAGTGTTGATCTATTTTTGTTGATTCTGAAGGGAGTTCTCTGCCTGCTAGACTTGGATGCCTGTTTCCTTCCCCAAATTGGGGGAGTTCTCAGCTATAATTTGTTCAAATAAACCTTCTGCCCCTTTCTCTCTCTATTCCTCTTCTGGAGCTCCTGTGATATGAATATTAGATCATTTCATTTAATTATTTAGGTCTCTGATTCTCCCCTTGTGGTCTGGTAATTTGCTTTCTTTCCTTTTTTCACCTTCACCATTTTCCATAATTTTATCTTCTGTTTCACCTATTCTCTCCTCTGCTTCTCTCATCCTTGCTGTCACTGTATCTAGTTCATTTTGCACCTCATTTACAGCATTTCATAATTCATCATGACATTTCTTAGTTCCTTGATCTCTGCAGCAATAGATTCTCTGCTGTCTTCTATGCTTTCTTCAAGCCCAGCTATTAGACTTATGATTATTATCCTAAATTCTTGATCAGCTATATAGTTAATATCTGTTTTTGAGCAATTCTCTGGCTGTCATTTCTTCCTGGAATTTCTTTTTAGGAGAATTCTTCCATTTCATCATTTTGGCTTGTTTTCTGTCCTTTACATAATTTAATACCTTCTTCTATGTCCTGCACCTGCAAGCACAGCTATATTAAAAAGGGGTCATACTCTGGCCAGAGTCTGGCACTTCAGGAAATGTTTTTTGGAGTGCGTTATGTGCACTCTGTGGTTGCATGTTGGCTGCTTTATCTCACTACTTGTAGTGGTGGATTGGACCCTCCAGCAGGTGAGCTTTGATTTGTTTGTTGAAGTAATCCTGGAAAGGAGGAGAAGGAGGGGGGAAGGGAAGAAACCTTATCCCAAACTAAGAGAGAAATGATAGAGGTGGGGAGAAAGACCAGGAAGAGAATCAAAGAATTTATAGGGCTTAATCCAGAAAGGGAGAGAGGAAAATAAAGAAGAAACAGAACAGATGTAGAAAGAATATACATATATTGTTGGTCTGAGAATATAGTAAAAATGTCTGATTAAACCAACAACCAGAACAGAGAAAAGAGAGAAATTAAAATTTAAAAAAAATCTACTCTCTTGTTTTTTCCATTCTTATTGCTTTATTATGCGCTTATCTTTTATATATATTCCCAAATGTGAAAAAAAATTCCACGCAAATAAAATGTTAGTAATGAGTAAAATTTCTAGCCTAAAAGATTCTAGCCTATAATCTTCTTGAACAAGATTTAAAAGTATATATAGTTTTAATCTATGGAAAATAATTAAGTCCTTCCCAATGTTAATTGATATTTTAGTATATAAACTCCGCATATCAGAACTGAAAAGGATTCCAGAATCATGCCAGAGGGTAGCTTCTAAGTTTATTCTGGCACAATGCCACTTACAGGGTGAGAAAAAGTTCATGATTTTCTATTGTGTGAAGTCACATGTATAAAGTCCTTTTGTCCAAGTGGCCTCGTCATGTGACACTGCTAAATATTTTTCACTTGGCCTTCTAATCACGTCCGAAGTGTCATACCCCTAGTAGCAATTTGATGTATGAATAATGGAAACCTGAAGTGAAGCTCAAAGGAGCAGCCAGTTAGTGGGACTTGTCCTCTGTCTAGTGAACCAAACACACAGTCTCCAAGTTTCCTTAGAACATGGGCAAGGTGAAGAAAATTCAGATTGAGAGCTGAATTCGTTCTAGGGCTAAGAGGTAAAAATAGAACACTGGCCGGGTTATTGGAGGACAAAGAGGGAACGAGTTTATCTTGCTTGAGAATGGAGTTTGAATGAGAATGGAGTTCAGAGCATTTTAGGACTCGTCCATTTTACCAAATAGAAGCAAAAGCAAACCGATCATTTATTACAGAGTAGAAGGCAAAGGAATTGGATTTATTTTCCCACATGGCATAAATAAAAACATGCAACGTTTTTCATGTTTTGGAAAACAATCAAAAAGGGCTACTTGGCAGGAATATTATTTTGAAATTCCTGCTGTAAGCCACTCATTTTCGCCTTCTTAGGCAGGCTTTGCCTCTTATAGCAGACTCTACTCCACTATAGCTGTTTAATCACAGAAGCTCACAAAAGCCTGTGTCTGCTTGTTTTATTCTGTGGATTCTCAATCAGCCCTCGTGAATGCTTGTTTTGACACCGGCCCTTTAGCAATTCTGTGCGCACTGTCCAAGCTCCTCCTTCCCTCCAGTAACAAATCCTCATTAGACTTCAATTTTTCAGCCATTTAAACTCTGACTACACATTTTAGAATATTATCTAGCTCATCTATTTGCCAGAATTAGATGGTAATTTCCTCAATAAAAGATACAATTGTTGTGATATATCTCTATCTTTTAATGTGTTAAAACAGTATCTTTTGAAGAGCAACGTTACTATGCATTTTACAATTACTGGGCAGTGGAGGTGGGGGAGGGGTGTTATGGTTAAGGATTTCTTGAGAAGGGGTCATGTTCCAAGTCCTTCTGATACTAACAGAAATAAATGAGATAAAAAGAAGTTGCAAGCAGATGAAATATTTCTCTAGTGCCACTTATTATGGAAATGATTTCTGAGGTCCCTGATGAAATCTGCTCCTTTTGTTTCTTTTCCTGGCTAATCCAGTGACTAGATCCAAGGCCACTTTAAGATCAAAAGAAGGAAACACACAAAAGTCCCACAGATCTCTCTGGAAAGGCTTCCAGCAGTCCTAGTCATCCAATTCTTTGCCATTTTGCAGGAGGTCTTGAGGACTCCAGATTCTCTTTTCATGGCACCCTTGTGGATATTGATCTTATTGGTATAAAAATGATGGCATTGGGGGGTGCCTGGGTGGCTCAGTCGGTTGAGTGTCCGAATCTTGATTTCCACTCAGTGCATGATCCCAGGGTCGTGAGATCAAGCCCTGCATCAGGCTCTGCGCTGAGTGTGGAGCCTGCTTAACATTCTCTCTCTTCCTCACCCCTCTCCCTGACTCATGCTCTCTCTCTCTTTCCAAAATTAAAAAAAAAATCCAGACCACTCTGGAATTTCCAAAGACAGTGGTGATCTGGATAGGGAAAGTGATGTTTTTGAAGCTGCACACATTTCCAGAGAAGATGAAGAAAACATCAGTTGGCCATCTCAATGAATTATGTTCAAGAAGTTTGTGGAGATTATGGGAGAGGCAGACACGCAGTATCCCCCAAACTCACATACGCTGGCGTTTATTCCCCTTTATGTGTTTCTCCTTGATAATAATCCCCCTACACACCTCTCTGACAATCAGTCAAACTGAAGAAACCTACTGCACCACAGTCAAGAATAGGTCATCTGTATTAATAAAAGGTAAATTCTAAGAATCAGAAATGTTGTAGAGTTCTGCTTTTCCTAATTTTTGGGGGGTGGGGGAGAAGAATGCCCTTTTATCTCCTAAGATTCAATATGTGGATCTAAGCCCAATGTGATACTTTCAATATTTGATATTTGAATCTGACAATGTCAGTTTTCTTTGCCCATTAGAGCTTACAAGGTGCTTTCTTTTATATAATGTTGTTTTTCAAACAGAGATCATCAGAGATGTGACGGGATATACAAGATCAAAGAATAAAGAGCATCCATTTATTGTTCCTGCTGGTGAGACAGTTAAAATGTTACTTTGTATTAAAACAAACACATCTATTATTAACTATAATGCATAATTCACATGAATTTCTCAGATAAAACATGAGACTTCAAAGGAATGTCATGCCTAAAATTTGCAGCTAAGAGCTCTGCCTGTAGTCTGCTAAGAGCAGTAAGGGTGCTCGGTGGAAATATGAGTAGCATAGGTACGCATTTTTCTTATTTTATTTTCCCAACATGTATATTAGATGGCATGCTTATCCCTTTACAAAACAGAAAATGAAAGCTTGGGAGGCTGAACACTTCTCCAAGTCACTTTGCCAATTCCTACTTGACAAGACCCTTTCTGGCTCCTTCTCCAAGAGTAAGACCAGTCGATAGCGGTTTTCATGGTGTGGTAGGCTGAACCATGTGATGTCCACATTCAAACCCCCAGAACCTGGGAATATGTCACCTTCCATGGCAAAAGTGATTTTTGCAGATGTGATTACGTTAGGGATTTTGACATGGGGAAATTATTCTGGACGTTCATATGAGCTTAATATAATCATAGGGTGCTTGTAAGAGGAGGGCAGGAGGATCAGAGTCAGAGAGAGGAATTACAAGGATGGAAACAGGTCAGAGAAGAGAGAAGGTGCTGCGCTGCTTGGATATGGAGGACTAGACCACAAGTCAAGGAATGTTGACAATCTCTCCAAGTGGATAAGCAAGTCGTGGCAAGAAGACACGTTCTCCCCAGAGCTTCTAGAAAGGAACACAGTCTTACTAATGTCTTGATTTTAGCCCAGTGGGACCCATTTCATACTTCTGCAGAGAATAAATTTCTATTGGCTGAAGCCATTAAGATTGTGGTAGTTTGTTATAGAAGCAACAGGAAATTAATATACCTGGTAAGGCTCTGATAGTCTCCCGATTTTCCTCTCATCGTTGTCTCTAATTAGTGGTATCTCATTGTTTTATTTTAATAATTATAATTTATCACGTTGCTGCGTACACATAGTTTATAGCTCTATTAAGAGTTCCAAGGGGCACATGGGTGGCTCAGTCAAATAAGCATTCAACTCTTGATTTCAGCTCAGGTCATGATTGAGCCTGCTTGGGATCCTCTCTCTCTTTCTCTCTCTCTCTGCACCTCCCCTGATTGTGCTCTCTCCATCTCTCTCTCTCAAAAATAAAATAAATAAACCTTAATGGGTCTCTCAGAGGCTCAGTCGGTTAAGTGGCCAACTCATGATTTCAGCTCAGGTCATTATCTCACTCTTTATGAGTTTGAGTCCCATGTCAAGCTCCATGCTAATAGCATGGAGACTGCTTGGGATTTTCTCTCTCCTTCTCTCTTAGTCCCTTACTCTAAACAAACAAACAAACAAACAAACATAAATAAAATTAGAGTTCCATAAGTTTTTAATCCCATTAAAAGACAAATGGACAAGTGTAGGTGAGAATGTAAAGAAATCAGACCACTTGTACATTGCTGGTTGGAATGTAAAATGGTACAGACACTAAGGAAAAGTTTGGTGGGTTCACATAAAGTAAAACATGGAATTACCAAATAACCCAGGACTTCCACTTCTGGGTATATACTGTAAAATACTGCAAACAGATCTTCAAACAAAAACCTGTACACAAATGTTCACAGCAGTGCTATTCATAGTAGCTAAAAGGTAGAAACAAATCCGAATGTCCATCCACTGGTGAATGAATAAACAACATGTGGTATATCCATTCAGTGGACTATCATTCAGTCATAAAAAGAAATGAAGTCCTAATATATGCTACAGCAAGATTAAACATTGAACCTTGCGAAGTGAAAGAAGCCTTACAAAAGGCCATATATTGTTTGAGTCCATTTGTATGAAATATCCAGAGTCCACAAATTCATAGGGACAGAAGCAGATTGGTGATTGTCAGGGGCTGGGAGGAGTGAGGAACAGGGGAGTGACTGCTTAATGGGTTACAAGATTTCCTTCTGGATTGATGAAAATATTCTGGAGATGGGATCATGGTGATGGGTGGACAACCTTGTGAATGTGATATTGTTAGCGCTAAATTTTATGTGATGTGTACTTTACTGTAATAAGTTTTTTAAGAAGACAAATAAATGGAGGGGTGTCTGGATAGTTCAGGCAGTTAAGCATTTGACTCTTGATCTCAGCTTAAGTCTTGATCTCAGGCTCATAAGTTCAAGCCCTGCATTGGACTCTGTGCTAGGTATGAAGCCTACTTGAAAAGAAAAGAAAAAAAAAGACAAATGGAAGTAAAAATCTTTGAAGTTGAAATGTAATAAAGTATCTGACCCCTGCCTCACTGATCTGTAGCTCCCAGTTCTCTAATCCAAAAGCTTCCGGTTAAAACTTTGATTTTGGGGTAACTGATTATTTGAATATTTGCTGCATATTTCCAAATAACATGCTTATAGTATACTGTCACCTCCTCATTTATAAATTTTTACATTATCTATTGCTTTCCAATTACAGGTAAGCATTTAGTTTAATTTTCAGCAATTATATTTTGAATACCTAAGTTTTTTGTCCTTTGGCTTATGCTTTTGCACTATATCATTCTTCCTAATCAATGCAATATCTTCTTTTTCTGAGAATGTACAATTATATTTGGTTTTATTCTGCTCTCTGTCTTGTCTCTATTTCATCCAAGTTCTTTCTTCTTGTTTATTGTTTTCCTTCTCTGTCCTTCATGTTGAAGACTTTCTTTAAAAGTCTATGATCCTTGCCTGTCTGTTCATGTCTGGGAGTGAGGCACTAAAAAGTTGGCTGGCAGTTCTTAACACCACAGGGTATAAGTCCAGTTGGAAATTTTATGAGGAAGTATCTTTAAAAAAACATTTTTTAAATGTTTATTTAGTTTTGAGAAAGAGAGTTCATGAGGTGAGGCAAGGACAGAGACGGAAGGAGACAGAGGATCCAACCTAAGTCTGATGTTAGGCTCAAACTCATGAACCTTGAGATCATGACCTGAGCTGAAGTCAGAGGCTTAATTGAATGACCACCCAGATGCCCCATAGGTCAGTATCCTAAAGTGTCCCTAATTGTGTGGGTTAAAATTCTTTTGACACACTTCCCATTAAGGGGCGGAGTCTAGTTCTCCTTCCTGTGAATTTGGGTTGGCCTCTGAGCACTTTGATCAATTGAGTAAACCAGAAAGGGCACTGCCCCAGTTCTGGGATGGTCTTTAAGAGACTGGCAGCTTCCACGTTGGTTTGCTGGAGTCCGAGGATGCCTTACAAGGACGAACCACCTGCTTGAGAGACCACACAGAGAGGCCCTAACACTCCAAGGAGAAGGAGAGAATCCAGAAGAACCCAGCTTCTTGCTTCTTAAAAAAGATACCGAGGATGTGAATGAAAATGTCATAGACCCTCCAGACCAGACAACTCCTAGGGGAACACCACAGAATGACCCCACACAACACCACATGGTACAGTCACATATGCATTGCCCAGCTCGCCCAGCTGACCACTGCCTGAACTGTTGACCCACAGTATCATGAGTTACGATACAAAGTTGGAGGGATGCCTAGGTGGCTCAGTTGGTTAAGCGGCCGACTTTCAGCACAAGTCATGATCTCACAGCTTGTGGGTTCAAGCCCTGTGTCAGGCTCTGTGCTGACAGCTTGGAGTCTGGAGCCTGCTTCAGATTCTATCTCCCTCTCTCTCTCTGTACCTCCCCCACTCACATTCTATCTCTCTCTCTCGAAAAATAAAGGAACACTAAAAAAGAAAAAAAATTTTAAGTTGTTTTAAAACACCAAGGTTTGAGGTACTTTGTTATGCAGCAGTAGTTAACTAGAAAACTAATCATTGGGCATTCCCGTTCTCTTGCCACTGGGATTTTTCAGGGCTTCATGGAAACCTTCCTCTGTAGTGTTCTAGATGTGACATTATAATTGTCCCACTTGTGGGCTTAATATGAACAGCTGAGGGGCTCCTGGGTGGCTCAGTCGGTTAAGCTTCCAACTTTAGCTCAGGTCATGATCTCACGGTTCGTGGGTTCGAGCCTCGCGTCGGGCTCTGTGCTGACTGCCAGCTCAGAGCCTGAAGCCTGTTTCAGTCTGTGACTCCCTCTCCTCTGACCCTCCCCTGCTTGCGCTGTCTCTCTCTCTCTCAGAAATAAATAAAACATTAAAAAAAAAAGAACAGCTGAAAGAACTGTGGAGGCCCATCATCACTTGTTACATCAAGTCCATAAACAAAGAGAAGTGGGACAACAGAACCATCAGGGTTCCCTGCTCACTTACGGCATCCGGGCTAATCCAAAAAGCAAACAAACTCGAGATTTTGTGTAATAACTAGGTATTTATATAGTTCTTCTATGAAAAGTAACCTTTCCGAAACTGAATCATCTCCCGGATACCCATAAGCCATCGGCTACATCGGAATGAAGATGTTTTCTGAAATGTTGGGCAACATCTGACTTCAGCATCTGTGTTAATGCAGCATGATAAGTATAAAGCACTGATGCTTCACTTTATGGGCCTGGAACTCTGCTTAGCTACAAAGTGTCAGCTGTCCCCAGGCTCCAATTGCTTACTCCTCAAGAACAGTCAACGTAGAAAATAGGGCTACGCACAGACTGGCAGAGAAGCCCTCGTCAATACTGCAGATTCAGGAATTGTCACGTCTGTCCTAATACCTTTATCAGATAAAAATGGGTCCATTTGTTATCATTTCTAAGCACATTTTCATATAATCAAAGTTTTTAAACTGTGTGTATTGGTGGTTATGACAACCCAGATTGTTTCTCTACAGTCTGACAAAATAATATCAAATGTGAATCCTTAAATAATCCTTAAATAATAATCCTTAAATAATCCGTAAATTAAATAGCCATTAATCATGGCTAATCCGTCAATACTGTTAGCCACCCCGGGTCACATCACTCCCTGCATAAAGGCCCCTAATAGCCACTTACTGAAAACTATCTACTGTACCTAAAATTCTGACGTGATATCTCTACTGTCAACTTCCTTCGCCTGATGTTGCCTTTCCTTCTCTATTCCCCAGTCACAGGGGCCTTTCATTAAGCACTTATTATGTGTCAGGCTCTGTGCCAAATTCCTTAGAGACGTTATCTGATTTAATATTCTTAACTGTACTAGGAAAGAGACAATATTATTGTAATTTTAAAGATAAATTAAGACCCACAAACTACATGACTTGGCCAAGGTGACTTAACTACTGAGTGTTGGAGCCAGATAGTTAATTAACTCTCTGTACACTAACTCAACTCCCAAAGGTGCATCTTCCCTGAATTCAGACCATATATCCAACTGCTTTACTGGTACCTCCTCTTGAATCTCTAATAGGCATCTCAAACTGAACGTGCTAAGTGATTGGCAGTTTCGACTTCCCCTTTTCTGCCTCACTTTCCCGACTTCAGTGGCACCACACAGTCGCTGAGGACAGAAGCTTAGGCGTCCTCTGTTTCTCCCCTTCCCTCCTCACCAATGTCTAAGCAGCTCTCGAGAGCTCAGGTTGCTTTCCAAAATATAGCCTGAATATGCGCATATCTCTCATCTTATTACTTCTGGACTAATCGGGGTCATCTTCAGTTTCCCACCTGAGCCAAGAGTGTACTAATTGGCCACCTGCTTCCTCTCATCCAGTCATCAGACAGTGGCTATAACAGTCTTTGTGGACACTTAGGATAACAATCCCCGCCAGTTCTCAACCTCTCATTGTTTATTATTCGCTTGTTGTTATTGTTGCTTTTGTTGTCTGGGAAAAGGAACTCAAAAAGCAAGAAGTTGTGCCAATCATACTCCTTAGTTGGTGGTGGGACATTATCATCTTTCATCCACATACAGTCTCCCTCGCTTGTTTGTTAGTCGGTTGGCCTGTTCATCTCCTTTGATCCAAATTCCCCACCTGCATTTCCTCTCTGTAATCTGAGCAACCATCCTAATGTGTTTCACATGCGTTATTATAAACTGTTTGTTGATGGTTTTATATACCCACATTTTTAACTTATGGAAATACTTATGGATACTGTGGAGTAAATCACATTCGGCTTCTGACTTTTTTCACTCAGTGGCGTGTTGTGGAGATCCCTCGATGTTGAGTCTTCTGGCTGCTCTGTGGAATTCTCTGGTGCATCCACCACCTTAGACTATCTGCTCCCTGATGGATAGACAGACACCCAAGTGAGACTGGCTTTCGCTCCTTGGCACCATAAGCAATAAACGTCCCACTATTGTGGATTTGTGTGAAAACTATTTTACAATGCATATCAGAGTGAAATTGCTGGGCAATCTTGTATGTTTAATTTGAAATGCACTGCCGAACTGCTCTCCCAAATGCCTACAGCCTCCATTCCCCCCACTAGTGCATAATGGTGCCAACATCTCCCCCTGCCAATGTCTCTGCCAGCATTAGGCATTCTCCAGCTTTCTGAATTTTGCCACTCAACTAGGTGGGACGTTTATGACAGCTAATGAAATTGAGTGTCTTTTATGTGCCCTTTTGGCTTCCTCTTCTGGAATCTGCCTGATCATGGCCTTTGCCTATTTTTTTTCCACCAGGGTTATTGATTTTTCTTGCTGATTTTGCAAGACTTTCTTGTAAATGCTTATAAATGTTTTCTGATATTTATAAACAAAAATATTTTCTCCCAAGCTATCATCTATTAATGTTATCAGTGTTATTCCTTATTCGAATAGCAAATCTTTGTTTTGATAAAATTAATCATTAGTGCTTCTGAATATTTTTAAGCAGTACTTTCTCACCACCAAGGTGTAAATAATAAAGCCTTTTTGTTTTTCCCTTCCAGTGCATGCACCTCTTTCTTCCCCCTTTCTGACAGCTTGGAAAAGACCTCCCGTGTTATGGTACACATTAGCAATGATGCCGAATAGCCTTTTCTTGTTCCCAATCTACCAAAAGGTACCTCTTGAGGTTTTCCAGGCGTACAGTTTTTGTTGTGGGTTATTAGGGAAAGTGAGTCCTTTCAGTTCCTTGTTTCCTGATGGGCTTATCATAAATAAGTATTGACTTATTTGTGGTGGATTAAATGCCTTTCTACATCATATTAGATTAATAATGCGTTAATAAATACTTATAAAGATTTTACCATCTTCATAAAATTCTATTTTCAAATGTTTTTTTTTAATGTTTTATTTATTTCTAGGAAAGAGAGAGAGAGAGACAGCGTGAGCAGGGGAGGGTCAGAGAGAGAGGGAGTCACAGACTGAAACAGGCTCCAGGCTCTGAGCTGGCAGTCAGCACAGAGCCCGACGCGGGGCTCAAACCCACGAACCGTGAGATCATGACCTAAGTGAAAGTCGGACTCTTAACCGACTAAGCCACCCAGGTGCCCCTTAAATATGTTTTAATATGTTAATAAATATTTACTAATTTATTTAAAAAATTTTTTAATGTTTTTATTTATTTCTGAATAGAGAGAGAGAGAGGGACAGTGTGAGCAGGAGAGGGTCAGAGAGAGAGGGAGACACAGAATCTGAAACAGGCTCCAGGCTTTGAGCTGGCCGTCAGCACAGAGCCCAACGCTGGGTTCGAACCCGCGAACCGTGACATCATGACCTGAGCCAAAGTCGGACACTTAACTGACTGAGCTACCCAGGTGCCTCAATATTTAATATTTTAATAATATTTTTACAATGGTCTACTAGTGTGGCAAATTATATTGACAGATCTTCTGACGTTAAACTATCCCACCAATCCAGGCATAAAAGGAATAACTAATCTGTTATGGAGGATTTTTGCCTGTGTTACTGTAGGCGTAATAGGATGATCACTTTGTCTATGTGTTTTATGCTCTATCCTTAAGTACCTGAAGTACCTGTGAAGTCAGGATCACACTCACTTCACAGAATGGTCTGGGGCAGGGAATTATTGGTGTTTGCTGATGTATTTAAGTTCTCTATTTCTTCTTGTGCTAATTCCAACAACTTGTAATTTCTTGGCATTTCTCTATTACATATAGATTTTCCAGTGTTATAATACTCTTTTATTATTTTTTAAAGTCCTGACTGAAACTGACATTATTTCTGCTTTAAAAAATTTTTTATTTGCATTCCCCCCTATTATCTTTTATTACGTCAACATCAAATTATAGTATAACATATACACAAAGGAGTACAGATCATAGGTGTAGAGCTCCATGCACTCCTGTGAGGTGCATATCCAGGAATAGACATGGTGGGTCAAACCTACATATATACATAAGCATGTATGTACCAACATTATCACAGCAACATTATAACCACCGGAAGTGAAAATAGCCTAAATGTTTATCAATGATAGAACAGATAAGCAAATGTTATTATGTTTGTACCATAGAATGTTATACAGCAATAAAGAACAAACTACTACCATACACAAAAACATGGATAAAATGCACAAATGTAATGTAGGGCCAAAGAAACCAGACACAACGGAGTACATACTATATGATTTGATTTATATAAAATTCATTATCAGCACAACTAAATTATGATTATGAAAATCAGAGTACTGGTTAGCTTTGTGGGAGTCGGGGACTGGAAGCACTCTAGGGTGCTAATAATGGTCTATGTCTTGATCTGGTTGTGGTGATAAATATGTGCTCACTTTATAAAATGCAATGAACTATTTGTAGTTATGATTTGTCTACTTTCCTATATGTATAATATACTTGGATAAAACAGATTCAGAAGAAACAGCAACTATTTTATGGTATACCTAAAAACCTTAGAGAACATTTCATAAAAGTGATTTCAAAAAGTTGAAACTCAGGGGCACCTGGATGGCTCAGTCAGTTAAGCATCCTACTTCTGCTAAGGTCATGATCTCATGATTCATGGGTTCGAGCCCCATGTCAGGCTCTGTGCTGACAACTCAGAGCCTCGAGCCTGCTTTGGAATCTGTGTCTCCCTCTCTCCCTCCCCCTCCCCCAGTCATGCTCTTTCTCTCTCTCTCTCTCTTTCTCTCTCTCTCTCAAAAATGAACAAACACTAAAAAATTAAAAAACACAATATTTATAAATAAGTTATAATAGTCATAAACTTGCTTATGCCAAATAGCATAGGAGCTGAATACATAAAGCAAACCTATTAGAACCTATTTAAAATGCAATCAGAGTGAAAGATGTCAGTATACTGTCTTCAGAATCAGAAAATCTGGTACTCAAGTAAAAATATGGAGAAGGAGAGATCAAATAGCATATCAAAAACTCCAAATTAATAAAATTTTAAATGAATTTTAAAAAGCTCTAGTGGAAAATATACAAGTTTCATAAACCATAAAATATTCACAGAAATCAATAATATACATATTCATAAAGAAACCTTTATAAAGTAAGGTTATAAATAACCCATTAAAATTAAGAATAAATAATAAAATACTGACCAAAAGTAAAATGCATTGACTACATGAAAACTAAGAAACACACTTGTAGGGATTCCTGGCTAGCTCCGTCAGTAGAGCATGCTACTCTTGATCTCTGTGTTCTTGAGTTCAAGCCCCACATTGGGCATAAAATTACTTAAAGACACACGTATTTCTAAATAGCGATTAGATCAATAAGCTCTCAAAGCTAAAATCATAAATTTTATATAGAAAGCAATGAAAAGGGAGAACACGTCATACATTACTGGACACAGCCAAAGATGTACTCAGAGTTTTAAAAACAGTCATAATGCCCTTATTTTAAGTAAGAAAGATGAGAGCACCTGGTTGCCTGTCTATAGAGCACATGACTCTAGATCTCGGCCTTGTAAGTTTGAGGCTCACGTGTGCTGACAGCCCAGAGCCGGGAGCCTGCTTCAGATTCTGTGTCTCCCTTTCTCTCTGCCCCTCCTCTGCTCATGCTCTGCCTCTCCCTGTTTCTCAATAATAAATAAATAAATGTTAAAAAATTAAAAATATATATAGTATAAAAAATAAATATAACAATATGTTTAAAAAATAAACAAGATGAAAGATGAAGAAATTTGGTGTCTACCTAAGGAATCAGAAAATGACTAGGAAAACTTTTTCTTTTTCTTTTTCTTTTTTTTTACCATTTAAGAAGAGAAAATTTGTAGAGATGAAAATTGAACCTAACCAAATGAGAAACAAAAATTCAGTAGAACAATAAATGAATCCAAATGTTGATATTTCAAAAAGAATCAGTAATAGGCATAACCTGCTGCAAACTTTCTTAAGGAAAAAGGAGAGAAAAGTAGAAAGGATTACTAATGAAAAAAGAGACAAACTACAATATAGGATTTTTTTTAATTATGAAATGAAACTACAGACAACTCCTTGGCCACAAATCTGCAGATCTAGAGGAGATAGGTAATTTCTCAGAAAATATAAATGACCAAAATTAACCCAAGAAGACAAAAAAGACTTTGAATAGACTAATTATCACAGAAGATACTAGAAAGTTCAAAACGATCTTTCACTAAAAATGTTACTGACTGGTTTCATAGCTGAAGTCTATCTCACCTTTAAAGAACAGCTTATTCCCATGTTATTTAAATGAGCCTAGGCCATAGAAAAAAATACAGAAGCTCCTGATTGATTTTTACAAAGCCTGAATAACTTTAATACCAAAACTTTGTAAAGAAGGTATAGAAATAGGTGATTGCAATCTTTCTTTGTCACAGTCTCCTCAAACATGTTCTTTTACATTTTTATTTTCTATCTGGCTCTCTTCTGTCTTCCTTTCCCTTATTATTAACTCCTGCTGCTTCTCTGCAAGCTTCTGTATCTATAATGGTTTTATATTACATTCATTCTTTCCTAAGTCTTGACTGCTCACTCTTCGTCTTCTTTCACCTTATATTTGAATACTTTTGTCTCCTCTTCAATATCATATTTCTAGAGACCACATTTTCTTTAATTTCCTTGATATCAGGAGGAAGCATAGTCTGTGGCATATGTCTTTTATCTGATGAATATTCTTTATCTGACTTTTGTTTCTCATGGACCTTTTTCTTTCTGGCCACTTTCTGATTATTACCCAATGTTGAAAGGGACCAATTCTAGACCAGTTACTCACAAGAACTTGTGTAGGAAGGGTTCAGAAACTGAGTAGAGACAAGGTAGCTTGGACTTAGGACTTTCTTACACTTGCCTGTCACATGCTGTCGATAGTGCATGCTCTCAGATTCTAATGTTCTGGAGTTGCCTTTGGGTAAGCAGAAAGTTCACCTATTTCTTCTATGCAATGGTTTTGTAAGTGGTGATTTAGTGATTCTTGTTCCTGGTTGTCTTCTTTACCTATATGCTGCAGCTGGGCTGATTATCACTTACATTCACTAATCTATCCCATCAAATAGATAGCTTCTTGTAGAGATGGGAGGTCTTACTATCCAGCCCCCATCTTCTGCTTCTCTATGCTGTTGAACCATGCTTGGGGTACTCCCAAAGCCCGCCTTCACCCTGGCAGACCAACTGATATGAAAAGGTGAACAAGATTTGGCCCTGAGTCTGGGCCAACTGCTTCGAAGAAATCTGTGTGCTCCTCAAAGTCTGTCAAGATATGTGCCCATTCTTGCTGTGCTCATATGTTTGGTCCACATAATACTGCACTAGACAATTATTCTGATAGACTTGTTCCCTGACATTGCTTTTGCTTTATTTCATGTTCTTCTGAACATGGTGTGTGTTATTGTTGGGTTTACAGAGAAGAGTAGAATAGAAAAAGTCTTTATCCCAAATTTTAATTAGAAGTTTCTAGGGACCTGGGTTAAGAGTCCAATTCTTGATCTCAAGTTAGGTCTTCTTTTTTTTTTTTTTTTTTTTTTTAGTTTCATTCATTTATTTAGAGATGGAGCCCCTACTCTGGGTTCAAACTCATGAATCATGAGGTCATGACCTAAGTGGAAACTAAGGGTCGGATATTTAACCCACTGAGTCATCCAGGTGCCCACTCGGCTTAGGTCTTGATCTCAGGGTTATGAGTTCAAGCTTTTTGTTGGGCTCCATGCTGGGCATGAAGCCTACTTTAAAAAAGTCTCTACTACTGGGACACCTGGGTGGCTCAGTTGATTAAGCATCTGACTTCAGCTCAGGTCATGATCTCACAGTTCATGAGTTCAAGCCCCACATCAGGCTCTGTGCTGACAGCTCAGAGCCTGAAGCCTGCTTCAGATTCTGTGTCTCCATCTCTCTCTCTCTCTCTCTCTCTGCCCCTCCTCTGCTCACACTCTGTCTTTCTCTCTCTTAAAAATAAATAAACATTAAAAAAAAGTTTTAAGCCTTTACTATTTATTTTAATTTATTCACTCAGTAAATATTTATTGAGTGCCTATGAAGTATAAGATGCTGTGTTTGGTGTTAGGGAGGGTAAAAATATGGGGGTAGAAAATCACGGCAAGTATTTGAAGAACACAAGTAATCGCATTCTGTTGGAACACAAGTATAAGAAAAGAAATCCGCACCCACCACCATGGTGGCCACAAGAGTGCTATTTCAGCAGAAAAGTCTTTGCAACTTTGCTTATGTGAAATAGTCCTATTTATGTCCTGGGAACCCTCAGGGCTATCCTAATAATAGCAATGCCTGGAAGTGTTAATAAATGGTGCCAAACCATCCAACAATTATGGAAACAAACATTCAGCATGTTCTTTGGTATAGGTACTTTCATCCAGAACCATGTGGGCCACCTAACAAAATAGAATTTCATTTAAAAAAATAGCAAATGTAGGATAAGCTAGAGTGGCTCCTTGTCTAACTGAGAATGTGGTTGTGCCCTGCAGACTTAAAGTAATTGCTCTGTGGTAATTAAGAAGAAGAAGAAGAAGAAGAAGAAGAAGAAGAAGAAGAAGAAGAAGAAGAAAAGACTGCATGTCTCTTTAACAGGGCAGGTAGAGAACAAAAAAGAAATGGGATCAAGAGCTTTGGGGACCCTGATGATGCTCCAGGCAAGGCAGTGGATTTAACTACAACTAAGCAGGAAGGAGAAGTAGTGGCCACTTTCTCTTATCTGTAAGTCTGGGGATATTGAAACCAAAAACTACTACAGGATTTCATGGGATTAAATTGCTTCTCTCTACAGCCCCAGACCATGATAAAAAGTTTTTACCTTTAAAGCAAGAGTAATTGACATTCTTTTTTTTTAATGTTTTTTATTTATTTCTAGGAGAGAGAGAGAGACAGCGTGAGCAGGGGAGGGTCAGAGAGAGAGGAGATACAGACTCTGAAACAGGCTCCAGGCTCTGAGCTGGCAGTCAGCACAGAGCCCGACGCGGGGCTCGAACCCACGAACCGCAAGATCATGACCTAAGCGAAAGTCGGACGCTTAACCAACTAAGCCACCCAGGCGCCCCAAGAGTAACTGACATTCAAAGCATTTTCTCATTCATTTGCCCCTGACCTTCTTGTCCACCTCCTTTTCTCTGACTCCTCTGTATTCCCCAAGAACCATATTTTGCTCAATCTCTGGGTTCTGGGAAGAAGCCAATGGAACTTTGATCTGTTATTTGAAAAGCAGAGCTTACAAGATGAACAGTGGTTTTTTTCTCTCTCTCTTTTTCTGAATCTTGTAGGATATCTTACAGGTAGACTAGCTGTGGGAGCCTTTGAATAGGGGAGGCACCAGGAATGAAAAATCTTAAGCACTGTTGACCTAACATCAGACCTTGGCTCTGAAAAACATTGGTATATGCCTGTGTCATATTGGCAATCCATGGTCCTAAATTGGAAATAACTATATATAAGCAGATTCTACAAAATATATTTTGCTACATTAGCAATAATAATTAGATAAATCCTATTAGGAGAGATAGAAGGAAGAGAATTGATAATTATGGAGCTAAGACCTTCGGGGAAATGATTCTCTAAAATGTGGTTCCCCTGCCAACAGCATCAGCATCACCTAGAAAGTGGGTGGAAATGCAAATTCTCAGGCCTCCCCCGAGTCCTACTGAATCAGGAATTTTGTGAGTAAGACCCAACAATCCATTTTAACAAGCCCTCTAGGTAATTCTGATCCATGTTAAAATTTGAGAACTGATAGCACTCGGGGCAGTAAAAGAACTCAAGGTATAGATCAGCAGTTCTCCAACTTCATCCTGCATCAGAATCACCTGGAAAGCTTATGAAAACAAAGATCACTAGAGCCTACTCTAAGAGTTTCTTATTCAGTTGGGTTATCTAGAACGAAAGACAATTTACATTCTGTCACATTCCTAGGTGATGTTGATGCTGTTGGCCCTGCGATCACACTATGAGACCTACGGGTCTTGAGTAAATGCAAGACCTCCTTGGCTCCAGATTAGAAAAAAGATTTTCTGAACTGAGGAGCTGGGGAGCTGGGAGTGGGAAGTGAGGACCGCTTAGACTTGTCCATGATCTATACAGAGAGAGGTTCTGCCACTTTGGGCTCTGGGGAGGCAGCAAAATACAGGCAGGCATTTTGAGTTTCACTTGCTGAGTTACTTTTCCGCTGTCCACATGTTGTAGAAGAGTAGTAGAAAGATCCAGAAGTCCACAAAAGGCCAGCTGGACAGCCTTCAAAGTGGCCTTCATGAACCAAGGCCCAAGGACCAACCATGATGATGGTGTGTCAGTCGATACCTGTGTGAAGAGATGAGTTCATAGAGAAGATTGGCCTCCTCCTAATCTGACAACCTAGTGCCTCAGAAGCTTCCAGAGCTCAGCCACGAACTGAGCAAAAGTGATGAAATCTCGAAATGGTCTTAGATTGTTTCCACCATCATGTAGGAATGAGGCCAAGGCCATCCCTGAAAGGGATAAGGGTTGAAGGGATACAACCAACACAGTGCATTTGAAAAGGTCAATGCTGTTAGCATCTTTCCTAGGCTCTTTGTGATATCGTTAAAGACAGAAAATTTGAAATTTAATTTCACTGATGCTTAGGAAATATGAATGAAGTGCAATGCCTCATGATAAACCCTTCAACCTTGGACCTGAAATGGATGTTTCAGCTACCATACCCAAGGGACTGGCCTTATGGGGGCATAACATAGAAATGAAGTTGAGTTATAAAACATAAAATGACTAATTATGAGGAAATAACTGGAAAAATTCAAACTGAGGAACATTCTACTGAACAGCTGGCCTCTATGTTCAAATATGCCCTGCATATTAGATTATGGGATTGTATCAATATTTTCCTAAATTTGAACAGAAATTAGTGTAATTTTGCAGATTGAGATTTATACCTGGGATTCCCACACCCTTAGCTCAGGCTTGCTGCTTTCTCCAGAATGGAGAAATAAATAATGGAGAAATAATTCAGCAAAAAGAACTTGTACACCACAAATAGGGATTGTATGCTTTTCCAATTTTGAATTATTCTAGAACTTTCAAGAGCCTATGGTCAAGTTCCTTCTCAGGGTGGTTAGTACACTTCGCTCAGAGTCAGATGCGTTGGAATTGTCCAGAGCAGGTGTGGAATATCACACAGTCTTAATTTCAGTCGTTCCCAGGATGATAAGAGCCACCATTTACCGCTGACACCTGAGACAGGAAGAGCAGCCTCTTGGGATCCCTTTCAAAGTGACTGCTCTTTGATATCACTCCTTGCGCGATCTTTCTTGCTTTTGAATGTCTGTACTGCTTGCAATCTGAAGCAAACATTCTACCACTCGATTTTATGCAGCCTGGTGTTTGTTCCCAGTTGTTTCATGTACGTATCACCCATCTCCCAACCGAGATGTGACCTCCCCAGAGGCAGGAACTGTGTCTTCCATTACTTTCGCATACTCAATGTGCACCTGTAAGTGCAGAGGGAGCATTTGTCCATCTATTCACAGAATGCAGTGAATGAATGAATGGTAGTGCCGCTTTCTTTTAATACAACAGTTTAAAAAAAAAAACAAGCTTCTCTCAGACATATGTCTGTTGGATTTGAGAGAGGTAAAATGAATTATCTACTGAAAAATTTAAGCACTCTCCAACTGCATAAGCTAACTTGCTATTTATATCATTACTGGTTGCCTATATGTTTCTTTCAACTTCTTGTTAAAGAATTATTGCATGCATTAATTTACGGCCAATAATATTTACGGCCAATAATAATAAATCTATAGGCGTGCCTGGCCGGTTCAGTCAGTGGAGCATGTGACTCTTGATCTCAGGGACATGAATTCTAGCCCCACTTTGGGCTTACTTAAAAAAAATGCATCTTGGGGCGCCTGGGTGGCTCAGTCTGTTGAGTGTCCGACTTCAGCTCAGGTCATGATCTCACGGTTCGTGGGTTTGAGCCCCGCATCGGGCTCTGTGCTGACAGCCAGCTCAGAGCCTGGAGCCTGTTTCAAATTCTGTGTCTCCCTGTTTCTCTGACCCTCTCCTGCTCATGCTGTCTCTCTCTTTCTCAAAAATAAATTTTAAAAAAATTTTTAAAAATTTAAAAAATGCATCTATAAGCATATTCAGTGTTTATCTCAAGTGAGCTGTTCGACTAAGCTAGACCAGACTGAAATAAGCAAAATATTGCTCTACTGTCCCTGCATTTCAGCTAAGGTCATGATCTCACAGTTCATGGGATTGAGCCCCAATTTCAGCTCTGTGCTGACAGCATGGAGACTGCTTGAGATACTCTCTCTCCCTCTCTCTGCCCTTCTCCATCCCGCTCTCTCTCTCAAAATAAATAAATAAACTTAAAATAAAGTAAATAAAAATAAAAAGAGCTAAATTTTAGAATCTACAGAAAGGAAATACCAATTACAAACACTCATATATTGGAAAGTCAGTAGGAGATACTTAGGGATCAGGTTTCTTAAATCTTCCCTTCTAGAAAGAAGCCCATTTTTACCTAGTCATGAAGCCAGTGTTGGTAAGATTTATGAAAAAGACCCCACTTCATTTTTTTTTTTCTTTTGAGAGCGAGCGTGAGCATGGGAGAGGAGCACAGGGAGAGAGAGAGAATCTCAAGCAGGCTCCCAGCTCAGCACAGAGCCCGACTTGGGGCTCGATCTCACAACCATGAAATCATGACCTGAGCCAAAATCAAGAGTCAGATGCTCAGCTGACTGAGTCACCCAGGTGCCCCCCAAGAGATCCCATTTCTATGTCAAGTTTAGAAACACATTTTTTTTCATTTTACATAGGTATATTCATGCTTTGGGGAATGGATTTGGGCTAATGAAACTTATAAATCATGGGCTCATAAATCAGAGAGTAATTTATTAACTTGTTTATGCTTTTTTGTCATTACAGTATTCATGTATTCTATTTAAGACATAAATGTCAAATATTTGGTAGAAGTGTTAACCACACAGAGCATGCTCAGAGCAGACGTTGCTAATTGAGCATAGAGCCCCTTTTCTTCCTAACACAGCACTCCAGACAATCATTGCTGTTGTTGATCTGTGCTGGTTTGCAACATAAAACCTTACTACCATTGCTGTTCTTCCTGCTATCAGGGAACCTAGGAAGTGAAAATTAATTAGAATGTTTGGCAACAATGTTATTAGAGCAAATGATCTATTAGCAAAAAAAAAAAAAAATACAATTAGAACTAAAGGAATTTATAAAAGGAGCAGGAAGTCAAGCTGGGGGAGGGGCATGGCTTTACACAGTTAATACTGTTAGAACTTAATATTAGTTAACTAGATTCAGAAGTTAAGAATAATGAAAGAAGGGAGGAGGGAAGAAAGGAAGGGACAGAGGAAGGGAAGAAGGGAGGGAGGAAATCTTTTGGATGGAATGTCTTATGAGGGATGAGTGATTTGCTAGGCAGTGTCCCTATTTCAATGACACATGCAGCAATGAACTTCGTAAGGCTATTCTTCAGGAAATGCCAAGGGCATAAGCCTTAGGCATAATTCAGTGAAGACAGTTTCATAGTGGGTCAAGATAATGTGCTCTAATTTGATACCAAAAAAAGAACATAGGCTACTAAGAAGTGTGGGTGAATAATCCCAGAGGGAAGTTGATGGTTTTGGAGAATATTTTCTACATTTGGGACACCACTGCCAGCCCACTACATAGTATAACTTTCTAATGACTGTAACTCTAAAAAATAGTATCATCCTTGAGTAAGCCCTTATAAAATAACACTCTTCCTCTCTCCCTTTTAAGTAATTTTCAGAGTTCGCCAGAAACTTCCGTCATTGTATTCCCTCATAACATTGCTATGTCCTAGAATGAGGCATTTCTGAATTAGTTATATTTTAGAAGAATTGCTTCTTGGGAACATATGAAACATATTAACTTGACCATGACTCCATAGTGTAGCACATGCTGGTGCAGTGTGCTCAAACATGACAATTGCAATTCCAGATGTTTCCCAATCAAGAACAGTTCCTGGTACACCTAGGTGAGCAATAAATATTCATTGAATAAACGAATATCAAGGACCTTCTTATATTATTTTCTCCAACAGGCTTTAGGTTTTGAAAATTTGTCCAGTAAACAATTTGCATTTGAATAATAATAAATTTGCCTGTTCAGATCAATGTGATATAACTCTGGCCTTGTTAATTCTGAATGTTTTGTGATGTTTGACTCTTCCTGAACTTCACTTACAGAGAATTAAAGACACCTCTTGGTCTTAAAATGTTGCCTTTATTTGGGATCTTCTTTCAATGGTATATGCATTACCACATACCATAAGCCATACTAAGTTCTAGAGGAACTTAAGAGGTAAATATAAAAAATGAAATGATTTTTTAAAAATTAAAAGAAAACTTAGGGACACCTGAGTGGCTCAGTCAGTTAAGCGGTGGTTCATTTGGTTAAGTGGCAGACTCTTGATCTCAGCTCAGGTCATGATCTCGCAGTTTGTGTGATTGAGTCCCCACATCAGGCTCCACACGGACAGTGCACGGTGACTACTTCTGATTCTCTTTCTCTCCCTTTTTCTGTCCCTCCTCTGCTCATGCTTGCTCTTTCTCAAAATAAAAAGCTAAGTTTGAACAAATTAATAAGTGAAACAAAAATTAAAAGAAAACGTAAAAGAATATTTATCTTCCCCACATTTTAAAAAAGGAATCTAAATATAAAAACATTAATAAAAAAGTGTAGATTTTATTACCTTCAAGTCAAACTTCTGCATACAAAACATCTAAAGGCAAATAGAAAGTAAGAATATATTTTCATGAATAGGTAAAGATTTAATAGCCTTCATTTATAAAGTACTCATACAATCAGTAAGAAAAGTAATTTCTCAATAGACAGATTGGCAAAGGACACTGACAATTTTAATAACAAAAAATAAAAACAGCCATTAAAAACATTTTTAAATGGTCAACACTAATAATAATAAATGGAAATTAAAATGAGATACTCAGTCTGATCTATCACGTTAGTATGTATTTCCACAATAATAATATTTAATACTGGCAAAGGTATAGATTTTCTGGAAAGCATTTTGGCAATATGTGCCCAAAACCTTTATGGCTCCCAGGCAAACCAGGACAAGGTTGTATGTATCAAATTATTTTTATTACATTGTTTTTGTTTTTATTTGTTTTTGTTTTCTTTTTAATTTTTTTAACATTTATTTATTTTATTTTTTTTAATATTTTTATTTATTTTCTTTTTAATTTTTTTAACATTTATTTATTTTTGAGAGACAGAGCATGAGTGGAGCAGGGGCAGAGAGAGAGAGAGGGAGACAGAATCTGAAGCAGGCTCTAGGCTCTGAGCTGTCAGCACGGAGTCTGATGCGGGGCTCGAACTCAAGGAGCACGAGATCATGACCTGAGCCAAAGTTGGACACTTAACCAGCTGAGCCACCTATTACATTGTTTATAATGGCCAAGAACTAAGGGGGCAAATCTAGATGTCTAAAACCAAAGGGAATGGTTAAAAGAATTAAACCATGTAATGGGAAAAAAATTTTTGATGAGATTGTAAAATCATGAGAAAATTTGTGAAATAATATTAAATGACAACAACAAAAAAACCTGTGTGCATAGACATATACAAAGTGTAATTTCAGTTACCTGAAGCCAATATATCTGTATATGCATAGAAAAAGTTTAGAAGCAAATATACCAAAACGTTAACTCTATGTTTTGCTATTGAAGTGACTTTTTCTTGGTAGTATTTTTCCCTTATTTTAAAAAATTTTCTACAGTGATCATAAGTTATTCTCCTGTTTTAAAAAGCAGCACATGAAATAAAAAATGAAATGCCTGATCTAACTGGAAAATTCTACAATGCTTCCATACAAACATTCAGCTTTTTCTAGATAAGTGTTCCATAGTACCTTCTCTGGGTTCTGCATTTTGATGTTTCGTGTCCTTAAGCTGTGTTCACCTTACCTTCCCAGTGGCAGGTTCACTTCAGTGATCGGATGATACAATTTCTCTAAGACTAGACCTAAATTCCTAAAAGCCAGGTCAAATCCAGTGGGTCAAATGCGGCATGGAATTAGAAAAAAGAAGAAGAAGAAAAAGAAGAAGAAGAAGAAGGTCACAAAGAAGTAGTCAAAGGCATCCCGTCAGACTCTAGAAGCAAGCTTTCTGCCCAGTACACTTCCCCCAGGAACCTTCCTTGAATCCCTGGAGGGTTCGGGGTTCGTCTTCTGGCTTCTTGTGTTCTCCTGACTTGCCCTCAGCATTTACTGCCTTAATGAGATAATCTTTTCCTATACCTTTCTTCCCTCCCAGCCCCGGCTGCAAATTCCGTGTGCACACATCTCCCATTTTACCCTTCTCTGTAGCCTCAGAACGCAGCACTGGGCAATCAGAAAAGTTACTTCTTGTCTCTTGGCTTCATCTGCACTTCGACCTTTAAAAACAAATTCAAACAAGAAGCGAAAATACTAGTCTCTTGAAACCAAGATCAGGAAATGATACTGAATCCTGCTGGCTTTCTCAACTCAGGACGTATATAAAATTAGTGGTTTCAGATTGTTCTGGCCAGAAGTGGTGTGTGCAACCCAAGCCCTGTATCAGTATCACATGCACATGCTCACTTACAACTCTCCCCATCCATCAACAGACTAATCATTAACTGAAATAAGCCCTCCTTTCAATAGCTTTGCTTGAAAATGACGGCCCAAAACCATGAAACAGTATTGAAAGCTTCTCATTTTACTGAAATTGGACCAATATTTACTGTTGCACACTCACTGCTGCGGTCACTGGCTGTTCCTAGCCTCGTAAGCCAAGTCTCTTCTCCGTCAGCTGCCTAGCTGTCCCATTCGTAGAGCCAGAGGCTGAGGCTATGGTGAGCTCTGTGGGCTACAGGAATCCAGGAAGGTTCTGCAAGCTAGTAAAATTCTTCAGTTTGGGATTTGCCTATAGTGGATTATCAATACTATTTTCTCTGGGGCGCCTGGCTGGCTCACTCAGTTAAGTATCTGACTCTTGATCTCAGCTCAGGTCATGATCTCACGGTTCACGAGACTGGAGTCCTGTGTTGGGATTCTCTCTCTCTCTCTCTCTGTCTCTCCGTGTCTCCCCTGCTCTCTCTCTCTCAAATAAATAAACTAAAAAAAAAAAATACTGTTTCCTCTGCTAGGAAACCTTCCTGAGCTTTTCCATCTGGACAACTAACACCCCGAAAGGGCCCCTGCCCGGTGAAGCTTAGCCTGACCACTCTGTCCTTCAAGCCTTCATCAGGCTTTGTCTCCAGTGCTCTCTCACTAGACAGTAAGTTCCTTGAGAGCAGGAATAATGGTTTATGTATTTTTTTTATATAACACAGTGCCTGGAAAACAGTCAATAATGAACAGAGTTGAGCCACTGTGGAAAAAATACCACAGTAAGTACTTACTGTATTTTTAGACTCACTCTGGGAGTTCCAACCACTTCCAAACAAAAATTATAAACTTTTTCTATGACATAGTGTGGTTGGTAGAAATCTTGAATTATAGTTGTGTCAGTTACTAGCTTTATATCCTAGTAAGCTAATGTCTCTTAAGTCTCGATGTCCTAATCTTTCATAAGATGGGAGTAATGATAATGGATAGTGGTCAAGATACATGAGACTATGCCATTCTCTTGGCACATAGTAGGGGCTTAATAATCATTTAGCTATGTTTAGAGTCCCCCATACCTTCCAGAACAGTTTTTCCCACCACAGTTTTTCTCTTGTCTTTTAAGATTCTTTTTTTTTCCCCCATTGGGTTTCCTGATGCTCTAGAGCAGATGTCTAGAGAGGGAGCAAACAGTTTTCTAGAAAAGGCCAGATATTGGGTGTCTTTAGGCTTTGCCGTCTTTATTCCATATTTTTTGTTTTTGTTGTTTTGCTTGTGTTTCTTTATAACCCTTTTAAAATGTGATACCCTTCTTAGCTCATAGGCTATCAAAAAGCAGTCCAGATTGGACCCATGACCCATATGGGTTTAGAGGCTTGCTAAACTCTGCTCTAGGGTCAGGGTTCTTTAAGAAACTTTTCTTTAAGAAAAGTGTACCCCACCAGCGACATCAGCACCTCCCGGGAACTCATTAATGCAACTCTTGGACCCCACCTCAGACCCAGTGAATTAGAAACTCTGCAAATGGACGGAGGAATCTGTGTTTTAGTAAACCATCTGGGTGATTTTAATGTAGATGTTCAACCTTGACTGCATGTTAGAATCACATGCTTCAGGGGCGCCCAGGTAGCTTAGTCGGTTAAGCTCCAACTTTCGCTCAGGTCATGATCTTGCGGTTCGTGGGTTCAAGCCCCGCATCGGGCTCTGTGCTGACTGCCAGCTCAGAGCCTGGAGCCTGTTTCAGTCTGTGACTCCCTCTCACTCTGACCCTCCCCTGCTCAAGCTGTCTCTCTCTCTCCCCTAGAAATAAATAAAACATTAAAAAAATTAAAAAAAAAAAAAAAAAGAATCACATGCTTCACTCTATACCAAACCAGGAATTCTGTGGGTGGGACCATCGGTGTCGAAAGCCCTGCAGGTGAATCAATGTGTGTTCACAGCTGGGGACCAATTGTGTAAAGCTGGGGGAGAGCCCTTGCATCTACAAAAAAAGACTTAATAATAATGTTGCCCAAGCATCCAATACTTTGGGGTCTTTTCTTGTTTTGACAATTTCTTGAAGGGATCTTACTACAATCAGTTCATCAAGATTGCTATTCAGTACTACATATAAAGCACTAGACACTGGGGGTATAAAAGAAGTATATTAATATGGTCCTTTCTACCTTCATATACTTTGCATATATAAAGCAAACTTCTCAATTTCAAAAGCTCACAATGTCAGTTTTACAAGGAAAGAACAACTCAAGAAGCACACCCGTATTTCCTCTGTCACTGAGTTTCAACCTGAAACATCTTCATTGGTCACTAATTCCACTCTCTCTTCACCATTACTACAACGGGCCATGTCCGTATTATTTCACATAAAGTAAGCTGTAGGGTGTTTTATTCTTGTTGCAAAATCACATTTTCCTGTAAATATTCTGTGGAAAAGTCTTTGTATGGTTTTATATTGGTAAGATAATTCTAGAGTGCCACATTTGACAAATGACATCAGCTAGCCTGCTGTAGCCATAAACCATTTTAGAACTCTTATGCATAATTTGGCTTCAGGTCAAGGTGGTGTAATATGAACCAGCAGAATATACAGCACAGTGTGTCCTTAGCAGCTATCCTAAAGATCAGCAAAACTCATTCCTGTAAAAGAAGCTCATCCACAAAGCAAGGTCAAGCTCAGTGGTCATTAGAAAAGGTTCACTTAATGGAATCACTGCTTGCCCAGAGGTGCTTCTGCTTTGTAACTCTTCTGTGGTGGTCCCTTTGGTTGCCTACCTTTATACCCATTCCCTCCTACCACCATTTCCTGTCTTCTCTGCTGTAGGTGTTCCCGTGTTGTTCAAGAGTCAGATAGCCATGCTCCTCAGTGGAGGCTGGCCTCCTCTCCAGACCCAGGGGCTAAATCTTGATCATTTAGGTCTATCATAGTAATTCCATTTCCTTGTTAGTTATTGATGTAGGAATAAGCTTGTGATTCATAATTCTGGACAATGGGATTTGAGAGGAAGTTCACAGAGGGAGCTTTTGGAAGGTTCTCCTTGCTGTGCAAAAGGCATACAAAGGAAGATGTTTCTTCTTAGGCCCTTGGATACCGTTTTGTGAGGATAGGATGCTTAGAGCTGCCATGGCCATCTTGCAACCATGAGGGAATGCATCTGGAGCCAAAAGCCAACACAGTAAGAATGATTTAATAAAATACAGAAAGAATCTGGACTCCCCAATGAGCTCGTTAGCTGCTGAATTGAGGCTCAGATACCACCTGACCTCCAGATTGCATTGTTATGAAAGATAATAACTATCCTTATTATCTAAGCCACTTTGGGTGGATTGTCTGTTCTTATAGCCAAAAGCATCCTAATTAATACATCTGTGTTAGCCATATAATCAGATGTGAAAGAATCTTGTGTTATACTTCGTGTCTGCTTACTCCAAAAACATGCATATAGTACTGGCAATTTTTCTGTCAGGAGAAACATTGTTTTTACTCATTCCTTTGTTGGTTTTCTCCCTTACCAAGATAGCTGGTTTCCAACACAAAGCTATGTCTCACTGAATACTTTATATCTACCACTGTTATTCATGAAGACCTGAGTGAGCTGTTAAGGTAGATACTGCCTCAACCTACAACAGAATGGTAATCCCATCCCCCCGAGGTGCGGACACAATAATGGATAGTCCTTACCACACAGCAGGTGCCATTTTTATTTGCTTGTGGTTGTTAACATTGACATTGACATTACCATATCCTGAGTCTGAGTTCCTCAAAACCTTCTCTCTATACGGCTGGTTCTTGACACATAATAGTCATTCAATACGTGTTTATTTGGATGAATGCATGAAGAAACACGAATTATTTGTAAATATCACATCACGGAAGATTTAGAGAATTCAAAATATTTGAGGCTCTATTTTTGAGGCCGAAACCCAAATACGAATGAGCCTTTTTCTGCGACATCTAGTTAAAACCAGAGTGGGAAGTATTTTAGCTCCTCTATTAGGAATGAAGTGCCCCCCCACCCTTTCTTTGGCTCTGATTCTCATACTTGTTCTGTTTGGAAGTTTCAGAACCTTAAGCGATCTGATCTTATGAAAAATTTTAAAACAGATATTTTCATGTCCAAAGAGAATTATTTTTTGGAACCCAAAGAATTCTGTCCTTGCTCGTTGAGGGTCTGTGACATACTGGAGTATGACGTGAATTTTGAAAGGGACATGCACTTATGTCTGTTCTATACTAACTGGTTTACTTGGATGACTTCAAGAGCAAGGGACTGTAACTTCACTTTGAAGAAGTTCCTTCATTGGAACTATTTCATCCATCAGACTGGCTCTGGTAGCTGGAGTAAAGAAAAGATGGGTTTCATTCAACCTCCTGTGCTCTTTCCCCTAGAAAAGGGCTGATTTGTGACATTCAGGGTGAGCCTAGTAAGGAGGAAAATGCCCTCTTGTTTTCTTGTGGAAACTTCATCATCTGTCTCAAAGAAGAGAAGCTTCTTCGAACTAAGATTAAATGTCTCAAGAACCAGATCATCTTCACTGAGGGAGATTGAATGACCTCAAGGGAAAGAAAGGAACATCGTGCTGAGACCAGGCTTCTCTGAAGCTAATTCTGCTTCAGAAATGAATTCCTCAGTGCACAGCACTTCTCGAACAGTCCCATGCAGGAGGGGAGAGTATACTATAGCATAGGAAATTTATGGGTTAAATGTGCTTCCCTCAGTTCCTTGTCATCTGTGCAAGGATATAAGAATTATTGGCTGAATCCTATTAATTAGTATTAATCCCTCCACAGCACGGTCGTCTGAATCTCTACTCAACAGTTAAGGTTTCCTTATGAAATAGTGACTTGCCTATACATCTGTCTCTTTCGTTAAATTTTAAGTGCCTTGAAACCTGGTCCGTGTTTCAAGTCATCTTTGAATCCAGTGTCTGAAATACTTACAGTAGCAAGCACTCAGTAAATATTTTGAAATGGAACTAAATCATTATGTAATGGTGAAAAGGCTCAGGCTCACTAAGTTGACAGGTATTTACTAAGCCTAGTAGAAATAAGGCTGAGACTGTAAGCAATGGTACTTTGCTTATATAATGAGAAGACATTGCGATTTGTAATCAGAAGGACATTTCAAATCCCAGCTTTGCAACTCACCATTTGTTCTCCTCTGAGTTAGTTACTCAATCTCACTGAGCCTCTGTGAAATGGGGATAACAATAAATTTCTTCAGTGGGCTGTTGGGAAGATTAAATGAAGTGGTGTGGGTTGATTATGGTCCCTCAGAATTCATATTGTTGAAGTCCTAACCCTTAGAACGTGACCTAATTTGGAAAGAGAGTCACTGTAGACATACTTAGTTAAGATTAGATCACACTGTGCTAGGGTGGGCTCCTAATCCAATGTGACTGGTTTCTTTAAAGAAGAAGAAATTTGAGGGCACCTGAGTGGTTCAGTCACTTAGGCATCTGACTTCAGCTCAGGTCATGATCTCACAGTTCATGAGTTCAAACCCTGTATCAGGCTCTGTGCTGACAGCTCAGAGCCTGGAGTTTGCTTTGGATTCTGTGTCTCCCTCTCTCTCTGCCCCTCCTCTGTTCACACTCTGTCTCTCTCAAAAATAAACATTAAAATAAAAGGGTACACACACACACACACACACACACACACACACACACACACACACACACTCAGAGAAAACACCATGTGAGACTGAAGGCAGAGACTGAGGTAATATTTCCACACGCAAAAATAGCAGATTGCCAGCAAACCAGCAGATGCTTGAGGCATGGAACAGATTCTTCCTCTACGCCCTCCAAAGGAACCAACCCCTGCTAACACCTTAATCTCGGGCTTCTAGCCTCTAAACCTATGAGACAATAAGTTGTTGTTTAGAGTCACTGTTGGCAATACCTTGTTACGGCAGCACTAGCAAACCCACACGGGCGGCATAAAGAGTGAACAGAGGGCAGTGAGTGTGTGATAGGAATTCAGAATCTGTACTTATTATTCTCTCTTTCCACAATAGACTTTCATGGAAACTTACATTTAAGAGTGACTTGTGCTGGGGCACTTGGGTGGCTCAGTCGGTTAAGCCTCCGGCTCTTGGTTTCCGCTTAGGTCATGATCTCACCATCGTGAGATGGAACTCCATGCTGAGCCTGGAGCCTGCTTGAAAGTCTCTCCCTCCCTCTCCCCTCTCCCCTTGCCTCTTCCCCGCTTATGTGTGTTCATGTGCTCTCCTTCTCCCTCAAAAATAAAAATAAAAAAATAAATTTAAAAAAGTTTCAGAAAAAGAATGACTTTGGCTGCAGTTAAACTTTTGATTTTGGAAAAGACAACTGAAAACTACACCGAGTGATGATATAATGATTTATTTTAGGAAGGCAGAGACTGGCTAATACAAGTCAGAATAAAAATATGAAGATGTGGCATTTAAGGTGAGGGTATGTTACATGGCTTGAGCAAAATACCACTCTTTAAAGACCACGTTTTCTAGAAGTTACTAAAATTTTATCTTTTTTTTTCCTAGTATTTTTCTTCTTCTTAAAGCTAGTGGTAATGTCAACTTCTGATCTTCATGGTATACTCTCAGAACTAAAAACCAACCAACCAACCAAAAATGAAATCAAATAAACCATGGATGTCTTTAAGAGTCTATTTGCTCATAAATTGAAAATAAGACAGTCTATGGTTTTTATGGGGAAAGTACAGTTAAGTTCTTTCTCTATTTCCTAAAAGAACAAAGGCCTTTTCTTCTCATGTCCAAATGCGAAAGGCTTGAAGTGTGGCCTTTTATAGACATTCAGTCATCCAGTAAGGGTTTCTGAGTGGGCCTTTTGCTCCATTATACTGCTGTGTATTGAGGTGCTGTGGTCTCCTCCTTGGAGAAGCTTCTGGGCTAGTGAGAGAGACAGATGGGTGAACTAGTAATTGCCACACAAAGGGAAGAGAACATTGAGAGATTCAGGAACATAATGCTAGCAGAAGTCACCTTTCCTGAGAAAGGGAAGGGGGCTTTCACAGAAGGACTGTGATGAAACTCCATGTTAAGAAATGAGTAGAAGTCTGAGTGTTTCAGCAGTATGGAAAGTATAGATGAGGGGTGCTGAGTTAAGCATGAAGAGTCAACGGGAGGAAGGGACTTCCTGGTAGAAGAAATCTGAGCTGAGATTTGAATGAAGGAGGAGGGTATAGAACCCCATGGTGAAAGGACAAATAGTTCAATACTTTATCATATCCAGGGAGACTTGCAGGAGATAAGCCTGGGGTATTGAACCTGAGCTGATGTCATGAAAGGTTTTATTGGCCGTGCTAAGGAGACTTTATCCCATTGACAGTAAATATTTGTTTTATTGTGGTTAAATAATGTGGTAAAATGAAATTTCATGCACAACATAAAATTTACCATTTTAACCATTTTTTAAGTTGGCAATTCAGTGGCATTAAGTATATGTATAATGTTGGGGTGCCTGGATGGCTTAGTCGGTTAAGCATCCGACTTTCACTTAGGTCATGATCTCGCGGTTCGTGGGTTCGAGCCCCACGTCAGGCTCTGTGCTGACTGCCAGCTCAGAGCCTGGAGACTGTTTCAGTCTGTGACTCCCTCTCTCTCTGACCCTCCCCTGCTCACGCTGTCTCTCTCTCTCCCCTAGAAATAAATAAAACATTAAAAAAAAGTATATGTACAATGTTGTACATCAGCAATATCCATTTATGGAACTTTTCATCATCTCAAATAGAAATTCTATTCATTAATTCCCCATTTTCCCCTGCTCTACCCCCCAGTCTTCCAGCCACTATTCTACTTTCTCTCTCTCTTTTTTTAAAGTTTATTAATTTATTTTAAGAGACACAGAGAGTGAGCAGGGGAGGGGCAGGGAGAATCGGGGGCAGGGGGAGAGAGAGAGAATCTCAAGCAGGCTCTGCACTATCACCACAAAGCTTGATGCAGGGCTCGAACTCATGAACTGATCTGATCATGATCTGAGCTGAAACCAAGAGTTGGATGCTTAATCAACTGAGCCACCCAGACGCCCCTCTACTTACTATCTCTATTAATTTGCCTACTCTAGGTACCTCATATAAGTGGAATTATACAATATTCGTCCTTTTGTTTCAGTTCACTTAGCATGGTGTTTTCAGAGTTCATCCATTTGTAGCATGTATTTTTTAAGGCTGAATTACACTCATGAGCGCGCACACACACACACACACACATGCACACATACCACATTTTGTTAATGCATTTATCTGTTAATAGACATCTGGGTTGTTTCAACTTTTTGGCTATCATGAATAATGCTACTACAGACATTGGTGCACAAGTATCTATGTAAAGCCTTGTTTTTAATTTTTGGGATACATGCCTGGAGGTGGAATTACTGTACCATATGGTAACTCTGTGTTTAGCTTTCTGAGGAACCGTCGAACTCTTTTTCACAGGGGCTATTCCATTTTACATTCCTGCCAGCAACGTACAAGAGTTTCTCCATATCCTCACCAACACTTGTTATTTTCTGGTATTTTTGTCTGATAGTAGCTATCCTTTTTTTTTAATGTTTTTTAAAAATTTATTTCTGAGAGAGAGAGACAGAGTGAGTAGGGGAGGGTCAGAAAGAGAGGGAGATACAGAATCCAAAACAGGCTCCAGGCTTTGAGCTGTCAGCACAAAGCCCGACGCGGGGCTCGAACCCACAAACCGTGAGATCATGACCTGAGGCGAAGTCGGATGCTTAAACACTGAGCCACCCAGGTGCCCCTGATAGTAGCCATTATAATGGTTGTAAAGTTGTATCTCATTGTGGTTTTGATTTCCATTTCCCTAACGATTAGTGATGTTGAGCATTTTTTTTTCATGTGCTTATGGGCTATTTGCAAATCTTCTCTGGAGAAAATATCTATTTTCTTATTTGCCTTTTTTTTTTAACTGAGTCATTTTGTTTGTTTTTGTTGTTGTGGTAGGATTGTAGGAGTTCTTTATATATGCTGGATATTAATTGCTTATCAGACATGATTTGCAAAGATTTTCTCCCACTCCATGGGTTGCCATTTTGCTTTTTTGATAGTGCCCTTTGATGCACAAAAGGGCACTAAGTAATTTTAAGCAGAGAATCTATATTTTTCAGTTGGTGTGTGGAGGGCGGATTTGAGTGGGGTGGGGCCGGGGGGAGGGAAGACGGGTTAGATGACCACAATATCCAGGCAAGAGATCATAGGGTCGAAGCTGGAGCAGAGAAGAAACGGAAAGAAGGACTTATCTAGGAAGAAAAGCAATGAGATTTTGGTGAGAGTAGAGAATAAAAGGGGCACAGGGAGGAAGTGTTAGAAAGCTACCTCAATATTCAACAGAGATGATGAGGACCTGAATTGGAGGAGCAGCGGTGAGGGAGAGAAGAGAAATCTGGTGAGATTAATTCCTAACTGATTGAACAGGCATAGAAGAGAGAGGAGTGATTGAAGGCTCCAAGCATGGGCAGCCCAGTAAAATATTACCTTAATTTATAGTTAACAACCTAAATTAAGTTCATCTGTGACACGGACTAGTCTAGATGTGTCACCCTCTGTATAGGATTGTTTAGTTGAGTCTGCCCTGAATTTTCCCTCCCACTCTCACTTTTCACCAGAATCCTTTCCTCTTATAAAAGTATATTCTGTGATTTATCACCGCTGACAATACCAACCTCAAATACTTTCTGAAGGGTATGAGATAATAAGTAAATGTAAAAAAGTAAACCCAGGTTCAAATCTGTATCACCATTTACTAGCTTTGCAACTTTGATTAAGTGACCTAAACTCCATGGCCTTCTGTCTCTTTCTATGTCTGTTCAGTGGGTATAATAGTAGCATCTCCCTTATGCAGATGCCATGAAGATCCAACGCAAATGATTCAAGTCAAATGCTTATTGCTGGACCAAAAGCCTCAATATGAATGAGCTCTTGCAAGCATTGCTATTGCACCTCTATATCCAATAACAAAGTCCAGTTGGATCTAAAACAGCCTCAAGGCTTTGGCACAACAGAGAGCGATGAGGGCAATATGTGAACACCAGTAACCAGGGAGAATCACGGAAGAATCATAGCCTTGGAATCAGAAAACCCTGGGGTTAAAGACTGAATTATTCTCTTGACTTGCGTTATGGCTTCTTCTGCCTAAGACCGGGGAGGGGAGTGACAGCAGGTAAGTGTCAGTGGTGAAGGGAATGCTGGCTCTCACCCTTCTCACAGATGTTTGCCACTGTGTTTTGTCTGTTTTCAGAGGCATTACCTCCGGTTGAAATGGCAGCTCCGCCCACTGGGAGCCCAGATCTACAGCATCAGTGCTGAACCTCCCACCCACAGGCATGTGGCAGTCGACTTAGATGATGCACAGATATTTGTTAGGGGAACTAGCACATATTCCATAGCAGAGCCTACTGGTCACTATGGAGAAAGTTGTCTCCTACTATGTGTGCTCTCCTCAACCTTCACTAGAAGTGACACTGTGGTATGATGGGTCCTCAGCTTGTTGGCCACTCGGAACCTCAGGCAAATTCTGAGGAGTGTGGGTTATAGCTGCGGTGTGGTGCAGTAATAGTATGTCACAAAGTGACTTCCTGCCAGGCTTTCTCTACCAACAAATGGTTGAAGCTCTTTTGTAGTTGAGAGTGGGAAAGACTTTGGACATTGTCTCATTTAAATAAGCATTTTCTTCCCCCTGGGTTCAGTTAGCAGTGGTGATATCAAGCATTTCAAGGTGTTGTGTCCCACCTAATTATATTTCTACAGAGAAGTGTTAAAAATATCTGTCTGTATGTACACACTTAGAGATTAAGAAACCATTAGTCTAAAACCACAGGATTTTAATATTTCTGACACAGGCTAAACTAAGCTTTGGAGAACATATGACAGCCTCCTTCCCCTGCAAAAAGCAATACGGCAGCTTTTATAATTTTTTTTGTTATATGTTTTGTTATATGTATCTGTGACTATATTTTATCTGCCTTCAAAGGGGGCACATATAGCAGAGAGTACTAGTCACAAATATGTGTATTTCACAAGCTAACACTGACCCATGTGTGTTTTAAATTTGAATTGATTGCTGACATTAAAAACTGAAAGATTTCATACAGAAATTCAGACTTTTGTTCTCTCTTGATAAAGTACAAAGGACTCACCTCCACAGATGTCAATAAGCACTTGGAGGTAAAAAGCACCCCCACCACCACCTCAGTCCCTACCTCATCTGTGGCCATTATCCAAGTTACTCCCTAACTCTCAGAGCCAAGCGAGTAAGAGACCCTTATATCACACACATTCTATACCATTTGTGTCACAACAACCAACTACTTATTTATATTTATTCCACAATAATCAACCAAGTATTTACGAAGCATCTGCCAAATGTCCATTCCAGTCCCAGTTGCTCTTGTAAGCCAAATATAGGGAAAAAAATCAGTCCTATATTAAAGGCATTTACAGTCTGGTTCTGTACCACCTGAAATGGCCTCTAGTCATGTGGCGCTACTGAACGTTTGAGATGTACTTAGTCTGAATTGAGATGTGCTGTAAATAGAAAACACACAGTGGATTTGAAAGATATTCTACAAGAAAAAGTAAAATGTGTCATTAATAATTTTTATATTGGATTACATGTTGAAATGATAATGTTCTGATAAAATGAGCTCAATAAAATGTATTATTAGAAGTAATTTCACTTGTTTGTTTTTATTTTCCAGTGCAGCTATTAGAAAATTTAAAATTATATATGTGGTTCACATTATATTTCTGTTGGGCAGCCCTGGTCTCATAGGTGAATGTGTGTTCAGCAGAAATTTATCCAGACTCCAAGAAGTTGGGATGAAAAATGCACAGTAATGGAAATGGAAGATGGGTCTGAATGGATGCAATGTGACTAAATCTGTGTCTATTACCTCATAGAGCCTGAAACTGCAACAGGCTGTCTGCCCGTTAATCCTATTCTGACTCTTTTCCTTCTGCCTCAATGGCAGGCACTGGGGACAATAATGGCGGCCGGCTGTGAGAAGGGGGGGGCGGGGGAGGCTTGGGATTTCAATTCTGCTGGGAAGTTCTGTTTGCTTAGGTCCTCTGAGAAGCAGACAGCCAAGATGGGATTAAATATGCAAGGATTTTGTTAGGGAAAATACTTGAGTGAGAAAAAAATAGGGGGGGGGACGACCCAGAGAAGCCTGGGACAGCAAGTCAGAGCAGTAGCGAAGGAAGGAGGGACTGAAGGTTGCCGGAACTGTCCTCTGCAGCTATGGAGTCGGAGGATGGTGTGTGTGCGAGTATATAGAGAACAACCCCAATATATACATATATATTCTTTACTTTGTAGCACGAGTTGAAGTGCTGATGGGCTAGCAGGGAGCATAATGGGGAGTTGAATTAAAAATCTTAAAGGTCACTTCCAATCTCAATAGATATACTTCTCTAATTCACTCTTAAAGGAGTCGACTCTTTTTTCAATAGCCTTTTTCTGTAACTATAATAAATTAGGTTCTTTGAAAGTGGAGGGAAAATTTTTTTTGAGAAAATGTGTTTTAAAAAGTAATCACCCCAAATTCCACCACAGAAACCACCATTATTAACATGTTAATATTTTTCAAAGCACATGTGTATATATTTGAACCTCCTTATGATCTCTTCTTTTATAGCATAATGTAGCATAAACGTTTTCCCATATCATTAAAAATGCCCTGGCATGGTGTATATTAGAGTACATTCTGCATACCTCTTTATGATAAATTCCTAGAAGGCTAGTAATTGTTAGGGCAAAAGGTATACAAACTTCTAATGCTTTTGATATATATTGATAAATTACTCTATCAGCTGTATATGAGAGTGCTTGTTTCCCTAAACTTTCTTCAACCCTAGAGATAGTAATGTAAAAAAATCTTTGCCAGTTAGATATGGAGAATACGGCAGCATATTTATCTTCTTTAAACACTGGTAACATTGAACTCTTATATTTGTTTTATACAACATTTTACACAAATTAAGTATTTCCTCTTTTGTGAATTATTTTTTCTTATCTTTGATCAACTTTTTATTGAATTTGCATCTTTTCTTATTGGGTCATAAGACTCTTTACATATTGATGGCCGAATCATTTACCTATTAACTATATTGTAAGTATTATCTCAGTGTGTCATTTTTATGATATACGATTGTTTTATGAATTCAAAACTAGCAATCTCTTCATTTATGATTTCTGCTTAGGTAAGTCTGCCTATTTCAAGATTATGCACAATTTTAAACCTATGTTTTTTCTTGCACTGAAAAGAAAATAAAAGTGGCTTTACTTCTCACATTTAAATATATAATCCTATGTCAACTATACTCAAATAAGAAAAGATTAAAAAATAACAAAATAAAGATTTAAAAATAACAAAATAAATATGTCATCCATCTGGGATTTATTTTTATACATTGCTCAAGGTAGGAATTCACTTTTGTTATTTTACATATTATTATCAGGTTATCCCAGCAATATTGATGGCATTATCTATTCCCATGTTTACTGTATGCGAGGAGAATATTTGAAATTTTTCTGTGGGTTTAAAAAATCACCTTTTTACTTTTTGCCAGTTTTCTTGCGTTATCAAGATGAGGCCAACATGATATGGTATGTTACAAAGTAAATTTTTACTGCTAATAAAATATTTAAACTTGTGATTGATGTACATATGAATTAGAATCCATCTACTATATCAATACTATTATCTTTCTCATTCATTGGCATTATAATTCTTTTTTTCCAGTTTAACTGAGGTATAATTGACATATAGCACTGTATAAGTTTAAGACATACAGTATAGTAAGTTGACTTACATACATTGTGAAATAATTACCACAATAACTTAACATCCATCATTACATACAGATACAAAAAAAAAATAAAACAGGAAAAAATATTTTTCCCTGTTATGAGAACATTTAGGAGGTATTATAATTCTTTAGGAGGGAACAGACAGGTAGAAGCTATGTGGAATGACATCTTTATTATTTATTTTTTAAAGTTTATTTATTTATTTTGAGAGAGAGAGGAACAGCACAAGTTTGGAGGGGGAGGGCAAAGAGAGAGAAGAGAGAGAGAATCCCAAGCAGGCTCCTCACTGCCAGTGCAGAGCCCAATGCAGGGCTTGAACCCACAAAGCCAGGAGATCATGACCTGAGCTGAAACCAAGAGTCAGACACTTAACTGACTGAGCCACCCAGGTGCCCCAAGCACATCGTTACATTGGTGTCCACAAAGTCAGGTCATTCTAGGGTTCTTGTTCTTAAATTTCTAGAAGGTCTCTGTTTCCCACAATGTTTTAGAGAGTCTTAATGTAATTCTCTCTGGTTCCTCTGACTCAAGCTAGCATAATTAAGCCTCTATTCCTTACCATCAATAAGGCGTAACTAAAACACCATGCACATGCTGGAAGAAGGCACTAGTTCACATCAGATCAGTAGCCTGAGGAGGAAGACGTGAAACTCGAACACAGATCTCTAAGGGAGTGTGGCAGCCTTGGAAAGTGTTATAAAGTTGAAAAGTAGCTCACTGTTAGTTAGGCTGGGCGCCCAGTCCAAGAGACCCCTAAGCAGCTGGTTCTGAGCCCTGCAGTGGGATCTGACTCTGAGCATCGCAGTTGGTACACTTTTGGGAGGTTCTGTAGGGATTAGTTCACTCCTCCCTGGCTGCTGTACCTCCAGACTCTCCAGCTTGGTTAACCGTACCGAGACTTCACCGCCAACCCCTTTTACTTGCTCCTAGGGTCTTGCTTTCACATTTCATGAATTGGACGTTGTCTTTCCTTTGTTTCAAATGAGTCTCACTTTGTTTACAGAAAGTATCTAACAAATACTGTTTTTTAGATTTTCTAGAATGTGGTAGCACTTTGGGTGTCTCTGATAGTTATGGTTTGCTCTTGTTTTTAAAATTCCTTTGAAGGGGCATGAAGGAGTGAAGCCCTTGTGCTCCAATTACCATCGTGAGTTGAGGTTACAGTTTCCAGTTTAATTCTTTTTTTTTTCTCATTTAAAACTAAAAAGTCCTAATTTTTATATGATACCTCTTTGTTGAATCTGCCCAGGTAACCACGGAAAAAAATACAATAAAAGCAAATCAGCTGGTAGAAATACCAGGATATCTTTAATAGCTGTAAAGCATTATTCAACTTATAATTGTATACTGTCAGAAAAATAGGCATCGTATTCTTTGATATTTTGCCCTACTCTTTTCTCCATACTTTCTCTGTTCTCTCCCTTCTTTCTTATAGTCAGTTCACATCAGGATACCTAGTGGGTGATATCAGCAATAAATAACTCAGTCAAATAGGGGCGCTTGGGTGGCTCAGTTGGTTAAGCGTCCAACTTCGGCTCAGGTCATGATCTCACTGTTTGGGAGTTCAAGCCCTGCATCAGGCTCTGTCCTTATACCTCAGAGCCTGGAGCCTGCTTCAGATTCTGTCTCCCTCTCTTTTTGGCCCTTCCCCACTCGTGCTCTTTCTCTCAAAAATAATAAATAAAAATGTTAAAAAAATTGTTTTAAAGAACTCAATGAATAAACACTTGTTGAGCCCCACAATTTACACAGTTTTAAGCAGAGGGTTGTATGAAATGTGGAGAGTAAGCAAGTGCTGGATGTTTTAGCTTCGATCACAAAATAAAAGCAAACTTCAACAGAGCGCATGAAAAAGTGTTCAGCACAATTAGTCATTAGGGAAATGGAAACCCAAACTACAGTGAGATACCACTTCACACCCAGTAGGAAAGCTCCAACAAAACAGATAGGTAATAACAGGTATCTGTGAAGATGTGAAAAAAAAATGGAAACCGTCCTATTCTTTGAGGTGATAAAAATGTTTCAGAATGAGATGGCGGTGATGGTGAAATGGTCATGTGACTATACGAAAAACGACCAAATTGTACAGTTTACAAAATATGTATCTGCCACGAATTAGTCAGAGTTGGTTAAGTACTGTAACAAACAATCCAAATCACAAAGGCTTGAAGAAAGCTCAAAACTTCAATAGGAGGTATGGGGGGGCGTGGTGGAGAGAAGAACTCAATTCTGACAAGGGAGAGTTTGGAAACCTTCTCCGAATAAATGACATTTTAAGTCAGGCCATAAAGAACCAGGGATAATATAACAGCCATTCACAAAGCATCCACATCTGCTCTTTAAATGTGCTGAATGCCAAGCCTTTATTTGTAGTTCTCTGTATAGATAGTATGGTCCCTTTGGTGCAAATGAAGACCCCAAGGTTCAGAGATGTCAAGATGGCTTGCCCACGACCACAGAGCTAGTGAATGGCAGAGAAAAAGTGGGGTCGATCAGCAGGCAAGCTCTTGCAATATGCAGAGGTTTGGGAACTCTACACAGAGGGACAATGTGTGCCAGTGCCTAAGGATAGTAACAGTGTGATGTGGATGGGAACCGGCAAAATTCCCATCCCTCCATTTAGCAACTGGAACTGGGACTTGATCTTCAAAGGTAGGCAGGCAGGGCCTAAATGATGGAAGGTTTTGTGTGCATGATGCAGAAATCTAGAAAGCATGACTTCCTGTTTCCTCCATTTATAACCCTTTGGAGAGACAAGCCCAACATGTGAAATAGCAATACCATGAACACATTATAGGCTGGAAGCAGGATAATATTCTTAGCAGATTCCAGTGAGAACTGGATGACTTGAGTGGCTAGGGATTCGTTCGGTCCAGCCACCGAGCCGGAGCTGTTGTGTGGCCTGGGAAAAGGGGCTCCATGCTAGAAAGCTACCTTACAATATCTGGGCAAGGCTGTGAAATGAGGAGCAGAAGCAGGGGGCTTAGCTAACCCCTCCTGGTGTCTGAGATCCCTGCCCCCCCTTCTTTCCTCTCTTTTACAAGAGGCTGAGTCTTCCTCCTTGTTTATGGGTTCTTAACACTCCTTGCTTCAAGTGACTGTGTTCCCCGTTTTTATCTTCTATCTACCTAGCTTTGGAAAGTGGGATAAAAGAAAATACATGCCCCACAGAGAAACCCAGGGAAGAAACAGATGAAGAAGAAACAGGGAAGAAATAGATGTCAGGTCACAATTTTCAGATCTAGAAAAGCAAGTTACTCAGCGCAATTCCCACATCACTGAGGGACCATTTGGAACCATTAGCAAGTTGTTAGCACTCACTTTACACTACCTGTTCTGATGTAGCCCCAACCATTCAGAAGGGGCTATAATGGTGTTACTAGAATTAACCATTATAAACATACCTGTTTATAAACAACCCTCAATCCACAACTGCTTGCTGGGTGCTTTACCTGTGTTTGCACTGTGGTCCCTCCCCAAAGGAAGTTTAAACATACACACGCACACAAAAACACATGCACACACACACACACACACACACACACACATACACACACACCTAGTCTCAAACCTCGAGCTACTAATCTTGATGGTGGATCCCACATAAAAGATGTGGAAGGTCCCCAACGGCATAAGGTTACAAAATTTCAGCAAGTGAGGAAGATTATGGATACTACCAAAGTTCAGAGACCCAGAGGCTGGGATTCCTCAGATAGGCCTCCCTCTAGGAGTTAGACTTGGAGCCTCGCCTTGAAGGATGAGTAAAACTGAAGCAAAAAAGTGGAAGAGACTGAAGAGAAAACTTATTTCTAACAGAGTGTGGGCTCTGGCATCTGACTAGTGAGAGCCAATCTTGGCTCTACCACGTGGCCTGGCCCTCATTATCCCTCTGTGCTTCCATTTCCACATCTGCGTGGGAAAGATGAGAACAGTAGTATCTATCTGATTGCATTGTCGGAGAAGATGAACTGAGTTAGTTCATGTACATTATGAATTACATGATGCCATGCTTAACAGGCAGCAATCAGTGCTAGCTGTTAATTGAATGGAGCAAATACAAAGAAAGCACATTTCAGAGTAGTCCCTTTTCAAAACAAATCCCTTAAAATGAATTTTTGTAGATCAAGATGAGAAATTATAGGAGGTGGTATATATAGAATGGACTTTTTTTTTTTTTTCAATCAATCTACAGTTTTCCTTGGTTTCTTTCTGATAGTCAATAAGAAAAGGAACATGTATTTTTAGTCAGCTTGGGCTGCTATAACAAAACACTACAGACTGGGTGGCTTAAACAACAGAAATTTATTCCTTACAGTTCTGGAAGCTGAAGTCTGAGATCAGGGTGCCAGCATGGTCAAGTTCTTGGGGATGGCCATCTTCCTGGTTCCCATTTCCAGATAGCTGTGTCCTGGGTGTGGTGTGGTTGGGGAGAGCTCTGAATTCTCTTCTTCTCCTTCTCCTTCTCTTTCTTCTTCTTCTTCTTCTTTTAATGTTTATTTATTTTTAAGAGAGAGGGAGACAGAAGACAGAGCACAAGTCTGGGAGGGGCTGAGGGAAACCCATAATCCAAAGCAGGCTCCAGGTTCTGAGCTGTCAGCACAGAGCCCGATGAGGAACTAGAACCCACGAACTGTGAGATTATAACCTGAGCTGAAGTCCGTTGCTTAACTGACTGAGCTACCCAGGAGCCCCATGAATTCTCTTCTTATCAGGGCACTAATCTCATCATGAGGACCTCATCCTCATGACCTCATCTCTTAAAGGTCTACCTCCTCCTAATAGCATCAACACTGGGGTTAGGGCTTCAACATAGGAATTTGGGGATTACAAGCATTCAATCTACTTAAAAGAAAAATAAGAAGCAAAAAAATCAAACTTAACTTGTTATGGATGACCCTTTGGTGCCAAGAATTTATAAATTAAAACTTTAGGAATAAAAGAAAATTAATTAAAGTAGCAGTGACTTTGAAGTTTAAAAATGTAAGTTTTCTGAGCAAAAAGGGCATCAGTTTTCTTTCAAAATTATAGTTAGAGTGTTTGAAGATATGGAATTCAGAGATTCTGATGGGGTGGAAGGGCAATGAGGTGATGGTTTTATTACTTGTGACCAGAGGGGGTAATCATGTTTTTCATTGCTTTTTAATAATTATGAATAGCTAGAAAAATTATTCTGTGGTTAAATGTCTAGTAGGTTTAGCTTGTGCAGATCAAACAGATTTGCATGGTTTCTGGTGCATCCCTGAACCTAAGGGGCCTCTCCAGTTTCTCAGTGTCCCCTCCTGTCTGCCTCCTCCTTTCCCACTGTTCTCTTCTGCAGCCCTTGCCAAAGTCCAAGGAGTGGTGTGTGTGTGTGTGTGTGTGTGTGTGTGTGTGTGTGTGTGATGGGAATCTCCCCTCCCATGTCTTCCAGATTTGTTGGGGGTTGGGGGAAGAGGTGGAAGAGAGGTGTTGCCGGGATCCCAGGTGAAAGGAAGAATGAGTTTCCTCATTAAAGCAAGGTTTATCAAAGCAGTTAATTTCTACAAAAATTTCAGCACCAAAGAGGGTTTATTTACTGAAAAGCTAACCTTAGTACTCATGATCCCTCATTTACATGAATACTTCCAAGGGGTTTTTGTACTTTTATTTTCCTTATCCAGAAGGTGGCTCCCAAATTCTAAGTGCATCTGGCGTCATGACATCTGGACGGTTTGTGGTCAACACTATTGTTTAATTACAGATTCCCTTCATGGACTTTTTGCAGACTATCCTGAGAAGCTCACTACCATTGACAATGTTACTTTCAAGGAATAGTGTCTACTGAGACACAAACACTTACTTAACAACATATAACCCGTTCTCTGCCTTAGGAAGTTGTCCAGGGACTTCATAAATGGCTTCTGCTGAAATAATAATGAAATAAATGGAGGGAAAATGAATATACTTAAAGTACTTATTGAGTGCTTCCCTCTGGGTAGTAGGATGATGTGACTTATTTTCTTCATACTTGGCTGAGCTTCCAAAATTTCTAAATTTTCTGCAATGAACATGTATTACTTTGAATAATTTAAACTTTGTTTTAAAAGTTCATAGTGCAGATACTCTTTAATTTACCCATGTATGAACCACTTGCCCTGTGGCCTTCTGTTAGTTTTGAGGACACCAAGTCAAAGGAGTTCTACATTGCCTTTCCCCGCCAAAATCTACAGTGTCAGCCACTGTTCTAAGCCCTAAATGGATGGAATTCAGCATTGGCCAACATTTATAGAGTTGACCTTCAGGGTGGTCTATGTAGAAGAGGGAAGAAGGTGGTGGGGAGACAAAAGCTTGTTTCCTTTAAGGATCTTTTTATATAGATAAACACACACACACACACACATCTTAGTCATATATTTGTTTCATTTTGCCATAGGAAGCTTTAGGCTTGGCCTAAAAACCCCGGAGAAGGGTTGACTACAGTTGCATAAACTCAGCAGATGGATTCCTCCTCCAACTTTGAGAAGGAATGCACAGAGGAAAAAAAAAAAGTCTATCAAATTTGGGGTTAAACTATATATCAGAAATAACAGCTCATATTTATTGAGTTCCTACCATGTGTTAGGCATCATGCAAAGTGTTTTACACATATTGGCACCTCATTTTATTTTCCTTTTACATTCACAACAAGTCTATGAGGTAGGCGTCGATCTCATCAATCCCATTTTACAGCTGAGGAAAGGAAGGCTAAACGAAATGAAACAGGTTGCTTACGGTAATGGAGATGGTGGCTGGCGGTGCCTGATTGGAATTCTAATTTGCTTCCTCTCCCTGCTGAACCACTCCTCTTTAGACTACAAAGAGTTCTGGCTCCAAAGAGAAAAATGAACCAGAATACGGAAAATTTAAAAAAACAGAATTCAAGGTGATTTTCAAAAACAACTGTGTTACCAGTCTTTTAAATTAAGATAGAGAAAGCATGGGAAAACCATTTCCCCCCCAAAAAGGCTGACTTCCTAGCCACTATGGGTGGTTACTAACTCATTTCATTACGCGAAGTTAGGAATTTGCTTTTCAATGAAGCGTCTCATCACTGTCACGGCTCTGACGTGTCTTTTTCCATTTTCCAACTTCGTCTCGGTAGAAAGTGAGAAATGATTCGGTTTGTGTGTGATCCATGGGACCCCGGGGTTAACTTTTGCCCCTATTGTTTTCTCGGGTGTCCCTCACTCTGGAGGCCCCGCATTCCTTACGTGTCTGGGTCAATGCAGCAGCAGTGAAGCGCGGGGAAGCCGCACAAAAGACGTCCAACCGCTATCAGTGTTGAAAGATCAATTCAGTGCTTGCACGAAACACCCAAGATGACCGGGAAGAGGGGAAACAAGGGAAAATATACCTTCTCCCGGAGGGTGGGAGATTGCTTGACGTGGTGTGAGTGCCCACAGAAAACCGGACAGATAAATAGTGGGCGGCGACCTCTCTGGACCCCCAACCATCCCAGAAGCGCCCAGCGGGCGCGGCCTCCGCCCTTTTAGTCCCAAGAGGCCGGGATGGGCGGGGAGGCGGGCAGCAGGACGCGAAGTCCCGGGCCAGGGCCGGAGGGGCACGGCTCTCTCGCCAGCAGGGCCGTTTCCGCCGAGCGGCCGAGGCTCCAGGGCAGGGCGGAGGCGGTTCGGTGGCCCGGCGCCGGCCGCGCGGGGCTGCCCCCGCCCAGCCGGGGAGGAGAGGGGCGCGCGGGGCGCCAGGCCTCCCTCCGTGCCTTCCAGCAGGCGCAGTCCCGCGGCAGGGCCCACGGGCTGGCCTGGTCTCCCGCAGAGCTGGGCCCGCCCGCCACGGACCTGCCCCCACCCCCCGCTCCTCCCGCCTCCCCGCCTGGTGACAGGGCCCGCACCCAGCTTTCCCGCCGGGGTCTCCCCTCCCGCTGGCCCTCGGGCTTGTACACGCGCGCACACACACAGACACACACACACACACACATACAGACACACGGGCGCGCATACACGCCCGTCGCCGCCCTCCCTGCAGCCCCGCGCGCCCGCTCGCCGGGAGCGGTCCTCCGGGTGCGCAGCGGCCCCGCGGCCTCCGCAGGCCCCTCCCCGGGGGAGGAGAGCGGGCCGAGCGCGGAGCCCCGCGCGGGGCGGGCCCGGCGACGGGGGCGTGGCCGGCTGTCCCCGCCCCTCGAGTGAGCGACTGGGCGCCGCGGGCCCTCCCTCCGTCCGCCCCTCCCAGCGGTCGCCTCCCTCGCTCGCTCCCAGCCCGCTCCCGCTCGCTCCCTGCCCACTCCCGGGGACGCTCCGCGCCGCGGCGCCGCGCCGCCGCTTCTTTCACACTTTAGTTGGGAGCTGCGCGCCGCGCTCAGTTACTGGAGAGCTGGCCGCGCGCCGTCGCCGCCTGCACGCACGCACGCGGGCCGGGCTCCGGGGTTCTCGGCGTCTACTCCGAGCGGCGGGGAGGAGGGGGACCCCCGGACTCACCGTGGGGAGGCGGAGGAAGAGGAGAGGAGGGAGGAAGAGAAAAGGCGAGGAGGAAAGGGGCGGGGGGCGGGAGGCTTGCCACCTTCAGCCCCCCCCCGCGAGCGCCCAAGGTAAGCGTGGCCCCCGCCGATCCCGGGCGGGGGGAGCGGGCGGCGCGCGGCTCGGCTCCCCGGCGATCCCGGGTGGGCTGGGAGGGAGGCCTGCGGGGAGTCTGGCTCCGGGAAGGGATGCGAGCAGCGGCGGTGGCGCTGCCGGCGCGCGGCCCCGGCCGGGGGCCGCCGCTGGTGCGGGGACGGAAGCTGGGGTGGGGGCGTCTGCTTGCCGGGGCGGCGGGGCTGGGATGCGGTTGGGGCGGCTGACGACTTTCGTCACATTGAGAGGCCTGGGTGGCTGGTGTGAGACACCCCTCCCTTCCCACCCGCTCCCCCTGCCGCCCTCAGCCTGCCTGCTCCTCTCGCGCTTTGCATGTAGCCACCGTACTTTGCAAGCCAGAGCTTGAAAGAAAAAAACCAGAATTCAGAATCCTTGGCTAAGTCTTCAAGTGCCTTCTCCCGCTCCGACTGATTGACGTGTTTGGGTGGGTGCTGGGATCCCCTGGATTTCTGAAGTTTTGACCTTTTGGGGGTGGCTTGTCTCGGTGCATCTGCTTGCCCACCTCGGTGTATTTATTATTCGTGCCCATGCGAGGCAGCAGCAGAGGGTGCTTGGGTATTGTACACGGAAAAGATTTCACTCCCCTCTGCAGGCAGTTCGCGAAGTGCGGCCGCCGCGGCTGCCTTTGCTCCGCTGCTGATGTCCTTTTCTGATCATCCACCCTGCCTCCTCCCTCTACGGAGGGATTCCCCCCCCTCCCCACTTACTGTTTGTGTGAGAGCAGTCCCTGGGCTTAAGGGCTCTCATCTCCCATTCATTCCTCTTCTAAAGCCCCGAATTGGCTCAGGCACGTTACATTTCAGGTGGCTTCCTTTGCTCCAGGAGTTACATGGTCAAAGATAAAAATATATGCACAGAAACAGGCAAGAATCCTGAGTGATGACAAACACGGTTGGAGATAGAAGCGATTTGTTTCCAGTAGGAAACCTGCCTCTGTTATGAGGTATCTTCCGTCGCATGTGGGTTAGGAAATTTGTTTTAAAATAGATCGTGCTTATGCTATGTGTGGCTGGAAGACAGCCATAAGTTCAGCTATTGGAGCAACTCTGAAAGTGATACACCCTGATCATCCAGAACCTCTGTGAAGGCACACAGGGGCTCTGACTCAGACGTGGGGGGTGGGGGTGGGGGGCTGACACACCATAGATTCCATGAGACACTTTTTTTTTTGGTAAGGAAACACGATGGACTGGGGAAGTGACACGTTCATTACACAGACAGATGTTATGAAAACCTCCCTACTCAAGGGGATGGACTCGCCTTTCACCTAATAATAACCTCACAGTTTGGTAGAGTTGGAATGTACCAGGGCAGAAGAAAATCATGCGTAGTATAGGTCTGGGCTATTTAGCTCACCAGTGAGGAGAAAGTGATGTTTTTAACTTCAAGTTGCTCAGTTTGGGGGGGGGGGTCCTCCCCTTTTTCATACTTCCAGAGCTGGGTTGTAGGACCAATTGAAATTGTTCTGGATTGGCTGTTGAGAAAATAGAATGGAACAGACATGGAAGTTCATGTAGACTTGATCACCAGTTTTTGTTTGGCCCCTTGTGAAGTGGGAAGCGTCTGTGTTAGGACATCTGAGTATATTTATCTGCGTTAAGCCATTGCTGGAACTAGCACTTCGCTGATCACAATATGCAGCATTGAAATGTCACCTCCCCTCACGTTTCCTGCTGGGCAAACAGGGTTCAGATCCGGCTCTGGAGGGCCATTGGGAAAAGCAACGAAGACAAGTGAACTTAGCTCTTGGATGAGCCGATCCCTGGAAGAGTGCCTGCTTCTGTCGGCAAGCTTATCTCCATCAGAACATATGTCCCAAGAAAAATGGCCTTGGTTGGTGGGGAGGTCTTATATCCGATGTTGAAAGTTCATCCTGGAAGAACCCTGAGGGTCTGGCTTCCTTCTTCAGCATTTTCACTCTTTGAGAGAACTGATCATTTTGTTTTCTTGGCTAATAATTTATTCGTCACCCCTTTCTCCCTATCTCATTTTATCATCTAACATGGATTTCTGGGAATTAATAGGCCACTGCTTGAAGTGGTTTGAGCTTCTTGAAGAATCACAGGGTGCAAATCAAGCGCTTGTTCATTAATTGGTACTGCTTGCTGTGACTGATTCAAAACTCCTACCGAGGAAGAAGGTGGTTTGCCCGATGATGAGTGTCATTTCCAGGTGCCTCAGCATTGTGTTGGACTTTCCACCAGGGAAGCTTGATTGGTAAACATTTTGAGTGGTTTGCTCCAGGCTCTTTGTGGCTGGCCCCCTTTCTCCTGGATATTTTCTCTCAGAGATAGAAAGAGAGAGAGAGAGGGAGAGAGAGAGAGAGTGTGAGTCATGGCACTTCTTGTAAGGTCAGGGGAGGAAGGAGATGGCAGGGACTCGCTCACAGAGGCCCCTACGTGTGATCAATACCACTAACGTCAGTTGAACATATCAGTATAACTTGGTGCTATCTGAGGCACAAACAAGTGCATTTTGGGGCCATTTTATGACCCTTCTTTGGAATTTTAGAAGTCTCATAGCATGGGAGAAGTCAATGTTGTGATTAAGTTCTTGTTAAAACATGAAATGCAGATTGCGATAGACTAGGAATAAAATACTGCTTAGGAAACTAAGAAGGCAGAGATAGGGCCCGTCTGCCGGGAGAATTGCAACACTGAAACTGTATTTTAGAAACTGGTGACAGTTGTGACTTTAAGAGATCATAATTCAAGGACTTATCGAAAGTGGCATGTAAATTACATATGTACACATTTTTAAAGTAGGCAATTATTTAGCTTGACTGTCTCAGTTCTGAAGTTTAATTTTACAAGTTAACAGTTGCAACAAGAAACAACTTGACACGCTCTGGTTATGCAATCGTACAAGAGTGATTGGATGTAAACTGGGCCAGGAGGAACATAGACATGAGCACCCAGCCGCGTCCTCAGTCAGCAGGTATTAAGAAGTTCCTTTCCTTTTTTTTTTTAATGAAATGTGTTCCTGGAAAATGTATTTCCTGGGTTGTAGGCCAGTCCGGGAATGTAAAGACTACCTTCTCTCTCCGCTCCTGAAAGGAGAGGTAGCTCCCCTGATCCGAAATGAACACTTGGAAGATTAATTGACCACGTGACTGGGAGGTCGGTGGCTTTGGTCATCTTTGCAATCCCCACAGTAGCCAGCACACTACCTTGTCCTTGGAAGTTTCTCAGTGAGTGATTGAACTGAATTGAATTAACCTAATTAGTTAAGGTCTGTAATGTGTCAAAAAACTCCTTGGAAATACATTAACTGCGGACTTCCATTTTAATAAATCAGTATGATAGCCTATTAAGAGCTCCGTATTCTGCCTCAGGTAGGATTTTGGGGTTTTTTTAGTTGTTGAGGAATGTTTGACAGGCAAGAAAACATACCAGGCGTAATGTACCCTCAGATTACTGGAGTGTCTCGTTAGGGCATCTTGATCTGGATTACATATAACACCCATCTTTGACAACTGTTTCTTCACTCATGAGTGTGAAGTGGGAGTGCGGTCTTTATCCCTTTCGCCTGCGGGGTTCAGGGAATAACAGTGTCGCATATTGAAAGGCTCCCTTACGTTTGGTCGTTTGGTCGCATGCTGCAATCTCTCCCAAAAGGTGCCTGGGTCTATGAGTGGGGGAGAGGGTCTGGGGAGACTCAGGTACCCCACCTCTTGGTTTCTCAGATTTTCCCAAGGGAGGCAGGAATCCGTAGTCACTGCTGCTGCTTTAAGTTAGTTTGTAACTTAAAATGGGGAAAGTGGAGACCTGCATGGCGCAGTGAGCTCCCCAGGCTGCTGGCGTCCCGCTGCTCTGCCCCTACTTCTGACCTTACTCCTTTGCCAGATGCCCCTCTCATCGTCCTGTCCTGGGAGTTTTAACATGGCTTTCTGACCCACGGATTTCCCCCTATAGACTCTCTTGCTTCTTAGCCTCCCACCTTACTTTTGCCTGCAAGACTTGGGTATTTTGTGTTTGAATAATCACTTTTCCAGCGCTTTAAACTTATCCCCAGGCCCACTTTCTCCTTGACTCCGCCCACCTCTCTGTTCCCTAGACTTCTGGCATCCACTCCACTGTCTCCCTTCTACCCTCGGGGCCCCTCTACCTTGTCCTACTTTGCCCTAAACCTCCCTTATTACTCCCACCCACTTCTCTCCTTCAAGCCTTTAGATCTTCCAGCACACTCCTGCCTGTGCCTGTTTCACAGGCTCATGCCATCTTAGCAAATGCATTTATAGCATTCATGAGTTCAAGTCCACATGGGATTAGAGCACCGGCGAGTTGAGGGATCTTTTTGCCTTTGTGTTCACTTTTGACTTCACTGTGTTTTGGATTTTGTAAGGTTCTTAAGCCATTTAATAACTGCTGAGGTCCTTTGCTTCTTCACTTAGCTGTTATATCCTGTGTTGGATAATAAAGGAACATCTCAGTGATTATTATTATTTTTAAAGATTTTGACAACAAATCGTGAAAAGCATTTCAGAGATTTTCATCATGGCACCATCGAAAGGCATTGCTGTGTACCAAAATCTATTTACTGATGACAGAAGTCATATGGCTTGTTGAATGGCATCCTCATTACTTCTTTTTTTCTCCTTTGGTTAAATAAATATTACTGTAAATTGAACCAAATTTTTCCTCATTTGTTATGGTTTTACTGCTCTCCATGAAAATTTTATAAGCTTACAGGACACATTTATGCCAAGTAAGTCTTCTTTAGCAAAGACCTAATGTTGTTGGTTTTCTCTCTACGTTTGTAGCCTATATCAGCCCCATCAGTAGGGAGTCAGTGGGAGAAAAAGTATTAATGGGGACAAGTACTAGAAAAACATACTCTATTGACTCATTACATACATAGTTGGGTTGGTCTTTTTATAAAGCTGTATTTCACAAGTAGGTCCAACACTAGTTATGCAATATCCTGAGCTCTAGGGCTTTGGAAGAAGGTGCTTTAAAGCAGAGCAGGGAAGATGGTTTTTAAGTAAGAATTCCCTCTCTCTGATGGACCTATGTTTTATTGGAGTGCGATGGATACTACAGTAGCTTTAGTTTTAGTTAACTGGTAAACGGTATGTTAGAACATAGTCCACCTGGGTGACTAACGTTTTCCCTACCTGAGCTGCGTAGAGAAGAGGTCATAAGAAGTTTAGTCTTTACTGGAGTGTGGGGACCTTTTTTATTCCAGTCATCACAGATGATGCTTCAGTGTATCACAGCCACTCCTGAAAGTTTCTTCCTGAACCCCAGGTTGTATATGGGTTTTTTACAGTGCAGCGGAACCCTCTCTATTGACACAATTTCTAAAAATTTTTTTAATGTTCACTTATTTTTGAGAGAGAGACAGAACGCGAGCAGGGGAAGGGCAGAGAGAGAGAGACGGAGACACAGAATCCGAGGCAGTCTCCGAGCTCTGAGCTGTCAGCCCAGAGCCCAATGGTGGGTGAGGGAGGGGGGGCTCGAACCCATGAATCATGAGATCATGACCTGAGCCGAAGTTGGATGCTTAACCTACTGAGCCACCCAGGCACCCCAATGCTACGAGTTCTAAAACGAGAAGATTGAAAGGCCAGGTGTAGAGCAAGGAAATGCTGCAGTGGCTTGCCGACAACTTTTCAAAGACACAGATAGTTAATACATGCCAAGAGGTGACTTCAGCAGTTCTCTCGGAAAGTTCTGCCAGAAGCAATTTCCCTACAATAATTTTGTAACTGTTCTTACAGTTAGAAGGTTATACAGGAATAAGCAACGTATATCTCACGATATGTCTCAGAAAGATAGTATTACTATTTTGATGAAGGAGATGAGAATCCAGGAACCTCTTTGAGTCGCTTAGTAGTTGTTGAAAACTCAGATGTTCTGGTCTCTGTGCCACGACTCCATGGCACATAGATTGAGCTCCCAAAACAAATCTGCTTATCCTTGGTGGCCTCCCTAGCCCCTCCCCAACCCTGCCTTGAGATCTCAGACCCTTTTCTGACCGTAGGAGCGCTCCTCCCTTGGCTTCCATGAATGCTGATAGCACTTAACTTGATGTGTGTTTATTTCTGCATTAGTTTTGATTTTCATTCATGTATTTTTTGTCCCCCCCTCCAACCCAATGGTAAGATCTGTCACTCACCCTGGGCATGTATCATGCTAAGTAAGCGGCTGTTGGTCGGTTGACAGCTGGTCATTGATGTGAGGCTTAGAATTTTTCTCTGTGAAGACCTTGCTCCCATTCGAAACTGTTTTTAACCAAATGAGGAAGTATAGTGTGGGATGAGAAAAGATAATGGGGATTTTTAAATTCGTGTGTTGGCCAAGATTAAGGCATCTAATCTTCTTACTCACTCAGATAATTAATTAAACAAACATTTGCTTTTGTTGATGACGCTTCGTGTCATCCCGTGCCTGGCACTGAAGAGGCTCTGGAGACACAGATAAAAAGGCCTAGCCTGGTCTTTGTGGATTCCTCAGACTGGTGTGTGAATTGACATGCAAACACATGATATGTGATAAACAGGCACTGCTTTGCGAGATGAGGGAAGAAAGCAGCTGATTCTCTCTAGAGATAGGCTGACCATGACTGTGTACCATGGTTTCCCTGGGACAGCTCTGGTCTATGCCTGATGTTCAACATTGGTCTTTTTTGTTTTTGTTTTTGTTTTTTAATTTATGAGGGGGGGCACAATTGAGCAAGGGGCAGAGAGAGAGAGAGAAGTGGGGCTCACCTGAAATGGAGCTTCAGCTCACGTGATGTGGGACTCGAACTCACAAACTCTGAGATCATGACTTGGGCTGAAGTCAGATGCTTAACGACTGAGCCACCCAGGCGCCCTCAACATAGGTCTTAATACACCCCTTTGGCCCTCAAAAGTCTCCTGGTTTTTACTCTCAGACAGTAAATTATGTGAATCCCTGACATAGAGAAGGCTTCACAGTCGGGACGACACTGAAAAGCTACACGAGAGTCCTCTAGGGTATTGTTTACATTTCTAAAACTACCGAGGGCGGCTAACATGGGCTTTCTAACTTTTTTTTCACATTATTGTGGATTCATAGACCAGTTCACAGACTGGCATATGGGGATAAAGGGGCTTATGGGCAAAGGGAAGATGAAGTAGGGTGTTTTGGGCACAAGACACACCATGCATGATGTGGAGACATGGATGTGGGTCCTCATGGCTGGGCTTTGCGCCCGTGACAGAACACAGTGCGGAGCGTGAGGCTGTGCTTCCTCAGCCTCATGGTAGAGAATTTGGACTTACTTCCCAAAATATAGGCAGTGAGAAGCATTGTAAGATTGTAAACAGGGGAGAGGCATCATTTGCATGATAGATAGTTTCTTCCAAGTGTGGGTGAGAGACTGGAGGGGAACAAAGACTGGAGTCAGAGCAAGGGAATTCTGCTTCTAACTGGGTGAGGGCTGATGGGCACTGAATTAATGCCTGAAAATGGAAAAGAAAGACAGGCAGGAAAGGTATTTAGGAAGCAAGATTGGGGGCGCCTGGTGACTAATTGGGACTGGAGAGTGAAGAATGGGGTAAAGGATAATTGCAAAATTTTTGGATGAATTGTTCTGTCTTTTGCTGAGATGAGGAATTCATGCATTGAGAAGAAGGATTATTAACTCAGGTTGGAGTATGTTGAGTTTTAGGTGCTTATGTTCTTTTAGAATGGAGATATACTGAAATTCTGGTCTAGATTTCAGAGGAGAGAAATGGGACAGAATTATGGGTTTGATCTCAGTCAGCATTCCTTAGGGGCTTATTCCCTGGCCTCCATGATGAAGTTAGATCCCTTTATTATTTTTTTAAAGTAATTTATTTATTTTGAGAGAGAGAGAGAGAGAGAGAGAGAGAGAGAGAGAGAGAGAGAAAAGGGGGAGGAGCCCGTATGAGTGGGGAAGAGGTAAAAAGAGAGGAAGAGAGAGAATCCCAGCTTCCTGCTGTCAGCATAGAGGCCAATATGGGGCGTGATCTCACAAACTGTGAGATCATGACCTGAGCTGAAATCAAGAGTAAGACACTTAACTGACGAAGCCACCCAGGGGCCCCAGCTCTATTCTGTCTTCTGACTGCACCATACACCTGTATATACTTACCACTATCTTTGTGATTCTTCAAATACTGACTACCCACTTCCATCCTCCAATGGTAAGGTCTTTGAAGGTAAAAGTGTATGTACTTGTAATTCTCTTGTGTCCCTAGCTACCACCCAATTGGGGCCTAGCATGTATTTGTTGAATGAATGAATGAATAAATAAATGAATGAATAGTTGAGTGAAAGAGAATTTTTGTAAATTTGGTAGTTGAAGCTATGTGGCTTGGCATGAGATTGCCCAGGGAAGTAAGTAGAAGAAAACACCAATCTCTAGGGCTATATATGTAAAAGGAGAGTGAAAGAGCATGAACAGAGCAAGCCCTCAGAGAGGCAGGAGAAGAGAGGGGAATCAGAGAGGGAAGAGAGGCAGAATCAGCATGTGGTCAGAATGGTCCAGTGAAGAAGCAAAACAATATTGAAGAGGTTTTCTCAGAATTTGTAATTCTGTTATTAAAGAGAAGTGGCAATGTTTACCTTATGGGAGATAGGATACAGGTACTTAGTATTGTAATGTCACGTTAGCTTGCGCTGCATGCAAAGTTTAACGTTTTATCATTTTGGTCATTTTATATGTTGGGATTCTGGGGTTTGCTTTATATAATTTATACCGGCATCTGATGTACTAAAAGTTTGAGGCCATATTTTGGGAGGATGATGATATAGCACAGTGTTTAATCATTGTGAATTCATGAGTGTGCATATTGATTTAAGGGGGTTCAAATACTTGAGTGTTTACATTCCACTGGATGAGGAAGCATTAACAGTTAAAGACCCATTACATGATAACATTGTAACAAACGATGACTAATTATCTGATTCTAGAAGCCATGAGAGTAGCAATGTCATTAAAGCTTCATCTTATAAATAAGAGACTCTTACTGTGGAGTATGATTGTTACTTGTTTTCAGTCTCCAATGAGAGACTCAGGGTAGAGATAGGGGAGGGATCATAAGGCACTGGAAGACTTTGAATTCAGCACATTCTATCCCAGTTCTACCACCCCTTAACTCTAGCTTTGTGATCCTGAATAACAATGGTAATAACTGACAGTAGTAATAATAAAAGCTGACACGTATGGAATAGCTCACTCTGTGCCTGGGTACTGTGCTAAGTACATTGTATGCATTAATGTACATCTTTAATGCTTGCAACAGCCTTATGATGAACCTCCTACCATTACTTCTACTTTGTGGGTAAGGAAGAATTGAGGCTCAGGGACTTTTTTTCTTTTATTTGTTTATTTTTATTTATTTATTTATTTAACTCTGAGACAGAGAGAGTTCACACAAGCAAGGGAGAGGGGCGGAAGGAGAGAAAGAGAGAGAGAGACTTCAAAGCAGGCTTTATGCATAGTGTGGAGCCTGTCGTGGGGCTCAATCTCATGACTGCAAGGACCTGAACCGAAATCAACAGGCAGATGCTTAACTGACTGAGCTACCCAGGCACCCCAGGACTTTTTTTCTTTCAGTATAACCATGATATGATTACCATGCCTAAAATATTTTAACAGTAATTCTATAACATTAGATATCTAATCAGAAAGCAAATTTTCCTGATTGGTCCATAATTTATTTATTTATTTTTAATTAGGCCCCATGCCCAAGGTAGGCCTTGAATTCCAAGGTAAGAATTGAATTATGAGCTTGAGATTAAGAGCCACTTGCTGTACCAACTGAGCCAGCCTGCTGTGCCCATACTTTTTTTGAATGATTAATTTGATACATTCAGGATTCAAACAGTTTTCATTCCTGGAAGATGCCTGTATCTTTTACTTCTTCTTCTTCTTTTTTTTTTTAATGTTTATTTATTTTTGAGAGAGAGAGAGAAAGAGAGAGCTTGAGAGCATGAATGGGGAAGGGGCAGAGATAGAGAGGGAGACACAGAATCTGAAGCAGGCTCTAGGCTCTGAGCTGTCAGTACAGAGCCTGACGTGGGGCTTGAACCCACGGACTTCAAGATCATGGCCTGAGCTGAAGTCAGATGCTCAACGGAGCCATCAGGCGTCCCCAAAGATACATGTATCTTAATGTATAGACTCCCTTTTTCTATTTTTCCCTCTTCTGCTTCCTTCCTGGCAGTCTGTTTGTTGATGAAACAGGGGTTTCTTCTATAGGATTTCCTGCATTCTGTAGTGTGCCGGTTGCATCTTCTTTCGTGGTACTCTTCACTTTAGTTTTCTGTTTCTCCTATTTCCTGTGAGCCGGTATTTTGATATAGACTGGAAGCTCAACCAGATAGTTTGGCAAGAGGATGTCACAGAAAGTCAGATCTGCTTCCTGTTACAGCACCTCCGGAGCCACATGTGATTTCTTGTTTCTCCTTTTTATGAAATCGATGGATTTAGGTGTTGTCGGCCTGACCTGTCCATTATAAAATTTTCTCATCAAAACCCATTGATGGTCATTGTTTAGATACATTGTTTCAGTGAAGGTTGTAACATGATGATGTTCTGCCATCCATTCTTCATTTGTTAGCTGGAGTTTTCCTACCAAGAAGAAATGAACCTCATCAGTTATTTGGTTAACTCACAGTATAGATTATATAGAAAATTAATGCTTGGTTTTATTCCCTCATTTTAAATAATATTCAGAATCATGCCTTGATTTTCCAGAGGAAGGCAAAGATTTTTTTTTAAGTATTATGAACTCATGGACTTAAACACAGTTTCTGTGTTTCAATCCCTTGCAGTTATTTCTTTCAAAGCTTGAATTATCTTTGGCACATGGAAGACTCTTTAAATTGGCTTCTGAATTTTTTTGACCTGACTGTAAGTGGTCTTTGCGGATAGTTTTGCTTTCTAGTATAACAAGATATGTCAGACTTATCTAGTACTTTTTCCTGTTTCAGATTGTTTTTCGTGTTAAATGGTATTTAGAGACCATTGTGCAGGTGTTAGGAATTCTCATTACCTCTGGGCAGGTCATTGTTCAATGGATAGAGTTACAAAACTGCATATGTGTATATGTGTAGGTATGTGTTTGTGTGTATGTGTGACCTATGTGACATACAGTATTATTCCCATTTATGTAAGCAAGCATCGTCTTTTCCCTCCTCTTTGAAAAAAGGTAGCAAATTATAGTTGTGCACCTTGCTTTTTACATTTAATACTATATTTTAGAGATCACTCTGGAGCCATATATAAAGTGTTTCATTGTATTTTACAACTGCACAGACTCTATTGTGTAAATATACCAAACCTTATTCATTTGGATATATGGTTGATCTGGTTTTTTGCTCTTACGTTGTAGTAAGAATGATTGTTTTTGTTGGTGGAGATTTATTTACAAATCAAACATAAAACCTGGACTAAAAGATTACTTTTCCTTAACTAAATGGATCGGTGAATGGACAGTGCTGGCAATTTTTTTCCCCCAGTTTATCATTTGTCTTTTATCTCAGATTATTTTTTTTAATTTTTAGTTTTTAAAAAGTTTTTTATTTATGTAATCTCTGTATTCAATGTGGGACTTGAACTCATGATCCTGAAATGAAGAGTCACCTGCTCTTCTGACTGAGCCAGTCATGCATCTCAGACTATGGTTGGTTTTTTTATTTTTTTAATGTTTATTTAGTTTTGAGAGAGAGTCCACGTGCCAGAGGAAGAGGACAGAGGATCCAAATTGGGCTCCATGCTGACAGCATCGAGCCCAGCGTAAAGCTCAGACTCAGGAATCGTGAGACCATGACTTGAGCTGAAGTTGGACTGTAGTTGACTGAGCCACCCAGGGGCCCCAGATTATGTTTTTTTTTAATGTAAATTTTTTTTCTTTGATGTAGTCAGTTTTATTAGTCTTTCTTTTATTGCCTCTTGGTTTTGAATGATGATGCAGAAAAAAAATTTCTTTCTGGAAGCCACGTATGTACATTTTTAGTAGCCACAGTAAGGAAAGTAAAAAGAAACAGGTGAAATGAATGTAATAATATATTTTATTTAATCCAATATATCAAAAATATTATCACTTCAGTAACTAATCAGTATTTTAAAATTACTAATGAGAGAAAGGGAGGCAAACCACAAGAGACTCTTAAATACAGAGAACAAACTGAGGGTGGGTGAGGGCATGGGGGATAGGGGGAAATGGGTGATGGGCATGGAGGAGGGCACTTGTTAGGATGAGCACTGGGTGTTGCATGGAAGCCAATTTGACAATAAATCATATTCATAAAAAATAAATAAATTATTAATGAGGTATTTTACATTTTTTCCATGCTAAATTTTCAAGAACTGATTGATGTGTGTTGTACTATTGCACACTTCAATTTGGTCACTAAAGTTTCATAATAAATACTTGATTTAGACTTCATAAAATATGCTTTGGAAAAGAAAATTCACATAACTGGTTGTTCCACATGCACATGAAAATTTTCCAATAACTGACCTATGTATTTTAAAATTTCAATTTAAGTTAATCAAAATAGAGTAAAACTACCAGGTTAGCTCCTCAGCTGCACTCAACCACATTTCAAGTGCTTAGTAGTCACATGAGGATTATGACCACCCTGTTGGGCACCCATATTTTCTTTTAGTACTTGGGCAGTTTTATCATTAAGTCTGTGACAACCTGTTTGGAATTTATTTTTGTAGGGAATGGATCTAATTTTCTCTTTTTCCACATGGCTATCTAGATATCAAAAACCACTTGTTAGAAGTCCCATCTTTCCCCCCCCTGATTTGAGATGTGCCCCTATCATATACTTAATTTTCATAAGTTTTTAAATGGCTGTCTTTCTGCATTTTCTATTCTGTTCGCTGGATATGTCCCTTCATGTGCCAGTACCCTTCTGTTTTACTCATAGACGTGGTTTAATAGGTTTTAACATTAAAATCACGATGAGGTACCATTTTGGACCTACCAGATTGGTAAATGCCTGTCACCATCACTCTCTGCGCAAGGATATGGAGCAAAGGGAATGTGCATATGATGCTGGATGGTATAAACTAGTATAATGATTTTGGAAAGAAGTTTGGAATATCTTATAAAATGGCCCCCAATCCTCTTAGTCTGTAGGGTAACAGCAAAGTTTCAGGCCTGGCGTAGGGAAGGGTTTTGTCGCATAACTTTAGTTTGTCATTCTGAGATGATATTTTATATAAGTAGGGTTGATTGGGAAGCACGGCCTTAGGGAAACTTACCCATCTGCAGGAAGGCTCACAACAATGCTGGTCATAACAACAAAAATGATATATGTCTGAAATATGTCTGTAGGCCTATTAACGGTATGTTGAAAAAGGAAACTGTGATACCTTTATCATAAACAGCAGTGAGGGTAGCCGACCACTGTGCGTATCAACAAGGAAGAATCTCATAAGCATGATATTGAATGGAAAAGCAAGACAAGATAATATGGTGTGATTCCATTCATGTACAATTCCAAAAATGCTAAACTGAAGCAGTACATTGTTTCAGGATTGACGCATGCATGGGAAGATTATAAAGAAAAGCAAGGGAATAGTGATTACTTCTGGGGGTGAGAGATACGGTGTGATTAGGAATGGCTCCACCTAGGACTTCCAAGGTCCTTGGAATGTTCTACAGGTAGGTAATAGAGACGTTCATTTTGCTTTTATACATGGAATTGTAGATGTGTTATGTGATTATTTCATAACAAAAGAGAAGGAAGACAACAGTGAAGGTCCTGACCCAGGAATAGTCTAGATTACTCAGAGCTCAAGTAATTCAATTGATGCTTGAGAAAAGCTTCTGTGAGATATGAAACATTTGGCTTTTGTCATTTCTTATTTAGTGACAACGACTTTTTTTTTAAAGACAGAGATTTGATTTTCCTGTCTGGGTCAGGCAGCAAGAAATACGTTCTTATGTTCTTGTGGTGTACATACATACACAAGTGACTGTTATATCACCAGGCACAACTACGGACAGAGTCATGGTTCTTTGACACTTATGTAATTTGTTTTAACCATTTATGAAAAATTATCATGGCTAAAGCTAAACTTTATTCAGAGAGAGATAATTTTTGACGGGACAACAGCATAAATAGGAAACATTTATTAAGCACCTGCTATATCCCAGATGCAGCATGGACATGATCTCATTTAATGTAGGTAACAGTCCCATGAAGAATTACATATGGACTTCATGTTATTGATGAGTAAACTGACACTCAGAGAGGTTAAGCCACACAGAAAATTACATGATGTCAAAAAACCAACAGGAAGTACATGGTGGAGTTTTCATGAAGGCTCATCCAGAGTATCTTTCCAAGAACTTTCAGGTGCTAATCTGAAAGTTTGCTCACTGGTGGCCCATCCCCCAAAAGTCAGTATTTTTAAACCCTTAAAATTTCAGAGAGGAAAACCTTGAATCCATTGTGGCAGCTCTTCGCAATGTCTGTGTGAATTTTTAACATCCGTTAAAGTTTGCTTCTCTTCAGTAGCATTAAGCAGTTGCTCTCTCCGCCTCTGTGATGTGTCTTTTCAGAGACTTAGTGGCCTTAAAGAGTTTGACTGAGCAGTGGGACAGCTGCCGGGCTGGATTCTGTTTGTTTTCTGATTTGAAGCCTCTCCTAGATATCCACTCTTAATATTAGGCTGTACCCCCAAACCTGTCTTGACTGTGCCTTTGCAGCCCATCTCTCTCTCCTTCTGAGATTGAGATGGAGATTATATGTATCTATTTCTTCAACTTGTCAAAATTGTAAAACCTTTTTTTCCCTTTGGTTTTGCCTGAGGTGTCCCAAATTGTAATGTCAGCAGATGAAGCTCCTCCCCTAGTGTTTTATCTGAGTCATTCCTTGGTGTGGTCTGATCAGACCCAGCGCTAATAATTATTATTATGCTTTGCAGTGTGCCTTCAAAATCCCCCCATTGCTACAACCTCCTCTTTCCACTGGTATTTTCATGAGCGAACACAGCTGATGAAGGGGATAGGGTGGGAAGGAACATTCAAATGAACATTTGGTTGCTAGGGAACCTGGCTTACTCAAGAATTGTGACTTCCCAAAGTGATGTAGACGTTATGGCAGAGCTACTTGGGATCTCTGTCCTCTTTAGGTCCCTGTGCCTTCAGCTTTGGAGGCCACCGAAGCTCCCAAGGCTGCCTGGCTTCTTTCTATGAGGGCTGTTGGACTTGCTATCTCATGGGACTGTATGTGGCGAGAAACTTTTTTCTAATCAAAATGAGAAGGTCAGTGTAAAGTGAAGATGGCGAATCCCCAGCTGGTCTTGTGATCTGTAGATGTGCATGTGCTTTTCCAAGTCCTAGGAAGACAGTTTTTTCTAACACTGGAGCTATCTTTACCTCTTTCTTCTATTTTCATTTTATTTGAGTCTCTACCAAGTTTGCTTTAGCTTCTAATGTCAAGAAAAATACTTCCCCTTCATATGATCTCAAATGAGAGTTTTATGATTCTCTGTGTGAAGATAAAATCCCTGGCAAGTGTTTTGATTTTTCGTTTTTTATTATAAGATCTCAGACTAACCCAGGTTTCAAAGGAACCAGATAGAATTAAATAAACTCCCATGATTAGCAAGAAAGTAAAATGAATATATCCAGAAATGAAATGCATGTGAGATTCCTGTTTGTTTTCTATCGTTTGTTTAGATCTTGTACTAATGATTTTGAGGGTTCCTCTTTGGCGTGTCTGGTGCTTTTGCTATAAGCATCGTTGCTGCAAGCATGTTCGCTGCGAACGTTTTTGCCAAATAATTGGTCAGGAGGAAGTTGTGCCACAAAAGAATCACATCCAAACAAAGAGGGACATACATTAAAAAGGACGTAATGAAACATAAAAAATGAGTAACAAGATTAGAAAGACTTTACTGCAAGATACAAAAAGTTTGAATACACTCAAAATGTATGGTACTGATTCATGGCATGGACAGTGCTGCACAAACAACTGATTTCTTTTTTCTGGTGAATTGTACTTAGGCACTTATCTTCATGGCCTTTCGTATATAATTTCTTTTTTGCTTCTTGATTTATCTTCTCATTCAGCATCACACTTTTCCTTTTTTTTTGCTAATATGACTTCCTTCATTAAGAAATGTATCTGTTGGGGCGCCTGGGTGTCTTAGTCGGTTAAGCGTCCGACTTTCGCTTAGGTCATGATCTCGCGGTTCGTGGGTTCGAGCCCCGCGTCAGGCTCTGTGCTGACTGCCAGCTCAGAGGCTGGAGCCTGTTTCAATCTGTGACTCCCTCTCTCTCTGACCCTCCCCTGTTCACGCTGTCTCTCTCTCTCTCCTAGAAATAAATAAAATATTAAAAAAAAAAAGAAAAAGAAATGTATCTGCTTCCAAATACTAGAATGTATATTTGTAGATGAGCTTTTGTTGTGCCATGTGATGAAACTTACACTGTTCTTGGCATCTTGTCACACGTCCCTTGAGAGAGGTTCCAAAGTTCCATGGGAAATGTGTGTTCAAAACTCTGTGCCGCTGTTTAGACCAGAGTGAGGGTTAAGATTTATATAATATAAAAATGGGAGTGCTACGTCAATGGAGAAACGAAACCAAACTGTCAGCCAGCTGATGAAACCAACAGACTGTCAAACCACACTGTCAACCCAGTTTTGTTTTTTGTTTTTTTTTTAAATCTTTTACACAGAATTGCCTTACGGCCAGTTGGCTGTGCGGCAAAAATGCTTGTGTCAAAGATGTTTACAGCCAGACTACCTAGGACTCTTCTTTGGACCTCACATGTTGTCCATTAGAAAGGTGGGATTAGAGTGAGGGCGGATGAGTAATGCCTTTGGAAAAGAAGAAAAAGAAGCACTGGTATTTATGATCAAGTGTTGTGCATTGGAAAATAACTTTTATAGTAAAATGTGTGGCAGGTCATTTGTTAAGTGACATAGAGGATCTCAGAATTCCGATGAAAATAGAGTTACATTCAGTTTAGTTGAGGCTGCTTGGCTTCTCTACACATCCTGAAGATAACCTTGTCATTTACAGAAATATATTCGGTCTACAGCCGTACCACCCCGAACATATCCAATCTCACCTGATCTTGGAAGCTAAGCAGGGTCGGGCCTGGTTAGTACTTGAATGGGAGACCAGCTGGGAATACAGAAATGCATTCAAACTGTACTTTCCTGATTGCTCATTTAAAGGACTACTGAGGAAGGACATGAGCCTCACTCTGTTACATTGTGCTTTAGTGGGCCAGCTGCATGGGTGTGAGAGAGAAAGGGAAGAGATCAAGTGGATTTTTTCCCTTGCCACACTATCTCCTAACCCCTTTATGAAATTGAGTCTTTGATGTGGAACTGTGAGCATAATATATGTCTGAAATGAGTGAGAAAAATTAAATAGGTACCTAAATGGTATTTCCCATAATTGAATGAATATATACAACTACATTTGGTAATATTTAATATGAAAAACTCACAAAATCTCTCAGGTGAGATTTTCTTTCTAAGCTAAACAAAACTTCCCCCATGGGTCACATCCTGTGCTCCACCACCTCCGCCTGGTACAGTGTGTGCATCTATTAAACACATGCACACGCAGTAGTTCAGAGATCCACAAATGCCATTTTCCCTCTGAAGTAAATAAAATACATCAGCACAGATTATTTCAATAGCTCTTTTTTCTTTTTTAAGTGTATTTATTTTGAGAGAGAGAGCATGCATGAGAGAGCAAGGGAGGGAGGGGCAGAGAGAGGGAGGGAGAGAATCCCAAGCAGGCTCCACACTGTCAGCTCAGAACCCCATGCAGGGCTCAATCTCACAAACCTGCGAGATCATGACCTGAGATGAGATCATGACCTGAGCCAAAATCAAGAGTTGGATGCTTAACTGACTGTGCCACCCAGGTGCCCCTTGATAGGTCTTATATATCTCTTACCTGTTTACCTTTGAAGCATAATGGGGTTTTTTGTTTTCTTTTCTTTTAAGGCAGTAAGGAGGGACTGGGGCATTTAAGGACATGTGTCAGGTCTCCAGTAAATCATTGGTGGCACTTGGGATGCCAGGTGAACATTATGTCTGATGTAGGTGTTTATCTTTTTTTTTTTTATCACATGTAAAAATGTCTAAAATAAAAAGTTATATATCTTTATCTCATGGGTGGTCGTGGTGAGGCCATGATGAAGTCGTGAAGAAGACCCGGGGTCTGGTTTTTGCATTGCATGGACTTAGGGAGTCCAATCAGATGTGCTAATGGATGTCGGATAGAGAAGGCAGTCGGGACCTTCCACTCTCTGGGGTTAGAAGCCAGCAGGTGACCTGTGAAGAGTCTGGGCTCTCATTTGCACATTTTACTAACCTGGCTCTAACTTTGTTACCTGAGATGATCATCACAAGAAAGAATGGCAGTTGGAGAATTAATAACTTGATGATAATTATACTGAGATTGGGCAGGTAAGAATGAGAAAAGTGTCCTAAATAGAAATTGTAGCCATTCAGTATTTCCTTGCTGAGTAGGTAGATGACTGGGTACTTGGTAATACGTTAAACTTGCTTTATTAAAACTGGAAAGCATGTGTTAATATTGTAACAGCGCAATGGGCAATGGTTTATTTTTGTTGGTGGTAGTGTATTTGTGAGTCAAACATAAAGCCTGAATTGAAACGTTACTTTTCATTACCTAGACGGACAGCTGAATGAACAGAGGAGGTGAGTATGCATATTGTAAGGAAGCAGCCCTGGGTATGGGTATTTGTGCTTGTTGGCAAACCCTGCCTGCAAAGAGATTTTCCTCTGTGTCTCAGCAGCGGGGCCCATTCTATCAGTGGGAAAGCACTACTCTGCTGGACTTTTTATTGCCTTTTTTCCCCCTTCCCATTCATCCCTTATTATTTTGAATCCAGATCAACAAAGGGTTATTATTTAGGTCACTTGCTAGGGCCTGGAGCTTTGCTAAATTGAGCTATAAGTTAAAATGTTTATGATAAAGGATGAATTTTTGTCTGTGTTTGGTATGTGTGAGGCATAAAGAATCCCAGATAAGCACGTAGAAATAGAAATAGTCACTTAGCCGCTAACCAGATAGAATGTGAAGGCATATTCCCCCTGAAGGCTTTACTGTCCTTTGGGGATAGTCTGACCTTTGAAAAAGCTATTGTAAGCCTGGTCAGGTTTCACCGCCTTTTTCCTTGCATCCCAATCTGATGAAGTCTCATGCATAACAAAAATGGCAAATTAGGGTTCTTTTGTTTAGTTCTGACAATGGTGCATCAGAAAATTTTAGAACAAAGTCTGTGCCTTAATCACACAGCTATTCTTACAGTGACCTAGGGTTCAGATATCAGCATTCTTTATATACACTAACCTCTCTAGAGTTATTTCAGCTGAGAAAGTGAAATGTGGAGAGCTTCCAACATTTCTGTCTTCTATTCAGCATTTTCTTTTCATTCATACTTGATTTCCAAAGAAAGTTTTCTTCAACATGTTTTGTAGTGTTGGGATGACCTCAGACCCGGACTTAGCTAATCTACTTGCTTATAGTTTCTTCTCTGTCCAGGTGAGTTTCAGCGGAGGGGACAGAAATCTGCTCTGTTTGTGTTTTTCAGTGAGTGGGTTCTTATGTCGGAATTGATTCTGATCTTCAGCCTTTGTAGAAGGAAATCACCTCACACTATTGCAGAGGAAGTCAATGAAATGAGGTAGTAATGGAATGTAGGTGGAGTGTGGGATGTGGGCTTTAGATGGTGAATGGGGGAGGGGTGCCCGGGTAGCTCAGTCGGTTCAGCATCTGACTTTGGCTCAGGTCATGATCTCACGGTTCGTGACTTCAAACTCCACACTGGGCTCTCCATTCTCAGCACAGAGTCTACTTTAAGTCCTCTGCCCTCCTTCCTCTCTTTCTGGCCCCTCCCCCCCATAAACATTTCAAAAAAGTAAAGATGGTGAATGGGAAGATGGTGGGTAACACAACCCACTTTCCAGGTGTCCTACTGGAATCAAGGGACTCTTCATGGATCTTGGAGAATTAAAGCAAAAAGAATAAGAAGAAATAAGAATAAGTTACCAAAGTAACTTAACTCTCTTGGTCATGAATTAATAGTTCTTTTTTTTTTAATTTTTTTTTAATGTTTTATTTATTTCTAGGAGAGAGAGAGCGAGACAGCATGAGCAGGGGAGGGTCAGAGAGAGAGGGAGTCACAGACTGAAACAGGCTCCAGGCTCTGAGCTGGCAGTCAGCACAGAGCCCGACGCGGGGCTCGAACCCACGAACCGCGAGATCATGACCTAAGCGAAAGTCAGACGGTTAACCGACTAAGCCACCCAGGCGCCCCGAATTAATAGTTCTTTATAGACCACCGATTAATAAGTCCTTTTGGTGTGAGGACTTTGGCTCCTATGGCCTGCCCCTTCTTTATAGCTCCCTGTCTGCCAGGCACCTTGCCTGGTTCATGGCAGGCCTCGACAAATCGTAGAGAATTGAATTAAATGTTACGGTGACTCGAGGGACTCTGGGTATTCGTTGTTTCATTTCCCTTCTCTGTGGGTTGCTGAGTAAAACCTTACTGTTTCCAAGCTATAGTCTCAGTTGGCTTTGTTATTATTTATGCCTTTCCCAAGCAGCACCGCAGAGTAGCTACCACAGAAGAGAACCGAAACATTTATATACATTTGTATAATGTCAGGGAAAGACATAGAGCAGAATAGAGATAAAGTATGAAAAATTGGCAAACTTATGAGAAGCAAAAGTGATAGACTGTGGAGCAGAAAGGGCAGGGACAGTAGCGGATTTTGTTTTTCAATATAATAGAAATGAAGTGTCGGTTCTCAAATTTTAAAGTAATATCTAGTAAATATGCTGCAAGAGTCTTCTTAAAGAATGTATTGTTCTGGTAAGCAAAAGAAAAGAAAAAGAACTGTAATAGATACAAAAAACCAAACAAACCTGTGATTAGTTTGCTAATCTAAGAACTATGGCTTTGGAAGCGATGTCCTGATAGTTATGCCTGTGTCTGGATAGGTAAGGATGTTTCAGGAAATCAGAATTTGTCTTGGGAGGAAGAGATATGCTAAGACAAAAGAAGTTTTTTAGGTTTGTATCTTGGATTTCATACTCTCATCAAAGTTTTTGAACATGTTGAATCATTTTGAACAAACTTGCGTCACAAGAAATATCTTAGATTAAGCCTTTGGTTTGGTAGGCGGTGCTGAAACAACAATAAAACTCAGTTCATTTCCAGTGTATTTATTTTCTTTTAAATTTAATTTAAAAATGTTTATTTATTTTTGTGAAAGAGAGAGAGGAGAGAGACAGAGACAGAGAGCGTGAGTGGGGGAGGGGCAGAGAGCGAGGGAGACACAGAACCTGAAGCAGCGCTTGAACTCACGAACCAATAAATCATGACCTGGGCCAAAGTCAGACGCTTAACTGACTGAGCCACCTAGGTGCTCCCCTTTCTTTTAAATTTTAGAGAGCAAGGGAGAGTGTGAGCGGGAGAGAGAGGCAGTGGGAGAGATCGTGAGAATATTAAGCAACTCCATGCTCAGTGTGGAGCCCAGTGCAGGGCTTGATCCCACGACCCTGGGATCATAACCTGAGCAGAAATCAAGAGTCAGACACTCAACCGGCTGAGCCACCAAGGCGCCCCCATTTCCCGTGTACTTCTGTACATTGAAATGAATTACAACAAATTTTATGTGGATGAAGGTGGCTAACGGTATACGACTGTACTGAATGAAAACTTGTGGTCAGTTTTCAGGTTTTATTTTAATATATACTGTGGAATAATTTTATCTGATGTAATAAAAAGTTAATTTGTCAAAATATTTTCCCCCCAAATCTTTGTATCAACTAGAGTTTTTCTCTCAAGCAGCTCTAAAATCTTCTGCAGATAACATAAATGAAGTATTTCTATTTTGGAGAAAATGCCCTATAGATTCTCTGTATTTTATTGCCAATAAGCTTTTGGTTTCAATAAGCATGGAGACTTAAACATGAATACATGTCCCTTATGGGGACGTTTTTGATTGAATTGTAAGAATCAGTGAGGGCCCATCTAGTTTTTTGGTTTTGGCAAAAAATAGGCTTGGAAAACCTCTGGCACTCTAGGCTGTTAGAGGGCTCTTCTGCAAATGGATTAGGGAACACTACTCCCTTATTCATGATTGCAAAATAATCAAGACTATTTATCTACATTTTCCAGTAAAGTGTGGTTACTGGGCAGCTTTCAAATTAGAGCATGGTAAGTTCAATGCCGTCTATTTATTTCTTTAAAAAAAATTTTTTTGTTTATTTTTGAGAAGGAGAGACAGAGCAAGAGTGGGGGAGGGGCAGAGAGAGAGGGAGACACAGAATCTGAAGCAGGCTCCAGGCTCTGAGCTGTCAGCACAGAGACTGAAGTGGGGCTTGAACTCAGGAACTGGGAGATCATGACCTGAGCCGAAGTTGGATGCCCAACTGACTGAGCCACCCAGGCGCGCCTAATGCTCTTTTTCTTAAAACCATCATCACTAAAAGTTCTTGGTTATATGAATTTCTTTTTAAATGCCTCCTCCTGAGTTTATTATGAGAGATTGCCAGGTCCTGTATATTATTTGTGTCACAAGCTAAAATTTGCCTTCAGTCCACTAAGCTTTCCTTGCTATTCTGGACCTGGATGCAAGATCCAAAACTTATATGATGCTTTCCTGATGCCAGTCATGTTGATGAGAAACCCAATATTATGTAGAGATGAGTGAATATTTTGAAGCTATTGGATATGGCTGTTTATCACTGAATAAAAATTCAGAGAGAACTGGGATGTAGAGGCTTTACCTCTACTTTGTCTTCCTTTATTGTAGAAAACAGAGTATTCTTTATTTTTTTAATGTTTTATTTATTTCTGAGAGAGAGAGAGAGAGACAGAGACAGAGAGACAGCATGAGCAGGGGAGGGTCAGAGAGAGAGGGAGACACAGAATCTGAAGCAGGCCCCAGGCTCTGAGCTGGCTGTCAGCACAGAGCCTGATGTGGGGCTTGAACCCACGAACCGTGAGATCATGACCTGAGCCGAAGTCGGACACTTAACCCACTGAGCCACCCAGGCGCCCTGACAGATGGCTTTTTAATGGGATGGACTGTGTGACAAAGATGACATCATTGGGTGCTTTTTACATTTCAGTGTTTTCAGTTATTTTATTTCCCGAATCCCTATTTTTCAGTAATCCTGTCAGATAAAACAAGGATTAGGCAACAATGAAGCCAGGTTTAGTTACCACTCAAAAGAAGATAGCACTCCCATCCACTGTTAACTGCAGAGGATGAACCAACCCCTTGGGATTGTCAGCAGGCCAGCAAAGGATTTTCTTGTTTAAAGGACAGAAGACAGAAATGATGGACTCAGGGTAATGTGAACACGTCTGCATGCTTGGGAACATCCTGACGGGTAGTGAACGCTTAGGGGAAACCTAGTACTGGATAAACAATGCTTAGGTACTTATTTGTCTGTTTCTTAAAGAAACACATTAAAAAGGACAAAGAAAGCGGAACGAAAGTGGCATACGGATCAAACAGATGAAACCAGAAGAGTGTTAAAATCTAGAAATGTATTCTGTACGGTGCTGCCTAATTATATTAAAGGTAGTCAGAAAAATCTGGCCCTGAGTTTCCCTGCAGCCGTATGAGAGGAAGAAACATTATCAATGACAAGATTCAGTTATAGGATAAAAATATGTCATTGCTTTGCACAAGTGCGACTGTTACTGCTACACAGAGAGATCCATGAAGAGAGAAAAGGACACTGAGTGGTGACAGTTCAGCTCTGCTTGGGAAAATTCCAGATTTCTTCCTGTGCCTTTTTAAGAGATGGTTCTAGCTGATTACTGCAGGTGGGGAGCAATGTACGACATTACGTTTACGTGTCTAGAGGGATTAACTCTTGAGATATTGTCATCCTTCAACCCTGAGAACAAGTGAACGGAATCTAATCTCTGCTGTTTTTTGTTCTCTCTTCAGAGGACTTGTGTTATTGGCGTGGTCCTGCAGCGTCCGCCATGAGTAATTTTTTAAAATTCTTCAAGCCAAGGAGTTTTGGGGGCTTCATGCATATTTTGATGTATATGTATGTACGTGTGTGATGAAACATCTGTGGGAGAATTTCTTAAAATGCTAGTATTTGTCATCACACTCCAGAGGTGAAGCCCATCCTGATAAAAATTTTACAGTGTATTTGCAGTCAGGTGTTAAGTATATTTGAATTAAAACCTCACAGAATTAATGATGATTAGAGTAGGGGAGTGAGTAGCTGGTTTGGATCAGGATAGATATCCTGTATTCGCATTTTAATGGTGTCAGTGTTGATTTTCTTCTTAGGTTTATAAAATTGTTTGAAGTGTGTAGAATATTTCCTTCTTATTTTGACCAGCTACGGAGCTTGGCAGTAAATCTCTGAAGTAGCTATGGTCAGACCTGAGTCACCAGGGAAGTATGTTTTTGAGAAAACACTCAACAACCCAAGGCATTGCATCTGTAGACATGGTTGACTATCTCATCAGCCCCTCGAGTAGAGAGAACCCTGTGGGAATCTTGGCAAGGCATGTAGGAGATAAAGTCGGAGGATATGTCTGCTTTGCCTTTACTGCTTTCTCTGCCCTTAAAAATACAGCCCGTGTGTGTGTGTGTGCACGTGTGTGAGGTGGTGGTACCTCCAAATCTCTTTTTCTACCCATGCTTTGCCAAGAAAATTCAACAGGAAAAGGAAGGATGGAGGTGTCTCAAAGTCAAGGAGGAGGGGCAATGGGAGATCACTTTACCCCAAACCTGCATATTTCCCTGAAAAAAAGGTCCCCTTGTGTATACATTCCAATTGCTTGTTCTTTTCTTCCAGGCAATTATGGGGGTCATTGGGTACCCGCTTGTGTGGTTATTAATAATAACCGTATACTTATATACACACTGAGAGATTTTTGCAGTAAATTACGTGACTTGAGAACTGAAGAGTCTACTTAAATCTCTTCCTACTCCTACAGCCTACCACTGGACCCAGAAGTTAATAGATGTTCAATAAATTATATTGAATTAATTTGATTTTAGACCCCGGGAAAACCATCCTTGAGTTGCTTCTGGAGGAGAGGGCAAGCATTCTTCAGTGCAGTCCTCATAAGCACTGGTCGTACTATGGGAATTAGTATGTTTGTGGACCCTAAAGGTTGACTCATGTAAACTTGAACCAACTGGAGAAGTCCTTCAGGTGGAAAAATTGATATTAGAAAGGTAAACTCAAGAAAGCCTAGCCAAACCACAAACTTGACAGTAAATGTTCCACTTCCATAGTCTATTTTTGTTCTTTTACTTATCGTTTTATTTAGTGTCCTGGATTGACTTGCTTTTTGTTGATATTATTCCTTTGTTAGAATCTGAGAAAAGTTTTATGATTTAGGAACTAACACTGACACTTCTTATTACTAGTTTATCCCCTCTTTTGGCTACCTTTGGATCATTTATGTAATGTTTTCTTCTTACCTGTATCAAGGGAGAGCAAAGCATCTTTACCTTCATTATTGCATTTCTCAGTTTTGCAGATGATTTGTTTTGGTAGGTCAGAGGCACCTTTGATGAAGATCAACACTTATTAAACAGTGCACTGGTTGTTGGATTGACCATATGTATGATTTTGTACTCCTGTCTTCTTAGAACATTAATTTTCAAAATGATAAGACATACATTTCTGCAGTTCTTCCTTTTTTTTTTTTTAAATGTTTTATTTATTTCTAGGGGAGAGAGAGAGAGAGACAGCGTGAGCAGGGGAGGGTCAGAGTGAGAGGGAGTCACAGACTGAAACAGGCTCCAGGCTCCGAGCTGGCAGTCAGCACAGAGCCCGACGCGGGGCTCGAACCCACGAACCGCGAGATCATGACCTAAGCGAAAGTCGGACACTTAACCGACTAAGCCACCCAGGCACCCCTCTGCAGTTCTTCAGAACCCCCCAACCAGACATAGCACTGTTCTAGGCACCGAAGATACAGCAGTGGGCATGGCCGTCAAGTAAAGTTGGGGAATGCTGGATCAGAGATGGGCATGAATGGTGTTCTTATGTATTTAAAGAACACTCCCCAGGAATATAGGAGGCGTGATCCTCTCTGTTGGCTTTGCTACTGATTAGGAGTATGATCTTGAAAAACCATGTAGCCTCTTTGGACCTATTTTGCTTATGACTTATGGCTGGGCAATGGTCTATTTGCCCAGTTTTCAGACTTCAATGCACATCAGAATGATCTAGGAAGCTCATTGAAATGACAGTTCTTGGACTTTACCAACAGATCATCTGTTACAGTAGGTCTGGGATGGAGCCCAGGAATTTGCTTTTTTTGCACGTTCTGTTCTGCTGGACATGGACTTGTGGGCCACACTGTCAAAAACTTCTGGTATAGGTCAGTGGTTTCCAAACTGTGAGAGGTGATGTATTAATGAGTCATGAAATCAATTTAGTAGAGTTCGAAAAGCCTTTTAAAAATGAAATAGAAGAGAAGATACCAGAGGTATCTTGGAGCAAAGGTAAGTAAATGGAAAGACATCATCTATGTATTTAAGAGTTTGTTAGAGTAGCACCAGCTTCTAGGCAACCAGAAGTCTGCTTTGCCTGCCCTCTCTGCTAATTGACTTGAATCTGCGAATAGGAGATTTGGAGTTCATCTTCTTCCTGGAGCGTTGATTAGCTCAAGAAGGTGAATTGACCTGAGGTGGAGGTTTTAATACCAAATACCACCCCCGCTGCCCCATCATAAAAGTGGTGATTGCACAGTTGGCAGGGAAAACGTTTTCTCAGAATTATAACATAAAGGAAAATGACCTTTTCTAAGGCTTCTTCTCAGGAATATAAGAGGAAGCCCTCCCACTTACTGAAAACAACTCAGGTAACATAAAACAGTCCCAGGCCAAAAAGATTGGTAGGGATAAACTCCTTCTTCATGGCCACAAAATCATCCTCCTAAAGAGACAATTTCTTTACCATCTAGATGGTTATGTTCTTGGCCAACTGAACATCTCTCTCTCTTTGCTAATATTTACTCAATAAATACCTTTTGGATGAATGCTCCTAAGGCCATTGTAATTCTAAGATGCTAAAGAAGACTTTCCTTTCATTCACTTGATCATTTGCTCCTTGAGTTCGTAATCATATATTTTAATATTTTTTTGCTGTCACAGTGAATGATTTAAATTTATGAGAATGATGATAGTACAAGGATAAGATTTTGTAAAAATGAATCAAAATGTTAAATCAGGAGACGGTTGGGAGAAATTATTCATATAGTGTACTGTGTGTACTCACGTGTGTGTCCAAACTGGAAAAAGTGTCTTCAGAGTAGCTTTGGTTCTTTTTTGCACTAATTTTAAAGAGCTCGCCATTGTTATTTTGTTGTTTTTTTTAAATGTTTTTTATTTATTTCTGAGATAGAGAGACAGTGTGAGTAGGGGAGGGTCAGAGAGAGAGGGAGACACAGAATCCGAAGCAGGCTCCAGGCTCTGAGCTGGCTGTCAGCACAGAGCCCTACACGTTGCTCGAACCCACGAACCGTGAAATCATGACCTGAGCCGAAGTCAGACGGTTAACCGACTGAGCTACCCAGGCATCCCCAAGAGCTTGCAGTTGTTTAACAGCAGCCCAAAACTAAGAATATCTGTTACCAAACACTTCTATGAACTTTTCTGAATTTGCCTTCAGAGTCTAGTGATGGTCCTCAACACGAAAACCAGTTTTATTACTTTAATGGTCACGCCTCTTGTTTATGAAAAACAGTATTACTCAATATGATTACCTACATTATTTGATATGCTTGGCTCTGAAGACCCGTTGGCTGCTTCCCAGAATCACGTACATCTTCAGAGAGTGACAGTCTGCTGTCACTGAGCTCTTAAAATGGAGACAGCTCAGAGAGAGGAGTCTCAAACATCTCTGAGCAGCCTTCTTTGCCGTGTTACTGGAAGAAGTACTAGGGTTTTTGTTTGTTTGTTTGTTTGTTTGCTTTTTTTGTTTTTTTTCTTTCATAGTTTATTGTCAAGTTGGATTCCATATAACACCCAGTGCTCATCCCCACAAGTCCCCTCCTCCATGCCCATCACTCCCCCTTCCTCTCTCCCCCACCCCCATCAATCCTCAGTTTGTTCTCGGCATTCAAGAGTCTCTCATGGTTTGCCTCCCTCCCTCTCCCCAACTATTTTCCCTCTTCTCTTCCCCCACGGTCCTCCTTTAAGTTCCTCCTAATCCGCCTATACGTGCAAACATATGGTATCTGTCCTTCTCTGCCTGACTTATTTCGCTCAGCATAACACCCTCAAGGTCCATCCATGTTGCTACAAATGGCCAGAGTTCATTCTTTCTCATTGCCATGTAGTATTCCATTGTGTATATAAACCACATCTTCTTGATCCATTCGTCCGTTGATGGACATTTAGGCTTTTTCCACGATTTGGCTGTTGTTGAGAGTGCTGCTATGAACATTGGGGTGCATGTGCTCCTGTGCATCTTTCTAAAGGCGACCGCTCCACAAGCCCGTACTCTTCAGTGTGAACTTCCTCAAGCATCTGTGTCTAAGACAACACTTGGTGATACTTACTCCTTACGGATGGGCAAGTTGCTGGTGAAGGATCCAGAAAAAGAGAGATCGGAAGTAGGCCAAGTTCACCAGTGACAAGAGCACGAATGGGCCTTTTGTAGGATTCCTTCAAGGAATAAATGAAAGTCACTTCTTTGTTTGCTTATTTGTTTGGGGATTTTTTTGGTGAAGGCTGGTATTGCAGCTGATCTGTATTCTATCTTCATGTTTGGGGCTCAGCTGAAAGCACAGGGCTGGACGGCAAGACCGAGGGGGCTTATGCAGGCAAGGCAGGGCATGCGGCACGCTGGCGGGTTACTGTCCAAGCCCTTTGCAGTGAAAAGAAAAGCTGCATATGAAGAGTATGGCCTTGGCCAGCGTGAGGAAGAACAGGCAAAATTTAGTGCTGCTTCCATAGCGACAACGCTATTTTTCAAGTACGGGTAGAGCCTAGGTACGCCCCTCCCCCAACGGCATCCATGCATCCGGACAGCTCTCAGGATGGTTAGGGAATACCTGGGAAGGCTTTTAATTAAAATTTTTTTCCTAGGGACTGCCTGCATATTTTACATTACTAATAAAGTAAAAAAATTTTTCTACGAATAATAGACCTTAAAAATTAAGACTCTAGGTCGCTATCTTGATTAAAACAGTTTAAGCAGGGATTTTAAAATTGGGGGTTTTAACAATGATCACAAAAGGCATTCTTGGCATTTGCGTGTAATCTAATTTTAGATATCGAACTCAGAGTTTAGAATTACCGAGAAAAAATAAAACTTCAGTTCTCCATGGGGTACTTTGAAGTTTCAGACATTTCATCTGAATGAGGCAACACCCAACAGGCTGGTTGCCTGTGTCCATGGTCACAGAGGTTGCCACCTCCCACCTCAGAAAGGTGACAGCAGTGTCTGGTTGAGAAACCACGAGGCAGATTTGGATAAGATCCGATGAACTGTGTTGGGAGAAGGCCAGGTCTGATGGGGGACAAAATGCCGCCGTATCCTGTTGTATAGGAATCGAGAGAACCTTTGGTTGGTATTTCTCTCCTTTCCTCACAGTGTCTGTGGTCCAGGCTCTGGTCAAGGTGGTGATGGTAACCTCAGGATGGACATCCCAGCCTCGCCTAACCACACAGCCTGTTCTGAGCCACAGAAGTGGCTGGCTGGTTTGGGCTGTTTCTCCCGCCACCCAAAGAGAAGCTGATGCTTCCAGAGACTTTTGCTCATGGGCCTTGTGTCTTTTGTGGGTTGGTGGCAACTAAGACTTTTGGAGCCTGTGATAGAATTATCCTTGTTCTGTCATTCTCTGGGAAGTGCTGGACTCAGCTGTCTGAGTTGACTTAGGTTTTGTTCTGTTGGATTTGTGTAACGGCTCTCAAAGTAATACCAACAAACTCAAAGTGTGATCAGGGGATAATTGAATTTATAGGGTGCCTTTCTTCTGTAAATTCATTAATTTCACAGATAGATTTTTCTCAGTCTCAAAATCTTCAGGCAATATGTAAGGCTGGGTGGGATCATGCCTGTGTGCTAAGGCTCAGTGAGGGGGTCAGGAGTTGTCCTGGTCACCCACCAAGGCTTTAGGGAGACCAGTGCTAAGTTTAGTAGGTCCTGCCTTCTCCCTTTCAAGTTTTGTAATGATCAGTTTGGTTATAACAGTATCAGAATGATTTTATAAGAACGACTATTTAGTTTAATATAAAAGCAAGCTTCTTTCACAACATTTTATTGCATTTATTTATTTATTTTTAGCCCAGATTTTCTCTGTATAATTAACTGGACCCTGGAGTCTTTCCATAACATGTCATTGTACTAGTGAATAGAAGGCAGAATTGGGGAGTCAGATAGCCCAGCGCCGGCACTCATAGGTATTTCCTTATCCTGTCTGAGCCCAAATTTCCTTAGGCTCCTTAAAATATTAGGGGGATGGTGTGCTTGGGTGACTCAGTCAGTTAAGTAAGCATTGGACTTTGGCTCAGGTCATGGTCTCATGGTTCATGAGTTTGAGCCCCATGTCAGGCTCTACTGAGAGCTCAGAGCCTGGAGCCTGCTTCAGATTCTGTGTGTCTCTCTTCTCTGCCCCTCCCCAGCTCATGCTCTGTCTCTCTCTAAAATTTTTTTTTAATTAAGGCAGAATATAATGTCTTTTTAACTGGCTTTTGGTGGTGATTAAATAAGAGAACATATAAAACATGGTATCTGGCACATAGTAAACTTTCAGTAAATGGTGGCAATTAATCAGATGTTTTTGGACTTTAGTAAATCAGTTTCTTGGGTTGGCTTCTATGGGGAAGTAAGTAGCTATCAGTTCACCAAGCAGGAAGTGCTGAATACTTCATGGAATCATAAGAAGATAAAACAATAAAAGATCTGATTTATTCATCCTGCAAGTATTTACTAAACACCTTCTACATACCAAACTCGTGAGATACATCAGAACAACACAGGCCAACCTCTGCCCTCAAGGACCATTCATTCTAGCTGGAGGAAACAGATCATAAACAGAAAACACAATCAAACATATTATTTGTTGGAGAGTGGTAAATACCATGGAAAAAGAAAAACAATGGATTTAAATTTTAATGTAATTTTGTAACGTAATGTAATGTAATTTTAAATGTTTGTTTATTTTTGAGAGCAAGAGAGTGAGAGAGAGAATGTGAGCAGGGGTGGGGCAGAGAGAGGGAGACACAGAATCTGAAGCAGACTTCAGGCTCTGAGCTGTCAGCACGAAGTCCGGCGCTGGACTCAAACTCACAAACTGTGACATTATGACCAGAGCCAAAGTTGGATGCTTAACCGACTGAGCCACATAGGCACCCCAAGAACATGTAATTTTAAATCTAATTGGGAGGAAATATTTATTCAGATATTTGAAGTTGGCCATGCAGATATTTGGGGAAAGAGCATTTTAGGTACGGAGCAGCCAGAGCACAGAGAAACAAGTGTGGCCAGGGTTGGTGAGCAAAGGGAATATCAGGAGATGAGGGCACAGGGGTCAGAGTGTATAGAGGCCTGGAGGCCGTTGTGGGATTTGGAATTTACTCTGATGGGGAAGGCGAAGGGGGGAGTTCTGAGTGGAGAGATGACAAGATCTGACTTAGTCTTAGTTTTTAAAATATGTTTATTTTTTATATATTTTTATTTTTTTTTATTTGAGAGAGAACATGCACAAGTGGGGCAGAGGCGAGAGAGGCAAGAGAGAGAGAGAGAGAGAGAGAGAGAATTTCAAGCAGGTTACACTCTCAGTGTGGAGCCTGCCATGGGACTTGATCCCGTGACTCTGGAATCACAACCTGAGCCGAAAACCAAGAGTCTGACACGTAACTGACTGAGCCACCCAGGTCCCCCCTGACTTGGTTTTAATAGGATCACTCTGGTGTGTCTCAGAGCACAGTGGAGATAAAGAGTGGAGATGTTGGGGGTCATCTTTAATTCCTTCATGTTAAGATAGAACTTGGAATTGGGCTTTGAACTGTGAGTCTGCTGTTGTACCACTGTGGGCATCAGAGAAGTGAAGGAAATCTTCAAAATATCCTACCACTTACTCTCTGAGAGCCAAGGTCTAGGCTGTGAAAAAAGGAAGAATGCTGATTCCATTTATTTTCCTAAGGCATCTTGGAGGGAAGAAAGCTGAGGCATTTTTTGTACCCTAACATTACCTTTGGGGTGTTTGTCTGTATCACTTTGTGTTTACAGATTGGACACTTCAAATGAGAGTTGAGATTTTACTAGGTTGGCTGTGACATTTTATTAGACTCAAAATCTCTAAGTCTGATTAGCTGTGAAGTTAGCTGTCAGGTACTTACAGAACCAAAATACTTCAGTGGTGTTTAAAAGGGAGTTTTGTGACATATCATTTTTACCTAAAGAAAGAAAGTATTGCCCGATGGATCTAATTTTAGACTGTTAGGAAGAAAAAAATGACTTCATTTGATAGGCTTGCCTTCCCATTAGTCCTTCTCATTTTTAACCCTGGCCAGCACTTGATGCTCCCCTTCTTCTGCTTCTGGAGAAGCCCCCTAAATGTACTATTTAGAATAAAAATATACTTTTATCCGTCTTGTTGCTTGATCTTAAATTCCTAAAAATAAGTTAATGCCTTAACCCCAAAGCCAAAACATAATAATTCATTTTCTTTAAATTCTCATTTTCTAGGTATTTTTAATCCCATGATTTTTTTCCCTAGATTTCAGTTTTAAGTAATCTCTACATTCAACATGGAGCTTTAACCCAGAACCCTGAGATCCAAAGTCATATGCTCTGTCAGTTAAGCCAGCCAGCCATGTTCCCCTCAATGATTTTTGTTTTTTAATAAGTAGACCTGTAATAAATAAAGAAAGATTGGATGAATGGATAAAGAAGATGTAGCATATATATATACATATTTATATACATATATGTGTATGTATGTGTATGTATATATGTGTATATGTATGTATATATATGTGTATATATATGTATATCTATGTATGTGTATATATATACGTACACACAATGGAATATTGCTTAGCCATCAAAAAGAAGAAAAGCTTGCCATTTGCAATGGTGTGGATGGAGCTAGAATGTATTATGCTAAGTGAAATAAGTCAATCAGAGAAAGACAAATACCATATAGTTTCACTCGTATGTATAATTTAAGAAACAAAACAGGGGCGCCTGGATGGCTTACTCGGTTAAGCGTCCGACTTTTGCTTAGGTCATGACCTCGCGGTTCGTAGGTTCAAGCTCCGCATCGGGCTCTGTGCTGACTGCCAGCTCAGAGCCTGGAGCCTATTCCAGAGTCTGCATCTCCCTCTCTCTCTGACCCTCCCCTGTTCACGCTGTCTCTCTCTCTCCGAGAAATAAATAAAAATATTAAAAAAAAAAAAAAAAAAGAAACAAAACAGACGAACGTGTGGGAAGGTGGGGGGAAAAGATAGGGAAACAAACCACAAGAGATTCTTAATGATAGAGGATAAACTATGGGTTGACGGAGGGAGGTGGGTGGGGATGGGCTAGATGGGTGACGCCTCTTAAGAAGGGAACTTGTGATGAGCGCTGGGTATTGTACGTATGTGATGAATCACTGAATTCTATGCCTGAAACCAATATTGCACTGTATGTTAACTAACTAAAATTTAAATAAAAAAAAAAGAGAGAGAAAGGTTAATCAGTGCTCAGAGGCCAAATTAATTCTTTGGAGGAGAGAAGATTGTTTAATGTTTGGATCTTCTTGATATTTCTGCTTCTTTTCTGTCACTTTGCTTTCGTTGTGACCACAAATCTGCCTGCTTCTATAATTAGGCTGAAAGGAAGGAAAGAGAATTCACATTTGTCTCTTCCATTCATTAACTTCACAGTTTCATCATTTTTTGATGCATTTCCCCCCAGATTGCCTGCCACACTTTGATTGCACTTGATTGAAAGTTGGCCATGAGAAAAATAAAGTCCCTTTATTTTTAAAAAATAAAACAATATTTGACATAGACTGACATTACAACATTTTTATTATGACTCTTATTAACACAAAAATGGTTCCCATTTTCTTCCACTCCAGCTTATAGGGAAGCCAAGAAATCAAATGTGGCCATTTCAGATAAATATGTTATTAGGGAGGGTAGAGATTCCTTTAGTTTACCATTCTCCTGTCTACTTTTAAACTCCTTAGATGGAGTTGCAGTTTTAAATAATAAACCATAGTTTACCTCCCCTATTAGTGAGAAATTCAAGATGAGTAGAATGAGTAGAAAGTATTGTTTACCGTAGAGCTGTCTGCAGTTTGGGAATGGTTTCCAATTTTAGCTTTAGGATGGAAATTAGTATAGCAAATATCTCTGAACTGGAGCTGACGATCATTGTCTTATGGTGCTTGGTAATGTACTTGCCCTGTGAGTGTGAGGCATTCTAGAAGCCCCATGGATTTCTGTTCATACGCACACATGTGTGTGTGTAGTTGTATGGGTGAAAGTGTGTACATACCAACTATGTACACAAGACTGACCCTGACCTGAGACGCGTCAGCCAAGTTTCTGGGAGGGAGATCAGGGGCACATTCATGGGAGAGGTCTAATGGGATGGCTTTGTTGGCTGATAGGTGAGTTTCATTGGGTCAAGACTCCTGGAGAAGGAATATCAGGTAGAGAAAAGAATGGGCAATAGTGCAGCAACAGGGCAATGTGAAATGTTGGCTGTTTCTACGGCAGTATGGAATGTTCACTGTTTCTATGGCCAGTCATACCCTCTCTGCTCTTATACCTTCATTTGCCTTCAAAGCTCAGCTCTACAATCACCCGTATAGGTGCATTCCTGAGAAAGACTTTGTATGTGTGGATACTGGAATCAGATGCTTTCTTGGTATGTATGCTCTTGGTCAAGGTACTTAATAAGTAAGCTAGGCAATATCGGAGCATTTCAGTGCCTTGCATGGGCTTTCTCACTACAACTTCCCTATGAAATAGATGCTAGTCCCATTTTAGAGATGGAGGACCTACGGCAGGGATGGCACATGAGGGTACACAGCTAGACAGCCGCAGCACCGAGAGGAAAATGATGGCACGTTGCCCCCAGAAACTATGGTCTCAGCCACTGACCACACTATAATCTTGCCCGGCTGCTGCTTATTTACTTGTGAAGCCTGTGGTACGATTTTCAGTACGTTGTTCAGCACCCAGTAGGGGCTCAAGAATTAGAAGTCATTGCTAGAATTAATATTTCCTGTCTCCCCAATTTGATGGAAATGTTTTTCTTCCTAGATACACATCTCTGGTGGCATTATTGCACCGTGCCGTAATCGTTGGTTTGTCTGTTTCACACATTAATTGTAAACTCCTTGAGGGTAGGAACTCTACATCTGGAACCGGTCCCCTAACAGCTCAGCAAGTGCTTTGCTGAGTGAATGAAACCCGTGTTTTAGCTGGCATAGGTGGTCTTGCTGTGCAGGAAAGCAGCATGTAGACGATTCCCGTCCAGGACTTTAAGGCATGGAGTGCCAGTTTGAATCCAGCCCCTTCCATGTATTCGCTTTGTGTTTTGTGGAAATGATTTATCCTCCCTTACTCCAGGGAGTAATTTAGTTACTTACTGGGGACAACAGAGTTGTTACAAAGATCCAAGTAGGTATTACATATCAAGGATTTAACAGAATGCCTGGCTTATGACAAATAGAAGTCCTTTCTACTAATAATATTCTATTATTATTAGATAACTGCTAAAAGTCAAGTATTCTGTTACTTATTAGGGGCACAGAGATAAAAGATTCTTCCCTCATTCAGGGACTTCCTACGGTCTCATGGAAGAGAAGAACTGTCACCTAAAGCATTATAATTGCGTGCAATAAGTTGCAACAATAGACACAGTTCAGATAAGTTGTAGAGGAGAAGGCGAAGAGTAGTGATTTCCTTGATGGGGGATATATCCAAGTTGGGGTTTGGAAAATTAATAAAAGGCCTTAATGTAGGGGCTGGAATAAAGCCCTCAAATATATATGAGGATTGTGGACTTGGTTCAGTGGGGAGCCATTGACTTTTTTGAGTAGGAGCGTGACATCAACAGAACTGTCCTTTAGGAAAATTAATCTGATTAAAATATACATACATAAACTATGTATGAGTTAGTGGGAGAGAAGTGAGGAAAGAAACAGCACATAGACCTTTCGTGGAGCCATCGATTCGGGCTAGAAGTCCATTGTGCAGTCCTCTTACAGATGGTCTTCCAGCTGATGCCTCAACACACCCAGCAGGGGAAGTTCCCTCCCTCCTGAGCCAGCTCCCTCTTTCCTTCCTTCCTCCCCACCCATCCATCCACCGTCCATCTATCCATCATTTCTTCAGTTTATTTTGTGCCACTCTGGGCAAAATGCTAGGAGTGCCCATTATAGAATAATTTTTACTGTTGGAAAATTCTTTTTTCCTTAGCTTGAGTCAAAAGCTGCTTCCTTTTAGGCTTCTCTCCTATTGGCCCTACTTTTCTAATTATTTCTTGTAAAACACACTAAGTGTGCTCTTCTTTTATCTGACTTTTTTTATTATTTTTTTTAGTGTTTTATTTATTTCTAGGAGAGAGAGAGAGACAACGTGAGCAGGGGAGGGTCAGAGAGAGAGGGAGTCACAGACTCTGAAACAGCCTCCAGGATCTGATCTGGCAGTCAGCACAGAGCCCGACGTGGGGCTCGAACCCACGAACCGCGAGATCATGACCTAAGTGAAAGTCGGACGCTCAACCGACTAAGCCACCCAGGTGCCCCTTATCTGATTGCTTTTAATCATTAAAAGAAACTCTTATCATGGGGCTTTTTAATCATCTCTTCTTTTGAAAATTGCCTTCCCTTTTTTTTTTTTAAATGTTTACTTTTGAAAGACAGAGAGAGACTAGAGATAGTGAGAGACAGACATGAGTTAGGGAGGGGCAGGGAGAGAGGGAGACACAGAATCCAAAGCAGGCTCCAGGTTCTGAGCTGTCAGCACAGAGGCTGACGTGGGGCTCAAACTCACGAACCATGAGATCATGACCTGAGCTGAAGTCAGATGCTTAACCAATGCCCTTCGCTTTCCCTTTCTAAAAGGTCTTCCTAAGGCAGGATTCATAAAAGTAGGGAGTTTTGGATCTGAATGGGACTTTGGGAGATATTTTGAATTCATATCTCAACCATCATCACTTTCCAAGTAGGATCTGAGTCACAAATAAGTTGTGACATGTCTAAGCTCACAGAGCTAGTTAGTGACCAAGCTAGGGCAAGAACTCAGGCTTTTTAGGTGTCTGTACTTGCAAGACCAGTGCTTTCTCGAGCCTTCTCTCCCGATAACCCTTCCCAAACAGCCTGTGAATTTTCGCTATCCCTCATAAAATGAGGAACCTACGGTTGAGTGTGGTGCCTTACATATGTTCTGACCTTGGCAGAGAACTGCAATGAGAGTTAATAAAGGCCACCATTAACAGGATGTGCCAGATGCATGTCCACCTCATTCCCTGCACTTTCTGATTCAGTCTTTGTATGGTGGATTTAGGACTCCCAGTTACCAGAAGGGGACACTTCACTCAGGGGTGAAGTAATTTCCAGTCCACAGGCATACAGCTAGTAAGTGGAAGTGGTAGAAATCAGAAGGAGGGCTGTTTGATTTCAAGGTCACAGAAAGACCATTATTTACCGTAATTTCTTTTTTTTTTTTATGTTTATTTTTGAGAAGAGGGCGTGAGTAAAGGAAAGGCAGAGAGAGAAAGAGAGAGACAGTGGAGGGTTGAGGGGGGTCAGAGGATACCAAGCAGGCTCTGCACTGACAGCAATGAGCCAGATGCGGGGCTCGAACTCATGAACTGTGAGATCATGGCCTGAGCTGAAGTTGGCCGCTCCACCAAGTGTGCCACCCGGACGCCCCTGCCGTAACTTCTAATTGTATCTTCATGAAGCACGTATTTGAGAGTGTGTGTTTTATATTGTGGTCGTCATACACTTAATGGAAAACTTTTTTAGTCTAAATGGTGGCCTTGGTTTTTCTTTCTGTGAAATGGCACACACTGTTTCATTTGGTTTCACTGGCCAAGAGTGGACTGGGCTTAGGAATGGGGCCTGATCCCTTGGCGCCCTGGCTCTGTCCCAGGTGGTTGGGTGAGTGGTGCCTCCGCGTCCTTTGTCGTCAGTCAGGATGCATCTTCCTGACCTGGATGTGAGATGAAACGAGACGGCATGCGTGCATGGGCACTGTAAATGCGCGAGGTAATGCTAATGCTAATCCTGATATTGCTCACTGTGGACCGAGGCCCGCCTCAGCCCTGGGCTCTGGCAGACTCACTCCTCTCTGTTCTGACTCTACTCAAACCCTTCCGGCTCCCAGGTGTGCTCCCTCCCTCCCCTCTTCTGCCCCTCAAAATGCCACTCAGCCCAAAAGGCCAAGGTTGGAGGCCAATTTTGAAAGAAACGCCCCGCTTCCTTTCCAGAATTCTTATTTCTTGTGGGCGCACGTTCATACAGCTTTGTTTATGGTACTGGAATAGCCCTCATCTCGGTCTGCCTTCTATTAGTGCTGTGCCCACACTTTCACATGAACCTGGGACTTCCGTGAGAATGGGACCATTTGTTTTCATGAACCTTCTCTTTCCCCGAGCCTACAGGAGAGTCCAGTGGCGGTTCAGTGAACTTTCTGATATCGGCCCTCCCTCCCAGATTTACGTGCTAACTGTTTGGCTGATTTCCCTCCTGGCCTCATCCCCATCAAGATAACATGTTGGAAAGGACAGAGACCAAGGGTGGAGCCAAAGATAAATCATGGCCCTGTGTGATGAAGAGCTTTCTGAAATTGTCACCCAAGCAGCAGTGAACTCTTGGGTTATTGTTATGTAATGGTGATTCCTCAAAACAGTGCTCTTACCAACTTGTGTGTGCATTCAGAACTTGCCAGGATTCCTGCGGGAGCCTCCTAATTGGCATTCGTTTACTACCCCACCTCCCCCCAGTCTAATTTATTCTGCACACGCAGCCAGAGTTGTCTTTTACAAAGCCTGTCTTATCAGGTGGCTTGTCTGCTGTCAGCCCTTCGGTAGCACGTCCCCTTGCTCTCCAGGCAGGAATCCTCCGAGACTTGCCCACCTCCCACACTTGACCCTTTCCCCCTCTTCCTGGGGCCCACTCTACTCTGCCTTGTTTCAACCCCATGGGCTTCTTCAGTTCTCTCAATGTACCCTGCATCTCTCTGCCCTGCGGATTTACTCAGGCTCTTTCTTCTTCTAGAAGCTGTTCTTCCCCCTATCTTTTAATTTGCTAACTCCTATCTTGATTCTTGGCTTAAATGTCATTTCGTCAATAGCATCTGGTACCCTCTGTAACTCTAATAATTATTTGTGTGATTATTTGCTGTATACTTGTCCTTCTCAGAAAGCTCCAAGTTCCCTGAGGGTAGGGATCATGTCTGTCTTGTTTAAGCAAGACATACTTGTGTAGCGCAATGCTTGGCACACGGTAGCTGCCCAGTAGATAATAAACGGAGAAACAGAAGTATGGGGCACCTATGGGTGTCTTAGTCGGTTAAGCCTCTGACCCTTGATGTTGGCACAGGTCATGATATCGCAGTTCATGGGTCCTGCGTCCGCCTCTGCACCATCGTCACAAGGCCAGCTTGGGATTTTCTCTGTCTCCCTCTCTTTCTGCCCCTCCCCAAACCAGTGTACGCATATGCTCTCTCTCTCTCAAGATAAAGAAACATGAAAATGTAGCTGAGAAGAGAGATCTGTAGAAACTTTTCAGGGAGTAACAGAAAAAAAGATGAAAAAAGTGGTTGAAATGAATGGAGTCGATGTCTCCCTCCATTTCCTAGCCTTAGGAAGCCCCACTTCCTAATGTAGTGAGCCTCCAGCTCCAGAATACAGACTGAGTAGCTCTGCCTTCAGTTTGAAGAGTGTGCCTCTCGCCTTTCCATCTTTTCGAGCATCCTTGCTTAGAAAAGTCCGTTTGGTAATCTTCCTTCTGCCTCGCTGCCATGCCCTTCCCCTCAGTTAGCTCATTTGGGGCATGGCCATCCTAACACTTTTATAGGTCTGAGCCATTCTTGGGCAATAACCCTTTGTCCATTTGACTCCAGATCTGCAGCAATTAACAGCTGATCTAAAACAGGACCGTGTGTCCACGTTTACATCTTGGCTCAGCTGTGTGATCTCTCGGGCAAGATACATAACCTCTCTGAGTGTCAGATTCCTTGTCTGGAAAATGAGGATGAGAACAGACCCCACTTCAATGGATGGTGTAAGATGTCAGTATCTCACTGACTGAGCATAGTGCCTTACACAGGGTGAGCGCTCTCCAAATGCCATGTTTAGTATTTGCGCTTCTTCAACTGTTAGAGCTTTTTCCAGTGGACCTCTGCTGAATTCTTTAGCTGTTTCATATGGCATATTACAGTGCAGGAGACTGTATAAGACCTCACAGGGAGACAAATTGCTGCACGAAGATGCATTTAAAGTCAGTGCATTACAATACTGAACAGCTTTGAGGAAGAGAAAGATCAGAGGCAAAGAGGGACCAGAAGAAATGTGAGAAGTGGACTACCTGGTGATTTGCATTAGAACGGCTTCAGATGGTCAAGGCTGGGCATACTTAACATTGTATCAGAATTAATAAAATGTACCCATATTCCACATTAAATATGATTTATATTTAACAGTGTGATCATTGAGTTGTGTTTGATTGTTGATGACAAGTAGTGTTTTGTAGACATGTAAGCAAACACTGGCTAATTTTGATAGTTCTGATTTCCCTTTGTATTTGGGAACCGATTCTTTTTTCCTGGAGTCACAGATGTTTCTGTAGTTGGTGGGAGCCTGTGGGCCCCTACCTGTGACTGTGTCCCTGGTGGATAAAATGGTCCTAGAGAGGATAAGCCGCTGGGTCTGAGCTGACCCTGGGCTATAGTCAGCTTGCTTTAAAATGTAGGGGTGATGACTCTTTGCATCTTTATGGGGATAGGACAAACAAAAGACTCTGGTTAGATGACGTGAGGGCAGGAGCTATGATCATCCTACGTTCTCCCATTACCCTGTTCCCAGATTTACCCTCCTATTTGCTATTCCCCACTTCCCTGTGTCCCCCAACCAACACATGTGGTCTCAGTGACTCCAGACTATACATACAGTCATTCAATAATTCATCACCGAGTGCCCACCAAGTGCCAAGCACTTGGGTTGCACAGATGAGTTCAATGTCCTCAAGGAGTGCATCGTCCATTTCTTCTCTCTTCATATCACCACCTATGAAACAGACCCTTAAGTTGCTAACATTGGAAAAATAAATACATTCTGGGGCAGGAGAGGCACTGGCATCTTCTTGGCTCTCCTGTGGTTAAATGTGGTGCCCATGTCACTTTCCTTAACTCCCACGTTGGTAACTGGTTGTAGGAAAGTTATTTGCACTGGGGAATGACATAATTTTTTTCTTTAAAAAAAAAAAAAAGGAATCTGTGCAAGTCTCCCAATTCTAAATTTCTGTGATTGTATGATTCTAAATTAGTTTAGGAAAGCAGTCAGACAGTTTTTGAGCGTGTTTCCATGGACACTGTGGATGTTGTCTTGAGGTGTCTGCTTAGTCACATTTGGTGCCATCTGGCACAAAGGAATGACTAGATTCTGGTCTGAGGGCAACTCAAGGTACTTAGAGGGATCTGCTATTCTAATATTTGGTTGAAATGTTCCAGCGGCTTAGCAAACCACAGGTAGCATTTGGTGTACCAGAGAAAATACAGTATGCTAAAAAGATGAATAATTTTTTAGTATATCCCATGTGCTATTCTTTAGAACATACTTAACACTAGAAAAAATGATCTGTTGTTTATCTGAATTCAAATTTAACTGGTGAATTTTTCCCCTCACTAACTCTGGCAGCATCCACTTATAATTTGTGATCTTGGCAACATATTGGTACAGGTAACAAACTTTCCAGTCAGTCAACCCTGCCTCGTGTTGTGGTGAATGCCCTCCACTCTGAGCCCCTTCTCACATAAGAGGAGTTGCTGTTTCAAACAGAACACATTTTGATCTCTGCAGGACTTTGACATTCTCTCTCCCCCCACTACTAATGAAGTGACAAATAGCCATTCTGTTAAAATACTAAAAATGTCCATAAATATAATTTATATCCTAATTAGCCGTCTGTTACCTGTGTTTTGAAAATCATGGCTTTTTGATTGAATATGATTTGATGAAATCTGAAATTACAGTAATTTATGAGTGCTTTTTGGCTTTGTTTTTCTTATCTGATAAAATAGCTCTGGTATTGATATGAGGTGAGGACCTGTTAGCTCAATCACATCCCGGGAGCTTGCCTCCATATACCAGCTTTTTCTACAGTTCATCTTTGGTTCTCATTAGCCTTGGAGTATTTATAACTATACCCATTCATCATTCCTTCTTTTGAGATCTGGTGCCTCTGTGAGGAAGAAGGAAAAATACAGCGCCACATCCTTGCAAAATTTATAGGCTTTCGGTGAGTTAAGACATTTGCTGAAGAACTAAATGGAGAACATGAGAGATTTTGTAGAATCCTTAAGATTATTAGGAACTCCTCTGCTTTGCGTTTCCTGTTTTTAGTGAAAGAAACAGAATATGGAATCCTGAATTTGCCATTTTTTATTGTTGGCAAGTCTGAGAATCTTCTTCTTTTCTTTTTTTTTCAAACCTTAATTCGATTGTGGAGTTTTGGCACTGGGGTTAGTGGCAGGCAAGTCAGACCCAAGAGGGACGAGCTCCATTGGTAGCACCTTTTCAGAGTTGTCCCCAGACACAGGTGGGTGAGTTTTCTTCAAGACCCTGGACTCCTGCTCGCTCTGGGCAATCTTTAGGCAGGTGCGCTTCTGGTGCAGCTTGAGACAGCAATGCCCGGCCACCTCACTGCCGCCTGTGTCTTGGCAGATCTGGCAGTTCGTCCTCTGGGGCGATGGCGGATGGGGTGGGGAGTGTGTGCACAGCAGTCACTCATGCCTGGGAGTCTTCCCTGCGGTGCTCCAATACCATGGCCCATGGAAAATCCTTTTCCCTCTGTTCAGGCTGCCCAGGGAACTCTGGTGGGCTGGCAGAGAGAAGGGTCACTACGCAGAAGGCTTTCTTTCCCAGTCTCCACTTACTCAGGAGCTGAGAAAGGCCCTGATTGAAAATATGCAATGCGTGTGTGGTGTCGTTTATATGCTGATCTTTGTAAAGTGCAGCTCTGAACATGCTGTTTGCCTACATGAGTGCTTCCCATGGCTCCAGTTACCCACAGGAAGAACTGTAACCATCTAATGATAGCAGCGCGGTGGGGCCTGAAGCCCAATTGGGCTATGAAGAGAAGAAAACAGAATGTGAAGATGGGGACGATCCAGTGGAAAAGGAGGTGCTGGTGATGTAGTAGAAAGGGGATGACCAAGCAGAGAAGTCCCCGGTGGGTGAGAAGGGGTGGGGAGGGTGGTCTTCGCAGAAGGAACACTTCCTGTGTTGTAACCAGTTGGAAGGTAGAGGATGTGGAATAGTTGCAGCTGGGCTGGTGGCATTGTTGTTGGGAAGACAGGGTAATTCTGGTTTTGTGGCGCCTATTTTCTTTACGGTGTGTGTAACGTTGTGGCTAAGAGGGAGGGCTGAAGCCTGAGCCCTGAAGAACCAGGAGCCTTGGAAGGTGTGCCTATGGGAGGGGTGGAGGAGGAGTGTGTGCAAAGTTGAATGCCCATCAGAAATATCCAGAGAAGTCATCACTTGTGTGGATCTGCGGCAAAGTGGCATGGGGACCCAGTTCTGCCCACTTCCCAGGAGCCCATGACTTTCAACACGCTTCCCCGAAGGTCAAAACTCTGGTCTGATCTGCTGCATACTGCTTCTTTCCCCACCGAGTCTACTAGTTGTTAGAACACATACTAACACAGACATACTGTTAGATCCTTCCTGGGACTTCTGTTCTCTTCCCCACTGGCTCTCCCTCGTTCGTGCACTCAGCACTTAGCAGTGGCAGGCATTGGGTCCTGTGCCGGGAATACAGCCATGAAAAAGGCAGAAGAGGTCCCTGGTCTCACAGAACATCTGTTCCAAGAGGGGGCGGCAGCCATAACCCAGTAAGGTGACAATTGTACATAATAATTTCAGATTCTGGTAAGTGCTATAAAGTCAGGAACCAGGCAGTGGGATTGAGTGGCCAGGTTTTGCAGGGGCGGGGGTGCTTTTGAAGGTTTCTCGGAGGACATGGCCTTTGAGTTGAGACCTGAAGAGCAGGAAGAAGCCAGCAATGGGCAATCTTTGAGAGCTGGGAGCCTTTTCTGTTCCTTGTGGAGAGGAGGAGACCTGATGAAAGAGAAATCCCGTGGGGATGAGACATTGGGATGGGGTGGGACAATCCTCTGGAAATTGTTGTCCAGCAGATTAAAATGTTAAAAATGTTTCAGTGTCATTGTGGAAGGAATCTCTCTATCTCCCTCCTTCCCTCGCTGCCCTACATTTCAACAACTATTCATTTCAGGAAACCAAATCATCCTGGAAATACAAAAAGCGGTTTGATCTTCAGATCAAGCCCATTCCAAAATGAACTCAGAGAATTGATCCGAGACACAAAATCAAGGCTCTTGTGTGAGGAACACAAGCAAACAATGAATAAGGAAATCGTTCTCTTAGTAAGAAGTTCCACCCAGGCCTTCCCTCGCTCCTGGTTTTCCTCCTATCTTAACTGCATGTTTGGTTCCTGTCGTATCTGAGAGCCTTCTTTATGTTCCCCTGGTGTCACACCCTGGGGGTAAAGGTGGCCACAGCAGCTGTGGGGTGGTGGTGGACTGGACGGCCGGCGTAGTCAGGTTGTCTGTGTGCCTGTTGGGCGGGGCACAGAGGAACTTAACGTTTAATCTGCAGCCATAACACCACTTTATGGACTTTTCCCAGTGGAAGAGAAAAAGGCCAATAAAGAAGTCACATTGTTAGTGCTCTCAAAAGTCAACTTTCCCTCTCATTCCTGATGAATGTAAGATAGAACTTAATTCCAAACTCTGTGTCCTGGGAGTCTGGGCAGGTATTGTTCAGAGAAGAAAAATTTCATTTGCTGATTATTATTATTTCCCCTTCAGGAACCTGAAAGCCAGAAGGGATGTTGGAGCTTGTCTAGGTCACCCAGAGAGGTCCCTCGGTTTGCCTTCGGCACCTCACCATGGGTGACTTGCTCCCGGCAGAGCAGAGAGGTCCGTCTCACGTATGGCCCCCCCAGGGCCATCGTGTGGTGCTTCCCAATCTTTCATTTCACAGTACACATAGTAAATGGTCGTCCTGGCAAGGCACATTGGGGTTAATAGGCAAGGTTGCTCAAGGCCAGAGGTGACTGGCGGGAGGGCCTGAGTTGGAGGGATACACAGAACAGAGGAGACGATATCGTCACACACGTAGAATCCATTGATGGCCCCTGGTCAGAAAGCACTGGTGATTGGACTCCTTTAGTGGATTGTGTGCTCCTTGAGAGTAGGGGCTGTATTCATTCTCGAACAGTTCCTGAAAAGTTCTTCACAACTGGTAGAGCGCCCATGGATATGGTTGCTTTAAAAGCAACACAGATATCTCCACTGGGAGATAACTATGGAGAATTCTTTCCAAGTGTGTTGATCACTGAACATAATAACATCATCGAGTTCTCCAGAATTGCACCGCTTGGGTTAGAGTTCTGGTGTGACTACTCATCGGCTGTTTCGTCTCTGGAGGCCACGGTTTGTTTCCTCGTTTATACAGTGAGGACGGTAATATTAGCTGCTAGTATGCAACAGAGTCCAGACCCTACCCCAGAGCTATGGCTCCAAAGCCTTTTTTCCAAGTCCCCCCATCAGAATTCCCATATAGAGTCTTTTATTAATACAACCACATTTATAAGATACTAGAGAAGTTCAGAGACTGTGAGTTTCTTGCTTTTGAAAAAGTTTTGTGGTTTAATTAAAATAGATACTGGCCAACAATGGCTAGATTTGTAAAGCACCTGAGTTGATTCACTCAGCATTTATTATTGGACTTTATCTTAGCTTTTGGGGTTTGAAAGATGGTCCTAATAAAGATGGTATCAAAAGAGGATAAAAAAGTGAGCCTGATGATTTCTTAAGGTTTGTGTGGTTGTTAACTTAGCAAAAGCTACAAATAGGAATTCAGCTTGGTAATCAATGAATTTCTTTAAAGAAACCAAACCTCCAAGGATTAATACTAGACATGTCTCTTGCTTCTACTTTTCTCCCCCCTATAGACAGAAAGTGCATGTGAGCTATGGGGAGAGGGGCAGAGAGAGAGAGAATTCCAAGCAGGCTCCATGCTCAGCACAGAGACCCACATGGGGCTCGATTGCCTGACCCCAGGGATCACGACCTGAGTCGAAATCAAGAGTTGGAAGCTCAACTGACTGAACCACCCAGGTGCCCTTCTTGCTTCTGTTCTGTGTTCCGACTGGTCCTGAGCCTCTTGAGATGGAAGAGCCATTGAGCTGGACATTAAAATGGCTGTTGACAGAGGATGTTAGGAAATGATACCTGCTTTCTTCACAGTAGATATTGATTGCTTTGGTAAAAATTAGCATGAATGAAACTTGCTTTCAGATGAATAGCACCAGCACAGTGCCTGGGTGGCTCAGTCAATTAAGCGACAAACTCTTGATTTCAGATCAGGTCCTGATCTCACATGGTGACATTGAGCCCTGCCTCAGTCTCTGCGCTAAATGTAGAGCCTGCTTGGGATTCTCTCTCTCCCTCTCCCTCTCTACCTCCCCTGCCTCTGCTTTCTTTCTCTCTCTCTCTCTCAAAAAAATGAATAAATAAAAGATCAATAGCACAAGAAAATAATGTGGATTTCCTAATTTTCTTTTTTTTAGTATTAGAGGAACCTGTCTAAATGTTTGCCTTGAGGAAACTGATGATTCTAAAAGCTTCTTTGAAAGGAGTTTACTAAGAAGTTGAATAATCCTATTCCAATAGAGTAGGTTTGAAAGAACACTTCTGACACATTAAAGCCATAGTATAAAAATCAAGTATATAACAGAAGAGGAAAGGGGAGAAGTAGAGAGGAGTGTCTCGTAAAGTTTGTGAAGTGTGTGTGTCACTTAAAAGCATGTTTTAAGTTATGCATTAAGCATTCATGTTAAAAAAAACATTCTTAGGAGACCTGATTTACCTTTCCTGATTAAAGGTGCCTGTCTGAGAGACCAGCCAAATTCTACATTTTCCAAGAAAATCAAGTTCTAGATAGGTTGCATTTCATTTTGAATGTTGGTGCCAGAGATACATCAGAATTCTAGGGGGAAATCTTACCAAGTGCTCCCTATAATTTGAAAGGAAGTATCCTATTTGATGGGTTTTATTGTTGCTGGACCCAATGTCCTAGGTAAACTGAAATTCCCCCTCCTCTCTTAGGAGGGGCATCGGGGGGAGAAATAGTTCCTTAAAGTCCTAAGTTTTCTGATAAAAGAAAGTGTCTTCTTTTGGTTAGTGGAAACTTCCATTCCCAGGATACAGAAGGCATTTCCCCCTCAATGCAGCTTCCTCTTGATTTTGTGATTGAGTTATTTTTAGTGAGTTACCATGTTTCTCCTCTTTCCCTATTTAACTGTGCTCTGTCTTTTACTTCTCTTTCTCCATTAATTAATCCCCACAGCTCTTTTCTTAAACCTTTCTTACACTAAGAGATATTTTAATTTGTTGATGTTTCTCTTAAAAAAAAAAAAAGGAAAACATCTGGTCTGTGTAGATGTCAGAACTGCCCCCAGAATAGGACGCTTCATTCCAGTTTTGTATTTTCGTATCTTATAATACAATTTGAATTCATTCACCAGTTTCTTAGTTCCTTAAATCTTACTTGACCTAAAAGACCCAATTCCGAAATAAGTAGACAATAACAACGTGGTGTGACTATTATGTGCCAGTGCATGCACAGTCATGACTTAATTGAAATCTCACCCAACAGTCCTCAGGTGAGTGGCATCATCCCCATTGTATAGATGAGTAGATACTCTCAACTACTGTGTTTGTACTGCCTGGTAATCCTGTCTAGTAGATTTACAGTTCTGAGCTCATTGGAAATTTCTTAGTGTGTTTAAAGTTGCTATAAACCCAAGGTAAGATTAATTTTCTTGACTTGGTTTAGAAGCTTGTCAAACCAATTGACAACAGTAAAAGAAATATGTAGGCCCGTTTAGGAGGGGTTCACGTCCAGCAGACAGCAATGTTTATAGGGGCTGGGATTTCATAGGAATATTATGAGTAGGTATCCGTGAATGGCACAGCAAAACTCTTGCACTCTTCTCAGTTATGTTGTGGTCAGTGGATGGAATAGCCCTATAGTTGAGAGCACCATGGATTTTCAGTTCAAACAGAACTTGATTCAAATCCTGACTTTTCCCCTACTCTTGGATGACTTTGCAAAGCTATTCAGCTCTTCTAACTTCAGTATATTCATCCATAGAATGGGAGTAATCGTATTTCTTATTGCTGTGGTGATAAAGATAAATGGGAAAAGGCATCTACATTGCTTAGAACCTCACACAGAATAAGTATTCAGTAAAATGGTAGTTGTGAATAACAATTGTCATAATCGTAGAATCTCTGAGTTGAGGAGGATCTTATGGTCAGATAGACTTAACACAGGGTTTGGTTCTACCAGGTTTAGTCAAGTTGCTTGCGTCTCCTAGTTTCTATTTCTTCATCTGCACAATAGAGAGACTATTTAACGCAGGATTATGATAAGGATTCTGTGACATGTGACATCTGTAAAGTGTCTGCCACAAATTGACCTTCATAAACGGTGATGACTCTTTTCCTTTGGCTGACAACCTCTAGGGACAGGGCAGCTCTAGGGAACTGGGATTATTAGAGCTTTACTTACAGTGAACTTTAGTTTCCCTCTGACGTTTACCTGCCTGGCTCCCACCCCATGTTCTGAATGATTGAGAAAGTTATTTTTGTTCACTGGGTCATGATTTTGATTACATCTAGAAATATCGTCAGGACCCTAACCCACTGACTTGATTGTTAAGATTAAAGTTCTTTTTCTTCTACCATTGATCTTTATCTCCTTTTTCCTGGAGACATTCTGTGCTGAAAAAAATATTTGTGCACGGGAGAAAAACAGTTTCTGAATCAAAAGACTGGGACACCATGTCCGTTTACATTCATGCGTGGATTGGATAGGTTGGTGTTCTGTGCGGTTGTTGCCAGTGATTCAGAGTGTAATATTGCGATCATCAACTTTTTAAACAACTTAATGTTAAGAGTGACATTTTAATGTACTTTGTCCCGTTCTCTCTAACTTCGCGGGAAACCTAGCAGTTTGAAGTCAATAATAACAAGAGTAATATACTGTTACCGAAATGGGAAACATGAATGTGAAAACATTAACAAAAGACCTAAATAATTTTACTGCGCCTTTTCCTGAAGGGAGTTCCCCATCATGCAGAATCTTCCCTGAAGTTTAGGTGCAAAATCCCTTAATCATATACTTGGCACTTCTACTCCTTACGTGCAGATGTATTTTATTTCTGTGGGCTGTTATGCCCTGCATAAAGAGTTCTGGGTGAGATTATTATGTGTAATGTAAGATCTTACCCAACCTGCTTTTCAGTGTTTTGGAACTAGTAGTGTGATGGCTGTTCTGATGTGAGTAGTTATCAGGCTTTAAAATCCAAAACTCTGGGTTTGCAGAGTTTGCCACTGGATGCCAGATTTAACATTCCACTGGCTAACAAGTCTGTAAAATGCATGTTAACTTTCCTCCCTTCTCTCTGAGCGACAGTGATAGTTGTCATGGACATAAGTCCTGTGGTTGGCTCCTGGAGCCTTCAAAGCAAAATTTCCTTTTTTTTTCTCCTAACGTTTGTTTGTTTGTTTGTTTGTTTAGGGGAGAGAGAGAGAGAGCACGCGCACATTAGCAGGGGAGTGGCAGAGAAAGGGAGAGAGAATCCTAAGCAGGCTCTACGCTGTCAAGGCAGAGCTCAATGTGGGGCTCGATACACAACCCTGGGATGATGACTTGAGCCAGAACCAAGAGTCAGTTGCTCAACCAACTGAGTCACCCAGGCACCCTGCAAAATTTCCTTTATAAACACAGTATCTGCAAAAGATGGGTTGTTTACTTGGTGTTATTTAAGGGGCATTGGGAAATTTCTTCACTCAAGTTATTCTCCCTGCTAATTACACTCTTGGTGATTTATTCCTCTGAGGTCCACATCCCTCCTCTCCAGCACCCATATTTCCCTGAAGGGATAGCACATGAGTACTCCATTACTTCTCCTAGTCCTCCATTACTCTATTATTTCCCTTTAGCTCCCATTTCTAGAGCTGCAGAGGGGACAGTAGGGCAAGGTGGGCTCCCAATGGCCTGGAGTCCCTGAAAGAGGGGTATGAGGCACAGAAACCCAAGCAAAGCCTGAAGTGAGCTGGGTTCCACTGTGTTCAGAGCCTTCTGTCCAGCCTGGGCAGGAGGCAAAAAGGCCCAGTCCTGAGGTTGAGGCTGTATATACGGGGCATCGTTTTATAGAATGGGCCAATTATTCAAAATTCTTTCAGTTAAAAATTCTTCTTTTGGGGGTGGTGCAGGGGGGAGTACAGCCTCCTAAAATGCCTTCCATTTCTATTTGTTTGCCCTGTGTGTTCCTAGAGGGCTCTACTTCCCAAGGAGGACAGTCCTGACAAGAGATCCCAGGCCCTGGTCACAGCAGCCTCTACAAAGGAGGACTTCGAATCTTTTACCTTGGTCTGTTGGCCCTCTTGTTAATCTACTCAAAATGGATTGGGTTTCAAGGGGCCTGCTTACAAGCTGTGGGACTTTGGGGAAGTCACGTTACATTTGAACCCAATGTCGTTATGCACAAAGGAATATAACATCTATATCGTTCCCATCTGCCTCACGAGGTTGTGGTGAGGAACATGAGGAAAATGCTTTATCCAAGCATTCAACAACACAGGATAAATGCCAAGCAGAGACTTGTGTCAAATACCCAGGTGTCACATAGTCCCCCACACAGGGCGACAGAGCACTCTTCCAAGCAAGACGGTTTCTCTCACGTGTTGTAGCCTCAGTGTGCAAACACCTAGTATGAATATAGTATTTGTTTGATGGTTGTGTGTATAATATTTACGTGACCCAATATGGGACAGTATCCAGAATCCAATCAAACCTCTATGTCCAGATACCAGTTTGTAAGATATAGAGGAATCAGATGAATGTTGAGTGTTACTTCAAGGATGTGACCAGAAAAACAAAAAACAACCTTTACAGAATAAATGACCAAAGGGATAAGGAAGGATGGATGGATGGAAGGAAGGAAGGAAGGAAGGAAGGAAGGAAGGAAGGAAGGAAAGAAAAGAAAAGAAAAGAAAAGAAAAGAAAAGAAAAGAAAAGAAAAGAAAAGAAAAGAAAAGAAAAGAAAAGAATAAAAACAGACAAAGACAGAAAGAAACAGAGAGAAAATCAGTCAGTCATGTAGGAGAACTTGTAGGATAAAAGAGACTGAAAGACTTATCTGCCAGTTACAGCGTATGGACTGGGTTTCAATCCTGATTTAAACAAACTGAAAATACAATAAAAACATATGAAGCAATAGGGGGTAGTTGAGCACTGCTGGATATTTGATGCTTTTAAGGAGTTATTTTTCATTTTTTAAGATGTGAGAAGGTCAGCGTGGTTTTGGGTTTTTTTAACGTGGTCCTTTTAGAGGTACATACTGATATTTAGGAATGCAGTGATATGAACTGATAATTGTTCAAGTTCAGACATAGGTGCAAGGGGCTACGTTAGATGCTCTCTCTACTTTGAATATATTTGACATTTTTACGAAAAAACATTTTTAGAAAATCAACAGCAGACCAAAACTCTACTTTGAACCTAGGCCTGTCCATACTGCCTGTTACTTCATATACATTTCTAGAAAGAGTGGTCTACACTTACTCTAGAGTCGGAAATACTTGGCAGCTGTCGCTGTTTCTTCTGGGCCCTCCATCTTAACTGTCTCCTTCCGAAGCCCCCCTCTCTTCTTCCTTTATACTAAGGATTTCTAGCCTGCAAGTTCAGAGATGAGCTTTAGAAGATCTATAATTTTTGTGAGATGTAGTGCCTTTTCTGTATTTGCAAGTATACGTCTTATAGGAGGTTAAGCTCATGACTTTTATGAGAACTTAAGGGTCCATGATCTAAGATGGTTAAGGGTTCATGATTTAAGAAGGTTAAGAACACCTCACGGCTTTTACTTCTTCCTGCATGCTTGGTATTTCATATCTGCCGTCTGGTCCTCAGCTCTGTCCTGTGCTTTGACCTCATCCATCCATTTGTCTGGTCTTCATCTCCACCACTACCACATGAAAGGTCACACGTTTGGGTGATGGTTTTACCATATCCCCAGGTTCTCTCCATGCCAAATACCTCTGACTTAGCCCAGATTCCACTTTCTTCTTTGTTTGAACACCTGCGTCTGCGTCGTCATCAGACTCTCATCACCCTAAAGGATATCTCTTATGTCCTGTTCTCATTTGGTCCAGCGCCTCATGTGGATGCTCACAGCCCCTCACGTGGCTACTGGCCTGCCACCATCTTCTTACTGATCTCCTTGCCTTTAGCCCAATGTGTTCTGTAACATCAACAATGTGTTCAGTAACATCCCAGAAGTGATGTTACTGACAGAAATCTGGCCATTTTGCCTCTCTGTTGACAGCAGTGGCTTCTAAGATCTTAGCGAGCCTCCTCATGAGGCAGCTCCAGTCTACTCAGGCAGTCTTATTTCCTGACACTTCCTCCTCAGACCTGTTTCGAGCACAACATATTTGGCAGACCTCCTAGGCCTTACGTACATATTCACTGTCCGTGGAAGTCACCACACCTTACCCCTACCCTGCCTTACCATCTTGACAACACGGGAAATACCACTTTCTCCAGGCGTTAAGGATGGCCCTTCTCTCAGAGGCTTCCCTCACGGTCCCCTAGGCCTCTCGGTGCTTCCTCTCATACGCTTGCCCTGCAAGCTGCCCATACTGCCACTAAGTGTTGTTGTTTTTAATTGCCTTGCAGTTGTTGACAGGGCCATAAGCTAACCTGCTTGTACCTCAGAACATCTTTGAGACTAGCTTTTGCCCAATACAGGGCATGAGCGTTGAAGGGAATGAGGGAATGAGCGTTGAAGAAGCGGTTGCCAAATGCATGCTGACCTGAGCCGACACGTCCTACCGTGGATGCCACAAGGAGACCGTGGCAGGGAAGCCACAGGGCTTCTGTTTCTCTTGGATCCCATTTCCTGAGGAGAGGAGAGTGTCTTGAGTGGCCACTGGGAGGGGAAGGTGAGAGACCGTTTTCAAGTAGAAGGTTTGTCTTTAGTGACTCTATGGTTTCTCTGCCTTTCTCGCTTTCTCTGTTCTCTCCCGTTGCTTACTGGCCCCTTTAAAATATGTGAATAAAGGGTTTGAAATAAGAGTACTCTCTTCCTAAACTTTCTGCCTAAGTATGTGTCTTTTAAAAACGAATTTAAGCTGATTGAACTTCATTTTTAACTTATTTTATAGCATTTTTAAAAAGCAATGAAAATAGGGACTTCACTAGATCTCTTACTGCCCCTGGTACTGATATTGATAGTGGACCCATTTTTTCCCAGAAAATTATTATTTAGATCTTCTGAGAACATTTTTCGTTGGAAACGCCTTTGTTAATGATCTCAACATTATACCAGTTGGAATTAAGATCTCGATCTTGATTATATTCCTGAGTCTACAGATTGGCAGCCGTGAGTTTGTATCTTACTGTGTGAATGTGTATCTCCCTAACGCTTTCTGTCAGGGTTAAGTAACCTCACCTTTCCTGCTCGGTGGTGGAGAAGACGGGAGGGTACGCTCCCTGGAGTGCTGGAAATAGGAAAGGAGGGGTTGCATTGGATTTTGGAAAGCACAGAAACATCTCCCTGCCTAGAGTGCAAGATATGGGTAAAGACAGAACACAGGTATCTTTATGGTAAAACTGGGGTGTGTGGTGCCTTCAATTCCAGGCGTGTGAGTCATTTATTTTGAAGATAGCACAGTGAGGTCGTAGTAGGTGGATGCCTGGTATAGTCATCGAGGGGCTGGTGTGCAGGTCACCTTGCAGAGCAGCTCCATGAAGGGTCTGTCACTCGGGGGTTTTATTTATTTATTTTTTCAAAAATTTTTTCTATATATATATTTTAATAGTTTATTGTCAAGTTGGTTTCCATATAACACCCAGTGCTCATCCCCACAAGTGCCCTCCTCTATGCCCATCACCCGCCTTCCCCCCTCCCCCACCCCCATCAGCCCTCAGTTTGTTCTTGGCATTCAAGAGTCTCTCATGGTTTGCCTCCCTCCCTTGTCACTCGGGGTTTTAATCAGAGAAGCACCCCTTTGCCAGCTTCTCCCTGGGTCAGTGGAAAGGAGAGCGTGGTCACCATGCCTGGGGAGCCCTCCAAGCCCAACGCCCCTCCAGGCGGGAGGCTAATCACTGCCCTTTCCCGGACTCCCCTGCCCCCGACTTGCTAGATGTCTAACCAGCTAACCTGTAGCACTGAATCAGGGAAGGGGGTTCATAATAGAATATGTTGCCTTTCCAATAATATTGCATTTTAATGGATGTTGGCAGTGTCAGCAGACAAAGAATGAAAAACCTGTTGAGTTTTTTGGAGACAGGAAGCAGAGGTGCTATTCCCGGTGATTTACTTACCTTGTAGGTTACGGCATGTGCGAACACACACATACACAGCTAGATAAAGGTTGTCAGAAGAAGCATGGAGCCAAATTGCCTGTCCTTTTGGTTTAACTCTCCTGTCCTCTGCTATGTCCATAGCTATATTAAACTCAATTAAATTTCATCTGGATGAAAGTCTTTATAAAGGTCAGGGAGAAAACCTAACTAATTTTTTTGTGCTAATGAGTCCTTTTATCCTTTGGAATCAGAAATGAGGATGGGGGGAAGAAGAAAAGAAGTTCCAGATGACCTCTGAATTCACTGGTATAAAAATTGCTCATTCAAGCTATGACTTGAAAAAAATGAATTACATAAAAATAATTCCCATACCTGTCCTTTTTAACATTTTATATTTTTCACCAATTTTGGAACACTGGATTTAATCTCAATGTGCCCATCATTAGTTGTAGTAGTTCGCTTTGTGGCTCTAAAGAATTCAAGACACATACGCACTTCTCTGAAGACTTAGGCGTGGTTACGTGACATGCTAAAACAAATGCATTAAAAGCAGCAGAATTTCCCCCGAAGTGAATATCTTGCACACCGAACGTCTCCTCTGCTCCAAGTTCACAAAAAGGGCATTAGCAAATTATAAGCATCTAAAAGTTGGAGTTTTCCATGTTTATAAACTTAATGAGCAAATGCTCCATCGAGTGATTACATTCTTTGTAAATAATTGTGTCTTTAGAAATAAATGTTAACGTTAGTTTGTTATTGGAGATGAATGAAAGCATTAATCCCCAAGTGATCTTTTGCTTTCCCTGGGAGGCGAAAGATTTCATGACATTGAAATCAAAAGTCAAAGCCAAAGCTAACTACTGAGATGAAATTTACCCCTGGGTAGTGGACGGAATGCTTCTTAGAGTCCTAGTCATGTACGTACGGTTTGTAGAAGTGTTTCTGATGAGAATTTTGTGGAATGTATCTTGGAGGGAGCTTACTTTTTTTTTTTTTACGTTTGTTTATTTTTTAAGGACAGAGAATAAGCAGGGGAGGGGCAGAGAGAGAGGGAGACACAGAATCCAAAGAAGGCTCTAGGCTCTGAGCTGTCAGCACAGAGCCCGACGCGGGTATCAAACCCATGGACCATGAGATCATGACCTGAGCCAAAGTCGGATGCTTAACCAACCGAGCCACCCAGGTGTCCCATGGAGCTTCCTTTTTATTAACAAGACAGAAGGTTTGGTTGGCAGGAAGCATGGTTTCATTGCTATATCTCTGATGAAGGGCTCATTCCCTTTAAAAAGAGTTTGGATTCTAGGGTCCCCAAAGCCTGGTGCAGAGCAAAATCCCCCTCCTTTGCAAGGGTGGGTATGAGATCAGCTCTCTTATCAGCCCAAAGGGAGATTGAACTTCTCATCTCATCAGTGGGTCACCATTGCATATGGGTGACTGGATAATGTGTTTGTCAGAAGCAGAAGAATTAAGGGTTCCCTACAAAGTAAGTCCTGTGTTTTTCTGCTTGTATGATAATAGGGTCTTGGTTCCCTCACGTACTCCCGTCACCCTGACTCCAGTGTGGCCACCTGGCCAAAACACAGTGTAGCCATGCCACGCGTTGTTCGCACGTCAGAAAGCCATGGCTTATATACCTTTTTGTGGTATGTCTACGTGGCTGGTGGCTCAGAACAGCCTTTGGTTGACCTTTTTGGCTAACAACACGAAGAAGTTCTGTGACTGACTATTTATGGTGTCCCACAGAATTGATGACATTGTTCAGGTTATACCTGGTAGGAGCGAAAACTATATCTTGCTTGTTTATTCCCTCAGCCTGTCCCCACTTGAGCTCTCTTTTCTTGTGACCCAGCATAATTTGATGAGGAATTTTTAAGCCCTTTAAAACATTTAGTAGCTTTGCTACACGTCTATTGTTTGTACCTTAGACGCTTTCCCTGGCCCCATGAGTGGAAAACTTTCAGTCAGAAGGAAGCATATAGCCTTTCGCTGGGAGGATTGATGTGTTCTAGAGCCTATTGGTCTCTACATAGCCAGGATCACTTCCCTCCTAAGTGGTAAACAAGCTGGCTGAGGAGGAGCCACAGTCTGTTTCTAGAAAGATCTTAAGAGCTGGGAGGCACACTATGAAACGCCTCTAAGTGGTGAAGACCTCAGTGTACATCACTTTGGGAAGAGGCAGCTGGAGTCCTGTTAGAGCCAAGCTTATCTTGAAGAGCTGAGCCCCAACCCCTTTCCAGAGCTTCTCCGAACAGAGGGGAGAACTCAGAACTAACCGACTTTGGCATCCATGAAGCCCCAGGTAAATGCACCATCGTCTTGGGTGTAGGGTCAGCAGAAAGTAGTGCTTCTGAATTTGCTTTGTGATTCTTTCTTTGCTTTCTATACAGTTTTAAACTATTCACAAACACACTGTTTAGTAACACATTTTTACTTGATCTGCTTTTCTCAGGAAACTAGTGTTTCATTTTCCTGAAGAAAAAAGCCCAGTGTAAATATTGGTCTGGGTGTCAGTGTTTTGTCTTTTCATTAGTTTGCTGAATGTACCGATGTTAATGTCCTCTCTTACGTTCCAAAGCTTTGACTTTGCTTGACACCACCACCTATTTTAGTTTTTAATCTCTGAAGAAATCTTGACCCAAACTGGTTTTTTTTTTTTTTTAAATTGGGTAATTTGTTTACAACTGCCGTGTTTGACTTGTTCTTCAAGAAATAGCTGTTCGTTTTCATGTGTGAAACTTTAGGGATTAAGGGACAATGAGTGCCAGATATTTTATAGCTTTTGTCTATGTAAGTTAGAGTTTAATGAATGAAGCTGCTTTCCCAGAATGGGCTTTTAAATTGCAGTTTTGAAAAGTCAGCTCTGAAAGAGAAGAGAGATTATATTTAAATTTTCTTTCCAGCAGCTAGAGAGATTGACTGAAGTTTGTTTCTAAACTTGAACCCAAGAAACAAAACATTGCACGGGTAGAAGGGTAACAGACGTCATGTGGAGTCTGTGAGTGCTGCGCGCCAAACACACACCGTTGGTTGCAGACCCACAGGGAAAACACTTAAAAATACGTACAGAGAGCACATTTCTTTTGTTTTCTTTACTGTTGGAAAGACAATGAGAGGGAAATTGTGTAAAACTAAATTCTTATCCAGTAGTGGAAGCTGTGAATCAAAGTAAAAAAGGAGAAGATTTCAAGTTTTGATGTATTTGAGGGCATCTGGGTGGCTCAGTCTGTTAAGCGGCCAACTCTTGACTTCGGCTCAGCTCATGATCTCACCGTTTGAGGGTTTGAGTCCCATGTCTGGCTCTGTGCTGACACTTGCAGAGCTTACTTGGGATTCTCTCTCTCTCTCTCTCTCTCTCTCCCCCCCCCCTTCTCTCTCTGCCCCTTCCCAGCTCTCTTTCTCTAAAAATAAACAAACTTAAAAAAAGTCATTCAAGTTTTGATAGTTTTGATATATTTGACACATTTCATTATGATATGGTTGAGTAGATTTGAAGCCTTTAATTTTATATGGATAATCTATTATCAGAGTACGTATAAATAGAATCAGTAATTACAGTCACAGATATTTAGAGGTAAATTTAATGGTAGGTCCAAATAACAGTGGGCAGCATAACCCAGTATCAATAGCATGTGGAAAAGATAAGGATCTCTCAGAAGGCACCCAATACCACACTGTGGTTTCCCTAAATTCTTTATGAATTATAAACCACTGATCTTAAGCAAATCAAAACTGTTCTCAGACACCTGCATTCTTTGGAGGAATTAGGGAGTGGTAAATATATTTCTTTCATATAGGCCATTTTAAATTAGTTAATTATTGGGGCGCCTGGGTGGCTTAGTCGGTTGAGCGTCCGACTTTCGCTTGGGTCATGATCTCACGGTTCGTGGGTTCGAGCCCCGCGTCGGGCTCCGTGCTGACTGCCAGCTCGGAGCCTGGAGCCTGTTTCAGTCTGTGGCTCCCTCTCTCTCTGACCCTCCCCTGTTCACGCTGTCTATCTCTCTCTCTCCTGGAAATAAATAAAAAACATTTAAAAAAATAATAAATTAGTTAATTATATCCTTATTTCAATAGAGTCTAGTTTCTGAAAGTAGGAATTACAGTTTAATGAAGAATAATATGTCCTGTTTGTCTAGTGTCACTATCGTGTCATCTGAATTTTGAATTCCTCAAAACTCCACTGTTTAAAATAACAAAGATATTTGTAAGTTTGTCCCTAACCTATGACCTGACATTTTAAATGAACAAATGAGTTCTCTCTAGACTTTCGGTGCCATTGTTCACAGCCCTGTTTCCAAAGTTAGAAGGAACCTTGAGGTCTCATTTAGCCACAGATGTAAAGTGACCTGTTTGTAATTAGACTTGTAAATAAAACCTCTGAGAACAGTGCTTCTGAAACATCTAGGGCCTACTAATCCCTGGGTATCTTGTTAGAGATGCGGATTCTGGGGCCCGGGGTAGAGCCTGTGATTGTGCATTCCTGAAAAGATCCTAGGTGGAATTCCCCCTGTCATACTTTATGAAAACAAAGTCTTAAGGAGTAGCTGTGAAATAGCCAACTCCTGCCCCCAAATTAAGAATTCTCCCTTTACACATTCTCCTTTATGGGTATTATATTGGCTTCAATATTTTCTGCTTTGTGGGCATTGATGAAAATCAAGCACGAATGGTTACCTTTCTGGGATTGCTAATACTCAGATTTACTGTAAACCTCTTTCCACATGACTACTGAAAGCTCCATTTCTTATACCCATTATATTTCAAGCACGTAGATTGGCTCCTGGCACATGCCAGGCCCTGAATAATAACCCGCTTAAGGATCTCATATATGGACAAATATGTAGCATTCAGCTGTGGGGCCATCGGAAGTACTATTCATTTTGAGTTCTCACTGTCAAAATTTTAATATCCCATGGGAACACATGAAGAAGGTATGTAATTCTCTGTATGCAAGTGTAGAGTGTAGAGTCCGTATATGCTGGAACCTCGGTCTAACTTGATGAGAGTCGTCAGGTTGATACCTGATCTCTTTTTATTGCTTCCTACTGAAATGTAAGTTCTTTAATTAACCAAATTAGGAAATTTCATTTTGATGACGAACAGTTCAAGGGTACTACGAGTTTACTTACAAGATAAAAACTTGATAATCTTTAGAAAGGTTATGATGCGTTTATATTCATTCACCATAAAGATATTTCCCCTCTTCCTCTTTAGAAACAGCTATAAGTTCCAGATTTGGTATTTTTCATGTTAAAATTCTCCAAGCGTCAATTCAAACCCTACCTTCTACACAGACCTTCTGGAATCCATCCAGGGATGCTTTGTGACTTGATCTCCCCTGCTTGGTTGGGTGCCGGCCGTATCTGTCAGCTTTTCGTGTTGTAGTCTCTTGTTCATCTTTTACTGTCTCAACGGCCACTCCATTGGAGAGAAATACTTTCATCTGTATATTTTTATATGTCTGGGTGTGCCTAACCTAATGCTGGCCCACAGCAGCAGTAAGTGTTGACTGAAAAAAAATGAATGAATGGTTTGAGCATTGAACGAGAGAAAGAAGACCAAAGCAGGCAGAAGTTATCTGGGACAGCTTTCTGGAAAAAGTGACGATGCTCATTTGGTTTGACACTATCTCCTCCCTTATAATTATGATAGCGCTGCTGCCAGGATTTGAGGTATATATAAATGGTCCACGAGAAGATGGTGTTGCTGCAGAAAGCGGCAGCCTGTGAAGATATTTACAGATGTTCTGACCTTCATTCTTACTCATAGGAAGGAACTTTTGGGGGGACAAAGAAGTGGCTAGCATTGCATCTGTCATCTTGAAAGGAAAGTTGGTATATATTCAACAAATACTTATTGAGCAACAGTGAGTAAAACTGGTTACCCACTTTCAAGGAGTTCATGCCCTACTGACACATAGACTGACCCCAAATAGACTATAAGGAGCTCTGTTTGGAGAAGTAAGCCCAGTGCTGTGAGAACCCGGATTCCAGCTAGAGGCAGGAGAGGCTAACGAGTTGGACAGAAACGTTGTTTACATATGTCCTGTCTCCTGTACCTTCTGAAGCAGACTCCATCTACTGTAGACAGTCTGACCTCTCTGCGATCATTCAAATGAACATTGGCATGGGAGCTTGGTCAAGTGCAAGGTGCCCTCCTGGTACTGCATTGCCTGGACTCTTCTGGACTCGCCTCTGTGCATGATTCTTTTGTTCCTGTTGGCTGGGTATCATGCCAGCTGTCAGTACGCTTGCTTCCCCCATGTTCAGTCTGGTGTGTTCTGAGCTGTAATATGAATAAAAGAAGAGTCCTGAGGGTTTTTTTTTTTTTTATAGGAATGAAGCTAGGGAGAAAGCCATTTTTTTTTTTTTATCATTTAAGGCATGTATACTTCCTGATACATATTCACTTATTTTATAAAGATAGCAGTCTTCTGTGAAGTGTCTACTAAGTGATAGGTATCATGGCAGTTACATTGTAGATACCACTTCAAGTGCTCAGAACTATCCTACAGGGTAAGATGGTGTTTATATCCATTTCATAGAAGAGGAAACTGAGGTTTAAGGGATTAATTAACTTACACTGGTCTCATAGCTGGTAAACAGTAGAGCCTCATTCTTTCTCCAGTCTGTTTTACTCCAAAGCTTAGGTTCTTTTAACTGCCCCATTCTGCCTCTGGAGGCGGAATTGAGTTGCCTGGTCAAGGGGACTCTGTTCCTGCCTTTACGGAGCTTGAGCTGGGGGCTATGGTATTTGAAGCCTGCATAACTGATCCCAGTAGAGGAAGTATTACTGTTTGGTGGTGTGTACCGATTATTCCAATGGTGTTTGCCCTTTTGTCCATCTTCTGCTAATATTTGTTTCTCTTCAGGAATTTTGATAGGGGATTGGTTGATATGATTGATAGGGGGAAAAGGTTTGCCACAATCTCCTAGTCATTCATTCATCTGTGCTGGGTCCCAATGGGGAAGCCAATAAAAAGAATTAACATACATACTAAAGGAGTTAACGTATATACCACTAGGTCTACACTACTTGAAGCAGTAAAAACCTTTGTATTACACTTGGCATATGTGTACTGAATAGTAAATGAATATGGTTATGACTCTGCTAAAATTTGAAACAACTCCAAAAGTATTTCAATTTAATATCTTCATTTATTTATACCAACTCTGGCTTTTACAACAATCTGGCTTTTTGCCAGTTATCACAAAAGATTGGAAATTTTCATAATAAATCCATTCATTTATTCATTTCTAAATACATGCTGTAAAAATAATTTTGAAAGAATCAAACTTAGACTAATTCAGAGTAAATGGCATTAAAGTTTATGTCAGGAAACAAAATGATATCTCACTGGAACTTCACAAAGTGTGAGGAGTTAGCTCTTGCTTAATTGAGTTTATGATGAATTTAAATAAATAGGAATCAGGATGGTATTTTTATTAAGTTTCTCTATTTTAGAGGTAATTCTATCAAAGGTTTCCCCATACCTTGAATAAAGTCTATGTTTTTTTATTAAAAGCATACTGTGGCTCAGTCTGTTAAGCATCCGACTACTGATTTTGGCTCAGATCATGATCTCACAGTTTGTGGGATCAAGCCCCGTGACCGGCTCTGCACTGACACTGCAGAGCCTGCTTGGAATTCTCTTCCTCTCTCTCTGCCCCTCCCCTGCTTGTACTCTCTTACTCTCAAAATAAATAAATAAATACACACTTTAAAAAATCCAAGAATCTTAGCAGTATTTGTATTTACTTCAACACCATGTAACTGCCTTCCATGTATATCGCATTGCTCTGTTCATTAGGAAGTACTTTTGCTTAGGCATCTTGATCCCTTTCTGGAGAACGTTGACATTACAGACACATTACCCTTTTCCAGCGTTCTACACTTTTAGTGTTAGCTTCTACCATCTTCCCTGGGGTAGCAGATTACAAAGTGGTCTGGGGAGTAATTTATTTGGTAAATAGCCCAACATTCAAGAAGTTTATCACTTTAACAGATTGGGCTATACTTTTCTGAAATGTAAATTGTTCCTGGAGAAGGAGAAGGGTAAATCAGACTCTCTTAAGGTCTGCCTGAACACTTTCAGGTCAAAGAGTAAAACCTGTTAAATCCATGTCCTGAAGGAATTAATTGATGCCAGTTATAAAAAGTGCCTTGTTTGACCGTGTGGAATATTGAAAAGGATCTGCTTGCGGCTTTCCTTGTTTATTTCCCGGTGACTGAATGCCTCTCCTTTCTTATAAAAGGACTTTATGACCGTTTGTTGTGCTGTATGTTGCTTTAAGACCCCACAGCTGCCCTACGATCGCTATGGCGGGTATCCTTTATTAGCACCTCCTCCAGTTTTAAGATTCATAGTATTTGGCCACATGTGCTGTTGAACATCGTCTATGCATCAGTCAGTGCTGGGAGTGGGGGATAGATTTTTTTTTTTAAGTGAGTAAGAGTCCCTACATTTGTCACTCATCGTCTAGTTTGGGGGACAAACATAGGAGGCTGTGAGGATGCAGTGAAGAGCTGAGAACAAAGTGGGGAACAGGAACCACCAAAGTCTTCCTAGAAACCTGATGCTTTTGAGCAGAGTGTAGAGGTGGAGTTTACCTGGAGTGGAAAATCTTCATAAGCGCTTTTGCATCCATTCCCTTCTCTTCCATTTTTTCTTTTTCTTTTCCTCTGGCTGCTTCCAGTTTCCTTAGCCCCCTACAGCTGCCCAGCATGTATTTTCCTCACACCCCATTTCTCTTCAGCTCTTTTCGTTCTTCAGGACTTTTCCACACTGGGGCTCCACGCACAGTCCCCTTCCACAATGAAGAGCGCAGTACAAGCAGGCATCCAGAGAGAAAGACACATTTCCCCCACGGTAGGCTGGAAGCCATCATTGCTTCTCTTTAGACATCCTAGGCACAAACTAAATTCAAAATCATGTTGGTAGCTAGTGATAGAAATAGATCAGAAATGGAGGGATTAGCAAGCGGTCAAAGGAAGTCACCCAGTGAGTCCCCAGATCCCAGCCATCGCTCTGCTCATTCAAGCAACTGCTACCATTGTCAGGAGAAGCAGGACCCCTCTACGGATGTTTACATTGTAACTAAAATTCAGCTTCGTTAGACATTCAGTAGAAATTGAGCTGTGGATGTGCTAGCAAGAGGTACTAAGGTCAGAGATGTTATAAATACCATTGAATATGCTCTGATACTCATTTATTTATTTATTTTTTTTTTTTGCTCACAAAAACTCTGTTACTCTCAAGCAAAGGAAATAAAAATGGTTGACTACCCCTTTTTCTAAAGGTAGCACATCCTTTCTTCCGCACATGGGGAGCACTCTAGATCCGGGTTAACTTTACCAGTATCTAGAGGGTTTTTTTTTTTTTTTTAATTTTTTTTTAATGTTTTTTATTTATTTCTAGGGGAGAGAGAGAGAGACAGCGTGAGCAGGGGAGGGTCAGAGAGAGAGGGAGTCACAGACTGAAACAGGCTCCAGGCTCTGAGCTGGCAGTCAGCACAGAGCCCGACGCGGGGCTAGAACCCACGAACCGCGAGATCATGACCCAAGCGAAAGTCGGACGCTTAACCGACTAAGCCACCCAGGCGCCCCTCGAGTTTTATTAGCGGTGTCTTCTAAGACACCAGTGAGGACCCTGGAAGATCAGCAGGGCCAATTTGTGTGAAAGGCTCTGCAAGTGGTAAAGTGGTGTATAAAATCCGTTGTTTTGCATCTGGGATGCCGGCAGGTGTCCTGAATTCCATAGTCCTCCGTCACTGACATTGAGGGCTGGTATCCTTCCTTTTTCCCATTGTCTCCATTTACCTTCTCTTCCTTATCTCCATTCATCCACAGAAAATGCTGATACTTACATGCCTGCCATCTTCTGAACATCCCTGGCAGAGGTAGCACTATTCAGTTTCACCACCTTGCCCTACTTCTGTGACCCAGGAGCACCCACATCATCCGTTCTATTGGCCACGCCTTTTGCTTAGGACTTCCTAGTGCTCAGCCAGCCAGGGCTTGAACCAAGGGCTTGTTCTTCGTATGCGGTGTGATGGCCTCATCCGTCTAATGGACTGTCGTAATGCCAGTGGGCAGGACTTCCCAGTGCCCTATACCTTGTCTCTTTGGTCTTCAGTCTTCTTGACAGAATGTTGTTGTTAACCAGCTTCTAATAATAGGTGATTGAGTTAGAGGGGAGAGAATCTCACTGGATCAGTTAAGATTTTTTATCTTAAGCTGCAAAGGCAGCCACCTGATCTGGAGAGCCCTGGCCAGCTTGGGTCTCTGTCCTAGGGCACTGCTACTGCTAAGTCCTCCTGATCCTTGCTACTACCCAAAGATGTGTCCTCGTGGTGAGCTGGAGCCGTCACCCAGGAGTCAGTTAATATTCGAAAAGAATGCAAGTCTGGCTGCTGTTTTTCCTGTCTTGGAGATTGATAATCTTTGGCTTTTTTTGCTGATGTCATTGTACATCTGTTTTTTTGGAGTGAGTATAACAAGGAAGGAGAATGGTTAATCTAGCAAGAACTCATTATACCATGAATGATGAAGGGTGGCTCCTGTTTTATTCCTATTTGATTTGTTTGCTTCATTGGGGAAAATGAATGATTGTGTCACCCTATAGAGAATTTCACTTTCTCTTTGACATACAAATAAACAGCCTCCCACATTTCATTTATGTTTGCCCCTGCTGGAATGGGTGATCTAAAAAACACATTGTTATTCCTCTTTCCTATATCATGACCTTCAATACTGGGTAGGGCAGAGAAACCAGTAAAATACGTATACTTTTTAAGAAATGAGGGACCCTTTGCTACAAATACCCCTAGAAACCCAGGTCCATTGAAGAGATGTATGAGATGATGACAAAACCAACCCAAACTAAATAAGAAGGAGGAGACATAAGTCTTCATTTTATTTCCTGTAATACATGTTGGAGATGAGGATTCAATTCTCGTTAATTCATTAAAGCAGAACTTCTTGTCATCTTCCTCTGACAGAATGTTCCTGGTAATGGGTACATTTGTTCATTTCCACTAAGAACGTGTGTTCAGCCTTTGGTATATAAAACATAAGTGAGGTAGGGGTTGTTACAGGATTCTAGACAATGGCTAATTTGGGTTTTCCCAGGGCCAAATCCTAATTGGCAACCTTGCTGCCACTAGTCTCTAGTAATGTATATATTTGCTGCCTATATTCCTTGACACTTGGGCTTTTGGAGCCCAGCAAGAGGTGTTTTGTGATATTCCCAGTGCCAGCCAGTATCGATTTGTGATTAGCCAAACCTGATTTGAACAGTAGTTTGCAAGCCCGTGTCTTCAGGGTATGTGAATATTGGGCAGTTTAGGGTACAGATTAGGGGGTCTTGACATTCTGTTGCTAGGTTACTGAACCCTGAGTTACTGACGCTGCACGTAGCATTTGTGTTCTAAAATTGTTATTTATGGCTGAAAGCAGCTGCTGCACATATCTGGGGGGAGAGTATGGTGAGATATAAAATAAATGAAACTAAATCATTAGACACAGTACATCAAACAGTAATTATAAGGAAATGTTTATGGCAAACTAGGAAAGAGATTGATTCCTCCTCTTTCTGCCCCCTGCAACGTTGGGAGAATTATTTAGCTCATGTTCATGGAGTTGTTGGGCCAGCCTCCGTAGAGCCATTATGGGAACTCAGTCATGACCTAGACTCTGTAATAAAAGTCAGCAGATGCAGTTTTGGTTGCCGTAGTCAACGCTCCTGATCTATGTGGATGTGGGGGCGGCAATCTTGGCTATATGTTTTCCTTTCTTTCCCTTTTGATTGCTTTTTTTTTTTTTTTACTGAATTTTCTCCTCTATTTGTAATTTTTTATCATATGGACAAAAGTTTCTATTTAAAAATAACCTTTATCCAGACAGTAATTTTACCAAATTATGGTATAATTATACAATCAACATTTGACCTTTTAAAACAGCCCCTAATCATCAGAAATGTACAACTGCACTTTTGGCAAAAGTTATTTTTTTAAAAATAATTTCTATAGTTCTCTCATCCTGCATACTTTTGTTTTCTAGCCAACATGTCAGGTAACAAACATTCGCTAGGCTCCTACTTTGTGCCAAGCATTGCACAGGATCAAAGATGTGGAATGCATGGCTTACCTCAGAAAAGTTAGAAATGAATTAGGATGCCAAGACACAAATATACAGAGATTAACAGTATAAAACAGCTCTACAGGAGATGTCCCAAAGCTGTGTGTGTGATGCTTTCCTGAGTGACTTCAGAGGGAGTGGCCTCCCATAGGCCAAGTTAGACTGAGACGGAAAGATTACTGTGGACAGATAACCAACATGGGTAGGCAATGAATGGTCTTGTGCATGTGTGCTGTTGAGTTTGGAGAAGGGGAAGACCTGTGTGGCCTGGGGCAAGGTTTCTTAGAGATGAAAAGACTTGTTCTACACTTTAACGACAGGTAGAATTCTAATAACAGGCAGAGATTAATGGGGAGGGCTTCCTTTTTTTTTTTTTTCAAGTTTATTTATTTATTTGAGAGAGGGTGTGTGTGAGCAGGGGAGGGGCAGAGAGAGGGTCGGGGAGAGAGTGAATCCCAAGCAGGCTCCGCGCTATCGGTGCAGAGCCCAACATTGGACTGGAACTCCAACTGTGAGACCATAACCTGAGCTGAAACCAAGAGTTGGATGCTTAACTGACTGAGCCACCCAGGCACCCCAATGGGGAGACCATTCTGAGGTGAGACTGTGACCAGAGGCAGTTAGGGTTTGACCAGGAAAATAGGTCCATGGGTGAATAGCTGGAAACTAGTCTGGCTAGAGCAAGTTACACATAGAAAGCTAGATGAGTTTGGAGATGTGGAGGAAAGGATTTCCGTGAGAAGGAGTTTAAATTTTTGTGTGGAGACATTCATTTTATATTTATTCATTGTATACATATTTTGAACTAAGCCCTGTGAGAAGTTGGGACTATGGGAATACACTGGGGAGTGAGAGACATAGTCTGTGTCTTTCAAGGAAAATGCACTCTAGACCTGTAGAAGCAATAGGAAATTAAGAATTAAGAATATCCTGCACTGTGATGGGTGCTATGAAGGGGAATTACTAGGTACACTGGGACCTTTGGGAACGGACAACTCATGCAGACCAGAAGTTAGTCAGGTAAAGGTGAGAAAGGAGAGCTTTCTAGCCAGGGGGATAGCAGGTGCAGACAGAGGTGGGAAGGCAAAGATAGCCTGCTGCTCACCATTTTGAAGAGGGTTTATTGAATTCCTACTGTTGGCCTAGCCTCGCACCCCCCTCCACAAATACAGGAGATGCTTTCTGCCCCCAAAGCACTTAGTGTCTTTTTAGAAAGATGTCTAAGAACAACCAAATCATTGACTCTAGAAGGAAGATTTCAGAAAGACAAAATTGAAGGAAGGTGGAATGGTATAGAAGCTTCTTCCAAGAAAAGTTAAGGCTGAAGCAGACATAGAGAAAATATTGAGGAAGGATGGTTCTGTGAGACCTACCTGATGTGATGAAGAGGATGTTAGTAACCTTGGAGCAGTAGAAAGAGACAGCCCTGGGTCAAGAGGTCTGGGTCCCATTGGGGGGACCCTCTTCTTTCAGCTTTCTCATTTGTAAATTTAGGAACCTTGACCTCAGTGGTCCCTGAGGGCACGTCTAGCTTGAAAGTGTAGGTGTCTTGGGCGTTACCCTCCAAGGTATTAGTGAGTTCTGGAGGATTTTGAAACAGAGGAGGGGTCCGACAGAATCAGTGCATTAAAAAGATTAATTTGAGGATGCCTGGGTGGCTCAGTTGGTTGAACTCAGGTCATTATCTCACAGTTTGTGAGTTTGAGCCCCATGTTGGGCTCTGTGCTGACAGCTGAGAGCCTGGAGCCTGCTTCAGATTGTGTTTCCCTCACTCTCTGCCCCTCCCCCATTCATGCTCTTTCTGTCTTTCAAAAATTAAACATCAAAAAAAAGATTAATTTGTCTTTATTGTAGAAAATTAATGGGATAATTACTATTTTATGAAGTCTAACTTTTTACTAAAATTTTAATCATGTTCTGATGCTTTCAAAACTGCTAGTAAGACCATCCTGATATCTACTGGACACTGCCTTTTGAGTTCTTTCTCAAAAAAGCAAAAACCAAACAAAAAATATGGCTTAGAAAAGCCTGATGAATAAGGGAGAGGCAAGGCTGAGTCCAAAAAATGACCTACAAGTACAGATTTTATTTTATTTTATTTTATTTTTATATTTTATTTATTTCTATGAGAGAGAGAGACAGCATGAGCAGGGGAGGGTCAGAGAGAGGGAGTGACAGACTTTGAAACAGTCTCCAGGCTCCGAGCTGGCAGTCAGCACAGAGCCCGACGCGGGGCTCGAACCCACAAACCGCGAGGTCATGACCTGAGCGAAAGTCGGACGCTTAACCGACTAAGCCACCCGGGCGCCCCTACAAATACAGATTTTAATTTGGATCCTAAAAATTCTTCAAAGTTTTCAGAGAGATTTTAGAATTAGAAAATGAGGGGCGCCTGGGTGGCTCAGTCGGTTGGGCGTCCGACTTTGGCTCAGGTCATGATCTCACGGTTCATGATTCGAGCCCCACGTTGGGCTCTGTGCTGACAGCTCAGAGCCTGGAGCCTGTTTCGGGTTCTGTGTCTCCCTCTCTTTCTGACCCTCCCCTGCTCATGCTGTCTCCCTCTCTCAGAAATAAATTTTTAAAAAACATTAAAAAATGTATGTCTTTGGGGGTACCTGGGTGACTCAGCTAGTTGTGTCTGACTTCAACTCAGAGCGTGATCACCCGGGTTGGGAGTTTGAGCCCCTCATTTGACTCTGTGCTGACAGCTCAGAGCCTGGTGCCTGCTTTGGATTCTGTGTCTTCCTCTCTCTCTGCCCCTCCCCTGCCCTCTCTTTCTCCCAAAAATAAACAAACATTAAAAAAATTAAAAAAAAAAAAGAAAATGTATGTCTTTTATTTTTGTAGTACCGTTTCTACAGTGGTCATGGCAGTGATGGAATAGAGGTAGTAATAGGGTGGCCGTCTTCCAGATACAGGAATACTAAGCAGCTTTCTAGATAGACTCCCGTTGTCATATCCAGGACCACAACCACCTTAGCCTGTCCACCCACTGGAGGTTCCACAGAGATGACAGCTGGACAGAGATCTTGTTAGAATATGATGTGGTCAAATCCTAAATGTAACCTACTTCTGCTCTTCCTGTCTCCTGTAAAATGGCTTATCATGAAGCTATGTATTTAGTTCTCTATCCAGATGAAGACTTGAAACTTTCCTATGTTAGACTGGACCTGAATGTGGATCTGTTGGAGAATGTTAATACCAGTGAGGACTGGCTGACATGTCTTGATACTCAACTGCATTCTTCTGTGGGTGAGCCCCAGTGCTGTGGTTCCTGCCCTTGCTTTCCAGGGCTATTGAGTATGTCACTCTGGTCTCCTGCTCTAAGTACATTTTGCTGGACAAGTAGGAAAGAACACCATGTTCACTAATTATGCTGCTTCAAATGGGGAACACTGGGATGATTTAAAATAATTATTATAGAGTAGACTGCAAATTTTGGTAACATTTACGAGGTCATGGTAGCTCATAGCCTATAACCCTATCTGTTCTGTAATAGCTTTTCAGTGGCTGAAGGTGAGTATCGGAGCCAGAAAAGAGCTTCTTGCCCTACCTTTTGCATTTTGCTACTCAAACCCTGCTACATGTCACAGAAATGGTAGTGACCACCGCAGGAATACCATTCACTGTAGAGTCCTGTGTGAACTCATGAGGGGCAGGAGGGAGCCTCTCCTGGTACATTAGAAAGGAGTGGCCATTACTCAACTGACTTTGCTTTGTCAATTGGGTCTTTTCTTTCAGCTTCCTACTTTTTGTCTTCTTTCTTTAAGAAGATAATTGCACAGAATGTGTTTTTGGCTGAGCTCTACAAAATTGAAGTTCTCAGAAGTCTTGTGTATTGCTTGAGAGCAATATGAGAACTGATGTACCCTTTTTTTTTTTAAACTCAGTAGGGTAAGGGGGCATTGATTTATGCCACCTGAAAATGATATTCAGAATTTCAATCTTTTTGGCCTTGCAAGGACACCATTCTTAAATAGTTCTTTGTCATGGAAAGTTAATCAAAGATTTAAGTCTCAGCAAAAACAAAAACACCTTGATTTTTTCCAATGGATGAGTTTTAGAAACACTGTTAAACATTTCTAGATTTAACTGAAAGTCAGAAAATGCATGTCAAGGACTGGCTGACTTATCCATTTTGGAATCTCTGGTCCCTAGTGGAATGTTGAGAACTAAACAAGATCCCGAAAAATGTTGAAATAAATAAATAGCATAGTTTTCCGAGGCAGATTAGGGCCAGCCATCCAAGTGCCAAAAGCTTTCAAAATTCCATCATACTAGTATAATATTGATATTACTCCCTTCCTGTCTTTTTTAGGAAGTATATACTGAACATCATTTTTAATTGTCTGTGATGGCACAGATGAACATCTTTAACGGTTGTCTTGTGATGTACTAAAGAAGTCACCATGCAGATGACCTAGGGCCTGAGGCTTAGGAGAGCTCACCTCTTTAAAAGCCTTGGACATCTCTTTGTGAAAAAAAGGTTTCTAAGAGAATTCATTGCAGACCTACTGTGTACATGATCTGCGCCAGAGGGAATATAAAGAGGAATAATTAGGACATGGTCATGGCCTCATAAATCTGCCTGGTGAAGGAGACAGACCCCATAAACACATAATAACAGCAAGATGAGAGCTGCATACTCATCAAGGGTGTGGCAAAGCTTGGGAGAGCTCGATGACCTTCAGTTTGTCTGCACACAGCAGCCTTGGCCTTCAGAGTCCTGGGATGTTCCCCAAAGAAGCTGACCTCCCCACCTCCACCACTGCAGAGTCACGGGCACTGCTTGGGGCTCCCTCTGCAGGTGCTGCACAGGAACCATGAGCTTCTCCTGATACAGAACTGTTATCTCTTGGTTCTGTGTGTCTTGTGTTTGCCTGCTTATCTTTGGTGCAGTTCCTAAGAACTATCAAGTTATCATAGTTACTCTCTCATCTCTTTGGATGTCTCCTTTCTAGTCTCCTTTGCCTCTGCCCTTTTCTTCTCAAGCTTCATCGCCATCCTATTAAGTAATAGTGATGATAGTAATGATAGTGACAATAACAATCACATATTGATTGCTTACTAATTATCAGGTGCTATCTTAAGCACTTTATGTATATTATCTCTTCTACTTCTCTCAAAGTTCAGGGACTCTTACCCTACTTTATAAATGAGCACCCAAGCTACTGTGAAGTAAATAACTTGCCCAAAGCCACACAATTTCTTTCCCTTACAAAATCACAATATATAGGGTACAATCTTTGCATCTCTACTTTTGTGACAGGTGTGTGTGTGCGCATGCGTGTGTATGTATGTCTGTATACTCATGAGTAAGAGAGAGAGAAGGACTAAGTCCTTCACCAATAAAGAGACTTTATCTGTTTGTTTCCTCTAAGTATTCAGGGCACTGTCAAATCTTGAGCTGTTCTGGATGGGACTGGAATGTTCTAGAAGGCAGCATTTCAGGGAGCCACAGCTTTCTCTTGGGGATGCTTATTTTAGTCAACAGCTCTCTGCCCAGTTGGAGAGTGGTGAATTTCCTTCATCACCGGATCATTGCTGACTTCTCAGACCATGATACTGGGATACTCTGGCTGGAGACTGAGAGTAAGGAGTGCGAGATCTTTGGCCAGAGTGTGCACCTGTTTCTCAGGAATGATTTCATTTATTTTATCGGGGAGGGGGAAAATAGGAGGAAAGAGGCTATTTTAAGAGAGAAAAGGGATGTATGTTTAGATTTTGAGACAAACGCTATTTTTCGACTTCTAGTATTTAGCACTTTTCACAGTGTTACTACATTACTTTGTTAAAAGTATTTATAATACTGAAGATATTAAATATATCCTTATTCAAACATTAGTACCAAAGTGCTCAAAGAAAATATAAACAGGGTTTTTTTTTTTGTTTGTTTTTAAACAATTCTTGTATTTGCTCCTAATGATTAGTTTAGATAATTTATATCTTTTGTGTCGATTGGTCCTCTTTTCTTTTATCTACCCTAGTAATCAGCTTAAGGCTGAGATATGCTTTGTCAGCATTAAGTTTAGAAATTGAATTGAATAAAAAATGGGGAACATTCTAGTCTTGTGAAGGCTGAGTATTCAGCGATGAAAGCATCATATGTGCTTTTCCGTTGCACACATCGGACAAAGATCAGTGGCATTCAACTCTTGCCACCTCGGCACCATGAGAGTGGCATTCAGATTTCTGGGGGATTAATCCAGCTGCAGTTCTGTTGTAGTGTATGGTATTAAAAAGGATCAACAACTCAAAACTGGCATGGCATCTGTCCCACTGTCCTCATCGGTAAATGCTTACCAAGGGCCCGCTAAGAGTAGCACATTGTACTGATGTTCCTGCGTCTCTTGTTGCATAAAATAAAGCTGAGACAAGCTCCAATTTAATTAGGTTGAAACATCCTATGACTTTCAAGAACATGTCTGATCCTTCTTTGTCCTGCAGTGTACATTAGGTATTGGAATTTCATTTTACTTACGTATTAAGTTTATGATGGGTTAGCCCTCTTTGAATGCTAGCCCTTCAAGGGCAGGAGTTGTATCTGTTCTTCACAATATATTTCAACAGGCAAATCACCCGGATTTTCTTCATTGACCATTCAGGAAGGATCATGACTTACTGACTTAGAATAAAATCAATTTGTGCTTCTTTAGCAGTTTGTACTGATTCTACTTTCACTTTCTCGTTTTTTCTTGCTTTTTCATCTTTCCCATACCATCTCTTTGGTCTCATTTCTCCGGGGCCACTTATAGGAATCCTCTGGGTAAACTGATTCCACCCAGGGCTCCTGAAAGATAATGTCCTGCACCTGGCATAGCAAAGTATGCATAGAAGAATATTACTTTGCATTTATAAATGCTTTTCCAAGCATTTCGTTATCTACCTAGATTTCCAAAACAGTCCAAAAAGAAAAGAAAAAAAGAAGGATCTGCTATTGTTATTCTTAGGATACTGACAAGGAAATCATACAGATTTGGCGCAAGTGACACGGTGAACCAGTAGCACAGCTGTCATGATCCCAGTCATGGGTGGCATGGTACAGAAGGTTCCCCACTGACACTGGTTGATGACTTCCCGCACATACCCTTGGTATTCTGAGTCTTGGGAATGGAAGAAAGAGAACTCCAAGTTCTGGAGTATCTGCCATTGGCCTTGATCACTGAGGAGGACATCTAGAAACAGCATAATTCTGCATTGGTTCACTCTGGTGTGGGTGAGTGACTTGAACCAAGATCTGCTGTTTTCCTGTCTTGCCTTCCCAGACATCGTGTCAGCCGTCATGAACTTGAACAGGTACAGGTGACACAAGTGTGCAGTTTGCAGGTGTAGGATAAAGGCATCAAACTCTTAAGTCCTTAGCTGAAGAACAATTACTCTACAAGGTTTTGAACCTGCTCCCTACAAGAAACATTTTGAAAATTTATTTTTATTTATTAAAGGGGGGATAGAGAAGAGGAAAGAGAGCTAAGCCCTCTTCTTTCCACTTTACACACAATTGAAATGAACACCCTCGGGCAAAACAGCGTTGGTAATAATCCATAGATTTCCTAGGGCTTCTCAAAATTTGGGAGCTTTTGGACTTGCTAGGATATCCTAACTGGGTAAGTGTTGAAAACAAAGTTTGTACATAAATTGAATCTAGGTGAAAAAGAGAATGGGCTTTTCGTAAGTGGTAATTTCATCCTTGGTGTCCCTTGGACACACGTTCAGAACAGGTAGATCATAGCATCAAGAAGAGAGGCTCCGACGGATGGAGCCCAGCCTCGGTACTGAGGCAGGCCTGTGTGTGGTGACTGAGACCAGAGCTGGGATTCTCACTCCCCCGCGGTGCTTCTGCCTCCTCCTTCCCACACCTCACCCCGAAATCCTGCAGAAGGGACTCGTTATTGTTAATGTTTCTGGGAGATACCTCCATGCAGTTATTATTTGTGGAAGTGAGAGTTTTCCCACAAAGAAAGCAGATGCCCAAATTCCTGTTTCTTTGAAGTTAATAGCATATTGTTGATTGTCATGCCACCAAACGAGTGTGAGGCAAGGAACGAAAATTCTCTGTGATGCTGGCAATTGCTGGTAACAAGAAGATTTGACTTTCCCAGATTATCCTCATGTCAAATGTGACATCTCTTTATGTATTATTTTTAACATTCACAATAAAATGTGAAATGGTGTTAACAGAAGCCCAAGGATATCAAAGCTTTAAAGATTAGAAATCACTTTTAGGCTGTCTTTCTTCTCCCCCCCACCCCACACCCCCACAGTGGGTTGCTGTATTAACACTCGTTATAGCAAAGCAGAGCAGATGGGCCAACAGACTGATTAGTTATTTATATATATATTTTTTCTTTATGGAGCTTAGATGTTGGCTCTTTCTTTAATAAAAGAAAGGAGTTTTTAGATGTCGCCTTGTCTTGATTTCCCTTTTTAATCAGAGGGAAAAAAGGGGGCACTTTGCTCCTGATCTATTAATAAAGTGGCTATATCCTTTTCCTAACTGCTGACTTCATAGCTCTCTATATACCCATTTCAATCAGGATTTTATTTCTCTCCAGTCCTCTAAGCTGCATGTGGTGCATTCATGTTCTTTCTGGCCTAGGATTTCTTTATGGAGCTTATCACTTTTAATTCATTTTTTAGAAGTGTCTTTCTTGACGAGGAAACAGTCTACAGTATTTTTGGCTATTTCATCCAAAATGAAAAAGTCCCTCTCTGGTTGATGGAAAGTGAATTCATCCATGATATTATGTCAATGGAAATATGTTTCTGTGTTTTTCCTCTTTTGAAAAAAGGTCAGATATCTTTGTTTTTTCTCAAAACTGAATATGTGTGTTTTTTTTCTTCCCAATTTTATGAGTAGGTTTTGTAATGAAACTATGCTTCTAGTTAAAAATTTAAGAGAAAAGCCATCAGCAGTGTCACTTCTGGGTAGATATTCAAAGAGAACAAAATCACTATCTTTTTAAAAAAAATATTGGTTTTTTTTTTTTTTTTTTTGAGAGAGAGAGAGAGAAGGGGAGGGCCAGAGAGAGAGGAAGAGAGAATCCCTGCACAGAGCCTGACACAGGGCTCAAACTCAGGAACCATGAGCTCATGACCTGGGCCAAAGTCAAGAATTGGATGCTTAATTGACTGAGCCCCCCAGGTGCCCCCCAAATCACTATCTTAAAGAGATGTGTGCACCTCATATTCATTGTGGCATTATTCACAATAGTCAAGGTAATGAAAAAGTGTCCATCAGTGGGTGAATGGGTCAAGAAAATGTGATACACAGCAGTGCTCACCCACACTTGAATATCAGCCTTAAAAAAAGAAAGAAATCCTGCCATTTGCAACAACATGGATGAACTAGAGGCCACTATGCTAAGTGAACTAAGAGAGACAAATGCCCCATGGTAATACTTATATGTGCAATCTAAAAATGAAATAAGTCAAACTCAGAAACTGTGATGGTGATTGCCAAGGACTGAGGGGTGGGAGAAATAAGGAGAGGTTGGTAGAAGGATACAAACTTTCAGTTATAAGATGATTAAGGTCTCAGAATCTAATGTATAACATAGTAACTGTAGTTGATACTACTGTACTGTATAATTGCAAGTTGCCAAGAGAGTAGAACTTAATGTGTTCTTACCAAGAAAAAAGGAAAGAAGTAAAGAAAAAAGGTGAATATGAGGTGCTAGATGTGTTAATTAACTTGATTAAATACATTAATTATTTCACAGTGTATACAAATATTAGACCATCTTTATGGAGCTTGAACAATGTATTGCAGGTTTTTTTTCCTTTAAAATTAAATTTAAAAAAATGTTCATGTGGGGCGCCTGGGTGGCTTAGTCGGTTAAGCGTCTGACTTTCACTTGGGTCATGATCTCGCGGTTCGTGGGTTCGAGCCCCGCGTCGGGCTCTGTGCTGACTGCCTGCTCAGAGCCTGGAGCCTGTTTCAGTCTGTGACTCCCTCTCTCTCTGACCCTCCCCTGCTCACGCTGTCTCTCTCTCTCTCTCCTAGAAATAAATAAAAAACATTAAAAAAAAAAAAGGTTTAAAAAAAAATGTTCATGTATTTATTGAGAGAGATAGAGAGAGAAAGCAGGGGAGGGCAGGGAGAGAGGGAGACAGAATCCCAAGCAGGCTCCACACTGTCAGCATGGAACCTGATGCAGGACTCGAACCCATAAACTGTGAGATCATGACCTCAGCTAAAATCAAGAGTTGGGCACTTAACTGACAAGCTACCCAGGTGCCCCAATGTATTGCAGTTTTAGCAATTCTACCTTAATGAAGCTGAAAACGAAAAAATAAAGAGCAATCCCTGGTACTGAACAAAAGCCATCATAATCCATAATCTCTTCTTACAAAAGGACAGTTGTTTCACATGTATGTAATATGTATTCATAGAAAAGCAATGGACTCAGCTGTGTATAAAAAAGAACTTCCTCATGTTATAATGTGGACTGTTCTCAAACAGCAATTACCTTAGTGATACTTACAGCATTACCTAAAGAGGCTTGAAGCATAGTGTAAGGGGAGGAATGATAAACATGCACGGATACAAATATTTTAGTCCTTTTTATTTTTTTTAATGTTTCTTTTTGAGAAAGAGAGAGCCACGTGCATGTGTGGGTGTGTGGAAAGAGAGGGGCAGAGAGAAAAGGGGACAGCGGATCTGCGCTGACAGCAGTAAGCATGGTTCAGGGCTGGAACTCACAAACCATGAATGAGGTCATGACCTGAGGCAAAGTCAGACCTGCAACCCACTGAGCCACCCAGGTACCCTACTTTAGTCCTATTTAAAAAGTTTTTAATGATTTTCAAATTTGCTAATGTATTTTAGTTATCAAAAGCAGGAAAAATATCCTATACAGATGATCCTAAATTCAGTTAGCTTATAGCACTGTGAATAGGGATTACAACTTCTGATTTCATAGTACAGGATAATGTACCCATACAACCATTTGGGGAGACTTTTGCACAAAGCCATGGGCAATTAATTGGATCCCATGTTTTTAGAGGTGCCCAATGATATAGATTATTTAGTTTTTAAAACCGTCCTCAGTGGGGCTTGGTATTATTAGAAGAGTCTATCAAACATCAAAGAGCTACTTCAGGTTAATTCTTACACTGTGACCGGACTTCAGAAATAGCATGCTGTTCATAACAGTATGTGAAAATGAGACTCTGCTCTGTCCAGCTTTGTGGTCTCTGTGGGTTCATCTGCACCATCAGACTTACCTCGCTAAGCGGTGTGCCTTCAGGAAGGGGACTGAACAGAAGGTGTGGAGGTTGGCAGAGAAAAGCTGAGCAAAGCCAATGGAAAAATGGGAGCAAAAAAAAAAAAAAAGAAAGAAAGAAAGAAAGAAAAGAAAAGAAAATGCTAGGGATTCTGTGAAGGATACTACCAAACAGAGGGAAGGTTGGACTGAGGTCAAAGTGAGAGAATTCTCAGTTAGAAACGAAACCTTGGCATTACATCAGGCTATGAAAAGAGATGCAATTTGGGGGCATCTTAATGGTGATTCTTCAACTGTGGTCAGGCCTCAAGCTTGACCTCTCCTGCCATTCCCTCCCTCAAGGCTGAATCAGGTGCCTATGGGGTGAATTTGCCTCTCTTTCTATATTTAACCTGCAGTGGCTCCACCAGCACCGCTGTGAAACTAGTCTTTCTAATGATCTCTTTTCTCCGAATGTTCATCTTCCTATGGGGATAGGGAGGAGCACTGTATCTTGTTCATCTCTAAACACTTAGCAGTTTTCAATAAATATCTGTTGATTAAATGAACAGAGGATTGGACAATTGTTTCTGTGCAAGATCCAGATGACATAGTAAAAAGCTTTCTCCACTGAACCACGTTAACTTTATGAATCAGAGATCTTCTGCCTTTCAGGCGACTTCATAATTATAGCCTTCAAAGTGGGCAAAATATTAAAATATATTTTTGACAAAGTTGTAAAACTTGAAAACACCACTCATTAAATTAATGCGGTAAAATAGAGTGCGTACGTTTCAAAAACGAAATCTCTACTTACAATTTGGAGAGAACTCCTATTGAGCAACAGTGCCTTTTAAAAAATAAAATTAAGGAGTGCCAAGGTGGCTCAGTCGGTTAAGCATCCAACTCTTGATTTTGGCTTAGGTCATGATCTCATGGTGGTGGAATAGAGCCCAGCTTTGAGCCCTGCTTGGGATTCTCTCTTTCCCTCTTTCTCTCTGCCCTTCTCCCTCCACCTTCCAACCCTGGCTTCATGCCCACTCTCTCTGTAAATAATAAACATAAAATAAAAAATATAATTAAATGGAAGCTTCCTTAGTCATCACTTGAATTGGATGTATATCATGTCTAATCTCCTTATTAACATGTTCCTCACCTTCATGCCTGGGTAACAGTGAAGTCCTAAAAGTTATTCTTATGTGTTTTATTTTTGTAAGTCTTTTGCAGTTTTTAAAAATTTTCATGTGATTTCCACTTTTTAAACTCAAGTAAGACTTTTTAATATAAACACAGCCTTTAAAACACATTAGAAACACCGCACACCGCTTTTCAGTGGATAACAAAGAGTAATTCACATCTTACACTCTTAACATTAACTTCTTGGATAGCATATGACGGTTCATACATGAATTTGGAACGAGGAAGAGAAAAGCGAGAGGGACTCCCAGAGAGAATGATTAAGTTGCCTCTGGATCACCACTGTCCTTGAGGGATTTTTGTTAGGGTTTCCTACTTTCCTCTGGTTTTACTTTGCTTTGAAGAGGTGGCAGGCGACAGGGAAGGGATGGGAGGTTTCCCCTCTCACTTCTGTTCGCTCTCCTGTGTACATGTGAGCTTGTTTTCCCACATTCCTTTGTGAAAAGTAAGGAATTGGTTCTGGGAGGCCACACCTGTTCCCTTACGTGGTGATGCTGGAGACGGGAATCTGCTGGAGATGGGAATCGAGGAGCAAGCACTGCCTGGGAACGCGCAGCAGCAGCAGCCATCCTTAGCAGCCTCTTGGTTGGGGAGGAATTTCCTCCTTCTTCTACCTTAGGAACTGAATCCCATCTCCTGTTCTTCTTGTCTCATATTTCACTGATGCTTCTTCAAAAACTCTGGTAGGTCGACAGAATGCATTTCTGCACTCTCTCAGTGCGCTCACATTTGCACCAGAGAGACTGCCTTATCCTCAAGCAGGATAAAGTCTGCAAGGCCTCCTCCAGGCAGCGCAGCCCTCTTCCCTGCCCCGCTCCCACTTTGTCCCGCCAGACCAGGGTGAGTACGTATTCTCATGCGCGTGCGCACTTTCACCCGCAGGCACGCGCACACTCACATGCGCAGGCGCAAGCGCACTCATGTATAAGTGCCGCAGCACTCGCGTGTGCGCATGCGCACTCACGCACGGGCACAGGCGCGCTCAGTCGTTCGTTCAGCGTTACAGATTTCTACCACTTTTAAATCTCTACAAAATACTACTTCTTTTAATTCCTGCCTTTTGCCCTGTCATAATTTAATCTGTTTTGTTTGTTTTTAAATTCTGCATTACCATAGATTCCTGTGAAACCTCTATCATGGAACTTACTACTATAATCAATAGTGTAGATTTTTTTAAAAAGTGTCTCTCCCATGTGTACTTCCTCATCAGGCCCCTGAGCTGTATAGACCAGTCTGAATAGACCATCAAATCAAACTACTGCTTAAAAAAAAATTGTCGCTTTAATGATGTTACCGCTAAATGTGTTGTGCCTATGTGCTCCATATAGCCTTAAAAATATGAAAATGTGTTAACAAGAGGCTACCAAACTGTGTAGAGAAACTACAAACATTAACTATCTACGGAAAAATAATCTTCCTTTTTTGTAAAACTTTACCAACCCTATGCTTTCTGTTAATGATTTGACAGAAACAGAACTAGAAAATAATGTGAAGAACTATACAAAGGTGACTAGTATTATAGTTATAGAGTCAGGATTGGCAATTTGCATTTTCTTGTCTTCATTTAAGGTTATTACTTTTATATCTAAGTTTGTTGATGAAATCAATTTCATCAACACCTTTCAGTGTTAGGTTAATTTGAACATTTTCCTTTGGTGAGATGTTATGGCTTAAGATTTCTGCATCCATGAGTGTCCTTAGAGCTCTAGGAAGGAGGCTTAGGGGCAGCAGTCTTGTTGGGACAGAAAGCCTCAAGCTGCCTTTCAGTTTCCGTACCACTGCCCCAGAGGCTGAGAAACACCAGTTGTTCATAAAGAGGAGAGGTGGGCAGGGAGACGTGGGTGCTAATGCAGGTCAAGTGCATGGCATGATGATTCATCTGCTCTGCTTGGGTGTGAGGGGGTAGGGGCCTGTGCTACAGTGGGATGAATGGAGATGGAGAAATGAGTAGAATTTCAAAGGAGACATCTGTGAGACTGGAGTAAGTCATATATGAGGCTGGGAAAGGATGGTGAAACATAAATACACAGCAAACCCTGAGAATCTGGGCAGCAACCTTGGGTGGGGCAGGGAAGGTATATTTACTTAAGTTAACTAGAGGACTACCTTTTTTGTGGTTTATCCATAAATCCTCTTCCAGTCTTTATTAGTGGTCCAATAGAGGCACAGAGGTTCTGATAGGCAGTGGGCAGTTGCTTTGTTTTCTTCTCTTGATCTTCCTGCATCTGCTGAATCCTTAAAGCATTCTGCTAGCTAAGCAGAAAATGGACAAAAATAAGTTTAAGTCCTTGCCCCGATCTTCTTCCTTTATCTTCCAAAACATTGTCACCTCAAGTAAAATAAAATACAGAATTCCTTACAGAACCCACCAAAAATGTATAAATTAACCTGAGGAGGAAGGCCACCTCCTCCTGGAAAAAAATGGGGCATCTGAGAAGAGCTGGCTTGCAAGGCAGGAAGGGGGAAGATGCAGAATTCTTCCCAGATCTCATGACTGTTCTTTCCTTACTCTGAAGGTTTGTGAGATTCCAGAACATTAGCAAACATACATGCACTTTATGTGTGTCAGAGAGTAGGGCTCAAATTGTTATTTGGATAAACAAATACATATTTTTTGTTCTCTCCTCCAAACGTCCAGCCATGTGTTGTGCAGGGGGCCTGCCCTCCGGCGTTGCTTTCTGGGTGAGAATCAGATGAGAAGAGGCCCTGTTGCATCTCCTTCAGCACAGTTGCCCCCCCTCCCCCCTGCCCCCCCCCTCCCTCAGTGCAGCGGGCTCTTGCAGGAATCCTAGTGCATTGCTGATCACACAGCACGTTAGACGCAGAGGGTTTGTTTTCACTCATTCTGATCTGGCTTTCTGTTCTTCCAGGTGTGCACATCGTGACCGACTCAGCAGGAAAGTGGATTTTCTTTGTGTTTAAAGAAAAAAAAATGTCCCTGTGTCTGTAGAGATGATTTGCAGTTCAGCCCGGCTGAAGCTGACCGAATGAGACTATGGGCTGTGCCTCCGCCAAGCATGTTGCCACTGTTCAAAATGAAGAGGAAGCCCAGAAAGGGAAGAACTACCAGAACGGAGATGTGTTTGGCGGTGAGTGCCATTGAACTTCACTCTTGAACCATCGAGCCAGGCCTTTCACTTTCCCAGGAGTGAATATTTGTAGTGTTATTGGTGTTACCTCTTTTGGGGGCTGCTGGTAAAGGGCTGGTGAGTTATGGCTAGAAATCAATGCAGATCTTTTACATGGTGCAATTTTCATAATAACTTACATATACAGAATTTTGAGGAGGATTATGGAGGTTTTATACAGAAACTAGCATTGAAGTCAAGTTTTAAATAACTCGTAGGACTTATTAGGTACATAGGACAGCAGGCTTTGGGTGTCCAGGTAGAGGGTACTGTGAGACCGAAAATACAAAGGTTCAAAAGTAGAGTGAGTGAGGATTTATGGATGAGAGAGCAAGGTGGTTTTTTAGGGCTAATAGTTACTTTCTATGTGAATTATGAATTTTAGATTAAAAAATACAAGTACAATGAATGTAATAATCTTTCAACCTTTGTATGACAATTCAAAGTGACTTTAGAATATCTAATGTAGAGATTACAGCCTGCCAACTCATGGCCACGTCTGGCTTACAAGTGTATTTTCTTTGGCTCCTAGAGAATCATAAAGTAAAAAGCAAGGTGGTATTTAAATTTTTTTAATGTTTCTTATTCATTTCTGAGAGAGCGAACGAAAGAGAGATGCTGTGAGCAGGGGAGGGTCAGAGAGAGAGGGAGACACAGAATCCGAAGCAGGCTCCAGGCTCTGAGCTAGCTGAGAGCACAGAGCCCGATGCGGGGCTCAAACCCATAAACCGTGAGATCGTGATCTGAGCCGAAGTCGGACGCTTAACTGAATGAGCCACCCAGGCGCCCCAAGTGGCATTTAAAAACCAGGATGCTTCACATAAAACCCCAAATTCCTTCAGAAAATCTGGCAACACAGGCTGTGGCAGCAGTGGGGCGAGGTAGCAGTGACCCTTCAGTCAGGCTGTGGCCTCCAGGGAACCATTGAGACTGCCCTTGAATGCACATCAAGTCCTGTCACTCAGTAACATCACCTACCTGGCCACTTATGAGCTTCTGAGTTTGCCTCTACATGAGTTTGTTCCCTGGACAATCAGTTGTTGCTCTGATGCCACATGGCTGTATGTTAGCACAAAAGCCCAGTGAGGAAGGCAGTGATGCAGTTCTGCTCCTGAATTACTTCAACAGCGATAGCCCACTCAAGGACATGTTCATGGCAGCCCTCTTCCTGAGAGTACCTCTTCCTCTCCCGTTTGATAAAGAACCTCGTTGAAATCATGTTAACAGAAGGGCACCATTCAGTCACTGTCACATAACTCTGCCATGTTTTGGTCCATCGTAATGGTTGTGTGGGTCCCTAGTGGAGAACTGATGTGCAGTGGGAAGGCTAATGCTCTGCGGAAAGTGGACTGGTATGTAGGGGAGGAGGATTTTGTTTTGTGTCGTTTTAAGGAAGTATGTTTGTTGCCTGAAACAGATTTGCTTCTAGTGGTGACTGGCTACAAAATTTTGAACTGTGGGGATGGCTGAGTGTCTCAGTTGGTTAAGTGTCTGACTTCGGCTTGGGTCATGATCGTGGTTTGAGGATTAGAGCCCCGTGTTGGCCTCTGTGCTAACAGGGCAGAGCCTGCTTGGGATTCGCTCTCTCACTCTCTGCCCCTGTCCCTTCATCAAAATAAATAAATAAACTTTAAAAAATCCAAACTGTGAGGAAGAATAACATGTGAGCATCTGAAGAAAACTAGAATTCAGACGACTGAGACCGATTTCTGGGAAAACAGTTCATTGGAACTAGAATCATCCTGTCACTCTCACACATTTAACTTTGAAGAGGACGTAATCTAGGGGTGCCTGGGTGGCTCAGTCATGTAAGCCTCCAACTCTTACTTTCGGCTCAGGTCTAAAGTTCGTGAGTTCAAGCCCTGCTTGGGATTCTGTCTCTCCATCCCTCCCAGGCTCACGCTCACCCTCTCTCAGAATAAATAACTAAACTTTAAAAATAATGAGGAAACATAATCTAGTATCAAGGATTTATTCAAACTAACTTCTAGATGATATTCTGCGTCATTATCGTTTTTGTAATAAGAGCTACCGTAATGGACCTGCCACCATATGTCACACAGGCAGAAGCATTTATATTCATTTTCTGGGTGAGTTTTCACAACTATTCTATGAAAGATGTGTCATCCCGATCTTACATGTTTGGAAGCTGAGAGACAGAGAGAATAACTGGTCCCTCGTTGCCCGGCTGTGAAGCCTCTGTGCCAGGGTCTCTGTGCTGGGGTCTCTTACTTTCATGACGTTGTTCCCAGTTACCTTGCTGCTGCCCATCGGCCACTCATTCTTCATTGTGAAGACGTATTGGCTGGCCTGTACACTACGGGCCCAGGCCTTTTGCTAACTTCCCTGGGGGATGTAGGGGTAAGTAATATGTAAACCTCCCTTTCTAGGACTTTATAAGTAGATGAAGCAATGTGTGAGGCAGAATAAGGCAAATACCAGAAAAGGAAAAGATATGCATTGTGATAAGAGTCAGGGGCATGGAGAGACTACTTTAAAAGGTGGGATCAGAGCAGGTTTCTTATAGAGGTGACATCTGAACCTGGCCTTAAAGGACCAGAAGAATCTAAGCTTGTCAGATGAAGGGTACTGGAAGGTACAGGATGAAGAAAGTCTAGAGGTAATGTGAGACTTACCTAAGAATTATAAATAATTCAGTTTGAATATGGAATATAAGATTTAAGTGAAAGAATTGGCTAGAAAATTTAAGTTAGGGTTAAATCATAGAGAAATTTGAATACCAAATTATAATCTTTAGAAGGATAAACTAAGAGCAAAAACCAGTGATATCTGATATATGGTACTTCTTTTCTGCCTGGCAATGAGATCACTTAACCAACCAGTTGGTAATTTAGTTTCAGCTTTTATGGGTGAGGAGACTCTGTTATTCTAAAGTTCCATGTAAATTTGGCAAATGTTGGCATCTGATAAAGGAACCTTGTATTAGTCTCCTATTGCTGGGTATTGGACAACCTCAAGATCTCAGTGGTATTCAACAATGAGCATGTCTTTTCTTGATCACGAGTTGGTGAGTCAGCTGGAGTGGCTCTGCTCCATGTCTCTCTTGTCTTCCTCCTGGGACCGGTGAGCCACGGGAGGAGGAGGGACACACTCTTCTTTGGCAGAGGGTAAAAGTGCAAGCAATACATAAGATGCCTCTTAACCTTGGGCTTATATCTGGCACACCGTCACTTGCCCCCACATTTTGATGGCCAAATAAAGTCACATGAACAGGCTCAAAGACAAGAGGCAGAGAAATACATCTGACCACAGTGCGTTAGTGACAAGGATGTGTTTGCAAAGAAAGGTCAAGAATTGGGGCTAACATGGGGTGCCAGGGTGGCTCAGTTGGTTAAGCGTCTGACTCTTGATTTTGCTTCAGGTCATGATCTCGCGGTCATGGGATCGAGCCTTACATCGGGCTCCATGCTGGGTGTGGAGTCTGCTTAAGATTCTCTCTCCCTCTCTGCCTACCCCTCCCCTACTTGCGTGCATGTTCTCTTTCTCTCAAAGAATAAGTAGATAAAAGGTTATTAAAAAAAATTAGAGCTAACAATTCAGTCCACCCCAAGCCTGCACAGTCATTGCTGTGTGTGTGGCTTCATGTAGTCCATGCCATAAAGTGCATTCAAGGCCTCTGCTAGCTTTTTTTTATCCTCCTGATACTCATACTGAAGTTTTATTCCTCAAGCATTCATCATCTTGTTACTCTCAAACATAAACATTTGTGGGTTTGTGGCATGGTGTTAGGTAAAGCAGAACAAGGAGGGAGAGAGCGTCTTGAACTGGGCAAGGGAGGTAGTTTTGGCTAGTCCCACAGGGCTCTAGAATTGTCAGAGGGCAGTGTGAACCTCAATGCCAGTATCCCAGATGCTACTGAATGCTTGGGTTTGTCTACGACAAGAGGAGGTCCTATTTCTGTCTCTCCACTTAAATTTTAGTTTGCAAGCAGAGTGAGGGTGCAGAATCCCGATATGATCACAGACGGTCACAGGTGAAAAGCAGATCTGGCTCTCGTTTAACCATTTGGTGTCTTTGTCATCCACTGTTCGTAATTTATTGCCTCATAAGAAAGAACGCCACCCTTAGCAGCTTGAAACAAGCACTGATTTACTACTTTTCACAGTTCTGTGGGGTGCCTGGGGTTCCATTTTTGCCTGGGCTCAACCAGGTAGCTGCATTCAGCTGGGAGCTCAGCTGTCTTCAGGTGACCAAGAGGGCTTCAAACCTCTCTTTCCAGCTAGGAAGTCAAACTTTTCACACGGTGGCTGGTTTCTAAGAGAGGAAGAAGAAGCTGTCAGGCCAATGAAGACCTAGTCTCAAAAATCCAAGAAGTCACTTTGGCCTCATTCTGTTGCTTTAAGCAAGTCATAAGACCAACCCAGAGTTGAGAGAGCTAGACATCTCCATGTATTGAGCCTGCCCTCTGGGACAAGAGAAATTGGTGGGAGCCATCTTTGAAGACTCAGCCACTGAGAGAGGCAGTGAGAACCCCATGACTGGATTGTATTCCAACCAGACAGTTATAATCTGCTTTCTAAATCTCTGCTCTGCTTTTCACTGAATAAAGTTGCCTCATTCACTTTTTAGAAGTCGTTTTTAAATGTTTTTAAAAATGTTATTACTGCTTGTTGTTGAAGAGTTGACCAAGTCCTTGAAAGATGGCATGTTTGGGGATGACTCAAGTATGTCTCTGAGTGTGTGTATACACACATTCGATCCTTTTCCTAAAGGTGTGAATTTAATTTTGGAGCTTCTAAGGACATGCTGGGGAGCGCTGATAAACAGAGTGTTTTTACAAATGGTAATTTCCATTTTTCTGTCACGGTTTGATCTCCGTGATGTTTTGGTTATTTAGGAGATCAACCACTCCATTGTGTGTGACAGAATATCTGTAGAATGTTCCAGCATGGAGGACTGACAAATGGGCATCTTGACTCCTAGACTTCATAGAATTCAGGAGGTCACTGACAAGGAACTTTATCACTGACATTTACTTATAGACTTTGTTTCACTTTAAATATCGAGACATAAAAAGTTTCAGATCTAAAGTTGTGCCTCACATACGTGTGGCCCTTTCAGAAGTAAAACCCAGACCAGAGAGCTCTGTCTCCAGGTTGGAATTTTCCTTCCCTCAGTGGTCAGGGCAGATGTGAATAGCGGTCAGCAGATCTGCCAAGGTCATTTGGAGGACGGCTGAGCAGATTGCCAAAACCAGCTTGCATAAAGTAAGTGACCAACAGATTCAAGTTATCATGAACTAGTTAAGCAAGTTCTAAGGAAAACCAAGTGCTTATTGGATTTCTTTCAACAGTCATTCACTTGGACTATTAAAGTAGGTTCTCAGAACAGATTCAGGCCTTATTAGGGAAATTAACATGTCAAACCAGAGATTATTATCTCTTCTGCAACCCACCCCAAGAAGGGGAGGCTCTTTACTTACATTGACTTTAAGATTTGCCTGAAGGTCACCACCATTCTTACAGTTAACAGGCTTTAGTCTTGAAAAGGCTTTAAACTTGAGGCCTTCGTCTCCTTCAGTTTCCATCTTCTGTGACTGTTGTTCTCCCTAAAATCTGTTTTCCGGCTGCCATCAAAGTTCAGGCAGTTAGGGCTCATCACCCAGAACAGCACAGCGTCCTCCAAACAGATTTCCGGTAGCCCCCTTTGTCATTTGTTGGCTTCTTTGATTTTTTTTTTTTTTATGTTGTTCACTTCTAACTCTCTGGCTTTTTTGTACCATTGTCCGATTCCTTCAGCTTTTACTAAGTGCTCCTCTGCCCGTGTTCATTCTCCTGCTCCAGAACTTTCTGTCGTGCCTCGTCCTTAGCCAGTAAAATCCTAAATCCTTAGTGAATGCGCAGGACCTCTCAGATGGCTCATACCCACCTTGGCAGCCTGGTTTCATATTCGGTTCCTTCATGTTCCCTGTTTTCCAGCCAGACGGGACAACTAGCCCTGTGAGCTCGAACATGCCTTCTGTCCCCCAGGCCCTCTGGTGAGCCATGACCCTTTCTTGGGGTGGGCCTTTTCTCCTGCCTTCATCTTTTTAAATTCTGCTTTTCTTCCCAACTTCACCCAAATTGGCATGAACCTTTTCTAAAATCTCTTTCCTGCCGTTTCAGAATACCTTTTTACATGTTTATGTCTTTGGTTTATTTCTTTATATGTCTCATCTCATTATTTGTGTACATGTATCATCTCTCTTATGAGCTGGTTGGCCCCCTGAAGGCAGAGACTATATGGTCATGAGAGGAACCGGGGTTCCCCAATGCTGGGAGCTGGACGCAAAGGGGGTGTTTGGGGATCAGGTTGGGCCCTGGTCCGCACCCAGCTCCCCTCCACGACTAGGTGGCTGAGTTTGGCTTAAGGACCGAGAGTGTCTGAAGTTTATAAATATTCCTGTAAGTGGAGTTGTTTAGATTATTGCAATAAATTCTTCTGGAGTAGCAATGTAAGATTGAGTGTTAAAGGGAAGCAGGAAGGCAAGATTTTGGCCACTTGGTTTCCCTTAAGCTCTGTATTGCTGTATAGCTTCAATTAAACTCTGACCCTCAACTGTGTAAGTTGGGAACATCTAATAGGATTGTGTGTGTGTGTGTGTGTGTGTGTGTAGGAAGAGAGATGGTGTATTCTAATCTGCTACCCATCTAAAATACTGTAGGGGCCAAGTTCACAGATTATGGGGAAGATCAAATAAGAGAATATATCATATTCATTCAGAAATTCAAGCGGTTGAAGGCAAAGTAATAATTCACTGTTTCTTTCTGCAGTAATTTCCAGTGGCATCAAGTGAAGATTAATTAAAACGAATCTGTGTTTATGAGACAGTAAAAGAGAGAATAATGCCACCAGTGTGCCATCCAGGATAGTAGCCACGGGCCACCACTGTCTGTTAAGCATGTAGAATATACCTAGTTCTAATTAAGATCTGCTGCGAGCCTGAAATATATACAAGATTTTAAGGACTTAGTATAAAAAAGAGTAGGCATGCCAGGTGGCTCAGTCGGTTAACTATCCGACTTCAGCTCAGGTCACAATCTCATGCATGGCTCATGAGTTTGAGCCCTGAGTCGGGCTCTGCGCTGGCAGTTTCCAGTTCTGTGTCTCCCTCTCTCTCTGCCTCTCCTGTGCTCACACACACTCTGTCTCTCTCTCAAAAAATAAATAAACATTTTAAAAAAGAGTATAAAATAGCCCATGAATAATTTTTTATTAATTGCATGTTGAAGTGATATTTTGGATATTTTGGATTAAATAGAATATACTATTCAAATTAACTTCATCAGTTTCTTTTTGCTCATTTAATGTGGCTACTAGAAATATTTAAAGTGTGCATTATCTTTCTATTGATGGTGCTAATTTAAGTCACTGAAAAGTAGTGTTGGTATTTAGGGCTCCCTTTCCTTTCCAGTTTCAGCCTTTGGGGTTTGCTTATTCTGGAATCCAAGAGAAAGTGAGTTAGTTGGGCTGGGACAGCAGCCTCAGTTTCTGCTCCGACTCTCCATAGGTGGGACATCCACTCACATGGGGAGCATGCCATTGGGACACAGGACAGCTCACAGGGCAGACAGGGGAGCAGCCAGGAAGCTGAGGAGGAGCGGTCTCTAACTTGCTCACTCTTGGCACTCATTTTTGGTACCGTCTTTAGTTGCCTCTCCAGTGGCTTCTTTTGCTGGCCTAGGGAGGCTTCTGTTGACTTCTGAAGTTATTTACCAAAGTTCAGAGAGTAAATTTGCCCCCTGCCTTTTTTGTTTATTTTCAGTAAGTTGATAAAGAACCTTTAAGGGCAGGACAATGGTTTGATGGGTTTGTAATAGAGCCAGACCATACTCACGAAAGCTGAATGAAAATGTAAGTCAAGTTGAATGAGGAACCTGGCCCTCTGAGTATCGTCTTTGAGAGCCCCGCGGTGTCTTGAGCTGAGCCTCAGAAAGGTCGCAGTGGCTTGAAGTGCACATGGAGCTCATGAAATGATAGAAGCCAGCCCACCTTGGCCAGGAGTTTTCACCACATTCTTCCAAAGTACAGGTGCTCGGCCCGGCGCCTCAGAGTAGGTGCTCAGAGTGTCCTGGTTTCATTTCCTTCTTTGAGACAGGTCCTGGGCCGTTCTGACGTGTTCTTGCCTCTTTGACACAGACCGCCTTCACCGTGATTGTGAGTTCTCTCACTAGCTGGGGTTGGTTCGCCACTTTTTGTGTTGCCTTTTGCAAGTGACTTAACCTCATTAGTGCCTGCATTTTCTCCTCAGTATTACCGAGGGAGATAATAATGGAACCCACCACTTGGAGTTGTGTGGGGCATCAGATAAATTAACAATGGAAAGCACTTAGAACCTGGTCTGGTGCATAGTTAGTGCTCAAGCATCAACTATAAATATGAATAGATTTGCCCCCCCTCTTCACTCTTGCCCCTCACTCACCTCCAAAGAAACACTGCTGGAATGTTCCGCGGGGCAGAATTTAATCTAGCTGAGGTAGAATCAGTCTGACTTTCTCTTTGGAAGAATTTCCAGTAACAGAAAGTCAAGAAATATTCTTTCTACATTTAAAAAAAGAAAAATCCAAGTGCTATTTTTCTTTCCCTTGCCATTGATATCACGAACCTGTTTAATGGTGTATGTAAAGAAAAGTAGGACCATTTGCCATTTATTGCTTCAGTACAGCCTGGTTGCGAGACGAGGGAGCCTCTGAGGTCACAGGCACTAGTAGCCTCACATGCCTGCTGAGCTCTTGGGGGCGCCCCTCCAGCTTTATGTCTAGAGGGTTTCCTTCAATTGCTCTGTTGGCCCTCTGGGTGCCTGGTCTTTGCAGCTGCCTGGAGCCCTTCTTCAAGCAGAAAATAAGAAAGTTCTTTGCTGTCAGTGCAGAGCCTGCTTTGGATTCTTTCTCTCTCTCTCTCTTCCCCTCTCCTCTCTCTCTCTCTCTGCTTGTGTTCCGTGCCTCTGAAAATAAATACATAAACTTAAAAAAAGAAAGAAAGAACAAACGAACTTGGCCCTGGAGAAGGCAGTGGAGATGCTTCTGGTACCTTCCAGTGAAAGGCACAGAGGGGACTGGAGCCGCAGGCAAGTCTTTTTTTCTCTGCTGGGGGAGGTTCTCACAAAGTGACTCAGCAACACGAGAGAAGCTGGGAGGGTTTCTTTTACCCATAGCACTTCTCCTCTGAGTTATTTTCTCCCAAGTGACATCACAGAATTCAGAAATTCAAAACAGTGGCTTCTTCCCAGAATCCTGGCTGATGTGGCAGAAAGGGTGTGTTTTGCCATAAGCACCTGTCTGGCTCCACCCACCTGGGAGCACTCACTTGACGGCACCTCTCTGAGGCTTAGCCTGGTTCTCCTCCCCAGAGACCAGCCCTCCCGTCCGCACCCGGAGCCTGAAGTGTGGCTGTGTCTTTTGCCCCTGAATTATTATATTAAAAGCACAACTATGAGACTCATAATTTACAGTTTCTATTGTTATCTCCATTTGATGCAAAGGAAGATGAAGGCATGCCAGTCCACTTAAATAACAAAGCAGGACTGTGGCTAGAACTGAGGATGTGGATTCCTGACTCCAAGGGAGATCCCCCTCTCGGGAATAAGATATGTCTTTGCTCTTAAATCTAAGCCAGCCTCTGCTCAGGAGTCGTTGGTAACTGGCTGCTTGAGCTCAGCCTCAGCTTTTAACCAAGGATGTCTGAAGACTCTATTGCTGTATTTAGAGCTAGTATCAGTAGGCCTAAAATTCACTGTGATGGTGAATGCATGGGCCAGAGATCTGGCAAACTGGGTTCAAATCTTGGCTCAGCCACTCACTAACGTGTCACTCTCCTTGCCTCAGTTTCCCCATCAGTATAATATGGGGAGAACTAGTACTTAAGCTGTCTTCAGATGCCTGTTGTGAGACTTAATGTATGAGTGTATATAAAGCCCTAAGAATAGAACTTGCCACATAATGGCATAATGAATGCCATTCGTTAATATCATCACTGTATTAGCAGCCTTAGTTTCCCTTAATTATGCTGGCAGGTTGGGGAAGCATAACCCATTGATTACAGGTGTGTAATTCTCCAAGATTTAAAAGTTTATCAATTATCCACATAATACTTATCTCTTTATTTTGTATTTTTAATTAAAAAATTTTTTAATGTTCATTAGAGAGAGCATGTGTGTGTGTGTGCGCGCGCGCACACACACACACACACACACGCATGCACAAGTGGGGGAGGGGCAGAGAGAGAGGGAGACAAGGAACCCAAAACAGGCTCCAGACTCTGAGCTGTCAGCACAGAGGCCAACATGGGGCTTGAACTCACTGACTGTGAGATCATGACCTGAGCCAAAGTTGTATGTTTAACCGACTGAGCCACCCACGTGCCCCTATTTTGTATTTTAAAATATTTATATTCCTATAATTTATGCTTTTTCTGTTTTGACCTAGATCAGCTTCTGTTCTGTATAAGATGTGCATGTATGTGACCAGGTGTGTGTCTTTAAATCAAAAGACTAAACTATATGATTTGAGTGGTGAATATAATATTATGCGTTATTTCTATAAAAGTGTGGTTTAAAAAAAAATAGTCCCATCATAGAAGTTAACAGGTAGGGGCACCAGGGTGACTCAGTCAGTTTAGCATCTGACTCTTGATTTTGGCTCAGGGCATTATCTCAAGGTTTGTGGGTTCGAGCCCCACCCCAGGCTCTGTGTTGATGGTGTGGATCCTGCTTGGGACTCCCTCCCTCCCTCCCTCTGTCTCCCTTTTCTCTTTCTGTCCCCCACTTTTGCATGCTCTATCTCTCACTCTCAAAATAAATAAAGTTAAAAAAATAACTTTGTTTAAAAAAAATGAGTTAGGGGTGCCTGGATAGCTCAGTCAGTTAAGCATCTGACTGCAGCTCAGGTCATAATCTCACAGTTTGTGAGTTTGAACCCTACGTCAGGTTCTGTGCTGACAGCCAGAGCCTGGAGCCTGCTTCAGATTCTGTGTCTCCCTCTCTGCCCTTCCCCCACTTGCTCTCTCTCTCTCTCTTTCTCTCTCTCTCAAAAACAAAAATAAACATTAAAAAACAGAAAAAAGTTAACAAACATAAATCTGTGTGTGTGTGTGTGTGTGTGTACGTGTGTGTGTACACGTATGCCTGTGTGTGTGCAGTACGGTGCAGCATTTCCCTACTCTTGGATTTATTGTGCTCATTGAGGATGTTTATAGAAATAAGAACATTTCTTTGTGAAGCGCTGTGGAGGGGCCAAGAGGCAACAGACACATTGATGCCCTCAGTGATTGTAATTGAATAAATGCATCCATAACTAACTGAAATAAAAAGATGTACAAATTAGATACTATTTCAATTCATATTCTATTCTTTAAAAATTCTTTGTTATTTATAAGTCTAATATTAAACATTGAATCCCTTACTCCTCTCTGCATATTAGAGTTTTTTAGATGAATCTAAAGACTGAACTGTGAAACATGAAACCGTAAAAGTACTATAAAAAATATGGGTGAAAAAAAAATTCCGGTGAACGTTTTTATAGTTTTAGGTTTGTAATGCCACAAAATCCAGTGCCATAAAAAAAGTTGATAAATTTAATTGCATAAAATTCTCCGCACAGTAACATAAACAAACCGTCCTAAACTAAGTTAAAAGACAAATGTCAAACAGAGTGAGAATAATATTAGTAACATAGATAAGATTAATATGACTAATATAAGAAGACTCTTAAATTTATAAGGAAAGAATGAACCGTTTAATTGAAAAATGGACAGCATTTGTGACCAGGCAATTAAAAAAGAAAAAAAATACAAAAGGCCCATTAACATGCAGAAAGATACTCAGCTTCTTAGAAATCAAATAAATGACACCAAAGAAAACAGAAGAGCTTTTTCACCCCTCAGATTGTCAGGAACAGGCATCTGTCCACACTATAACTGGGAGTTTGGGGGGGGGCACCAAAGAATTATATATACATAAAATGTAAATGAGCATGCCCTTTGCCCCAGCATTCCTGGTTCAAGGAATTTACCCTTGAACCTTACAATAATTTAGGAGATAATTGGACGAACCTGTATGCTTCAGGGCCTTTCCTGCTAATGAAACATACATCAGATACACCCACTAAAGATTAAGGTTCTGTATTTATTGAGATGAGAAAAGGTCTACAACATATTAATAAATGAAAACAGTAAGGGATTTTACATAGCATCATAGCATATCTTGTTTGTAGGATTTATTTGTATAAAATCTATGTAAAATTTTGTGCAGCTGCATTTAAAAATATATTTGGGAAGGCTGTTCACCAAAACATTAACAATGGCAAATCTGTTGTGAAGTCTCAGGAGATTCTTAATTTCTTCTTTGTATTTTTCTGTGTGCTTTAAATCTTTTATGGTCAACATGTATCATTGAATACCACTTATTATTTTGATAAATATAATTTTGTTTCCATCTTCCAATGGCCTACAGTTGTGCTTTCAGGGCAATGTGAAATCTATCGCATAGGAGAAAGCCCTATCACTGTAAATAGCCCCCAGGCAATAGGGATTAGCCTGATAGACTTGTGTGCCCAGGTAAACAGTTGGAATCTGATCGTGGGTACTTGTCAGCTAGTAATTCTTTCTATTAAGGATTTAGTGACTACCTCGCAGAGCTTTGCCACTGTGCTAGGCACTGCAACTTGATAGATAAATGTGGTCCCTGCCTCTTAGGAACTGATATGATGCCCATCTGTTAGATGGGCATCTCAACAGGAAAAAAAAAATGCCAGTATCGTATGATGATCATGCAGAAGGGTCTCTTCTCCTAGGAGTTGAGGAAGACACTTAAAGAGAACGATGAAGATCTCAGCTGAGTCTTAAAGGATGAGTAACAGACAAAGAACAGAGGGAAGGCAGGAGTGAGGCTAAGAGACAATGAAAAGGCTCACAGGTCCACTGTGCATTGGGGCTGTTGAAGGGAGACTGGGAAGCTTTACCAGTCCAGTGAGGACATAATTTTAGAGAATCTCACATCAGGACAGATGTCTTAAATATTTGGAAATTTTACACTGTAATTTTTTCCAAAATACCGAAAAGCTCACACAGAATCATAATTATGTCAGAAATCAGACAACTGGCTGAGAATTTAGAAAACACTGGACAGAGAGTCTAGAAGATTTGATGCCAATTCCTTGAGCCATCGAAGTGGTTAGCCTCTCCTGAGTTTTAATAATTATAGATCCTGAAACACTGCTGCCAGCGTATTGCCTCGCATGCATGTTAGGACTATACTCTCATTCTTTTTAAAAGACTGTTATCATTAAAAACACCATTAAACCAGCTGAGATAGAATTTGATCGTATGGTGTTTGTCCCATGTGGGAATTAGAACATGACTCTGTTATTTATTCTTGCACACTGGTGATGTCTCCTGAGTAGATTCTATATACGTCATATGTCACACGTAAATTCTTCACATGGGATGAAATAAGAAATACAGAAACATGGCAGCCATTCCTCTGAGAAGCATGAAGGAACTTGTTGTTGCTGTGTCTTTGCCCCAGTCTTAGAGGGGAGGATTGGGACACAGTGGGAGGTAGCAATGTCCATCTGCCTGGGACAGAGCAAGACTAGATCTACCATTCACTCATACACCCATTCTTCCTAAGAGTTCAGCTGTTAAATATTTCTAGTTGAGTAGTTTGTGATTATAAATTGGTGTCACAGTTTAATTGTGTTTCTGTATTTCCAAACAGTGAGGAAAATTGCTTCATCCTATTAAGTAACTCCTAAAGCAATAATCCTCAGTCAGTGGTTGTTAATTGGCCAGTTATGAGGTTAGAATGGCTCCAGTTGAAACAATGTTTATGAATGGGTCCTGGGAGCTGGTGGGTGTGGATAGAATAGAAGCAAAATCAGGTGACTTGCCCACAGAGTTTACCCTATTTTATTATTATTTTTTAATGTTTTATTTATTTTTGAGAGAGAGAGAGACCGTGAGCAGGAGAGGGACAGAAAGAGAGGGAGACACAGAATCCAAAGACAGGCTCTAGGCTCTGAGCTGGCAGTTAGCATAGAGCCTGACGCGGGGCTCGAACCCACCAACTGTGAGATCACGACCTGAGCCGAAGTCAGATACTTAACTGACTGAGCCACCCAGGCACCCTGAGTTTACCTTATTTTAGAAAAGACACTGTTGGGGCACCTGGGTGGCTTAGTCGGTTAAGCGTCCGACTTTCGCTTAGGTCATGATCTCACGGTTCGTGGGTTCGAGCCCCCGTCGGGCTCTGTGCTGACTGCCAGCTTAGAGCCTGGAGCCTGTTTCAGTCTGTGACTCCCTCTCTCTCTGACCCTCCCCTGCTCACGCTGTCTCTCTCTCTCTCCTAGAAATAAATAAAACATAAAAAAAAAAAAAAGAAAAAAAAAAAAAAGAAAAGACACTGTTTATGCCCAGGGAATAATTCAGTGAGAAACAAAGACTTGAAAACCTGTAACAAAGTGCTACATTGTCTGTTGGTACAACATGTCCATGAATACCATGGACAAAGGAAAAATAGACTCCTGTGGGGGGTAGAGAGAAGAATAAAATGCTATAGGAGAATAAAGATGTTTCCTTCTTAGAAAAAATCTAGCCACTATTCAGTAAATCATAAGTCTTTTAGGATCATTGACTGAGTTCCTTCAAGATAATGCTTATGGGGCACCTGGGTAGCTCAGTTAGTTAAGCATCTGACTTCAGCTCAGGTCATGATCTCATGGTTTGTGAGTTTGAGCCCTGCGTCGGGCTCTGTGCTGATGGCTCAGAGCCTGAAGCCTGCTTCGGATTCTGTGTCATCCCTTCCCTCTACCCCTCCCATGCTCATGCTCTGTCTCTCAATAATAAATAAACATTAAAAAAAATTTTTTAAGCTGTTGCTTATAATTTGATTACACACCCACTCTTGCCTTACATAACCAAGTGCTTAACATGTAAGTTGTTCGCTAATAATGGATGGATATTGTGAGGCACCTAGGTGGCTCAGTCAGTTGAGCATCCACCTTAGGCTCAGGTATTGATCTCAAGATTCGTGAGTTCAAGCCTCGCATAGATCCATTTCAGATCCTCTGCACCCCATCTCTCCCCCACTCACGCTCTCTCAAAAAAAGAATAAACATTTTTAAAAAAGGATAGCTGTTAATAATAATGACAGCTTACGGAGGTGGGGTGTCATACCCACTTATAGGTGAGGGCGTGAAGACCAGTGAGAAGTTAAGTAACTTGCCTAAGTGTACACAGGTAAGGTGTTAACTCGGAGTCTGGTCAGGAACACAGCTGTATCTGATTTAAGAACTTCAAGGGTGCCTGGGTGGCTCAGTCAATTGAGCATCTGACTTCAGCTCAGGTCATGATCTCACGGTTTGTGGGTTTGAGCCCTGCATTGGGCTCTGTGCTGACAGCTTGCTCAGAGCCTGGAGCCTGCTTCAGATTCTGTGTCTCTCACTCTCTGCCCCTCCCCTGTTCGCGCTATGTCTCTGTCTCTCAATAATAAATAAATATAAAAAATTAAAAACAAAAAGAACTTCAGTGAACAAATGTGTGCTTTGAAAGAAGAAGCAAGGAAGGCACTCAGGTATTGTAAGGAATTTTTTAAAATGTACAAGATGCAGTTCCTCTGTTCTAGGAACTTTCAGTCTAATGGCAGAACAAAGCCTTAGGTCACCTGCCTCATCCTTTCTCAGCTGGACTGTCCATTCCTCAAGCACTGATTTATTGAGCCCTGTTATATGGGAGACCTTTTGGCCCTGGCCTATACCCTGTGCACTGATGGCAGTCATCTGGCCCATGGCTCTCAGTGCAGCCTGGACCACCATGAATCATCTCATGACAGTGAATTACAGGGCTCTGATGAAGGCACACAGACATTATGGCCATGTTTTACACTGAATTTCTTTTTGTTCTTGTTGGCAAAAAAATCCACTGAATACTGGTAGGAAAATACCCACTCATATTATACTCTGTTTTTGAGCTGGTTCCTGTTGACAGGGGTCTGGAGAACTTATATCCAAGCCAAAGGAAGGTCAAGAGCACCTCTGTTTGAGAGGCTTGGGACTTATCCACGTGTCTGGCCCTGTCTGGCTCTGTACTTCCTTGAACCCAATGAAAACCTAATTGTGTCAAGTAATCCCAAACTGTAGACTTTGGGGATATAAAGATAAAAGAGTTTACCATAGTTAATGCTTCATTTCCTTATTTGAATATTACTGTTTGTTCATTGTATTAAATACTCTGATGTTAAATGGAAAAAGCTGGATATGAGACTGTACATAAAAAATGACTCCATATATCAAATGGCAACATATATTCAATATATATGTGCATGGACTGAAAAGAAAGCCTCTTGGTGTTTACCAGGAAAGGTGAATCATGATTATCTCTGGGCAGTGCTGATTACCAGTGGGTCTTTGTGCTTCTGTATGGTTTCCAGATATCCCACATCTCTTTCTAAAGGAAGTTTTTTTTTTTTAAATTGAATAAATGGTTTTGTTTTTCAAAACACACTGTGCTGAACCTTTTTTTTATAAAGATGAATAGACTGTTTATGAAAGGGAATAATCTAGAAAACTTTCTTAAAGAAGTTCAAGTATTTATTAATTACTTTTTATGTGCCGGGCATTACTTTCTTTTGTTATTTATTAATTCATTTAATCCTCATAATACCTTATGAGATAGGTTCCAATAGGAACCTATCAGTTAAGTTCCTAAATCTGTATGTTTAACCACTATACCACGCTACCTTATGTTTACATCTTTTCTTAAAATCCCTGCCTGTGTAGCTTTTATAACGTATGAAAAGCAATGTAGTGAAGATGCTGGCTTTTTCAAAGAAAGTTCTGTAGTTTCATATACCTGTTGCCACTGGAAATATTAGCATGCATAGTACTTCCCTTCATTTTTAGAAGTAACATAAGAAATGGTCACTGATGGCAGAGATTGGTCCCCCTGCCTCTCAGTGCCAGCTTCACCGTCATGAACCATTATAATGCTCTGACCCCCGTCAGTGTTCTGACCCCCGTCAGTGTTCTGCCAAAGGAGCTCACTCGGCTCACTCCCAGTTCATGGGTTAAACAGTACAGTTTGATTCTGTCTGTTTTCAGCCCTGCACCCAAGATTTTGCTTAAAATGTGACAATCAGTTGAAAGGTAGAAAATAACTATGTTACGGTTGTTTGTAGTGAACGGGACTCCATCTAGCCTTTATTTCAAAGTGTAAAGAGTAGAAATGAGCAAGATGATGTGAGGGTTGACGGATTACCAGCTTGAAGTTGACCCATCCTCATCCTTTGTGACCTGAGTCTCAATCTCTCGGTTCTTCTCAGATTTTCTGCTATAAGTAATTCTTTGCAGATGTAACTTCTCTTAGAGAGCATAGCAGGCTACATACTGGATAAGGTTTTATTAAACAAACAAAACAACTGACTGTAGCCTTGTAAGCCCAGTTTATAGAGCAGCTAGTGACTTAGTAGCTGGGGATTTTGGTTTGTTTGCATTCTGCTGTGGAGCAACTGTCACAAGGCGACCTGGGAGCTTCTTTCTCCATCTTTGGAATTAGTGGGTTGAACTTAGGTGATCACTCTGGACGTGTTCAGAACAGTAGTGTGCAAAGGTTCTACTTTGCCTGCTCCCCAGACTGTGGTCACATGAGTCCATGGTCTTGGTTTCTCTTAAGTCTTGGGGGTCATTGAAAAGATTACAGGTGACACTGGTTTGAGATTTTTTTTTTTTTAAAGAAAAATGACGATAGGAGGTAGCCACCAGCTTAATGGTTCCATGTTGACCAAGGTGTTGATCGTCTTGTGAGATCATTTTTTTTCCTTCTAAAAAATTAGAAACAGGAATCATGAAGATCTTCTGCAGTTTCAAAGCATCCCCGCGAGCTCAAAGGTGAGAAAGCTGGGAGTGTGTGGGGTTCTATACCCACTTCCGTCTTGGTTGGCTGGTTTTCTGTTTATTATTCGGCAGTGCTTGCGTTGGTGTTGGGCAGCTGCTAGTCAGTGTGAGATTCACATTGCTGACTTTTGGTTTTAAAGTTTTATTAGAGGTAGTGGGTGAGGCACATGGGTTCTGTTGCTTGAAAGCGATAATGAAATGTATGATAGAAGATAGTTTGTACTAAAATTTAGGCACAAAGAGAACATTTAATTTCCCAGGCTGCTGACTTTGGCAAAAACTGCTGTACCGTAGTCTGGTCACTTTCAGAGTACAATTTTGTTTATTAACTTTACTGTGTTTGTTCAGACAGATTTTAAAAGGGCAAGAAAAAGTCAAAACTTACAGAAAGTCAAAATCTAAAGGATAACGAAGAGATAAAACTCTCATGGTTGTGATATTAAATACATAAATAATATTCGGCTACCATAATTAACAATATATTTTAAAACTGGTCTTTGTTTTTAAAAGGTTGCATAATTAAAGTTTCTTAGATGGAAAGGCCATTGCTGGGGGAAGGAAATGGTAGAGGGAGTAAGGCTGCCTGGACACAATGTGTGTAGTTCACTTCCTTAAAAGTAATAGTCGTAAATGGAGGGTCACCTGGGTGGCTCAGTCAGTTGAGCATCAGACTCGCGATTTCAGCTCAGGTCACTATCTCACACTATGTGGGTTCAAGCCCCATGTCAGGCTCTGCACAGGGTCTTCTTGGGATTCTCTGTTTTTCTCTCATTCTCTCTCAAAAATAATAAACAGTTTAAAAATAAATAAAATGTAAATGCATATTTACATTGTCATTTAAAATTTATTTCAAAAGCTATGCATATGGCTATTAAGAATGGAAGTCAAGGGGCTCCTGGCTGGCTCTTTTGGTTAAGCATCCAGCTCTTGATCTCAGCTCAGGTCTTGATCGCAGAGTCATGGGTTCAGGCTCTGTACTGGGCTCCATGTTGGGCTCCTTGTTAGGTGTGAAGCCTACTTTAAAAAAATAAATAAATAACTGGAAGTCAAAAGATTAAGGGAGAACTGAAAAAGCGGAACGCTAACATGGCAGTCTATAAAACTAAAGAATTTTTCAAATTCTGAAACAAAGCCAAACTGATACAAATCTCTATTTAGATTACGTTTCATTTCCATTCTGAAAATCACATTCACAACAAGCTAAATTGCATTTAAATTCCCTTCTAGCTGTATGCACCCATGCTTCACTGTATAAATGTCGCTGTTGGTTTTGATCTATGACCAAGGAAGATATTATCTAATTATATATGAAATTGGATTTTATTTTTAATGTTGCACCCATCAGTTTGGGATTTATTAAGTCTGCTTTTTTTAATACAGTATTTTTCGTTAACCTTTTACTTCTGGTAGCCTTCTTACACTCAAATATTTCCTTTAAAGTATTCAGATCTTGGGGTGCCTGGGCAGCTCAGTTGGTTAAGCATCTGACTCGGTTTCAGCTCAGGTCATGGTCTCATGGTCTGTCAGCTGGAGCCCTCCATCAGGCTCTGGGCTGATGGCCCAGAGCCTGCTCGGGATTCTCTCTTTCCCTCTCTCTCTGCCCTTTCCCTGCTCATGTGCTCTCTCTCTCTCAATGTGTCTCAAAAATAAATAAACGTTTTAAAAAAAATAAATAAAAGTGTTGAGTTTTGACTGAACCTTTCCTCCTTTGTTCCTTGGCTGTTTCCCTTAATGCAACTGCTGAATTGCCAAGTGTTAAAATGAAAAACATTATGCTTTTAGCTCTGATGGAACTCTGAAAATCACAATTATTCATTTTAGAAATGTTTATTGAGCAATTGCTATAAATTGGCTCTTACTAGGGGACTAATGTAGTGAGTCAGTAAGTGTCCTCATTTGGCCCATGTTCTAGGGAGTGACGCAGGCAATAAGCAGAGACATGTAATACACTGTCAGATGGGGATCTGTGCAGTGCAAAACAATAAAGGGTGACTGCTTCAAATGCATAGGTCGGAAGAGGTTCATCTGAGCTGTGGCCCTTTTTGAGAAGAGACCTGAAGTAAGGGAGCAAAAGCTGCGAGAATACCCAGGAACAGAGTGTTTTCCGACAGAGGAACAACAGTGCCAAATCCCTGAGGAGGAGCCAGGGAATTCCAGGGAAAAGCCTGAGGCCCTCATGGCAGGAGTGTGGTGGGTGATAAGCTCAGAGAGGCAGCAACCTGGGGTTAGACTGTATGATGCCCTGTAGCTCAAGTATGGACTCTAGATATTCTTGATATTCTTCTTTTTTGTGGGGGGAGGGTGGAGTGGGGCAAAGATAGAGGGAGAGAGAGAATCTTAAGCAGACTCCATGCCCAACATGGAGCCTGACGCAGGGCTTGATCTCAGAAACTGAGATCATGACCTGAGCTGAAATCAAGAGTCTGATGTTTTACCGACTAAACCACCCAGACACCCCCAGATTCTATTCTAAATGTAACAGAAGCCAGGAGAGGGTTTAGGGAGTTGGGGAGTGATGTAGTATGACTTTGTTTTTTAATCTAAAGACTTATTACTCTGGCCACTGAGTAGGGAATAGACTGTACAAGCTAAGAAGGGAAGCAGGTGATGGTTAGAGGCTGGGTCAGGTGAGAGAGGATGGTGGTCTGGACTAGGGAGCTATTGGTGGTGGTGGTGATGTGGGCAAGTTCCGGGCACATTTGAGGAATGATTAAATATGGCCTTCATCAGAGCACATCCCAGCCGCAGGTTTCTCAGTGAGGGAGATGGAATTATATACCAATAGAGGCTCTTCCTCGTAAGTGGTTTGCAGGATGCAAGGTTTTTAAGTTCTGAAGCAACCACCGCATCCTGAGACTTAGCAACATGGTATTGTGCAGGTAAAAACCTTTATAAGATGGGGTGGTAAGGAATAAAATATGGCTCTGTCCCGTTTTCTGGTTTACAGTGCTCAGCTGTACATAGGTACAGGCATGGCCCAGGGAAAGAAAATCACTTCAGGACTCCAGATTCTTCTGCTGTGAGGTGCTACTCATGAGCATTTCATCTGATCTGGTAGAAACCACCCTGTTTCATTTCACTCAACTGAATTGTGAAGGGATCTTCAGACATGACCTGTTTTTTTCATTTTTAGCAAGTTAGTTGAAGGCCATAGATGCTTGAGGAGGCCATTTCCGGTCTTACCTACCTTCTCTTGATTGCTGTTTCTCCTCCTTCCCCTGGCTCCTCCCTCTCCCCAACGCCAACTCTCATTCCTGCACTCCTTGCTCCTGAAGGAGCTCTGAGCTCCAGTTTCTTCTTTTCCCTGACCCGGTCCGAGCAGTGGTCTCTGTTCCCATTCCCTTCACTTCTGACATATCCACCATCCCAATTCAGTCACCTTCCACATCTCCCCAGAATAGGAACCGCATCCTATGAGATGTGAGATCAGATACACCAGTAAACCATTTCTGTGGAGGCAAACCAAGGCCCCAGATCATTTCCCATCGTGAATCTCTTTCCCAGTTTGCACTGTTACTTTTCAAGGAAAGAATAACATGAATACACTTACTCATTGTCCTGCCCTCCCCCCACTACCTCCATCACTGCACAGTAGCATCGAGTTCTTCGAGGAACTCCACAAAAGATACTCTTTTGTGCTCAATAGAATCTTACAGAAGAAAAACGTTGCCTGTGAAAAAGATATGGTAAATATGTAACCTTCACTTTTTACAGAAAGTTAGGCTTTAGTTGGGATGGGGGCTTGATTTGCCTCCAGATTGTGGGGAGAAGAGAAGTTGACTGAAAAAATAAGAAGAGATTAGATGGCCAACTGGAAAGGGTAGAAAAGATAGCAGGTAAGAGAGGGGTGATTAGAGTAGGTTTGGTAGGCCAAGGCTGGATCTACCCACAGAGCATCCCTAAGAAAACAAGTGGATAACCCCTAGACCCTCCCTCCCCTCCCCAGGTAAGGGGAGGTCTGAAGTTCTAGCACAGGGGGGCTTCAAGACTGGAAACCCACACCTTAGACTGGGTGGGATGGTTCATCCCATAGGGATCAGTTGCCTCAAGTGGTGATAGAAACGCTTTCTGAAATCTGATGTGCTGGGGGGTGTAAAAGGCAATGGAGTCATAATCATTCCTTGACTGGGGGCAAGACCCCTTTTTACACTATTCGTGCTGCTTCAGATGTAACCCAAAGAAAACGAAACTTTGAACATGTCCAAGTCCTGGATCCAACTTGAAAATCTCTGAACTCTCAGATTTTGGCTAACTCAGGCCTTCGAGTACAAGCGGCATCTCAGAATGGAAGCAGAGAGAAAGTGGTACAAGAGATGTGCTAAGAAACTGTGGCTACTTCATGCTTCTGTATGAGCTCTCCTCCCAAATTCCCTTTTGACTTGTTTGTATAGAATTGTGCAGGCCTTTCATACTTTCTGACATGTTAAAGATGTCTGATTTAAATCATCCAAAGTCTTACCTGCAGTTCTGGTTTGTTTGTTTATTTTACTATTTTTCCCAGCATTATTTATATGTAATTGACTTATACCACTATATGAATTTAAGATTTACAATGTAATGATTTGATACACCTGTATATTGCAAAATGGTTACCACAATAAGGTCAGTTAACAGGTCTGTCTGTGACCTCCCATAATTACCTTTTTTTGTGTATGCGGTGAGATTTAAGATTTGCTCTCTTAGCAACTTTCAAGTATAAAATACAATATTGTTAAGCATAATCACCGTTCCGTACATTACATCCCCAGAACTTATTTATCTTATAACTGAAAGTTGTACCCTTTGACCTACGTCTCCCCATTTTCCCCACCCCACAGCTACTGGCCGCCACCATTCTACTCTATTTATGTGCATTCAACATTTTTAGATTCCACATATAAGTTCTATCATACATATTTGTCTTTTGCTGACTTATTTCACTTAGCATAATGCCCTCAAATCCATCCAAGTTGTCACAAATGGTATTATTTCCTTCCTTCTTTCTCATGACAGAGTGATATTCCAGTGTGTGTGTGTGTGTGCGTGTGTGTGTGTGTGTGTGTGTATCACATTTTCTTTATCCATTATTTTGTCAGTGGGCATTTAGGTTGTTTCCATATCTTGGCTGTTGTGAACAGGGCTGCAGTGAACGTGGGGATACAGGTATCTCTTCAAGATCCAGATTTTCTTCCCTTTAGATAAATACCCCAGTGGGATTGCTGGATCGTATGGGAGTTCTATTTTTAATTTTGTGAGGAACCTCCATACTGTTTACCATAATGGAGGCACCAATTTACATTCCCACCAACAGTGGATGAGGATGTGCATGTAGTTTTTTTCTACATCCACACCAACACCTGTGATTTCTTGTCTTTTTGATAATTGCCATTGTAACGTGTTAGATGATACAGCCGGGCTTTTGGTTTGGTTTGGCTTGACTTGCTACTATACATTCCTCTTGAGCAAGCAAAATGAAAATGGAATGTTAGCTTGAAGATGTTTTTGTGATCCTAATCTACATTTAAATAGCTTACATATAGATGGTGGGTGAGAGTCCCTCAGGACCACCTCTCCATCAGTGCTGGTCCTCAGGTCTCACTACGGAGCCTACCTGGCAATTGCCACACAAATTTAGCTGATTTGAATTTAATTGAATGCTCAGATGCCCTTATGAATGACTCCTCATCGCCTTTCCCCAAAAGATAATCAAAACAGCCACTTTCTTTTACAACCAGTGGAGCAGAACAGGCTACTAAAACAGGCTTGTTCAGAATAAACAGGTCTGGAAGAGAGTGTGATCTTATTTACTGCGCCGCTCCCCATTAAACCTTCCTTGAACATGCTATTCCCTCTCATCCAGACACATTATTCCTAAAGAGCTCTTCTTAGTCTCTGTCGGAGCACACTTTTCCTCTCTGAGGGGTAAATAACTTGGCGATTCATAGCAACTGGAAATGATCTTTTGTTTTCTTTGAATGAAGCTCTCGAGAGAAGAGGTACAGACTTGTCGGAAGGAGAGAGGAGTGAGAACCCTTGCCTTCCCTCAGTGCACGTGGGAACCAGCCCTCTCTCGAACACTCCAGGACCTTTCTTCATGAGTGTGAGTGTTTCTTTCTTGAGATCTGCCATGAAGGTCAGGTCGTGAATATTTTTCATAAGTAGAGAGGCTGCACTATTTTATCACAAAGTGTATTTTAGCCGTGTTTTCTCATTTTCAAAATTCAGTGGCAGTGCTTCCAAACTCAGGAATTACTTTAACTGAAAATGACCCTCTCCAGTCTCTTTCTATTCTTGTTAATGATTTTGTGGCCTTAATGGTTGTCTCACCCAGATCAAATCAGGCCCCTGAAAGCCAGCTTCGGTCCAGAGACATATTAAAAGAAACATTACATATCATTGAAAAACAATTTAAATTTTTGCTGAATAATCTCAAAGAATGCACAAGGCACTGCCATTCATAAACCACGGCCCAACATGCTGAAGTCTACCTCTGTGAATCTCTAGCTCTCTGTCCCTCGGGTGACATTTTATTTTTTTTAAGTTTTTATTTATTTCTGTGTGAGAGAGAAACAGCGTGAGCAGGGGAGGGTCAGAGAGAGAGGAAGACACAGAATCTGAAACAGACTCCAGGCTCTGTGCTGACAGCACAGAGCCTGATGCGGGGCTCAAACCCACCAACCATGAGATCATGACTGAAGCTGAAGTCGGACGCTTAACTGACTGAGCCACCCAGGCGCCCCTTGGGTGACTTTTTCTTTTACCACCTCAGAAATCTCCTTCTTTCTCTTTCTTCTTGCACAAAACTTTCCCCTCCAGCTGAGCTCACCTGAGGTTTTCTGTGCCTGGCCTTGAGTATTCTTCTCTTGTTAACCCTCCCCTTTCCGGAAAGCTGTGGGCTCCCACACTGACCTCCCCGCCCCTCCACCAGACCACAGCACGAGAGCACACCACCCGTCTGGCTCATCGACCCGGATGCTGGGAGGCTCGAGGGTCAACACTGTTCTCTGTGCTGGTTATTATCAGAGAATCTTAACAGAAATCCCCTGAAGTCAGAGCCCAATTAAAGGAATTAAGTCCACTGGACATTAAAATGTACTACTTCCTTAAACACACACATACACACACACACACACACACACACACACACACACACACACACACACGTTAAACAAATTCTCCAGCGTTTGGGATGGCTGGGTGGCAGCCACCCTGAATGAGGGAGAGTTTCTGGAATGGTCAGTGAGATTCCTCTTCCTGAAGAGCCATCCTGCAAATTCACGACCTTTGATCTTGGACGTCCTGAGGAACTAACTCCATATGATTGGGCAGAAATTTACTGCCAGTCCTAGAAAAACAACTCACATTTCAGGCCCTTTTAAGAACAGTGGAATTTTATCAACTCCGTATGCAAAGGAGGGCATGTTGGCCACTCTGTTAGTATGTCTTCAGAGATATTTGTTACTGCCTTTTAGTTTAGCCTAAAAAGAATATTACTGTCTGTGTTTTTTCAGGTCTTGTTTTATTTACATTTTTTAATGCCTGACTTGAAAAGGTTTATCTTAAGAGTGCCTTCCATTCAAGGGGAGGGGATACATGTGAAAACATGTTAATAGTTCTGTGTACAAAAAGAATTTCTTTTTTCTTTTTCTTTTTTTTTTTTTTTATCAGAAATTTACTTTATTTGAGGGGAACTTGAATAAGAGCATGGGGTCTGAGTCAGACCACCTGGGTTCAAGCCTGGCCCCAGTCCCACCACTCACTAGGTGGTACAGCTAGATGAACTTAGCACAGGATGCTGTTTTCCACGGATAAAGGCTCGCAGAGACTTGACAAGGGACGGTCTAGGAGTTTCCCTGATGTTACTTTCCATGTAGGTTAGATGCCTGTATAGCTTTTATTCATATCTCTGTGATTTACAAATACATCCAAATTCTTTCGGAATCCATTCATACACCATGCCTATATCATCTCCCAAAGTAATTATTTACTGTGTTCTATGGTTTAAAAAAAATAAAACAACAAGGGCGCTGGGTGGCTTAGTCTGTTAGGCATCTGATTGTGATTTTAGCTGAGGTTTTGAATTCTCAGTTGTGGGATCAAGCCCCGTGTTAGGCTCCATGCTGAGCATGGAACTTTCTTGGGATTCTCTCTCTCTCTCTCTCTCTCTCTCTCTCCCTCCCCCCCCCCTTCTTCCCCAAGTTCGTGGTCACTTGCTCACTCTCTATCTCAAGTATAAAAAAAATTTTAACAACAACAACAACAACAACTGACTTGGTGGTTAAGAACCTGGCCCCGACTCAGACCAACCTGAATTTGAACCATAGTTACCACTTGACCAGCCAATCAGAGACTAATCTCTGCATCTGTGGAAAAGGGGGTATAATGCCTGCCTGGTGGAGCTGACATGAGGATTAAATCAAAGCAGGAGAGAGAACAGATGACCGGGCAGGCTTGTATCACGAATGCTTATCTAGGCTAACAGGAGGCCCACTAAGAAATGCAGAGAGGAATTAGCCAGCCTCCAACTTTTTCAAGAGTCCCAGTGGTTCAGCGGTGGGTGGAAAACCAACTTCACAGAAGAGTCAGAGCAGGGTTCCTGAGAAACTTTGCAAATTGCTGTCAGAACAACCATGAGTGCCCTCCTTCTCCAAAAGCAGCTCTGAAATCTTCCTCAACCACTCATTCTGTTTCTTGACTGGAAATTCTTACTGTATGGTGTAGACATGAACCCCCCCCTCCCCGTATGAAAGCCTTGGTGTGTGCGTGCATTCATAAAGGAATCCAGGCTGGATTTGGATCTGGTTGTGTGTCTTTTGTTAGAGCTTGTCAGAAGATGAATGTCCAGGGGCCCTTGATGACTTGATAATAGTTCTCTGGTCACTGAATAATGAAGCCCAAATGAATGAAGGAAATGGGTTGTCTGGCCTCTGGAATGATTAAATGATTTGGGAATGGGGCCCGCAGGTCGAGCATTAATTATTAAAGGTGCTATAGCGAGAGAGGCTTTATCACCCTCACATCCTTGCAGCTGTGGGTGCCTCTCATCTTCCTCTCGAAGACATGGACAAGACCTAAGAATGCCCAGAGACCACGAGTGCCCCACGCACACGTCTCACCACACGTAGTTCACCCCGAGAGGTACCCCATTTCCGTGGCACACAGCTGGAAAGTCACGAAGGCAGGTCTAGAATAAAAAGGCCTTTGAAGCCAGTGCTCCATCTGGAGTGATCTGTTGTCCAGGGATCTACTGTTGTCCTGTCGAAGGGGAAGGAGCTAGCGTCAGATTCAGTGGCGTTGTCCTTTGCCCCTGGGAGAGATTGTACACCCCCATTTTAACCACTCTTTAGTCTTAATGTTGCAGTACTCCTCCATCCTCAGTTGAAGGCGTACCTGTTGGGGGAGGCAGGAAACAGGTGCCGGCAGATGTTGCATCTTAAGCTCCATACCCCCAGCGCCCCAGCAGCACCCCAGCAGCTGAATCCAGGATAAAGACTCCACCCTCTTGAGACTTTCTGTGAATTCTCTCTGTGGCTCCTTCCCTGTCTTATTCATGTGTTCTTCCTAACCTTCCTCAACTGACTGGTCCATCCTAGATGTACATTCATTCTTCCTTTGCTGCACCTTCTTTCAGAGAGAAGCAGAAAGCCTTGGATTGAGGTGGTTGGGGTCTTTTCAGAAGAGATGGTTATGGACAGTCCAAAGGACACACAGTTGGCCTAAATGGTGGCTTCTGTGCTTGCACACTGGTGAGGGAGCCCACATCAAATCAGAATAGAGCTTGACTCTTCAGTGAGACTTGCATATCAGGTCTTCCTGGACCGGGTCTATCAGCCTCTTCTCTTTACATCTCTGTGCCCTGCTCTAATTCTGCGTGTTGGCCATATTGAATTACTTGTAGTTCCAGTTTTCCATATTCTCTCTGGTCTTTGAACTCACTAGCCCACTGCCTGTGAGTCCTTCCCATACACACTAGTGCTCCTCAACTCCCACGAGATCTATCACCTCCTGCAAAGCTCTCCCCAACTTTACTTAGGGAGTCCCTTCTTTTTTTGTTATCACAACTATCCCATGCATGTGCTTCTCATAGCTGTAGACACTGTATGCTCCACTCCCTTATTTTCTTGTATCCTTCCTCACCCACTCCCCTAGAGGAGACTATGAGCTCCTTCACAGAAGGGACTGCTTCCTCCTCCTAGACAGAACCCCAGGCCTGACTGCTACATTCTCTGGCACATGGTAGGTGCCTGGTAAATGCTGCTGAAGTGAAGAAGGAAAGAAGCACAGAAAAGCAGCATTTGACTCAAAGACAGAAAGCAGCTAGTTCCTTCCACTTTCTTATGACTGAAATAAAATCAGGACATGTTTTTGCCCAGACCTTTTTGGGCCAGAAACGTGTCCATACATTGATGTAATTTACAGAGCGTTCATAGCAGTCAGCAAAAGAAATGCTGCAGCTTCCAATAAGAACAAAAGGGGAGGGATAGCTCAGTTGGTGAAGCGTCTGACTCTAGATTTCAGTTCAGGTCATGATTTCATGGTTCGTGGTGTAGGGTCCTACATCAGTCTCCGTGCTGACAGTGCAGAGCCTGTTTGGGATTCTCTCTCTTCCTTCTGTCTGTCTGTCTCTCTGTCTCTGTCTCTCTCTCTCTGAAAATACCTGCCTGCCTACCTACCTACCTATATACATACATATTTAAACAACAAAAAAGAAAAGGTAGAGCCTATGAAGAGATACTTCACATAGACAGAAGTACCAATGAATGATATCAAGACATGGAAAAAACACTCAGTGTCATTGGTAAATTCTGAAACATCAAACTAAAATAAAAATTAAGTACCCCTTGTGCCCTTCAGTTCGTTGCATATTTCTGGAAAGGATAGAACCCTTTATGGATGAGGGGGTCCTGAAATGAGTTTAACTCCACAGAAGCAAGACTAAAGCACCCCCAAAGCCTTTATCTCTGGTTTTCAAATACAAACAAGCATTAAGTTTCACTAGAGAAGAAGGATGCAATAGGCATATGAGAACTGCTGTCTTCATGACATTAACATTTGGGGATTCTGAGATAAGATAAAGGGGGATATGTGCAAATACATCAGTCTTCATACCTCTCCCAGTCGAAACCCAGGGGCCAGACATTCCACGTCTAATTTCCACAGATATAAAGTCTGAAATGTAATTTTCTTGCTTGTTAGTTTTGAACAACTTCTGTTTTTAGTTCATTAGAACTTAGTGTGTCAAACTTAATTTGAAATTCCTTTTCCTTTATTAGGTTGATTTGCGACATATTCTGAAAAGAACTAATAGTGTTTTATATTAAATGTAGCAAAGCCCTGTTATGAAATGTTCAAAACATTTAGAATGGGCAGTTTGTAATTACCCTAGAAATTGCTTAATAATAACTATTATATAGAAAGGGCAAAATCACTTTCTACAAGTGAGGATATGGTAATTATCGCTAAGGGACTGCCTGACTCAGAGAAATTGAGAATGGTATAGGAGCTCCTTCAACCGAGTCTCTGCTTTGCCTGAGATTGTTCCAGATTTAGAATCAGCCCTGGTGAGCAGTGGCTGAGTGGAATGTGGTCAGTCTGTGCGTGCCAAGGAATGTGCTCCAGATAGCAGAGGGGTGCTGGGGGCATGAGTCTTGCCCTCAAGACAGCCGGTTTTCCTTGGGCCCTGGTTCCCGGCTACCTCCATAACCACCTTCATTGCTTGTCACAGAACCCAGCACATAGCAGGTTCTCAGACATAGTCAGCACAAGCTTTCCAGCTGAGGGTTTAGAAGGTGAACCAGGGTTAGATAGTCATCAAATCTCTCACTCTTCTCTGTTCCTTCATGTCTCCATAACAAAATTCTCTTCAGTCTAACTGATCAGGCACCGACCTGTTCCTGCAAAAATAAGAATCACAAAATGTATTTCAAGATGAGGATGATAGGAGAAGTGAGATCAGTTCAAAAGCATAGCCCAGTGATACACAGGCATACTCGGTTTTATTGTGCTTTCTTTATGGCACTTTGCAGATACTGCATTTTTTCTTTTTTAAGTCAAAGGTTTGTGGCAACCCTGTATCGAACAAATCTGTCGGCACCATTTTTCTGACAGCATTTGCGGACTTCATGTCTCAGTGTCACGTTTTGGTAATTCTCGCAATATTTCAAACCTTTCATGATTATTATACTTGTATAATGATCTGTGATCAGTGATCTTTGATGTTACTATTCTAAGTGTTTGGGGCATCACTGGCCACAGCCATATACGATGGTGACTTAATTGATAAATGTTGTATGTACTCTGACTGCTTCATTGACTGGCCATTCATCCATTTCTCTCTCCTCAGACCTTCCACCATCTCTCTCCCTCTCCTCAGGTCTCCCTAGCCTCTGAGACCCAATATTAAAATGAGGGCAGTGGATATCCAACAATGGATATTGTTCAAGTGGAAGGAAGAGTCACACATCTCTCACTTTAAAATCAAAAGCTAGAAATGTTTAAGTTTAGAGAGGAAAGCACATCAAAAGCTAGGCCTCTTGTGCCTAATAGCCACATTGTGAGTGCGAAGGAAAAGTTCTTGAAGTAAATTAAAAGTGCTACCTCAGTGAACACACAAATGAAAAGACAGTGAAGCAGACTTACCGCCCATATGGAGGAAGCTTCAGTGGTTTGCATAGAGGATCAGATCAGCCACAACCTTCTCTTAGGCCAAAACTTGATCCAGAGTAAGGCCCTAATTCTCTTCAGTTCTGTGAAGGCTGAGAGGTGAGGAAGCTACAGAAGAAAAGTTGGAAGCTAGCAGGAACTAGTTCATGAGGGTTAAGGAAAGAAGCCGTCTCTATAACAAAGTGCAAGATGAAGTCACAAGTGCAGATGTGGAAGCTGTATGTAGCAAGTTATCCAGAAGGTCTAGCTGGAGAATTTATGAAAGTGCCTACACTAAAAAACAGACTTCCAGTAGAGATGTGACAGCCTTCGAGATGCCAACAAAAACTTTCTAGATGCCATCTAGAACTTTCATTGCCAGAGAGAAGTCAATGCCTGGCTTCAAAGCTTCAAAGGACAGACTGATTCTCTTCTGAGGGGCTCATGTAGCTGGTGGCTTGAGGTTGAAGCCAATGCCCATTTCCCATTCCAGAAATCCTCAGCTCTTAAGAATTGTGCTAAATATAGTCAGCCCATGCTCTAGATGTAGAACAACAAATCTTGGATGACAGCACATCTGTTTACAGTGTAGTTTACTGAATATTTTAAGCCCATTGTTGAGATCTGCTGAGAAAAAAAAATATTATTTCCCCCACAATAAAACCACTCACTAGCAATATGCCTGCCCACCTGGGAGTTCTAATGGAGAGATAAATTCAGATTAGTGTTGTTTTTACACCAGCTAACACCAGTTTCCATTCTGCAGCCTTTGGGTCAAGGAATAATTTTGACCTTGAAGTCTTATTAAGGAATACATTTTGTATGGCAGTAGCTGCCATTGGTGACTTTTCTGATGGATCTGGAAAAAGTAAGTTGAAAACCTTCTGGAAAGGATTCTCCATCCTGCATGCCATTAAGAACATTTGTGATTCACGGGAAAAGGTCCAAATATCAACATGAACAGGAATTTGGAAGGAGTGATGACAACTCTCATGGATGGCTTGGAGGACTTCAAGACTTAGGTGGAGGAAATACTTGCCGATTTGGTGGAAACGGCAAGAGAATGAGAATTAGAAGTGGAGCCTGAAGGTGGGACCAAATAGCGACAACCTCATGATCAAATTTGAGCTGATAAAGCGCTGCTTCTCATGGAAGAGCAAAGGAAAGTCGTTTCTTGAGGTGGGATCTCCTCCTGGTGAAGATGCCCTGGAGGCTGTTAACAATGACAACAAAGGATAGATGGATGGTTAGAGAGGATTGACTCCAGTTTTGAAAGAAGTTCTCCTGTGGGCAAAATGCCATGAAACAGTATCTCATGCTACAGAAAAATTGTTCATGAAGGAAAGATTTCACTGGTGTGACAGTCTTCATTGCTGTCTTATTTTAAGAAACTGCCACAGACACACTGGTGTTCATCACCCTGATTAGTCAGCCGACATCAACATCAAGGCAAGACCCTCCACTAGTAAAAAAAAATCACAACCCACTAAAAGCTCAGATGATGGTTAGCATTTTTTACCAATAAAGTACTTTTAGTCTTATTTCTTATTGTGTAAAGTCAGTACTTTTTTATTTAAGGAATTTTCCATGAAATTCCTTCCTCTGCCAATCACCATAGTGCCCCCAAGTCAGAATCATAATCTTCAAAAAAGAACTTTGGTTCAGTCCACATTTGTCACTGTCAGACAGTCCACAGTTCTTTTCGCTTCTTTGATCTCCACCTGAATACGGATCTCACCTATAATCTTTCGGACCCAGTTTCTTTACATTAGGGTACTAGAAGTCAAACTGTAGGAAATACATGGATTGCTGTTTTGGCAAATGATCTAAAATTATTATTCCTAAATCACTTCTGATATCCAAACAATTCAATATCCACTGAACTCCATTGGGCTTAGCAGAAAATGTTATAGTTAAAGTTAGTTTTAAATTAAGGTATGTACACTGGATTTTTTCGGCATAATGCTATTGCACACTTAACAGACTGCAGTATATGTAAACATAATCCCAAATGTTGAGGGAAGCCAAAACATGTATTTGACTCACTTTATTGCAGTATTCGCTCTATTAGGTGATGTAGAACTGAACCTGCACCATCTCTGAGGTGTGCCTGTTTAGTTCAGCTAACAATGCCACAATGAAGACATCCATAGACCAAAGATGGACTTGAAAGAGCATTTGTATGCAAAAAAATTGCAAAGAATAGGATTTTTTTTTCCCATTTAGAGATCCTTTTTCTTCCTTGGAGAATCTAGCAGGAAAAAAATGGACTCCTGAGATAAACAGGACTAAAGCAGGGGTGCCTGGGTGGCTTAGTCGGTTAAGCGTCCGACTTTCGCTTAGGTCATAATCTTGCGGTTCGTGGGTTCGAGCCCCACGTCAGGCTCTGTGCTGACTGCCAGCTCAGAGCCTGGAGCCTGTTTCAGAGTCTGTGACTCCCTCTCTCTCTGACCCTCCCCTGCTCACGCTGTCTCTCTCTCTCCTAGAAATAAATAAAACATTTAAAAAAAATTAAAAAAATGAAACATGAGTAAAGCACTCGCTGATTCAGGGACACATTTATTCATTTATGAATTAAAGTCAGCTCTTTGTTTTTATTTTCTCTCTTTTTTTTTTTTGAGAAAGTTTTATTAAACACCTGCTGTGTGCCAGATACTTTGAGTAACAACACAGGCACGTGGTCCGCATAATGGACTGCAGCTGATGACCCCCGGAGAAAGACCAGGGCTTGGCACACAGCACATAGTAAATGCTGTTTGTTGAATGAAAATCACTGGAAGCAGGAATAGCTGATGAGGTGGAGCCCCTCAAAGTGGGAAGCCACACTTTCCCAATGCAGTTAACCCATCTATCCTTCTGTGGTTTGTAGTTTGAGAGAGTCCTGCCTCTTTGTCCTACCAGAAAAGGATGTTTTTTAGAGCTGCCTCTACTGCTCTTGCTCTATAACAATCATTTTACCTGTTCTGAATTGGAATCTTTCTTGTTCATTCATGTCCCTCAAGGTAGGCTATGCTGAGGCTGTTGCAAAGGCAATTATTGAGTGAGGATTTAAAGGAAGATAGAGGAGCATTATTTTATTGTCCTCCTGGTTTCACTTAAATAATGATTGCTTTTCTTTTCCCAGTCGTAAAAATTATTATTCTTTTAAAATTATTTTAACTAAAGTAATATGGTACTCTAATTGGTATTTTGACTAAAGTAATATATCAAATGGCTAAAAAAAAAAGTAGTAAGGTTTATTATGGATGATAAATCCCCTTCTTACTTCCTCTCCTCATTTGTTAACATAGTTAAGCCACAATTTTTGGTTAATTACCAATGTTTATATTATGCTTTTTCTTTTTATACCTTGATAGATTTCATACATTAGCAATAGTATTACCTTCAGAACCAGCAGAGTTTTCTAAAGCAGCAGCTAACATTTATTGAGTGTTTACTATGGGCTAGGCACTATTTTCATGTATTAATTCATGTGACTCTGTGTGAGATTAGGTACTGTAAGTATCCCCATTTTACCAAATAAGAAATGAAGCCCTAGAAGGAATAAATAACTTGCCCAAGGTCATATGGCTAGGCATTCAAGCCCTGGAAGCTAATGAAGCTTTTAGCCATTATGAATATTTATCTCCTAAAAATATCTTACCAAGTAGGGAAATAGAGATCCTAGGCAAAAATTTGAAGTTGTACCGGGATTTTAAGGCTCAAATTTAGCTAGTTTGGGAGACAGGATGTTCAACGGGAGGAACCCAAGGGGAATGAATATATGCTGAAAGGTAGAATAGTTTTTTCTCTTTCATTGCTTTATGTTTATAAATACTTCTTGTAATGCCTTTCCCAAGCTCTCGTATTTTCCTGAGCATATAATAGTCTACCAGAGAATCTTTACGCAGATTCTGGGTGAAGAGACCAGAGCATTCAGTTAAAATGCCCAGATGTTGGACATCTTTGATATAAGGACATTAGCACAGAATTTATGAAATTGGAACAGTCTTAGGAAAAAAATTTTGTTATCACATATGAGTCATTGATCAAACCAAGACTGGGTGAGAAGGTATGAAAGTAGATGCAAATTTCACCATTTTAGCAAACTGTAAGATCCCTTCTGACCAGAGAGAGTAGCATATATGGTGTTCTGCCTTTCTTCCCTCCCCATCTAATGTATCCATTTATGAAAACGTAACTTTTTTTTTTTTTATAATTCTGGCATTATAAGCTCACTCCCCAGCACTTCTCTCTATGTAACTGTCTCATTTTAAAGCCAGTGTTATTGGTTATAAAGGTAACCTTATAGCAAAGCTTGGGAGAACTGGGGTAGGGCCAGTGAGTTATTGATAATGGAAGAATTGACAGAATCCAGAAAAGGAGTGAGTCTATACTGCCTAAAGCAAGTCCAGCCAACCTATCCCTTCCTAACTCTAAAAACTGTAATATTCTATACATCTTTATGTGATACACTGTACATCAAAAGTGAAGCCCAGAGACTTGGTGAGCAACTGTGTGTCTTAATGATGGTGCTGCCATGAAAAAAAGCCCCTCTCTGATGTAATCTGGGGAATAAAATACTAAAAATATCACCAACGCATTGCTTTTACCCCAGATCTATTTTGACTAGCGCAGCTTGCGACTGTTTACATAGAGAGAGGAGGGAGCAGGTTCCGAACGCGGCGTCAGCCTACTGTTCCTGACGTGCATTTTAACAGGCCACCTGACAAGATCAACAGGAAGAAAAGAAAAATTGTGAACAGGTGCAAGGGAGCCAGAGGAAGATGGTCCTACTTTTCCCTCCTCTTAATCAAGTTGGCACATTGTTTTGCTGCCAGGATTCTCTGGCTCATACCGGTGGCTGTGCTAATTGCCTCCAGGGTGGGGCTTGATTAAGGGGACCCAGAATCCCACATTGATTCTCTGGTGCCTTAAACAAAGGGAAAACTGGATTTTTGTTTGGCTGTTTCACTGTCAGAACCTGAAATACTCCATTCGTCTGCACAGAGGCTTGTTGGCCAGTGCTGCTCCTGACAGCGGCATCACCATGGAAATGTGTGACACATTTGTTGATGAGTTGTCTGTTTCCAGATGGACATCTTCATGCCCAGCACCAGCCTTTGAGAAATTTAACAAACCATTTTTAAGTATTTGCTTTGTGCAAATTGTGGTTTAGCTAAAGGTCTCGCTGGCTTTTTTGTTTTATACCACAGCGGATTTTATGCAGTGTGTTGTGTAAGTAATGATGACAGGTCTGGCTTTGTTGTCCTGGCTCTTTGTTTTTTCTTTCTTTGTATCCAGTCGTATCCACCATTGGCTGGCCGGCTGTGGTTTTAATGATACACTAAAACCTATCCTCTTTCTGAATTGGTGATGATTCTGCCTTGGTGTTTAAAAAAAGCTTATGCTGGGGATAATGCTGCTTTGAAAGTCATGTAGCCAGCGGCTTTCCCATTTTATTGAAGAAAAATATTAGGAAAATATTAATAGTTTGTCTACTGCTTTCAATTCCGTTGCATTCCCTGGAGGGATAAAAAGCAAATGAAGACTGAATATTGCTAGACTGCTCAGCGATTGTGGATGGTGGGCTGTGGCGGCTTGGTGGCTGGGGAGGAGGGAATAAGCAAGGGCAGGTCTTCTCTGCAACAGACTCTTTGCTGTGAGGTGGGCAAAGTACCATCTTTCAGAAGGTTCTGCTTAGGTCCTCAAATGTTGTGCTTCTTTCATTGTGTCACCTGAAAGTTAAGGTCCTACAGACAAAGTCATAGAAATCCACCAAAAGTATGTTAAAAAAATACGTGTGTGTATATGTAATTTATGTATAAATAATTAGAGGTTCACCGTAAGTAATTAAGATCACAATTTAGGGGGCACCTGGGTGGCTCAGTTGGTTAAGCATCAGACCTCAGCTCAGGTCATGATCTCACGGTTTGTGAGTTCGAGCCCCATGTAGGGCTCTCTGCCGTCAGTACAGAGCCGGCTGTGGATTTGGATTTGGATTATCTGTTCCCCTCTCTCTCTGCCCCTCCCTCCCTCTCTCTTTCTCTCTCTGTCTCTCAAAAACAAATAAACATTAAAAAAAACTTTTTTAAAAGATCACAATTTAGTTCAGTTAAATTGTTAGTATTTATCCAAATGAACCACGGTTTATGAATATTAACATCCCAAACTGAAGTTAAGGAGTTTCGTCTCTTTTACTCTTTAACCTTTATTTTTATCTCTGGGTAATTGTATTGGAGGCATAAGTAATTAATGTCTTTTTTTTTTTTTGGTAATTAACCAAGTGCTTTTCTAACTTCTTAGTAAGTAATCCTTAATTAAATGTGTCTATTTTGTTAATTTACTTTCATTTTTTTCCTCTTAATATCAAGATGGAATGTGAAGTTCTTCTGTGTGGTGATTGTGGGTCAGAGTCCACTGATTAACTTATTAATCCATTAGGACTTGGTATTCTGGAAGGCTTCATTACTGTAATGTCACACCGATCTTTCTCATTTTTTTTTTTTTTTTGAATTAAGCAGAATCAATAGCTACCTTGAATTGTCAGGTGGAAAAAATAATTGGCTCAGCCATGAACATAGAATCTTTATTCAGACACATGCAAATGTACTACCTTCATAAGGATGATAATTTTGAAAAACATTTGAACAGTATAATTACTTGGGAAAATGTTACTTTAGCAAACATCCTTGGAGGTAGTATGAGAAGGGGTAGTATGAGGAAACCTGAAACTAGATGGAAAATGGTACTATAGATAATAAGGCAGAAAATTATATACAAAGACAGTCATTGTATCAGATTGATCATAAGCAATAAGAAAATGTATTACAACTTCATGAGCTGGAATACAAACTTTCTCAGAGACAAACACCTGTCTTTCAGAGGGACCATCTGAGATATTATTCTGTGCCACACGCTAAGGAATCATCGGCTTGTTGATTGGTGTAATTTTCCACTTGCACAGTTTCTGTGATTTTTTTTTCCGACAAATGGGATGACTCAAAGTCACACCTATTTGGACCTTAGGGTGCTCCAGTCATTTCCTGTTGACAGGAATCTGATGAAAATGTCATCATCATTACCACTTACCCTGGAGATGACCATTAGCTGCATGTCATCTAGAGTTTGTCCTGTAATACATATTAAGATTGAGGTTTATTGTACTCCCTCCTTAACTGTTGAGAAGTCTAGATCCCTTTATCTAGAGGCCCACTACCTCTCCAGACTTCTATTAGGCCCATTGGATAGTGTAGCTCTATATGCATGTGACTTTATGGAGAAATCAAAGTGTGTGTGTGCGTGTGTGTGTGTGTGTGTGTGTAGCATGTGAAGTCATTGCAGAGTGCTCCACGTTTAATACAGGGATCACCAATAGGAAAGTCTCAGTTCCCTAGTGTTTGTATCTATTTGTTGATCAATTAAACTCTTTAGTCTTAAACAATGCTTTGTTTTTCCAAAAGAGAGAAATTAAGGTGTGAATATACTGCTGAAAGTTGCTGCCACAGGCAGTTTGAACTGATGTTCTCATGGGGAAAAATCTTCCTGTAGACCGTTATGTGGTATGCCCTGGTGTGTACAGATTCCAGATGGTCATTGGAGATGCAGTAACCTATTTCCTCTGCAGCCATTGGCTCTCTGTGAAGGACCAGGCAATGCCACGTTCATTAGCTGCCTTCATGGCTCTGAGCTCTTCCCAATGGGCAGAGGAGAGCACCTCATAAAAAGAGGCTGGTTAGGTGTCTTCCAGATTGTTTTAAATGTACCAAGTATAAAAGCTGCAGGGAAAAGGCTCTAACAAATTATGCTACTGGGGGCTTTTCTCACTGACACTTTTTTTTTTAACCATTGTGAAAAAGTTATAAAATGTCTTTTTTCTTTTTGGTGCTCAGATGAGTATAGAATCAAACCGGTGGAAGAGGTCAAATACATGAAAAATGGGGCAGAAGAGGAGCAGAAAATAGCAGCCAGGAACCAAGAAAACTTGGTAAGAATTACATTTCTCCTATAACAATGGATTTTGGTGACACCATTGTAATAAAATCTGCACTGCATGTTTAAATGGTAACTTACATGCCGGCACAAGATTTCTTGAAAATGCCATCGCTATTTATAGCTTGCCTGGAAGTGGCGCCATCGCTCCTGTATCCTGTTTGTTTCTGAATAAGCCCTTCTTTAATCTTGATAGAGAATACTCCAGGGGAAATATAGCAAAATTAGTAGTGTCTTGAAATGGTTAAATTTAAAGGAAAAAGCAGGAAGTCAGATTGAGATTTATGGAGTGAGGACCAATATATATACTTTTTTCTTTTTCTCCACCTCTTTAGCTCTGACCCAGTCAGAATGAACAGCTAGGCTTCATGACTCTGGACATGCAGTGTTGTTCATAAAGTTGCCTTTGAGAGGAAATTGATGTGCTTTTAAGATAGGTCTCTATCAAAATAGTCAGCACGTCACATTCACACTGTTGGGCTTTTGAGTTAATGTGAGACTTGTAATGATCTGAAACAGAAAATTAGGAGCCTCCTTCTTTCATATGAATCTGTATACATATTACACCTTCATATTCCATCTCTATAAAAACATTTAGTCAATTGCCATATTAGCCGATTTCTTAAAAGAGGTTACAGACTGTTAAGGATATGCACTTATTCCATTGTGTTAGACCAGAATTGTTTTTTTATTTTCTTTTGGGATTAATTATTTGCTATATTTCTCATGTTTGAGTGGATGTATTTTTAAGAAGCTGGAAATGTCATATAATGTTTTTGCTTGACTTCAATTTCTTTTTCCATTATGTGCTTTGTTTTTGTTTTTTTGATTTTGGCTACAGCAGAGGGAGTTGGCCACTGTGTATGAGTGTCTCAGGCTGTCGTTTTCCATGATACGCTAATGAACACAATGGGCTAATTCTTTCTCCTCTGTTCTTTTCTGAACATCTGAACTACAACTTGAAATACTAAAGTTGCCAACAACTGAATATTTTAGGTCATTTTTAATGTGTGTGTGTGTATGTGTTTTTTTTTTTTTTTTTTTCTGAGAGAGACAGCGTGAGCAGGGGATGGTCAGAGAGAGAGGGAGACAGAATCTGAAACAGGCTCCAGGCTCTAAGCTAGCTGTCAGCACAGAGCCTAACACAGGGCTTGAACCCATGAACCGTGAGATAATGACCTGAGCTGAAGTCAGATGCTTAACCGTCTGAGCTACCCAGGCGCCCCTAGATCATTTTTAAAAAGTGAAAATATTCTGTAATAAAATTTTTCTTCATAAACAGGATTTGGATTTTTAAGATATTGCTTAAGTCACAGAGATTCATCATACCTATGGTATGTTTTAACATTAACACTTAAATCCAGAAAACAGTAACTATGACTAAGCATGGAAGTTACTATGATCAGACTTTATGTGAATTTTTTCTAACTTTGAGTAGATAAATAGAAGACCTTAATAGTTGAAGCATCAGTAGTCATTTTTTGACTTAATTTTGCTGAAAATCAGACTTTATCCTTGCTTTACGTAATTCTAGGTTGAATTATATATCTCGTCTTTAATGTTTCCCCTGAAGACTGAAGAGACCCTGGTGACCAGCCTGGCTGGTCCTTGGATCTAACACTAGAGTCTACCCCTGCTGCGCATGCTCGTGCCTCCGAAATCCTAAGGGAAACAGAGTGTCTTACAACATGTGATTTCCTCACCGAGCCCTCCTCTTGAAAGCCAAAACAACTTCTTCCTTCTTTCTGATTTCCTAGTCTCTCAGCTCCTTGGTGCCTAGTATATTCTTTTCCAGTACTTGGTCAGAATTGGTGCTAGTGCTTTGCTATGCAGACTGAATGGAAATTCCAAAAGAGAGAAATTTCCGGTTGCTTTTTATTTTTGTCACTTGTAGACTATCTGTGACAATCCCACACCCCTTTTCTGCCAGCCAGAGTCCAGACCACCAAGGGGAGTTTTTAAGCTTATAAAGACCCGCATGGAGAATGGCGAGTAAATGGTTATCTTTGATTCTGACATTTCTAGACTGCTTTCCAAAATTAAGTGATTTTTCAGTTAACTGGTAGTATATTATCTTTGTCACCTACTCCATCCTTTGAGATACATAATAGAGTATGGACCATACATGTTCTTTGAGAAAACAAAGAGCCTCCTAAATTTGAAGCTTGCTTATATCGAGGTGGATGAAATAGGTTTAACAATTCTTTATTTCTCCATCCATTAAAATAATCTAAAAGACAAGAATCTAAATCTAATCTAAAAACAAGCTCTTGTTTTTAGTATTTTTAAAGATTTTTTTTTTTACTCAAAGTTTTAATTAAAATTAAGGGGCTCAGCAAACTCAGCCCAGATAGTGTAGCATGATGGTGACGACCGTTGGCTCTGGAGGCAGAAACTGTCTGGGTTCAGATCTCAACTCCACCACTTGCTCACCATGGGGTCAAGTTACTTCACGTCCCTGAACCTCCTGCCTGTCAAGTGGAGAAAAAGGCAGTGCCTCATGGTGCTACACCAGGTGCTCCTGGTCATTGTAAGGCTGGGAGTGCAGTGCCTGGCACATGAGAAGACCTGGTGAGAGCTAGGCATTATCATGTAAAACAGAAGGAAAGAATGTTAGGGTCAGAGTTTCTTTCCTTTTTCTTTTATGTTACTTGGTGAGAGATTTCTAAATGAATACTTTAGGTTAATGCCAGTATTGCATGTATTTTGAAAAATCTTGCTTGGAAACTGTGAAGTTATTTGAAGAAATATATTGCGACCACTTATTACCTACAAGGCCCTTATTTGTATCGAGAGACACAATAATATTTAAAGTCGCTGTCCTCAAAGAGGTTACAGTAAAGTTGAGAGAACAGTTCAGTTCCAACAAATATTCTATTGATTGCCTCTAGGTACAAGGCTCCGCACTAGACTCTGCAGAAAAGCACACAGTAAAGAAACCACTGACTTTACTTTAAGGTGATTATATGGTAGTATACAAGGTAGATACCAACTGACTATAAATAAAACAGGATTAAATACATCAAGCAAGCAAGCAAGATTGATTCTGAGAAGGCAATAGCAAGTGCTGCCAATATCAAAGGAGGCAGAGACCTTGTCTGGCTGGGGTGTCAGGACCTACTTCACAAAAGAGCTGGTGCTTGCAGTGGGTCTTGAAGGACAGAATGAAGAAGGCTGTCCCAGGCAGAAGTGACAGAGTTGGAAAATGCAAGGTGTATTTAATAAGCATGTGATCCTGTTTGGGGAGTGGGAGAGAAGAAGAGAAGGTGTCAGTAGGACAGCAGCAGGAAATTATGATCAAAATGTAAATGGGGTATTAGATGGAGTCTTGATGTCCTGCTGAGAGGTCTGAAATTAATTCAGTGGATCATAGGGAGCCTTTGAAGGTTTCCAGCAAGGGATTGGCAGACTGAGATTATGAATCAGGAAAGTTTATGCGGCAGCTGTAGGTATAACATGGATTGGTGCGGGGAGCCCAGGCTAGAGATCATTTGTAACAGCTTTACGAGAGACAATGGATCTAACCAAAAAGGTTGCCTGCTCTGGCACTTTGGCTGCAGTTTCCTTGGGTGGAGGAAATTGTGCTGTTTTCTGGTGGGTGATGATGAATCATTTCTGTGTCAACCATTTCTATATTCCCAATACAAAGATGTGCATTTATCCCAATTTTCAGCATCATTGGACATCCATTTAGTCCATTTTACTTCTTTCACGATGTAATTCCTTCTTCAGGAAGGTGATGTGAAGTTGCTGATTTGGCTGTATCTGTATAGATCAGATAGATCCTACCTTCATTGTTTCTAGCTTTATAATTTTGGTCAAACATCTAAAACGTCTGAACTTTGAGTTCTTCATCTAGAGCTTGGTAATAACAAACTTAATGAAGTATTAGAAGAAACATAGAAAAATGTATTTAGGTTCTTAGCAAAGGGAGGCTTTCTTAAACAAGACCTAGAAAGCAAAAGCTAAGAAGAAAGGAAAGTAGTTTCTTTCATTAGATCAAAATTAAATGCTCCCCGTAAAAGAGTATAACTACAAAAAAAAAATTAATGGATAGTCAACAGCCCGGGAGAAAATATTTATGACCTATTAAAGGCAAAAGATTAATTAATGTCTGAGATTTATAAAGAACGCTTGTAAATAATTCAGAGAAAGATAATCCATGAGAAAAAAAAAACAGGTAAATGAAATAAACACAGGGCTTACGGTAGAAGATACTGGGTAATAAGTGTATGAAAAGATGTTCCACTCACTGGTACAGTGGATACTGTCTTATCCAACTCCCCACATTAGAAGACTCCTGAATCCCTCTCTGAAAGATACTGACTGCAGCCCATGGCGTGCTCACCTGGATGGCTCAAGGACTACGGTCTGGAACACCTCTGTGCTTGTGCTCTCTCAGTTCATCATGTTTTCCAAGAGCCAGGTTTCCCAAACCTGTTTATACTGGTTGAATGTCATTGTAATTATGTAATTGAGTTAAGTAATATGTAAACCATGGAAACACAAGTGTGCAAAGAGAGCTGTTTTATTGAAAATTAAAGCCAGTGCTTTAGAAAGTCTTGATGAAGTCACATTCATAAAAAGCTTGCTGTTAAATTAAATTCAGTTCTGCACTCACATTATTTCACAAGGTCTTTACATTCCCAGTTCAGTTAAGAAATCAAATGAGAGAATCTTGGATGTGCATTAGGAGGGTGTGGTTAGTACAGGAAGTACATGAGGACCCTCAGTCCATGGTTCCTTACTTAAGGCAGAAGCCATGTTCCTATGTCAGAAGATGTGAGAGGAAATGAACATCCATGTATTTTAAAATAAGACTCATATGCTTAATGTATATATACATTTTTATGTTGCCCTGCTTCAACTCACTTCACCATTTAATTACCCGTCCAGATGATATTGCCTAATATAACTTTTAATCAGGGAAATGCAAACTAAAATATGATTCCTTAGACTGGCAAAAATTTGAAGTTTGATAATATCAGATTTTTGGCATAGGTGGAGGAAAATCTGTATTCACATACTAGTGGCAGACATCTTGGAGGATAGTGTAGCTTATCTGTTAAAATTAAACATACACACCCATGACCCAGCACTTGCACATCTTGGTATCCACCCAACACAGCCATCCCTGTGCTTGAGGCAGCTTACACAAGATGGTTCACTTATAGCATCATTTCTATTGAAACATTGAAAATAACCTGTATTCTTGTCAGAGGAGAATGGTATAGCCGTACATACTAGAAGGTAGCTAGAAAAGAATGAGTTAGAGCTTTATGAACAGTCATGGAGAAATCATACAAATTGTAGAATGCATATGTATAGTATGATACCATTCCAGGTTTTTTAATGAAACATCAACACTCTACATTTTCAGTGAATACTCCTAGACATATAGGGATTCATAGGAACCCCTGGGTGGATGTGTCTCAGACTATTAATGGTGGGTACCTGAGTAATGGGGGATGTACACGTGCCAAAGCTCAGTTTCGTCCTCTGGAAAATGGGAGTACTAACTGAACCCCCCTTAGCAGGAAGTTGTGAAAATTAAATAAGATATGCTTGTCAACTCGGCTTGGTTTCTGGCATAGAAAATGCCATTGCTGGCTAGTGTCAGCAGTGAAGCTGGATTATATAGGAAGGATGAAAAAGAATTGTTATGTGGTGGTAAAAGGGGATTTTTTTTTACCCTTAAACTTAGTGTTTTTTTTAAAGAAAATATGAGTACATTATTTGTGTGATTTGAAATTAATTTTTAAAAGAAGAGTGATAATAAAAAAAAAACTCTGATTTTAACTACCTGGGAATCTGTAATGTAAGTGGGATTATATAATTTTCTCATTATCTTAAGTATCCTCAGTTTTTTTTGTGTGAGAAAAAAAAGGCAGAAGAAAGCTCAAGGATCAACCAGCTTTATTTATGTAGGTTAACCGTTCTGCATATAAATAATTTAAAGGTAAATTACTCCAGACTTGGTAGTATTCAGACCCTTCCTTCTCTAAAGTACATGTTTTGACAAATAAGAGACATTCCAGTTTTAGTTTTAAAGTCCTTCTTCTTAACTATTTGCTAAAGCATTATCTTGTTTTCCATAACATCTGTCCTTCTTAAGCTATCCTCCTTAGGAGTTAATAAATTGTTTGATTATGAGAGATGTTTTGTTTTTGTTTTTGATACATATTTCCTAGATTTTCAATGTCACAGTACTTTTTGATTCATTATTTCCAGATACCTTTGTAGAAGTGAGAAGATTCTTCTCTATCAAATGACCTATGTCATAGTTCGTAGAGCTTTTGACCTCATCTTTATCCATAGAGTTGAGGACTGACTTAAAACATGCTTGTCTAAGTCACCACTTCCTGAGTACAATTAAATGACGATGTAAAAAGAATGTTCTAATATGTTTTAGCAGGAAAGGAGAGTGGAATCAAACTTTAGGTGTGGCTACATCCACCTCCTGCTTGCCAAGCTGGCAAGAGCCTCCATATCTATCTCCAGTTCATTACATTTCCAATAAATGTCAAGGCATCCAGCTGCAGAATTAAAAACTTGGAGATTAGGAGACACTTTGATGAGAGGAAATGCTCCAGAACCCAGTGAGAGCTGTCTTTGAACCAGTGGTTTCCAGCTGGCCAGGACTGGAAAGTGGCCCCACAGCTGAAGCATTCCCGGTAAGGGGCCAGGGAGAGTTCTCCAAAGCACTGTATTGATGAACAGCTGGAAACACACTGCAGAATAGTCTGTAATTCCATTGGGAACTAGAGGTCAGTAGGAAGGCTAAGTGCCCAAGACCACTGTCACCATATCGCTCAAGATACTAGAGCAAACCTATGGGAAATAAATTCATGTGAATGAACATTGTGAATAAAGTTTGAGTTAATAGTGTTTGTTATGCAAGATCTAGACATTCGTAGCTGGGACACTCTGAGAGTCCATTTAACAAATGCAACCATGTTTACTTCCATGACTCTGCAGAGCAGCTAATATAATAGCAGACGGACTTTGCTGTTTAAAAGTTGTTTTGGGCGATCTTAGGAATGACTGTTTATCTGTGAGTGCTCATCCTCAAATGGAAGGTCAAGTCATTATTTTTAGAAACCAAATAACGCAAAAGACCACGACTTTGAATTGTCCCAATTCCCCAAGTCTTTTCAATATTCCTAGCACTCTTGACAGTAAGGTAAAATAAACCAACAAGATTGAAGCTGATACTCCAGACAGAGGGTCAAGCTCTGTGAAGCACCTCTTCTTCCTCCCTGCCCTCCTTCCAGGCGCGGGTTGGATTGGAGCTCAGGTGGGGCTGGAATGGGTGGGTTGTGGGGGGACATGTGGACCAGAGGTAGAGAATTTCTCATTTGTGGGAATGCTGTAGGGCTGAGGGTTCTCAAACCAAAAGTGAAGATGGAGAGTGGTTTGAGGGTGTCTGATTTTAGACAAGAGAAACCCCTTCCTGGTACAGTTTCAGAAACAATCACTTTAGCACAAGACCCCTCCCTCAAGTTCATCTGCTTCTAACTCAGAGACCCCCACTGGTTCCCTCTTCTCTCATGCTTATGATGTTGACATCAGCCTCCGTGCTTCTGCAGGTCCATCACCTGAACCTTTGAATTTCCTAAGGGAATATCAGCCTCTGTGAATGGAGGGTTTGGATAGTATGATTCTCTTTGTTATGTTTGTTGTGGCAGAGAAGGAATCAGAGGGAAGAATCCTACCTCTGTCTTTCTTGGAAGACTTCATTTTTTCAGCTAGCCTTTTCAAGCCACTTGAGCCAGGCACGTTCAAGGTCTTACAGATTCTTCTGGCACTGTGGTGATTTGTTTTAGAGCAGAACAGAAGTAGAGTTTAATTCTCTGAGGATGAGGGATTTGTTGAATCAGCCTTCTGAGTTTTAAGTGTTGAACAGAAGCTCAGTTCCTGATTCAGGAACAGAATGTTATGAGAACAAAAGAATGCCCACAAAAGTGCTTTGTAAACATAAAGACCAATGCAAATTATAGTGCTTATTTTTGTTACTAGTTAAAAGGACACCTGGATGCATTCCTGAGGTTAGTTGCTATTCCATGGTAAAAACACAGTTAAGGCACAGCATACATCATCACAGCACCCTTCAATCTCCCACACAGAAAGGGCATCAAACTATATACTCAATAGATACAGAAATCAATGAATCAAAGATGGGTTTTACAGCAACTACTACAATCATCCCAAAAGCTAGGCAGAGCAAAACATGACTGAAATCTTATTTCAAATGGCTTTTTCTCTTTGCCATATTAATACACTGAACTGACCTTATGCAGGTGAACACAATGATAAGGACAGGTACAACATAGCTCTTAACTAAATCCCTATTTGAGTGGACTCACTTTTCACTAGCAGCTAGGCACTGTCTGGGCACTGAGAGTATATGAGGTTTGTAACTCTCAGGAAACTCAAGGAGATAGATACACACAGTATTAGAGAGTAGAAACCCTTGAAGTCACTGGGGAGAACCAGAAGAGAATAGGGCACCCTTCCTGAGATATCAGAGAAGATTCACAGAGCTCCCATTGCAGCCAGGCCTTAAATGAAAGCAAATTTTCATTGGCAGATGAGACTGGGAAAGGGATTTCAAGCAACAGAATGGTGTGAGCCAAGCAGGGAGACGTGGCTCGAATAACGAGTGGGTGGAGAGGCTGACGGAGCATGTTGTGAAGTGTTTTGGTTAGTTGGTGTGTTTTAGCTGGGGCTTTTTGTTTTTGTTTTTGCTTTGTTTTGTTTCAGTCACATTAATTTCTGGTTGACAGAGAGCCACGTGCTTTAGCCAGTTTGCAGCATTTGTAACGACAGAATAAATAGAACAGACCTCTGCTTTTCTAATTTAAAGATTGAGGGTGTTGATAATGACTTCCCTTTCTCAGCATTGTTGCAAAATGTGATTGCTTTTAAATATGCTTTCCTTGTGTGCAAGGTGCTGTCTGAAAGTTGTTGAACATAGTTACCCTTGACCTTCTCCTGCCCAGTAAGGAATAGCTTCTCATGTATCCTCTGAAACTTTCCCCATTTAACTTTGGGAAGTATAGCCAACACAAACAGCACCTTAGAGCTAGATTTTTGGCCTCTTCACCAAGAATGGTACCCTGATACCTAGGTAGAAAATGGAAAGGAGCCTTCTTCAAAGCTTGATTCTGCGTGGTCCACATGGTCATTCTAGATACTGGATTTATTTATCTTGGTGAAACATGGGCATATTTTACTCAAGGGGCCCAGTTACAACAGCGGAGTGAGGGGAATTGAGGGGCTGCTAGGAGAGCCGTCAAAGGCTCTACCACCGCTGTTAGAGCATCTAGAACAAAAACACAGTGGTATGCCTTTTCTGCAGGTTGTTCGTATTTCTCTTCTCTCCTATGTGATGCTAAAGATAAAACCAAAGCATATTAATTTCACTCATCAGCTGGCAAACTCAGTGAGGGAGCTTCACTCACAATTAATAAGTTATGCCCTGGAAGTGAGAGTATCAGAAGACACAGTAATGTTTCCAAGTCCGGGCTTTGATAAGTATCCCTTCTTGTGGACTTTATTTGTGAGCATATAATCCCCAGTATTAATAGAGATACAGGATTTGCCAACCTTGTGATTTGTTTTTAAAAAGTTGTTAGAGGGGCGCCTGGGTGGCTCAATCGGTTGGATGTCCGACATCGGCTCAGGTCATGATCTCGCGGTTCACAAGTTCGAGCCCCGTGTCGGGCTCTGTGTTGACAGCTCAGAGCCTGGGGCCTACTTCGGCTTTTGTGTCTCCCTCTCTCTCTCTGCCCCTCCCTCACTCACACTCTGTCTGTCTGTCTGTCTCTCTCTCTCTCTGTGTCTCAAAAATAAACATTAAAAACATTTTTAAAAATAAAAAATAAAAGTAAAAATAAATGAACAAAAAGTTTGTAGTAATTCTAACAATGGATTCTATACCTGTCATTCAGAAAAGATGGAAAGAAATCACCAGGCATAAAAAATTCATACATCATCTTCGGAGGGAGGAGGAGGTATTGTTTTAGCCTGTCAACGTTATAATAGATATATGAAGATGCCATCATAACTGTCTGCTTTGTGTTCATAATAAGTCTAATTTAATTTAATTCCTCAGTGCTCTGTATGATCAGAGATGCCAAATTTCCTCCTTCTTTGAAAATTAAAACAATTGATAATGACAGTGATATTTTCCAACGCGTAATGAACTGACTCCATTTTTTTTGTTCCTGTCAGTGTGTGATGGTATGCTATAGATTTTCATTCATTTACAAACCGACTTTTTCTCATAACTAGACCACTTCAGGGCTTGCTTAATTGGAGACAACGCCCCCCCCTTTTTTTAATACTTTATGGATTTGTACAGTTGAGGGCTCTAAGACTAGAAACAAGATAGGAATCTGTTGATTGGAACTGGAAAATGAAGTCAAGATTAGCCTCAGAAACAAAGCAGAAGGTTCGTTACCAGAAGTGAGGCCCAGCAGCTCTGACATGAATCTGGGTTTCTCAAATGCTAAGCCGGGTTCCTTGACTTCTCCTGAGAAGGAATGTCAAGGAACACCAGCTGCAGGGAAAGAACAGAGAATCTCATTATAGTGAAATGTTTCACAGTCTGTGTGATGCTTTCACACTCACAGTGTGTGAGCTCGTATCAGAAAATCGGCTGGCTGGCAGCCGGCAGTCTCGTGAACCAGGATGCATGGCAACTGGATTTGGTTTACTCCTGTTATTCTCTTATCTAATTGTACTTTTTAAATGAGCTTTTCCATGATTACCTATGTGCTGTGTGCTTGCATTACTTTAATACATTCATGGGAAATACAGAAATGAATAAAAATAAATAAAATCAGTCATAAATCACAGAATGGCTACAGTTTTATGGCTAGTATACACAGAAATATATATATTTTTTCCTGAACAGGATGGACTCAAGTCTCTTACAGAAGTAAACGTAGTCTTAACATGTGTCCAGCATTCACAGTCCTCAGATGTTTTCCCAAGTGATTTGAAAAACGGAGCAGGGTGCCTGGCTGATTCAGTAGACAGAGTGTGCAACTCTTGATCTCAGGGTTGTGAGTTCGAGCTCCACAGTTGGGTGTAGAGATTACTTAAAAAAAATAAGATCTTAAGAAAAGAAAAACTATGATCACACAAAAACCTTCACATGAACGTTGACAGTAATTTATTCATAATCACCAAAAAACGGGAAGCAACCAAGATATCCTTTGATGGGTGGGTGAGCAGACTGGCACATCCACATAATGGGAATCTCATTCAGGGATAAAAAGGAATGAGCTTCCAAACCATGCAAAGCCGTTAATCTGATGTACATGTTGCTAAATGAAAGAATCTGGCCTGTATGACATTATGAAAAAGGCAAAATTGTAGGCAGTAAACAGATCTGTAGTTTCCAAGAATTTGTGGGAAAAGGAAAGTTGATTAGGTGAACCACAAAGTTGTTTTTTGGATTTTTTGTTGGAGGGGAGTATACTTGACATACATTGTATTAATTTAAGGTGTCCAACACAATGATTCTACAATTCTGTGTATTACTTGGTGCGACTGTCTGTCACTATACAATGTCACTGCACTATATTACAGTGTTTTTGGCTATATTCTCCATGTTGTACCTTTTTTCTCTGTGACTTATTTATTTTATAACTGGAAATTGGTACCTCTTCATTTCCTTCACGTATTTTACCCATTCCCCCCAATCCCCTCTCCTCTAGTAATCACTGATGTGTTCTCTGTATTTAGGAGTCTGTTCACAGGGGATATTTTAAGGTAGTGAAACTATTCTTTTTAAAAAATTTTTATTTAAATAAAGAGAGTTTATTTATTTTGAGAGAGTGTATGTGAGCAGGGGAGGAGCAGAGAGAAAGGGAGAGAGAAAGAGAATCCCAACCGGCTCAAACCTATGAACCATGTGATCATGACCTGAGCCGGAATCAAGAGTTGGATGTTTAACCAGTTGAGCCACCCAGGCGCCCCAAGGTAGTGAAACCATTCTGTAGGATACTATAATGGTATATACATGACACTGTGTTCATTAGAACGCATAGACATCTACAACAAAGAGAGTGAACTTAAATGTTTGAAAATTAAACAAACAAACATGTCAGGGGATCCCAGCGAAGAATGTAGACTGACAGAGGGATCTGATAGTGTGACAAGTAAATAAAATAACCTCACTGAAGATGGGGCGGGTGGGGGAATGTGCTGACCTAAGTAACTTTAGAAATGAACAGAATCTGTTAAGACTATGAGTAAAACTGTGTATAAGCACTATACTCTTTTCTGTACTGTGGAGCTAAGAGTTAACAGTTCTAAACACACTACAGATAAGTCGTGATGGCTGGATGGTGGAGCCAGGTTTCTCACTGTTGGGAGGTTGTAGACACACAAGGCAAGTGGCTAGAAGCACCCTGTGCTAATGGGTCAGAGTTGGAGACATCAGTGTGAAGTTGATGTTTGGCCTAATGTAGATACAGATGGATACGTGTAGAAATATTAATAGATATGTGTGTCCACATGGGCAAACACACATGCATGAGTGAGCATGTACGTGTTTATATAGATACATGTGTCTCTAAATGTATGTGCACATGTAGGGAATATGTATGATGGAGCATTTTGTAGTCCTAGAAAATCAGGAAGCGCTAGCATGCCTATGCGTGCACACACACACATGCACACACAGACACACACACACACAGTGTCACAGAGACACAAGTATCAACTGAAAGAACTTTGAGTGGCCAGAACAGAAACAACTGAAGCAACAAAATTAATAATATAGTATTAGATTGTGCTATAAATCTAGTATAGTAAGCTGTGTTTTTACTTTATCCGTGAGTCCATACTGATACGTGACTGGATAAATAGAGAAGAACTGATACATTTCCCACACGAATAATTCCACATCACTTACGTATTGCTCTGTTCTCGAGGAGGCAAAACATCACTTCCTACTTCTGCAGTATGGGCTGTGCATGGTGACTTTCTTAAAAAGAATACTTCATGGATACGGGGAAAAATGGATAACTTTACTGGAGAAACCGGACAAACCCTGTCTCAGCCAGGTGATTACGTTATGTTGATAGCATGTATCCTTGATATGACATGATGAGAATGGCGCTTTATCTCTGTGGTCTTCCTCCAAACACTTATAACCTCAGTAAAATCATGAGAAAAAACACCAGACAAATCCCAGTTGAGGGACATTCTACAAAATACCTGGCCAGTACTACTCAAAACTATCAAGATCATCAAAAACGAGTAAAATCTGAGAAACTGTCGCAGCCAAGAGGAACATAAAGAGACGCGGCAACCAAATGTACTAGGGTATCCTGGATGGGACCCTGGAACAGAGAAAGGACACCAAGTGAAAACTAAAGAAATGTCTTATCAACATTGGTTCATTCATTGTGAAAAATGTACCATCCTAATGTAAGTTGTTAATAATAGAGGAAGCTTGGTGTCCAGTATATGGGAACTCTCTGTACTATCTTCACAACCTGTCTATAGTGTAAAACTATTCTAAATTATAACAGTTAATTAAGTATTAAAAAATAAACCTGTTCTGGGGGAGGTGGGTGGGGGGATGGATCAAATGGGTGAAGGAGATTAAAGAGTACACTATATTGTACACCTGAAACTAATATAACACTGCATGTTAATGATACTGCAATCAAAAAAGGTGAACCTGTCCCGTACACACTGTGAATATGTCATTCGAATATACAGTAAAACCTGGGTTTGTGAGTAACTTGTTCTGCAGATGTTCCGCAATATGTGCAAACATTTCTAATAAATTTTAACTTGATAAATGAGCGATGTCTTACAATACAAGTAGTACATGATGCCGAATGTCACATGATCACAACTGAGCCAATGGTTCTTGAAATTCACTTTGATATGCAAGTGCTTTGGATTATAAGTATGTTTCCAGAACGAATTGTGCTCACAAACCAAGGTTTTACAATTATACTTCCATCAGTTAGGATACAGAACAGGGATAGTAGTACTTTTTAAACAGTTTTGAAATATTCCTCACATATTCCAACAGTGTTGAATTAAATGTGTAAATACAGCTGGACAGTATCACTTCATTGGCTCCTAGAAGGTTTGGGTCATTCAGAAGGTTTCAAGCTACTGAAGAAGAGTGTTGTGGAACAGGGTCGTTAAAACTTCCAAGGTTCCTGCCTTAACCTCAGGGCAGCTGGTAGCCTTGTAAATAAGATAATTGAACTGAGATGAAACTCTTTGAACTGGACATTATTGGTCTTACTCATGTTGTTGCAGAAAATCTCCAAAGTTACTTCTTGGGGCGCCTGGGTGGCTCTGTCGATTGAGTGTCCAAATCTTGATTTTTGGCTCAGGTCATGATCCCAGGGTGGTGGGATCGAGACCCATGTTGGGCTCCTCACTGAGTGTGGAACCTGCTTAAGGTTCTCTCTCTCTCCCTCTCTCTTTCTCTCCCCCCGCCCCCACTGCGTCTACCTCTTTCCCCTGCTTGTGCATGTGTGTGCTCTCTAAATAAATAAATAAATTTTGAAAAATTACTTCTTAATAGTATTCATCAGTTTGGGAGTACGTTGAGCTTACCTACTAATAATAACAATATTTTCTGAGTTAGAACAGTGGTGAATTTTTTTGCTGCTCAAACAAAGACTCTTCTGCATCTAAGCTTTTGCAATATAGTGGTATTTTGGTTTGTTTTATGGCAAAGACAAACATACCTGCAAGGAAGAATAGAAAAAAAAATAGCTTTTACTATAAATGTAATGTTGGCTATTAAAAACCTCCTTTGTTTTATTTTTAGCATTTTATTTTAAAGTATTAAAATTATTATAATTATTTTTATACCACAGGTTTCCATGGAAAATTAACTTCCAGTTTAAAAATTTTAATTTGTCATCAAATTATCATTAAGCTTCTACAGTGCACTCTTCCTACTGTATTTCAGTGAGCTTCTAGTTTTATATCTCTTCATTTAAATCTTATTCTTTTGTTTCATGACATTTTTCTTTTCTTTCCCATCACTTCGTGTGTGTGTGTGTGTGTGTGTGTGTGTGTGTGTGTGTGTGTGTGTTTTAAACCAAGAAATCACATCAGGACTGAGAAATTGGCTTAGGGCTCTAATTGTGTAAGCAGAACCCATGTCAGCATTGTGATATACCCAGGAATTTTGTGATAAGATCATGAAGTGCATCTGAAGAATAAACTACAAGAGAAGTTATAGTGGTTTGTTAGGCAACATTAGGTAATCAGGACAGTGGTGTTGGTTTTAACTGATCAAAGGAGTAGAGGAAAGGTGTTTTCTCTGGGTCCCAGGGTTGTGGAAGACTCTGCTCCTCTTCCTCTTCCTCTTCTCCTTCTTCTCCTTCTCCTTCTCCTTCTTCTTCTTCCTCTTCCTCTTCCTCTTCCTCCTCTTCCTCCTCCTCCTCCTCTTCTCCTTCTTCTTCTTCTCCTTCTTCTTCTTCTTCCTCTTCCTCTTCTTTCTCTTCTTCCTCTTCCTCTTCTTCCTCCTCCCCTTCTTCTTTTTCTCCTCCTCCTCCTCCTCCTTCTTCTCTTCTCCTTTCTGCATTTAAAATGTTTTCCTCCTAGGGGCACCTGGGTGGCTCAGTTGGTTGAGTGTCCGACTTCAGCTCAGGTCATAATCTCACGGTCTAGTTTGTGAGTTCAAGCCCCGCATCTGGCTCTGTGCTGACAGCTCGGAGCGTGGAGCCTGCTTCAGATTCTCTGTCTACCCCTCCCTCTGCAACTCCCTCTCTCATACACTCTCTCTCAAAAATAAATAAACATAAAAATTTTTAAAAATAAAATGTTGTCCTCCTTAGTGAACATTTATTACTTCTAAAACTGAGGAAAAGAAAATTCTATAAAAAGCATTTAAAACACAGAGAGTTGCAACAGAGCAAAACCCCATGCTACCACATATTCATGGCTTTCATTCTTGTCATGGGCATCTCTGTGAAAGAGGGGAAAGGAATATTCATCTGGTTTCCGTCTCCATTGAGAACCAGTGAAAACTTCATCCTGCTGCAGGTGGTATCGTAAACGAATGAATCCAGCCGTCATATAGCTTCTCAAGACTCCATCAACAAGGAAAGAGAACACATTCACCATGTGGGCAAATTGCTTTGCCTTTTTAGGAGTTCTTCAGAAGATACAATGAAAGTACTGTTGTGAAACTATTTCCATTATTTAGCAAATGGCAATAATTTTTAAATCTTATTGTTAAGGACAGAAAACTTGAGTTAACCAAATTGCCCCCAGGAATGGAGTGTGCTAATCAAGCACCATAATTCCTTTATGCTTGCCTGTTATTGAAATTTTTTGAAATATGGTTGCCCTGTCTTTGTTAATAAGTGCAAGATTTTGTTTGAAAATTTGTTTTAATGTTTATTTTTGGGAGAAGGAGACAGACTGTGAGTCAGAGAGTGGCAGAGAGAGAGGGAGACACGTAATCTGAAGCAGGCTCCAGGCTCCCAGGTATCAGCACAGAGCCCAACGCAGGGCTCAAACTCATGAACCATGAGATCATGACCTGACCCAAAGTCTGATGCTTAACTGACTGAGACACCCAGGCACCCTAATAAGTGCAGGATTTTGAATACTAGTGAATTTTTCTTTCAAGATTCAGTATCTTGCCTGGCCTTAAAGTCATTGTTAAAACAAACAAAAATAAGCAATAGATCCAGAAGCTGAAGAGACTTGACAAAAATCTATGCTAGCCTTGTGACATGCCTTAGAAAAGAGTTTATTTTTTATCTAAACATTATTTTCTGTTATACTTACCTCCATATCATTTTGGAACATCCTTCTATTCCCAGCATTTTCTTCTCTTGCTTGGGATCGTTATTGCTGAATTCTCTCCCTCATCAGCTCAGGTGGAATTTGGCAGAAAATGCAAAAGTAAATAAGTTATTGGCATTCTGAAGCTGTTCACGAACTCAGTCATGGTTGGTTATTGCATTAAGAAAGGAGAAGAGTTTGACAGCATTATAGTAAACTAACCCCAAATTTTCTAATCATTTTGCTGAGAACCCACTCTCTTTTCTTGATAAAACATCAGCTTTGAAACATAATACCTCTGTATGGGCAATTTATTGAGACATAGCCTAAAATGTAAGAAGGTTTTTATAGATACATTTTCATGGTTCTTTTATTCTTTATAAGAATACCCTCAACTAGAAAACTGCGTAGCCACCACTGGTATGTGTAATATTTTAATATACCTCCCCCCCCCCATCTACTCTCAATTGCTTTAAAGAAATAGTTGGTTCACTCTAGAAGAAAACCAACACCAACACCACTGTTGGATTTTCCATTGTATAACAAACCAGTACAAAATGCAGCGCCTTAAAATAAGAAGTTATTATTATGTTGTGATTATGTGGATTGACTGAGTTCAGCTAGACAGTTCCTGTGTAGTATCTCACACGCTTTGATGTTGGCTGGCGTTGCAATTACCCTAAAGCTCAGCCCAGCTTGATATTCAAGATGGCTCCCTGACAGGGCTGGCAGTTGAAGCTGACTATGAGCTCAACTGGGGCCATCAACAAAAATCTACAAATGACTTTTCCACATAGTTTGGGCTTCTCACAACATGGTAGTTTCACAACATGCTTCCCAGTTGACAACTGGCTTCCTAGAAGCAGTGGAACATCTTCCAATTCTGTTTGTCAGAGCAGTGACAGAGCCTGCCCATATTCAAGGGAGTGGAAAAATAGCCTTCACGTCTTAATGAGGGAAGTAACAAGGTTGTGTGGCAGAGGAGCACCAGAAACAGGAGAACTGTAAGGAACTACAGTCTGCTACAACCACTAACCTGTTCAAATGTCAGGGTGCCTAGGAACCACTTCCTCTGAAAAGGATTGTGGGTAATCCCACTGATTTCAGATTGGAAATTTAGATAGTGTCCTTGGATCTAATTTTTATTCTGAAAGAAAAGCTGACAGAGAAATACACCTACCTCATGCTTGTGTCCTTAGGAAGATATTTTTGTTAGTACCAGATATCCAAAGAGTTAAATGTATCTGATCCAGGGAGACAAACGAACAAAAAACCAGTTATGTTGTTCATAAAGTCTCCTCAGATACAGGCTGACATCAGTAATTAGCCTAAGAAAAGCAGCCTGGCATCAAACTTAGCCAAATTACTTTCTAGCCAGATGACCTTACTCAAAATTCATATGCCTTGATTCCTCATCTATAAAATAAGAATAATGATTTATATTTTCCTGGGTTGTTTTGAGGAACAAATTAGGAGATTTTGGTAAAACACCTAGTATACTGCAGCATATGGTAAGTACTTCATGAAAGACAGGTATTTTCTTCCTATCTCTATTTTCATTTCTCTTTGTATGATAGGCCCTCAGAACATACTAATTACTAGAGGGCTCCAGACACTTCAGTGCTTGTTAACTTAGATTTTACTATTCTGTTAAACATTGTCTATAGAATTAAAAAAAAATTTTTTTAATGTTTATTTTTGTGAGAGAGACACAGAGCACAAGTTGGGGAGGGGCAGAGACAGAAGGAGACACAGAATCTGAAGAAGGCTCCAGGCTCTGAGCTGTCAACACAGAGCCTGATGCGGGACTCGAACTCACGAACCATGAGATCATGACCTGAGTTGAAGTCGGATGCTTAACTGACTGAGCTATCCAGGCACTCCTATAGAATTTTTTTAAATGAAGTCTTCTAATTAATTTCAAGTCCTTGAGCTTGTAAATACAGTATCATAATATTAGTAACTTATTACTCCCCCCCAAATTTTCCCAGTATGGTGGTTGATGTTGGATAGTTGTGTTTAAAGTGGAAGCTCTCCATCTTAGTTTTCATGTCTAAATTTCAAGTTTAAATTAATTCATGTTATTGGACTTTAAGAAAGAAGAATAAAGTGAATTTATAGTACAAGTAAAAATGGGTGTTTAACTAGAATTTGTCATCACTCATTAATGAAGAAAAAGTGTCTGTCTCTAGGCATCCCTCTTGTCTCAAGAGTCTGCTAATTAGCTAAATGTTTGGCATATCTCAGTAACCCTATAGCCTGTATAATTAAAATTAGCTTTGAACACACAGTATCCTACATCTTATCTTCCTTTTTGAAGGCATGTTCTTCAGCTGAGAGCTTTCTAATAATAGCTCCTCAGCACTGAACTAATGTCAGGATAAAGAGAACATGTCCACCAAATGAATCTTTTTATTATGTGCATTTTTAAAGAATGTTAGGTGGGAAACATTTTTACTTTCTAAAAAGATTCTCTTCTGTTTTTAGAGAAAAATAGATCCTCTATGGAGTTCAAGCTCCCAGTGATTTTCCCAGTCATTGAAGAGAATATAGAAATGCCACCCGTTCTAGAGTGAGGAATGTTTGGGTTACGTTCAAGCTCTGAAGGGCTGTGTACACCATCCTAGCAGAAATTGGAAGCATCAGTACATAGAGTCGAAGCACCTGGTTGGCTCTGAACTCAGACCTATGTTCAAATTTTGACTCTTTCACTCATTAGCTTGTTACATAATCTCTCTGAGCCTAACTATCCTGAGGACACAATTCTAGTACCTACATAACAGATTGTTGTAATGGGCTACATAGAATAATAGTAAAGCCTTTAGCGCGATGCTTGCCACACTAACAGACATGCAGTTAAGTGTTTGCAGTTGCTGTTGCTGCTCAATTTGGCTGAATGGGCTTTGGAAAGCTATTGAAAGTCATTGTTACCTTGCTATTGTCACTGTAGATTACTGAACCTCCTTGTGCATCATCTTGAAAAGTTGTTTTGATAGTTAAACAAGGTATTATTGTAAAGTGCTAAGGATAGTGCTAAGTACAACTATGTAAAGTGCTTATCGCATAATTTAGTCTACTAAGAGATAGATACAGAGTTTTCTCATTTTATAGACGAGTAACTAAGTTCAGAGAAGTTAAGCTTCTTCCCTAAGGTAGCACTGCTCATTAAGTATGGAACCGGTGTTCAAACTGTGTTTTATTTCATATTAGAGCAACTGCATCTTTTTAAAAATTTTTTTTAATGTTTATTTATTTTTGAGAGAGAGACAGAGACAGAGCATGAGCCGGGGAGGGGCAGAGAGAGAGGGAGACACAGAATCCGAAGCAGGCACCAGGCTCTGAACTGTCAGCATAGAGCCAGACGCGGGACTCAAACTCAAATACCATGAGATCATGTACTGAGCTGAAGTCGGACACTTAACCAACTGAGCCTCCCAGGCACCTGCATTTTTAAATTTGATTTTTAAAAGAAAATAAAATCCAATCATCACAACACATTTTTCATTTTTGTGAATTCTTGTCAGATAGTTTCGGTCCTTGCTCAGGTGCAAGTAATAGTTTTTACGGAATGGCAGTCATAGCCAGCGTGTAATTTTGCATTCCAGCTTTTTCTTAGTGTTATATCATTTTCCATTTTCCTTTATAGTCATAATGTTAAATTTTAATGGATGTGTAAAAGTACTTCAAATTGATTTCCTTAGCTTATATCCTGCTGTTTGGTATTAGTTTATTTCCTATTTTTCATTATTGTATAGCATATAATGCTTCTGTAAGCATATCCCCAAATATAGCCATCTTTTTCTGTTGATTGATTTCCTTCTGTAAGTTTCCAAAAGTGGGATCATTGGGTTGATGTTTTTAAATAGTTTTATTGTCTTTGATGTACATTGCCTAGAACCTTCCACCGACAGTGTTTGGACACCTGCTAAGATAAAGAGGTCAAATGGATAGCCTCCCCAGCAGTGTGCATTGTGATTTTTTAAAACTCCTGCTAAATGAATTGAGAATGAAAATGATACCCAAGGCCATCATATTTTTGGCAGGTTTTGATGATTATTTTCATTCTTTAAAACGGATCGTCGTCTAATGTAATGCCCTTTTGATGCTTTCTTTCTACTCTTATTTTTATTATTCAATTAATAAACATTTGTTACGTATCTGTCCCAGACCTGGACTCCCTTATTTTAGAAACAGAAGTGAAGCAAAAGATAAGGGATTTTACAGTTTGGCGGGAGAGATAAGTGGGTTAAAGACCACTTTGGCTTCATGTGATAGGACAAGGTGCAATAGGCGCGCAGAGGGCAAGGGAGAACAAACTTCTTGAATGGAATGGCTCTTGAGTCATTCTGAGACAGATACAGATGCTGTATGTGCAGATGCGTGTGTGAGTGTGCTCAGCAGGCAGATGCAGATACGTGTGTGTGGACAAAACTCTGGGGCTGTGTAATGTTTGCTCATCATTATCAGAGGGGCACTTGCCCAATTCTAGAAGCACTGACAGGCAAGGAGCCAGGCAAAGATGCAGCAACCCAGTAAAAGAATGGCAATAACAGGGCAGTGAGCTAGGAGGAAAATCAGAGGACAGCCGTGGGAGGAGGGAATTTGAAGGAGGAGCGGTAACCCCAGCGGACAGCGGAGTGGGGGAAGTTATCTGTTGAATTGAGCTGTTAGCCTTGGTAACCTTGATGGAGACAGTCACTGTGCCTTTCTAAAAGACAAAATGAGCCCGATATTCTTTTATTTTTCAGTGTTATTCGGAATATAAATACCTGTCCCTGTGTGGGAGGCAGTGTAGTCGAGAAAGGAGTCTGTGCTTCAGGGTCAAATAGACCCCAGTTCAAATCATGGCTTTGCTGGGTGACCTCGGGCAACTTTATGATCTTTACAGTATCTTTACCTTTAGGTAAACTCCTTACGTTTACATTTTCTTACAGGTTCTTCCCATTAAGTGAACTGTTGCCTTTAAAATGCTTAATGCAATGCCTGGCGGTAATAGGGCCTCTGCAAATAGTAGTTGCTATAATGATCATTATTACCTCAAATGTACCAGTGATTATTTTTAAACATACCCCGTACATGGCTATGTTTTTCTAGTCATGACTGGTCATCGCAGAGCAGGAGAGTGAAGTGGTTAACAGCTGGGTTAGAATGCCACTCACTTAGCTCTGGGCCTTGGGCAAGTTACTTTATCACTCTGGGCCTCAGTTTCCTCATGTGAAATGAAGACAGTAAAGCACCCACCACATAGGTTTATTTTAAGGATTAAAATAGTTAGAATGCCACATAGTAAGTGCTGTATCAGTGATAGCTTTGATGATGGTGACGACGACGATGATGATGATAGCTACCTCTTTAGACAAAATAGCTATATTTTAAGCATATGAGTAATTCTGTGCCTTTTGACATTTTTCTCTTTACTCTCTCCTTTTCCCATACTTCATTAATTTATTCTGAGGATCTTAAAATTCTTTTTTCTATCTTTTGATGTTTCATTTACATTTCTTTTTTTCTTTTTTGTTTCAATAATGTCATCAGTTACTAGATTTGTCAAGATCATTACTTAAGATTTTTCTTTATGGTTCTTTTTTTAATCTACAATTATCTTCCTCAGCTGATGGTCTTGCTGAATGGAAAATCAACTCCTCTGATTTGTGTAGAAATGGTATTGGGGTGATACAGCCTTTCTAGCATGCAGGAGCCTTTTAAATATTCTTATAGGTTTCATACACACACACACACACACACACACACACACACACACACACACACACACCCTTCACTATTGTCCTGCCTCCTCCAGAAGATACACTACTTTTCACCTATTTGAAAGTGATTTGGTTCTCTGGTTTTAGACTTCAGAATGCTTTGTATCTTAAGTAAGTATGCAAAGTTTATTTTTTTTTTCTTTCAAAAATAACAGAACACAGTGTGCATTTCCAGCCTCTGATCCATAGATTTTTTTTTTTTTTTTTTTTTTTTTTGCATTTGGCTTTGGTGTTATGTTCTGGAAAACTGACTATATTTTGTTGGTAACCGCTTAGAGACTCCCCTTGCTGGCAGGTTACATCCCCACACTCTATTTTCTATGTCGGTCAGCTTTTCTTACCTTCTTTCCAATGTCTGATTATTTTCCAACCTCCCATGTATGTCTCTTGTATCTCTTTCTGATTCACTGGCTCAGTTTTTCTGCAGTGTTGATTTTAGTATTTACTGTATGCGTTAATGATCTTATTTCTTCTGTCTTACAGTGAGCGCCCTTTGCTGTGTTCTTGTTTCTTTTTATGTTTATTTATTTTTGAGAGAGGGAAGGAGAGATAGACAGAGTGTGAGCAGGGGAGGAGCAGAGAGAGAGGGAGACGCAGAACCCGAAGCAGACTTCAGGCTCCCGAATTGTCAGCACAGAACCCAACGTGGGGCTCGAACTCATGAACCGCGACCTGACCTGACCTGCAGTCTGATGCTTAACTATTCAGATGCCCCTGTGTTCTTGTTTTTAATGGGGATGTTTCTTTTTATCTCCTTGAGAATGAATAACAGCCATTGCCTGAACATGTCTGACATGGTGGGCAACGTTTATCTTGGGGGGATTATAATTATTTCCAAGATCTTCCTAGTTTTCTTCATTCTTCTTTTGGACTACATAACTTTCTCATTAGGACCAGATTTTTTGTATATATGTCTCTTTAATTTTTCTTAAACTATCTCTAATTTTTGGAGTGTCTACTATATAGAAGGTGAATTTAAATTCCATTTCCACCTGTTTGGGAGACTGGGATCAGATCTGTCAGAGATGGATTCTTTTTATCTCTGCTGCCCCACCTTTGTGAGTGATCAGCAGTGTGATTCCTTCAGCGGAGATTGTGGATCAGATCATTTGAAGGGGACGTTTTCATCTTGCCCAGCCCTGTGGTTACTGCCAATATTTATCTCCTGAAACAAAGTAGTGGAGCATTGAAAAATTTTTTTGTTCCATCAGTCTGATAGATTAAAAATGAAAAATTTCATCTGGATTTTCTAAATTCTTATTATTCTTGTGGCTGTATGTATTTGTTTGTGTATTTCATTAGTTAACTTTCCAGAGAATTTCATGTAAGTTCCTTTTTAACTTAGGGAGACAAAGTATTCCTTTCCCATTCTGATTTTTCCCAGAAGACCAGCATTTGGCATCTGATAATGATAAAATCTGGAGTCAGTATGGTGTGATGGGATGGTTTGGAGTGGAGGGAAATGGTGGTGGACCCTGATCCCATTGAGCTACCCATGTGACCGTGGGCCATTTACAAAATATTTCTGAGCTTCCATCATTTCAACTGTAAAACCGTAAGAATAACACCTACCTTACAAGATTGTTGTGAAGATTAGAAACGAAAAGCACCTACCAAGTTGCCTGGCACATGGCAGGCTCCTTATAAATGACTATTGCTATTATTAGTAGTATCATTCAGTTCAAAGAAGTGAGAAAGCAATGCTAGTTCTAGAACTATGTAGATGTGAGTCAGAGAGTGGGAGAACCGTGACTCCACATTCACAGTTATAGGATGGAAGGTGCCATTATAGAAAAAAAATAAAAATAAAAACAGTAGACCAAGAGTCAGAAAAAGGAGGTTCTGCCAATATCTATGTATTCTTGGTCAAGTGACTGTACTTTTGAGGCTCAGTGTCTTCATCCACAAAATGCGCACAACCAGGATAACTCCCCACTCCCTCCCCTGTCCAGTGCTCTCTGTTTCTTACTGCTATCCTGGCATTAAAGGTACCTTTCTGTGTTGCTTTTTATTGCATACCTGATCATGTTACTCCCCCTTTTAAATCCCTTCCCGCTGTTCTCAGGTTCTGACTTAAGTGGGGATGACCCTGCACTGCACTCTGGGATCCTCCCTTCCCTCCCCTCCTGGCCAAGCTCCTTCCCACTCCTGCACTTCCTGCCCCTGACTGCTTTTCCCTTCGCCCTCTCCATCTTTCTTGTCTCAGCCTGAATGTTTTTGCCTTTGGAAGCATCCTCTCACCCCTCCCCTCCCCTCCACTTTCCCTCCTCCCCCCTACAGATTTCACTGTAGCATGGAACTCTGTATTCTCTTTGTTAACCTTATCACAGTTGTAATTAAAGTTACTGTGTAACCATTTGCTTTAGGCCCCTCTGGTTGTCAATGTCTGTTCCCCCAGCACCTTACTTATTGCCTAGCATGTCATAAGCACAGAATAAATATTTGTAGGATAAGTGAATGAGTAAATGGATGAATGTAGTCTTGAACATGTTGCTAAAGGAGGCATGGTCTTTGATTTGTGATACTTCCTATAGATCCAAGACTTATGCATGTTGGATGCTAAGGAAAAATGAATGCCTTGTAAACAGTGTCAGAAATAAATGTTGACATGATATTTGCATTATTAGATCTTTCACATTAGAAAAAAAGTTATATTGCAGTTGTTTCCAGGAAGGACTTACCAACTGTGCTATATCCTGTCCAGTTTGGGTGTGATGGGGGTTGGTGGTGGCTGTATATGGTGTATCTTTTGGCCTTGGAAGTCACCTGTTCGTCTGCCATGTCCAGACTCGCCCGCAGGCCGTGATGCTCAGACCCATGGAGGCGGAAGTTAGTTGTAGAGAGAGTTCATCTGAGAATAGGCCCGTCTGTCTGATGGAGGCCTTGCCAGGTCAGTCCTGAGTCTCCAGGCTTTCTTTGAATCCCTAACACCTGGTACCTTGCCTGGTCCACAGTAAGTGCTCTGAAGAGGACTGTTGAGTGAGATGTACTTGTTTCATTTTCTTTCCCTTCCGTGGTCATAATGCATTTCATTTATGTGTCACCCAGGAGTTTATAGAGCGTTTTTGCAGCCGCCAGCTCATTGAAGCCTCACACGCTGTGAGGAAGGTACAGCAGGTATTTTCATCTCTATTTCAAGCTAATTTTTAAAAGGAAAAGGAAATCTCAGAGGAGTATTCCTTGCCAGCTGTTGCCTGAGAATTACTTTGGAATGAGCTATGATTTAGATTTCATTTCTATAAATGTGAATTGCCCAGAGTTAAGGAGGCAGAAAACTCAGAGAAGAAGCTCAAATCTGGGTCTTCTGATTCCTAGTGTAAGACATCAATTGCCTCTCACACAGCTTTCCACACCATAAATTTTTTCCTTCTTTCTATCTCAACATGAAAGATAGAATGAAAAGAGGAACGGTGAAGGAAGTAGGTCTTGAGAGGCAGGATGGGTGGTCTTGAAGGTCTTTTGATGTTAAAGCTCAGGCATTCTGTAGGCAAATGAGGGCCCTTGATATGTTTTAAAGCAGATAGATGACACCAGATTAAAAAAAAAAAATGACTGGCATTAATGTGTTCCCTGATAGAAATTCTTTTTTTTTCTTAATTTTTAAAAATTTTAAGATGTTTTATTTATTTCTGAGAGAGAGACAGTGCGAGCAGGGGAGGGTCAGAGAGAGAGAGGGAGACACAGAATCTGAAACAGGCTCCAGGCTCTGAGCTAGCTGTCTGCACAGAGCCCCACACGGGGCTCGAACCTACGAACCGCAAGATCATGACCTGAGCCGAAGCCGGACGCTTAACCGACTGAGCCACCCAGGTGCCCCTAGAAATTCTGAGCTCCAAATCAAAGACTGAAAAGTTGAAGAGAAGTGAAGCAGAGAACAATGTACCGTAAGAAAGGACGCCCCATTCACTGTGATTTCTGCTAATAACAAAAAGGCCTCGGGTCAGCTGGATGGGAACTCAGAAAGAGGGGTGGGAAAAAACTGAACCAAATGGCTTTGCATTCTGATGGCTGGTTTACTCCAGTTTTAGTTGTCCCTGATTGGGTGATGCTAAGACTCAGTATCAGCCCTCCAAGCAGGAGGACACTAAGTTGAACCTTAAAGAAATGCTTCTGAGCTATATTCCAAAGGAGACAAAGAATTCTGGGTCTCTGTAAACTATATTCAAAGCTTAAACCAACAACGTCAGATGTTTTTGCTCTCTGAAACTGTTCCCAGCCATTTCGCAACTCCTTAGAGCCTCAGATGCACAAACCACGTCAAATAGCATAATTCCTGTTGAATGTCATTTTAAAATGATACTCTTTGAGAATATCAAAGAAATGATGAGTTGAGAACCTTTTTTTCCTCCTTTCCTATGAAAACGTTAACTAAAAACAAATGTGTTCAATGGGTGGACTTCATTTTAGTTCATTAAGCCTGTGGTTTCTTGAACGTCTACTTTTTTTTTTAATGTTTTATTTATTTCTGAGACACACACACACACACACACACACACACACACACACACACACAGCATGAGCAGGGGAGGGTCAGAAAGAGAGGGAGATACGGAATCCGAAGCAGGCTCCAGGCTCTGAGCTAGCTGTCAGCACAGAGCCTGACACGGGGCTCGAACCCATAAACTGTGAGATCATGACCTGAGCCTAAGTCGGGCACTTAACCGACTGAGCCACCCAGGCGCCCCATTGAATGTCTACTTAAATCTGGTTGCTTACACCATCAGAACCAAGTTCTAGTCACGTCTGAAGGCTCACTATTCCTTCCAGGAAAGAAGAATAAATACAGGACAGCCCACTAATCCTGTGGACTTTGGGAAATGTACTTTGAAAATATCTTCTGATGGTTTGGCTATTGGTGAAATCACAACCTTGAGAATGTCTCATTTGCTCTGACCCTAGCAATCTACACTGAATTAAATACTGTCTCATAATAGAATATGTTGATCATCCCACGAAACTTGAAACGGTGTAGCTCTTAGCATTAAGTTCTTTTGTTCCTCCTGCTTACTGTGACATTAAATCAATAAAAAAGAACTTGTAGTGGTCATTAACCTAAGAGATGAGTCATTTTCCATCATTTTAATGAACGGTCTACAGAGAAGATAGCTGTGTGGCCATAGATCCGTCTTTTAGTCTCTCTGGTTTCAGTTTCTTCATCTGAAAGTAAGAGATTTGACCCAGCTTTAATGGCAATTTAATACTCATTGGAAACATGTATTTCTCTTACATACAGTCTTAGTATACCCCCTCCAGGGCTTTCAGAAGCTTTCTAGTGTCAGAGACCCAGATCCCTTCTATCTTGTTGCTCTGACATGCTCAGTACACAGCTGCCATCCTGTGGTTTAAAATGCTGCTCCGGCACCTGCCATGTCCACATACCAGCCAGTGCGGAGAGGCCCAGTGCCTGGAGGAAGATGCACCTGTTCTTTCAAAGGCACGGTCTAAAAGTGACAGACACCTCTTCACCCATACCCTTTGGCCAGGACATGGTCACGTGGTTGTCATGTGTGCCGCATGGGGTAGATACATGAAGACAGCTAGCGGTCTCCCATCACACATCTGATGTTCCTTCCAATTTTAAAGTAAGTGCTAATAAGTGAAAGTTCCAGGTCTAATGCCCCATTAGCTGTGAAAAAAAAAAAAGAGAGACCATATCCTTCTCCTGCAGGTGGATGTTTGAAGAGCTGGTGGCAGAGGAGGCAGGTGGAGAAGGGTCCAGCCGAAGGTGACATCATAAAGTCCTGGAGAGTAGCCTGCTGAAGTGTGTTCTTTGTGTGAAAAAACTGATGACTTTTCCTCCAAAAGGGAAAACAAATAAGAAACCTATTTGTTCCTCTCTCTACTTACGTGTTATAATTCAACAAGAAACAAATTAACTGGGACCTTAAATATTTTTCCGCTTTCTGATCCAAATTTTATTTTCCTTCAGAGGGAAAATCAAGTTTGTTCCTATGAGATGCAAATTACTAATTTCCTCCCTTGCATAGCCCACAATATGGGCTCTATATAGCACGGGGGCATTGTAAAGGCAGCCATGTTATATTTGATGCCTGAATTAGATATAGGTACATGTATAACCTGTCAATTAAAGAGGAAGAATCCTACAAAGTGCCTTTTAACAGTCACTGGGGATAGTCAATAAATCTCCTTCTGAGTCCTTGGGATAATTTTTTGGCCCACGTGACCACATGACTTCCCATTCCTAATGGAATGAATGGAAATAGAGGTGATATGTGTCACGTTTGAGGGAAAGCTTTAAGAGCCAGTGTAGAACTCTACATACCGCCTACCTCCTCGTGTGGTGACCAGCAGAGTTCTCAGTTGCTGGTCTCTTTGAGTCTGTATCCCTGAATGAGGACGTGACATGGTGACATGGCGCAGCACCCCAGCTGACCTGTGATGGTGAGAAATAAACCTTTGTTGTTTTAAGCCATTGAGCTTGGCAATGTTGTTACCTTAAAAGAAACACCTGGCTGATACAAACAGAAACTAAAAAATACCCGAGCAATGGATGACAAGTGATAGGGAGGCAGTTCCTACTCTATTTGTGAAAGTGAAGTCATTAAACAAAAATCCATCATTGTTAGTAAATACCAAATAAATAAATAAATAACTGCCAAAGAAATGCAGTGAATAATGCATACGTTTAGTTTCATCTGAAAGCTCTGACCCAAATACTAGTAGCTAATGCTTGAATCATTAGCTTAATTTAGTTGTCTTTCTGTAGTAATTAGCAGCAATAATTTAAATAAATGCCAATCCCTAAACTCTTATCTTTTTAAAAATATTCTTCCTTCCATATTAACTTGTTTTTAAGTTTATTTATTTTGAGAGAGAGAGTGCAAGTGAAAGAGGGACAGAGTGGGAGAGAGAGAGAATCCCAAGCAGGCTCTACACCAGCAGTGTGGAGCCCAATATAGGGTTCAAACTCATTAACCGTGAGATCATGACCTGGGCTGAAACCAAGAGTCCGACACTCAACTCACAGAAGCCACCAAGGTGCCCCCCTAAACTCTCAACATAATTGTTAGACTTTGAGATATACCAAGGTGGGGGGTTTGTTTTTTTTTGTTTAAGATACACCAGTGTTTTAGCAGAAATTAACAGACTTGTAGTATATACTTGAGACTGGCAGTTTTCAGTATTTTGGCATATAGAAACTTGTCATCTAGATTTGGGAAAAGTTTATTATGCTATAAATAATATGCTATATTTATAAATGCTATAAAGCTCTATTGGTGATTCTGATGTCCTGAAATTTGGAGCAGAAACAGTGACTTTCTGATCGGTAACCTGTGAATGGTATTGCCACAAACAATGTGATGCTGTCATACCAGTTTTTTTCTCCAGATGCTTATCGTTTTTTTACCATTTAAAGACGTGTCAAAGTATGCTTGTAAATTTAAAAATTAAGTTTTAAAAGTTTTTCACTTATTTAAAAGTCAGTTCCAAAAGCAAAGTATAATAGCTAACATAGATTACATCCTTCCTATTTACCAAGAATCCTAAATGATCTACATAAATGATCTCATTCACTCTTTGTAACAGTCCTCTTGGGCATGAGAAAACTAAGGCACTGAGAAAACTAGGAAATTTACTGATGCCCACGTAGGCGGGAGTGAAGCAGTTGAATCTGAACCCACGTTGTATGGCTGCCTGAGCCTCCTTTACATCCGCACGGTCATCCGCCTCCCGGAGGAGGTGAGGGATGTCCTGGAGGTACCTCTGTCCCTTGCTTAGTGCAGCTGAAATACAGATTACACTTCTTCCTCATTTTTTGACAACAACCAATGTGTGATTCCCCTCGTCCTGAAATGCTAGTTTTATTTATTTGGTTTTTTGTTCATTTACTTGTTTTAAGTAGATATCTTTATTTTATTTTATTTTATTTTATTTATTTCTAGGAGAGAGAGAGAGAGAGACAGTGTGAGCAGGGAGAGACAGTGTGAGCAGGGGAGGGTCAGAGAGAGAGGGAGATACAGACTCTGAAATAGGCTCCAGGCTCTGAGCTGGCAGTCAGCGGCTGGGAGCCTCCGACGCTGGGCTCTGAACCCACGAACCTGCGAGATCAGTTCCAAGCGAAAGTCGGACGCTTAACCAACTAAGCCACCGAGGCGCCCTTGGGGTAGATATCTTTATTTTTTTTTATTATTTTTTTTTTTTTTTTAATTCTAGGATAGAGAGACAGCGTGAGCAGGGGAGGGTCAGAGAGAGAGGGAGTCACAGACTGAAACAGGCTCCAGGCTCTGAGCTGGCAGTCAGCACAGAGCCCGACGCGGGGCTGAACCCACGAACCGCGAGATCATGACCTAAGCGAAAGTCGGACGCTTAACCAACTAAGCCACCGAGGCGCCCCTTAAGTAGATATCTTTAAAAGGCTAACTTGGAACCTCATCTTACGCAGATATGCTCCCTAGGATCATTAGAAGAAATAGCCTTAACCAGTGGATCGACTGCATGTCTGGCCTGCTCTTCCCCATCCCAGAAGACAGAATCATTACTTCACTTTTTTCAGATACAAAACTAGGACTTATCTGGATGTCTTCAGGTGACAGGGTAAGGGTCTGAATCTCGTGCTCAGACCCTAGCAGAAATGACAGGGAGAAAACGTCAGATCCTTCAGTGTTTACTGAGAGATCTCATTGTGGTTCCCTGATGATGTTGAGGGCCCGGAGAGCCAAAATTATTCATTAGTGTTTTCCAGTTAAAACTTAAAAACCAGTGCCTGGCTCTCTTCTTGTGCGTGATCAGCTGAGCAGACCTGGTGGTCCAGATGGGACGCTTATGCCCTTGGCTGGCTTTTGAGAAAGGTGTGCCGAGGTGTGCGTCTTCACTTAGTAATCTGGAAGCCAGAGTGTTTCACAGACCGATGTGCAGAGTTGCTCACTCAGAACCGCCCGAACTTGAACAGGAAGGTGACGGCATTGCACGTGGCTTCTAGCAGATGTGGCATGTCAGCTTGGCCGGCTATCCTGTTACCGTTTCTTAAGTGCAGAAGTTCCTGAATTTTGCTGAAGTTGAATGTTCTGGGAGAGGAGGGATGATAGTGATTAATGGCCTCCACTGTGCTCCTGTTTTTGCTTTGAGGCAAATTCTTCCTCCAAACAGGGTGCAGTCTTTAGTTTATCAGCATGTTATTGTCACAACATGTTGGAGGCTCGTCAGTTCAGGTACTTACTTACAGCTAGATCGATGACTGATCTCACCCGGAGATCTCGCCAGTTGTGGAGATACTGAGGTATAGGACAAACCACATAACACCCTACCAGTAAGTGCTATGGGCCAGGCATGGTTCTAAGCCCTTTACACGCATTAACTCATTGAATACTGATAACAAGTCATGGAGAAGATGCTTTTAATATTCCTACTTTACAGATAAGGAAATTTGAAGCACTTTGGGTCATGCATCCCAAAATAGAAGATGGAGCTGGAGTCAAACCCAGGCAGTCCAGTGCCAGTAGCGGGAATGACCCAATCACACAAAAGTAGTATTCAATCGAAAATGGTAAATCGTAGGATCAATGGTGATTCAGAGGAAGGAAAGACATATTTTAGCAAAATGCTATTTTTTATTATCGGAAGGTTAAGATGAGTCACGTGACAGGCAGATCAGAATTCTGAGCTGCTATTCTATGAGCCCCTTCCACGTGGGAGAATCCTTTGTGACCTCTGCGTGGAGAGTCAGTAGAGTTTGAGAATACCATCACAGACAGTGCTTGTACATGGACAGTGCTTGTGAACCTCTTTGGGGTGCATGCCACGTGCGGAACATGAAGTGGTAACAAGACAGGGGTGATCATCTTTGTGTCTGCCCGAGGATCCATCAGACCTTTAGTGAGAAAGAGTAAATGGGCTGTAAATGGGCCCAGAGCTCCTGCCAGTGCTCAGAGAAGACTGCTTCCATCTCATGGCCACAGCAGCCTAGGGAGGAAAGACAGATACAGTCCCCTAGCTTTATCCAAAACTCTCTTCAACTGTCAACAGGCGGGAATGCTTCAGAGGATGACCGATACTATGTAGTATGACTAAAATGTCCTCCCGACCTTTTCTCGGAGAACCGAGAGGAGGGCAGCCATCTTACCCTGAGAGCCAGTAAGCGGGCTAAGGGCCACTGCAAGTGCAGTCTCGCATTGGTCAGCTGCCCAGATGCACCCGTGCAGGGGAGGGAGCCCTCCCTCCCTCAGAAAGAACATACACGCATGCTGGTGTGTGGTGAGGTGTGGCCAGAGCCTGTCACAAGCCCATGACAGTGGCAAGACCAGCTTGGCCAACTCCTGTCAGGGGCAGGTGGGTCAGGAGCTGCCCGTTAGAGGTATCCCTGGAGCAGGGCAGGGCAGCAAAGAAAGTTTAGTGCCCTGTTGCCCACCCTGGGTTTCTCTGCCAGGAAAACTGAAGGGGCGACACAGGGGTCCCAGCGAGTCTCCTGAGAGGAGACCCTGGTTTTAGCCACATCCCTCTGTTATCCTTCCTCAGACCAGTGTAGCCTAGGGGAGCAACAGTGATCATTACATTGTCATCTCCTTGTCACGTACTAAGTGAGATGTCAACTGCAGTCGACCCTTGAACAGCATGGATTTGAACTGTGTGAGCCCGCATAAAGGAGGATTTGGGGAGATAAATGTAATGCAGAACTATAAATGTAGTTTCTCTTCCTTACGATTTTCTTAGTAACATTTTCTTTAGCTTACTTTATTGTAAGAAAACAGAATATGATACGTATATCATATGAAACATGTGTTAACTGTTCATGTTATCAGTAAGGCTACCAGGCTATTATTAGTAGGCTATTAGTAGTTAAGTTTTGGGGGAGTCAAAAGTTATATGCAGATTTTCAACTGCATGGGGAGTCGGTACCTCTAACCAACTCGTCGCTCAAAGGTCAACTGTAATTAGCTTAATAGCCATACAAAGCCTTCTGCTTTGCTCATTGATGTGATTGAAGTGATCATTTGATATCTACAACCAGTGTATCTTGCTTCTCAATCCTAGATACTTGGATATTTAGGAACATTTTCTAGAATTTCCTTGGTATAGAATGTCCACTATATTGTTACAAAATTTCTATTTATTTTTGAGAGAGAGAGCACAAGTGGGGGAAGGCCAGAGAGAGAAGGAAACGAACAGTGGATCGAAGCAGGCTTAGTCCGGACAGCAGTGAGCCCAATGTGGGGCTTGAACTCACAAACTGCAAGATCACACCTGAGCCAAAGTCACATGGCAGCCACCCAGGCACCACCCAGGCACCCCAGATTTGTTGTTTCAAAAATAGTTTTTATGACTTCTGGCAGGAGAAACCATTATACTTAATAGTTTAGTGAAATGTCATCAAGAATAAGGTATATTTTTTTAAATAACCAAATATGCGTTTGTCTTCTTTACCGTGCAGCTTGGGTATGGCAGTGGGAGCCCCATGAAGAAGACAGGTGCTTTTCTTTAGTGAGGAGTGTGATTTCTGCTTTTGTCCGATGTCAGAGTTCCAATCCCCTCTATAGCTTTTTATAACACATAAAGGATTTTTTCCAAAAACATGTATTCTCACTGGCAACAGAAGCCAAGTAAGAGTCAGTTGAGCGTACATTTGATTAGAGACCATTGTGCTGTTTCCTTTAAGTCGTTTTCCAAAATACAGACATTTAAATCCCATTTGATCCCACTCACTCAATTTTTGTTTTTAAAATTCTGGTTCAGAAACACTAAACAGAATTAATATTTGGATTTTGATCACTTCTAATTTAGGGCTCCTAGCTTGAGATTCAAGGTCATGCCTCTTGTTACAATTACTTAATGTTCTGTGTATTTTTAAGAAATTAATCAAAACCAGGAGCTTACTTCCACTCCCAGACTCAACTCCAGTGGTTATTACTTTTATAAAATTAATCATTTGATAGAAATTTTAAATAATTACATAGTGGCTTGAAGGTTGAGGCGCGGTGGCCCACAGTCTCTCACTTGTAATTAATCATTTGGAACCTACAATGCACCTTTTCTTTTGCATTTCTGGTGATTCATGGTATGTGTCCAAAAGAACTTTTGTTTTGTTTTTTTTTCTTAGTTGTATTATTTTAGAGAGAGAGCACAAAAGCAGGGGAGAGGGGCAGAGAGGGAGGGAGAGAGAGAATCCCAAGCAACCTCCATGGATTGATGCAGATCCCAATGTGGGGCTCGATCCCATGGCCCTGGGATTGTGACCTGAACTGAAATCAAGAATCGGATGCTCAACTGACTAAGCCATCCAGGTGCCCCAAAAGGACTTTTGAAATTAAAGAAATACAAATCAAAGCAAACAGATGCTATTTTTCACTTAATAGTTTAGCAAAACTGCTAAAGTTTGATAATGTCTGGAAACCGAAATTCTGATGCTTTACTGGTGTGATTGCAAATTGCTTCCACCTCTTTGGTAGACAATTTGGCAGGATCTTTCCAATTTTTTAACGCATATGCGTTTGGTCTAGGGAGGCCACGGCTAGGACTTTGCTGTGTGTGATGCATGAGTTGTGTATTACTGCAAAAAAATTACCACAGAAGTTAGCCAGTTTAAAACAGCAAATATTCACCATCTTACACAGCATCTGAGTTCAGAATTGGGGACAGCTTTTTTTAAAAATTCTTTTTAAGTTTATTTATTTTGAGAGAGAGAAAGAGATAGAGCAAGTGGGGGAGGGGCAGAGAGAGGGAGAGAGAAAATCCCCAGCAGGCTCAGCACTGTCAACGAGGAGCCTGATGCAAGGCTCAAACTCACAAACCATGAGACCTTGACCTGAGCTGAAACCAAGAGTTGGACGCTTAATCGACTGAGCCACCCAGGCGCCCCAGGAACTGGGGGCTATTTAGCAAGGTGGTTCTGGCTCAAGATCTCTCACAAGTTCCTGTCAAACTGTCACCAAGGGTGGCAGTCATCTCATGGCTAATCTGAGGCAGGAGAGTTCTTTTCCAAGCTCATTCTTACGGTTGTGGGCGCCCCCCCCACCACCACATGGGCCTCCCCATAGACTGCCAGAGTGTCTTCATACCATGGCTGTTGGCTTCCCCCAGAGCATATGAACCAAGAGAGACAGAGTAAGCAAGCCAGAGAACACACAAGAGAGAAGCCACAATCTCTTACAAACTCATCTTAGAAGTGATACACGTCATTTGCATCCTAGGCTCAGGGCCACAACAGCCCACGTACTGTGTGGGAGAGGATGACACAGGTGTGAGAGCCAGGAGGCAGAAGTTCTTGGAGGTCCTCTTGAAGGCTGCCGACCACATGTGGCCACTTTAAAATGAACAAAACTCTGAGCCGTATCGCCAGCCTGAATTGCGACACATCAAACTCTAGGATGTGCGACAGGTTTTTTAAAAAATGTATAAGATCGGGCTTAGTTGGTGAATCTTCCAACTTTGGCTCAGGTCATGATCTCACGTTTGATGAGTTTGAGCCCTATGTCAGGCTCTGCACTGATAGTGCGGAGTCTGCTTGGGATTCTCTCTCTGTCTCTCTGTCTCTCTCTCTCTCAAAATAAGTAAACTTTTTTAAAAAAAGAATAAGGTCTATTTATACAGATATGAAAATATCCCTAAAATATACAATGAAATAAAGAAAGAATTATGGTAGAGTAAACTGCATACAATGATATATAGATTTTTTTTTGTAGTATACATGTAATCCGGTATAGCATAGTTTTTTTTTTTTTCTAGAATGAATAACTGACCGGTGATTACCTTTCATCATCTTCCCTCCCTGCATTTTCCTACCTAGTAATTTTTAAAATTTAAGATGAAGGCACTCACATCTACATTAACAGTCCTTCTGCCCTGCACCCTCAGCACCAAGGCGTGTGCCACACGGATCTTTCCTTTCCAAGTCCCTGAGGACTGCAGGAGTTTCTGGGCCATAACTGTTCCTACACTGGCCTCAGCTTTTCATCTGCAGCCCGTTTTCTTGCTGTGCAAGACACCGACTGAGTGACACGTAGAGGCATTCTGCCTCCACGTCTTTAGCTAACTGGGCAGGGATTTTTGTTTCAGTACATTTTGCGTGTTTCAAGATGCCTGATCTACCTGGAATCTCATGAGTCATTAGATTTTTGTCTCTGAGGTTTCCTCCCAGCTCACTGTCCTGTCTAAAACTCCCTTTATTCCCAAGCAAGCTCTTGGCATACTACTGGCCTAACTCTGCCTTCTTCTAGAAGCAACGTGCTTTCTTTCTAGCCCTAGGGTGAAATGCTTCAGTGAAAATTCTGCTTTAAGTTATGAAGTCTGTCTTTGGGTCTGCCAACTTCTACTTCTTATTATCTGTTGAATCCTCATTTATTCAGTAAGAGTAAGTAAACTTGCTAGATCCCTCTGTTGCACCCAAAGTCTGGCTATTTCTTCCATGACAGCATCTCCGTGGCGCTCCGTTTTATTAAATCATTCCATAGATAATGCACACAGCACCTACTGTCTGCCAGATGCTGAATTAGAGACTGGAAGTGGGATCTCGGCAACAAAAACCCATGATCCCTGCCCTAAATGGATCCTATGGTCTAGTGGGAGAGCCACCACTCCCCGACTGAGCAGAGGAAGCAATGGCTACAGACTGATTAGGGCTGCAAATGAGAAGTCCAGTTGCAGATGCAAAGCAGGAAGACTTGCAGGGCCAATGGTAGTGCCTTTGTGGAAATTAGAAAAAGCCATCCCCTCCAGGTAGACAGATAAAAAGGTGGCCCCTCCAGGTAGAAGCACACAGTGGGTACACAGTTTAGCAGACAGATGGAGGCTTTTTGTGGTTCACACAAAGGAATCTGTTTCTCCAGGCAGATAGAGGCCAGGACCAGGGCACATGACTTGGACAGGAGAGCAGCCTTCGGCCTTCCCCTGCCTTGATTAGGAACCCTTATTTAGAGCACCTTCTGCCCCACCAAATCTAGAGGATCCAGGCAGGACTGAGACAAGACCTGAAGAATAAGTAGGTGTTACCTAGATGATGGAAGGGGTGGGGTGGGGATGGGGAAGACCATCAGGCGTCTTCCAGGCAGGGGAAGCTGTGTAAGAGTCCCCAGAGTAGGACAGGGCCTAGGATATTCCAGGAACTGAGACTAGAGAAGGAGAGTGAGGGACAAAGATGGGTTGAGATGAAACCAGAGCAGCTGAAAGCCTCCATACCATGCAGGGGAGGCTTTCCTTGTGCGAGTCAGCAGGCCTAGATGGAGGGTGGCCTTGAATGCCAAGCTAAGGAATTTGAATTGGAGTACCATTCTTTCATTTATATAGGGTCTGAATCATTCTGCCTTTTTGTCAAGGATAATCAGTCTCTGCTCATTTACATTTGTAATTATAAGCCTACTTCCTTGCCAGTTAAAGATACATATAAACTTTTATCTTCCTCTCTTAAAAAACTGCAGACGGCATACATGCTCAAGGCAAGTTCTGGGGGGTGCTGCAGGGAACACGATCTCTGAGAAGCACAGGGAAGAAGTCTAGAAAATATTAAAGAAGCTCTGTTCTTTTCCCCATGACTGGTGCACACACGCACACATAAATGCGCACAACCACTGGAACGTTCTCTCCCACCATACAAAGCTGGGGAAATAAAGCCAGATGTGTTCGTCTATTTTATTTTGGCAGCATTTCAGGTATTTAAAATTTTAGCTAACATCTTAAGTTAATTTAAAAACTTGAATATGTTAAATGAACCTATCTCATCATTTCTGGGAAGAACAATCAAAATGAATATGCTAATTCTCTAGGGAGATGATGTGGGTGAATATCAGACAAGAACCTCGCAGTAAGGAGTGTTTGACGCTCCTAACAATCTGAGCTGTTGACCTAGGACGTCAGCCTGTGCAGCTGCAAGGTGGGCGGGTCACGTGACTGGAAAGAGACACCTGCTCCTGCTGCCTTCTCAGCACCCACTCTGGTGGCCCCTGCCCCTCCTGACCTCTGCTGGAAGTGGTCACAGCCTTGCGAAGGCCATTACTCTCTGCTGGGCCTCGTTCCTTGCTCCCCACCTCACCCCTCCTGCAGGCAACCTAACAGGGCCCGTAAAACGCCTGCTGTCAGCCTGTGTTGGTTCCTCTGCTGCAGGCCCCGAAGGACAGAGGGTCATCAGGTACCAGATGCTGGCCAAGCAGGTTAAAAAGGTGCCTTTTGGAAGGGTGGTAGTTGATCTCCCACCTCTGACACACACATGCACGCACACACACACACACACACACACACACACAGGAGTGCATGCACACACACAGACCCACTCTAGGCAGGGAGGATGGGCTCATTCATTTGGCCCTGAAAGAGGAAGCGAACCATCAGCCTACAGGGCCTGACCCAGCTCCGTGTTTCAGTGGGAGCTTTCATGTCTTCATTTGTTTGACTCCACTCATCATAGATTCATGGTAGGAGTCTACACCGTGTGTACGTGGAATCTACATTGAGTACTGAGCCAGTTCCGAAGGCTGTAGGCAGAATTCTGCGAGTCTATGAACTTGAATGAGAACAAAATTAGATTTTTATTTTTCGCCAACCTTTAGCTAAAATTCAAACCTCTGATTAGCGTAAATGCTTAGGATGCCTTCCTTTGGAGAAGGAAATGTAAGAGGTGTAGGAAACAACATGCTAACTATGAATGTAGGCAACAAACCAGTAGAAGTACCTGTGACTTTTCAACAATAGAAATCACAGACGTTTGCATATTACATTAAAGTTATTATAGCTCTTACGTTAAAGTTGTTGAAATATTAATGCTCATCTTGCTTCAAAATTACCATAGTTATCAGACCCACTAATAATATATCTTTTTATTTAATACATTAGCAAAGAACATATATTGCTATACCATACATTTTTTTCCTAAAACTTTTGATAACTATTTTATCATAATTTTTGTCCTTTATAACCCTGTGCATTTATTTTAAGAATTTAAGAATAGAATTCTGAGAATAGGCATGTAAGCTTTACCAGGCTCCCATGGCACAAAAAAGGTTAAGAACCCTTCATAGGGTGGAAAGTCTTTGCTTTCTAGCTCAAATTCTGCTCAGTTACCATAGAATTAATTGTACCCTCCGAGCCTCACTTTTGTCATCTGCAAAATGGTCTAATAATAGTGGTAGTTTAGGTGAAGTAAGTGAAAATCTCAGTCAAGGAAAAGGACTCAGTCTTTTCCCTCTGGTAATACTGAAAAGCGTGAGGCTCATTTAGAGTACTTTGCTCTTAAACTGATAATGTAGCATCACTAAGAACTCACGTCAAATCCCCAGATCTGTTCCTTTGCATTTTGTTTTCTCTGTCAACAGCAGTGTTTTAAAATATAATTCACTTATATTTAAATATGTGTATTAAATATAGAAAATGAGTCTATAAACACTAACATTTTTACATTTTTAGTTGTTGCATTCTACATATTTTAGTCCCTAGTTTTCTGTTAAGGAAATAAGATTGCATTCCTTACCCATTCTCAGCCTGTGAAATAACATTCTCGTGGGCTTTTTTCTTTTTGTTTGATTGCTTTTGTGATGCATAAAAACTCACGTTTGAGCAGCAGGGAAGGTACTGCCAACCAGGCAGTTCTGGAACATTCCTAGCAGGTGTTTTTATTCCCTAGTCCATCACTTTTCTTTTTAATGGAAAATGTATTGGTAAAGTCTCCAAATGACTAATTTTCCTATTTATTTTCATGTATCACATGTATTTCATATAATTTTAAATAAATATATGTCACTGAAAAGACCTAATCATATATAAATAAATTGCTTTCAGAACTGTGGTGAAAGACAAAATACAGTAGTTGATTGGAGATCTTCATGAATCTTTTTCTATAAGGTACCAGTAACTATCGTATGCTATTCTAAAAAACAAACAATAGAAATAAATGTCTAAATATTTGAAAGATAGTATCTTTCAAATCACAGTATCAGGGAAAGCATATGGCGCTAGACCATATTGTAAGGCCTGTTAATGTCTATTTTTAAAAAGGGGGAAGGGGGCACATGGGTGGCTCAGTCGGTTGAGTGTCCCCACCCTTGATTTTGGCTCAGGTTGTGATCTCACAGCATGGAGCCTGCTTGGGATTCTCTCTCCCTCTCTCTCTGCCCCTCCCCCACCTGTTCATGCACAAGCACACACATGTGCACCTGCATACACACACACTCTCTCTCAAAATAAATAAACTTAAAAAAAAAACTTGGGGCACCTGGGTGGCTCAGTTGGTTAAGCGTTCGACTTCGGCTCAGACCATGTTCTCACGGTTCATGGGTTCGAGCCCCACGTTGGGCTCTATGCTGACAGCTCAGAGCCTGGAGCCTGTTTCAGATTCTGTGACTCCCTCTCTCTCTGACCCTCCCCTGCTCACGCTGTCTCTATCCCTCTCTCAGAAATAAATAAAACATTTAAAATTTTTTAAAAAACACTTTTGGAAGGAAAGCAATTTGTTTTAATTTTGTGGACTACCCAATTTTCTTCACCCTAATTTTAAAAAAAAAGGCAAATTGTAATGCTTCCCACAGCATATTTGCTAAATTTCTCATAGCTGCCTTATTAATTTAATCTGGCAGGACTGCTGAGCTGGGAGTGTGGCAGTAACTAGATGTGACCGTCTAGAAGTAAAGTCTCTTCTGGTTTTATAAAGACTGGCTTACTACACTTGATAAAACCATAACTGGCTTTCAAAAGCTTGAGATATCCAGTTACTGACATAATGAAAGATTTCCCCTCCAGCTTTATTGAGGTATAATTGACAAAATTTGTGTATATTAGGGTATACAGTATGATTTAGTATATATATATATATATATATACATTGTGAAATAATTACCAGAATCAAGTTAATTAACACATCCATTACCTCACACAGTCACCTTTTCTTTTGTAGTGAGGACAAAGATTTATTCTCTTAGCAAATATAGTGTACAGTATGATATTATTAACCATAGCCCACATACTATACATTAAATCCCCATAATGCATTGGTTTTATAACTGAGAATTTGAATCCTTTCTCCTGTCCTTGAGCCCCCAAAAAGATATCTTCTGATGACAAAATAGTTTGGGGCAGGGTAGCTATGAAAAGTTTTTAAAAAGCAGTGAAAAAGAACTTGCTATCTCAAATATTAAAATATATAATAAAGCTACAGTAATTAAAACAATGCATTGGAATACACACAAAGACACACAGACACACACACAAATATATAATCCCTGGAATACAGCAAACCACTGGGGGAGGAAGTGGGTTATTCATCAGGCCACATACCAGAATAAACTCTAGAAGATTAGAGAACTGTGTGGGGTTTTTAATATATTCTTTTAAAATCTAGGAGAAAGAAATAGGTGGATTTTTAGCCAGTACTGGAATGGAGAAGGATTTTGAAATCTAAAAGCAGTAGAAGAAACCACAAGGGAAAGAATTATTTTATTTCATCATGTTTTAGTAAAGATTATGAGTATAAGGAACTAAAGTAACTCAAAATACCACAAATAAATGGAGGGTGTACTGAGAAGGATCTCAGACTAATCCAAGGGCAAGGATTATGACTGGGCTGGGTCTGTCTTCCCAAGGGTAAGGCAGAGAAGCCACTCTGGATTCTGGAAGGACCAGAAGACTGAGTGCTGGATCTGAGCTCAGGTTCATAGCCTGTATCTGCTGCTTTCTGGGCAGGAGCAAATTCTCTGACAAAACGGTGTGAATTGGACAGAAAGGGGCTTTGGGCAGGGCAGGGATGAATTTATGCCTACTATTCAGATTTGAAATTCCTTAGGTCAAGAAGTACAGTAAACATTTAAAAGGTAAATTCCATTGAGTAAAAAAATTTGCAACAAGTATTGCAGAGAAAAAGATTCAATGTCTTTAATATAGAAAGTGTTTTTATCAGACAGTAAGGATATTTCTAACAATCCTGAATAAAAGACATGAATAAAATGCAAAAAAAAAAAAAAAAGGAAAGAAAGAAAATAGTATCCACAGAAGGGGAGAAGTAATATTAACCTTATTACTAGCAAAAAAAAAAAAAAATGTGCGGGTTTGGGGCACCTGGGTGTGTGAGTTTGAGCCCTGCGTCAGGCTCTGTGCTGACAGCTCAGAGCCTAGAGCCTGCTTCATATTCTGTGTCCCTCTCTCGATCTGCCCCTATCTCACTCATGCTCCATCTCTCTCTGTCTCTGTCTCTCTCTCTTAAAAAATAAATAAACATTAAAAAATTATTTTTTAAAAAAGCAGGTTTAAGAAAACAATAACAATTTTTTTTTTGTCTAGGAGATTTACTTTTTTTGTGCCATTTTGTAGTTGCGTATGTTGTGGTGGTTTTTAGTTGCTGTTGTTTTTGAGAGAGTCAGGGAGGGGCAGAAAGAGAGGGAAAGAGAGAATCTTAAGCATGCTCCACACCCAGTACAGAGCTCTGTCTCAGCACTAACCATGAGATCATGATCGGAGCTAAAATCAAGAGTTGTACACTTAACGGACTGAGCCATCCAGGCACCCCTGTGTTTTTAAAATCATGCTGCCAATTCTAGCAGAAGGAGGGTGGGTCAGATATTAACATTTTCCTGCTGATGGTATAAATTGTTACAACTTTTCTGGATGAAAATATTTTGAGCCATGAAGATGCTCATGTTCAAATTGATGAAATTCTTATTCTAAGAAGGAAGTCAAGGAGATATATAAAGATAGTTATTACAGCATTATTTCTAATGGTGGAAAATCTGGAAATGACCCAAATTTCCAATATTACCTTTAGCGTTACTTAATGGTTTATCCATATAATGAAATATTAAAAGCCATTAAAAATAATCTGTTCAAAGAATATTTATTTACATAATTCCAGTTTTGCAGATAAACAGGAAGAGTAAAGAAAAGAGAAACAAAGAGGTGTAAAATGAACATAAGAAACATTCCAAGTTGTTAGCGGCACTCTCAAGGCTCACAAGTGATTTATTTTCTGCAGTGAAAATACGACTTTGGTTATCAGAAAGACAACGACAATGATGTATTTGATACTTACATGAAAGTAAAATACACATTTTTATCATTTGGCCTAGAGAAGGAACATACCTGCTCAGGAGAGAAGTAGTTTTCATATATTTTTCATATTAGCTTCAAAGAACTAAGGGGTGCCTGGATGCCTCAGTCTGTTAAGAGTCCAGCTTCAGCTCAGGTCATGAGTTCAAGCCCCGCATTGGGCTCCGTGCTGACAGCCTGGAGCCTGCTTGGGATTCCTTTCCCTCTCTCTCCCTTTGTCTCTGCCCCTCCTCAGCTCATGTGTGTGTGTTTGCACGCTCTCTCTCTCTCTTTCTCACAAAATATGTAAACATTAAAAAAAAAAAAGAATTAAACTAGAGAATCCATTTCCAAATTTTCTTGGTCCATGCCCAGTACTCGTAATAGTTGCTCAGTAAATGTTCACAGCATTTTCAAGTCCCAAATCTCTGTACATGTCCAGAGGACCCCAAAGCCTCCTGAACGGATCTCCTTGATTCATTAATGCAATCTGGGTGCAGCTTTTCACAGACACCAGGATACGGGAAGATGTATTTTATTGTTTTCAGATTAAGAAAAAAACATTTAGTTTTAAACTCTATTAGTAAATCTAAGAGAAACAGAATGATTCCATTTTTTCCTTGAGAATGCCTCTGTGTTTCCATGAATAATCTTAGGCTCAGAAGTTATTCAGCAGACTGCCTTTAAATAATTTTCATTAAAGAAAAGTTTAAAATTCACATAAATTACATCTTAGGATTTATTTATTCTTATATCAAAAAAAGTCAATATGTGTTTACCATTTGTCTGACTTTGAGCTACACATTATAAACGCACTGTTTTTATCCATTTTACAGAAAGAGAGACTTCAGAATCAAGTTAATAATTGATAGCTTTGAACCCACCTGTTACCACACCTCCATTCATTCATTCATTCATTCATTCATTGATACAATGGATAAAACAGACATCAAGAAAGTCCCTGGTTAGTCAAGATTTGTAAACTTCAGTTTATGACACGCTTCCTTTGCATCATAATTTATAAAATAAAATCTAAATACAATAAAAATCATGAACAGGTCATTAAAAACTCCTTATAACTTAAATTGGACTCCAATAGGGGCGCCTGGGTGGCTTAGTCGGTTAAGCGTCCGACTTTCGCTTAGGTCATGATCTCGCGGTTCGTGGGTTTGAGCCCCGCGTCGGGCTCTGTGCTGACTGCCAGGTCAGAGCCTGGAGCCTGTTTCAGTCTGTGACTCCCTCTCTCTCTGACCCTCCCTTGCTCATGCTGTCTCTCTCTCTCTCCTAGAAATAAATTTAAAAAAAAGAAAAGAAAAGAAAAAACAATAAATTGGACTCCAATAGAATTATTTTAATTAAATGGTTGGAAGAGTCTTGAAAATGGAAACAAAAAACTAGGCTTTTTTATTGTTTACTATAAAATCCAAAAGAATATGTGTCTGTGTTCGTATCTGGCAACAATATAAACATTTCCCTAATTCCAGAGACGTTGACTTTCTCCGCCAACCCCCACTCTCTATTATCCTGTTGTATTTTCTTACTAATTCTCAACACCTGGCTTCGTATTATTTTTTATTGCCTTTCCCTTCACTAGAATGAAGGCTCTATTAGGGCATGGATCTTTGTCCTTTTTCCCTGCTCAACATCTAGAACAATCAATACCTGACACGTAGCTACTCCTCAGTTTCATGCATATATGGAATAAATGAATGAACTAATGGATGAATGAATTTCTCTGCCTCTATGAGCTATGTGGGAGCAGGGCCCTCCCCCAACCCTGCACCCCCAAGTAGAGGTTCCTGAGCTGTTCTTGGGATTTCCAGGAGATACCTGACAGGTGACTTTGTACACAAACACTACCATTGCCATGGCCGGTTTCCACCCTTCACCCACCCTCCTCTGGCTTCCTGAGGGATCTGCTGCCAGACCCTTAGACCCCTATACCCTGTCTGTTGGTGCCAGGCAGAGGCCACTCTGAGCTACTACGATGCCTGCATGGGCACAGTCCCTCAGGGTCCAGCTGAGGGCACTGAGGTCCGTAGCCAGATGCTGCTGCTTTCACTGTGGGAGGATCCTAAGCGAGGTCCACTCACTGCTCCCAGGAACTCTGCCATGGTCTCCTCTGCTGACGTGGTAATGAGCCCTACACACAGTTGCATGCACGCACACATGGACGCATACGCTCACACCCACGTGCAAAAGGCATCTGTTACCTTTCTATCCCAGAGTTTTGGACCAGAGTTACCTTGCGTTCCCAAAATTTTCTCAGATTTTTTTGGTGAAACCTCCCTGATTTTACTCTCAAGACAGGGGCTGGGACTGGGAGGGCAGGGGGAGCAACAGAGGCTGGGGGGGGGGGGGGAGTGTGTGAGGTGGGGTGGGCGGCTTGACTGAATGAAAAGTTCTGAGTGAGGAAAAAGCCAGTCCCTCCAGTCCCTCTGACCCAGAGGCATTCTTCTGACTTAGCTAACAAGCTTCTGGCAGGAAAAAATAATTTCCCTGGAGGCAACGTGGTGCCTCCTGCAAATTGTCCCTGCGCGGACCAGCCTCCTGGCCCCCCAGGCCGTCTGGACACAATGGACCCCTGATGTGAACTCACTGCAGCCCCAGGCTAGGATGGCTGCTAGAGGGAGATAAAGCTTTGCTGCTTCCTTTCTGCTTTGTTTTGGAGTATATTCTAGAAAGCTACGTAAGAAATGTTATCCTAATTAGTAGTTGCTCACACGCCTCACGTGTGCACGCACACACACACAGACAGGCATGCAGTGTGCCCCACAATATGTATCCTCAGGGGGTTTATCTGGCTTCCTGGACAAGTAAACCGAGGCAGATGAGAGTCAGCCGCAGTGGTAAGATTCCAGTCTCCCAGCTCGTGAACAGGAACATGCGGTGTGTGTGTGACGTGCGTGGCCTTGTACTGTGGGCGCCCCTTGCACGTTGATGAAGCATATCCAGAACCTGCCCTCGCTTCCAGGGCAGTCACAGAGCCTCTGCTGGCAAAGGAGTCTTCCCCACCCGGCCTCCCATGCCAAGGAGGCGAAGGAGCCGGTGGCCTCTCTGGGATCTGGGCTGAGGAGAAGAATGCAGGGCCTCTGCCCAAGGCTAGGCCAGCCCGAAGAAAAGAAATGGGGGGCAGCACCCTATTGATTTACAAAACAAAACAGGAATGAAGGAACCTTCCACCTTCAGTCCCAGGGTGACCAATGCTCATTATTTTTCAGGTTTGTATGCTCCCATAATGCTTTTCCCCAGAAAAGCCTGCTCTGTTGTATTTTGGGACAATTCAGTATGCTGAGGAAGAGCGAAGGAAGGTACAACAGAGCCGGTCTTAGAAGTAGAAAGGTGAGGGGCACCTGGGTGGCTCAGTCGGTTAAGCGTCCGACTTCGGCTCAGGTCATGATCTCATGGTTCATGGGTTCGAGCCCCGCGTCAGGCTCTGTGCTGACAGCCAGCTCGGAGCCTGGAGCCTGTTTCAGAGTCTGTGACTCCCTCTCTCTCTGACCCTCCCCTGCTCACGCTGTCTCTCTCTCAGAAGGAAATAAAACATTTTTAAAAAAGAAGAAGTAGAAAAGTGATACCTGTATAGTGACAGGGCACAGTAGCCTGAGGCCCAAGGGAAAGCCGTGCTCCACACTTTGTAAAAACACGGTCCTTACTGTTAAGGAGGATGGCTGTAATTTTAGAAAGGCAGAGATGAATGGAAGACTGTCTGGGCTCAGAAGATCCATTTCTATTTTTTGTCCAGCTGAGTCACTCTGTGATAAAAGTGGCCCGAACATCACAAGACTAACTAACCTTTATGTCATCTCCCCTCCCACTCTGTTCCTGAGAATGCGAGGCTTTTTCTATCAGTTTTTATCTTGCATCTTACAGTAGAGAGTTTCTACAGGGCACCTGGGTGACTCAGTCGGTTAAGTATCTGACTTTGGCTCCGTTCACGGGTTCAAGCCTCATGTCCGGCTCTGTGCTGATGGCTCAGATGAGAGATGTCAATCTCTCTCTCTCAAAAATAAATTAACAGTAAAAAGTAATAATTTTTTAAAAAGTTTCTCCTTTTGGCAAACATTACATCAACTGAAAAATTATTGCGGATATATTTGCATGCGTGTGAGCTGGCCTGTACCGCCATCTTTGTACTATGAAGTTGGAATTCCCAGCAGCATACCTGACTCTCATGAATATCAGTAGGGGGTCATGAATCGATCCATTTTTGTTCTCACAGTGTTTGGCTCACTTAAAAATCCCAATTTATTTATTTATTTTTAAATTTTTAATTTAAATACTCTGTACACCCGGTGTGGGGCTTGAACTCACAATCCTGAGATCAAGAGTCCCATGCTCTTCCAACTGAGCCAGCCAGGAATCCTGATTAAAACATCATTTCCGGGGTGCCTGGGTCACTCAGTCGGTTAAGCATCGACTCTTGATTTTGGCTCAGGTCATGATCTCCCAGGGTTGTGGGATCTAGCACCGCATCAGGCTCTACACTGAGCATGAAGACCGCTTGAGATTCTCTCTATCCCTCCATCTGCCCCTCTCTTGCTCTCTCTAAAATATAAAATAAAAATAAAAATAAATCATTTCCTTTGAATTTGAATTCTGCTTAGGACGTACTTAGATTGACTTTCCTGCTCTTTGATTATATATTAATTTTTTTAAGTAATTTTAAAAAACCACCACCTATGGCTTGGCAGCACTGCCACAGAATGTAGCTGACGGACCCTACCGTCCCCGATGACAGTGCCGTGATTTGACTCTGCTCTTCACATGTGAAGCAGGGGTGCTGGTAGAACTTCACCAGCGCGCAGGTGTCCTAAAAGGATAAACAGGGATAAACCCCTGTTTCCTATGAATTCAGGCACAAGTCTACATGCAAAACCTCATGTATGTTATCCTGCTTTACCTGCCTGATCGAGATGACAGGAGCCAAGAGCCACTGGCTGCGGTGGCCGTGACTTCTCCCTGAAGGCCAACTCACTGCAGACCTTTTGCTTCCTGCCTTCTCTTCCCTCGTTCGTTGGCAGCGTTTGACGGGGAAGCTTAGCTTACTGTTTTTGCCTTAGCTTTCCATTTCCCTCTTCAACTACCTCTTCGCATTTCTCCCCACACTCGGCAATGGGAAGCTTTTAGCCTGTGTCACAGAACACACAATCTTCGGGGCCCATCAAGAACCCACCCTGATGATTCCCGTGGCCCTGACTTGTGTGAGTGAGGACTGCTCATTTCACTAGGGCTCTCAGAATGTTTGATCTCGGCAAAGTGACAAATTGTACATTTTCTCTTTTATTTTCTGGGGTAGTTGCTAGGACTTTTTTTTTAACACCTATTTTATATGCCAAGAATTCTGAAGTCAAATATACATAGACCATTAGGTTGTGAACAAAAGCATCTAGGAATCTTTAGCTGGAAGGTCAGAGGTCAAGTGCCATCATCTCCGTGCAGGGACCCTTCTCCAGCTCCCCTCACACAGGTCCTTGGGAGAAATAACCATCTTCCCTGGCGAGGGGAGGACTCTCTCGGGTCACCAGGCTGCCCACTGTGGTTGCTGGGCCCCTGGAGTCTGATGCTTTGTGTGAGCCGAGCCAAAGGGTGGAAGCTCTCTGTTTCTTCATCTGAAATGGTGACTGTAATTATAATAGTACTTCCTCATATAATTGATACAGATGTCAAATCAGTCAATACATGTAGAACCTTAGGACAGTCTTGGCTTCCCTGAGTGCCCAGTCACCGCTAGCTGGCAATGCTGCCTCTGCGGGTCGGGGCCAGTCAGGCCAACTGGTTGGCATTCAGACCCTGCCAATACCTAGCTCTGTGAACATGGCCAATAAGTGGTTTGGTATTTTCAGAGCTTGAATTTCTTTATCTGTAACATGTGAAGGAGTTCTCCGTATGTATGTGGTTGTCAGTAAAATAAATGCCAAGAGATGTAGGGGGTTACCGAGAATTCATGTAAGACGCCCAGTAGGGACTAGACATGGATTAAACAATCGTGATTAGTCACACTTTCTATTTAGTTGAAGAGGCCACAAAAGAAGGTTATGTTTGCTTTGCCTTATGAGAGAGTACAGCGCTTTTCCTGTCACATTAGTGCTTAATAGATATTGGCTTATTTTACTCAGAGGAGAGTAAGAGATGAAATTGAGGAGTAGTGCATGTTTGGAGCTTCTAAAAACCAAAGAAAGGACACGAGCGATTTTTGCAAACCTACAGATTAAAAGCCTTTTACATTCATCTATGTGAATGTGTGAGATTCTCTGATGTGTATAAACTCAGAATTTCTGGGAATGTTTCTCTTTAATGAGATAGCAAACTGCACTGGTTCATCCGAGCCAAAATAAAAAAGTCAAATCAGAATATTTTTAAGGAAATTCAGGCTTTTTCGAAAATTTCAAGTTTTGGGGAAACCCCCTCCTTCCTCAGGAATCTATAATTATCTGAAAGAGTCATTGTCAGGTGTCTTTTCCGCAGATAAAGGAGCACTTAGCCAGGGCAACTAGCCTCTTCCTCACCATTAATTTCAGACATTCCAGAACAGCAATCCTGAGACCCTAGGAGCAGGCTCCCCTGAATCCTTAGATGTAACAGGAAGGAGCCACGTCCATGCACCTCTAAAAGTCACCAGTCTCCAGCAAAGATGCCCCGATGAAATTAATTCTTTGCTTTACCTTGAATGATTCTTCGATTGTAAATTAATGAGATGGTGACTAATGGCAGCTCTTAAATTGCCTGTTTTAATGAATAGATAGGAATTATTTTTAACTAGTGGTTCAGCTGTCTATATGTAATCGGTGTTCTCTGATGTGCTTAAGGGCCTTTTGAAAACGGCTGATTCTCTGTTGAGCGTCGCCTTAAGCGCTCGTGTTTGCAATGCTGTGTGTTCTCTGTGAGAAAACTTTCTCTAAATAAAGATGATTTCTAGCCTTTGTGGAATAGTCCAGTTTTAGTGGAGATCATCTCGGCCAAGGCATTTCCCATATTTAGAATAAATTGCAGGGCAGTGGGATTGCCTAGCTGCAAGTGAGTCTACAGTGTCAGAGCAAGGAGCCATTTTCATATATTTCCGAGCCGGCTCCCTCGCCCGACCCTCTGGCCACTCCAAAGATACATGAATGTGCCCCTCAGTGTACCTGGCTGCAAGTGTGGGGAGTGGGTAGGATACCCACCGAACCTGGGCAAGCCACCTGGCACAGAGTTCTTGGCCTCTGTTCTGATAGAATCAGGTGTTACCTGCGTGGCCAGCTGAAGCCCAAATTTGGCATTTTAGGATTAATAGACGTGAGTTACTTAGAAGACATAATCAGATCACTTGCCTTAGCCCCAATACCATACCCGGAAAGTGTTTTCTCTCCCATATCCTTGAAATTGCTCCCTGGAAAGTAACCATTGCTTCCAAAAACTTGACATTGTCTATTGAATAGATATATTTTTAGGATTTCTTTAAATATGGTACTTTGGGTTTTTTCCCCTTGGTTTCTTTTTTTTTTTTTTAATTATCTAAAAGTCAGTTTTCAACCAAAAATGATTTTAGGGTTTTCTTTTTTTAGTCCGTGTCCCATAATAGTAGTTTCAGAATTGCCAACTGCAAAAGGACCTGTGTGTTGCGTGTGCTGCTGAAAGCTATTTCCAAACACAAACTCAATGGCTTTAGGAAACTAGTACGTGGAGTAACTCACGTGGTTTCATGGATAGCAGCAAATTTACCTCGGCCCTCCAGAGGCCGTCCAGTCTTCTGATCATAAGCAGTAATTATCTTGGACTTGAGAGCTGGAAGGAAGAAATTATGTTTGACTTAGTAACGTTCAAGAAGGTAAATGGTTCTTTTAGCGAAATGATGTTCACTTTCACCTTTACAGCAGTTAGAGAGTCATGGTTCTCCCTGAACTATGGGGACGCTCCCATGAACTTGGATAAGCCCCATAGGAGTTAGCTCACGTTTCTGTCTGTACAGTTTGTCAATCAGCAGGTATTCATTGAGTTCCTCTTGCCTGGCACTGCCCTGGGAGATGCATATGCCATCAGAGTGGTCGGGATAACACATTGCCTCCTCCTTCCAGTCGTTCGTTCCATCCGAGGAAGTGATGTGTTACACAGTGAGGCAATAATCAAGGAAATGGTGGTATCTTGATAAATTGTTATTCACCACATTGTTCGTGATTCTTCGTTTCGCTTTCAAGTGCCGTACACTTGTAGGTGCTGGAGTTAACAGATAAGCCTTTATTCATCCAAAACAGATAGAAGCATCCATCCATTATTTTGTGTAGAACTAGGCACAGTTCTAGAACAAGTCCTTTTGTTTTCCACTGTTGGAGGTTTAGAAAAGGATGCATGTTTTACAGGTGCCTTATTCCTAATTGCAGGGCCTGTGCGGGTGGTTCTGCATCATCCTCTGGCCTCTTCTGTGTTTAACTACATCACATTTTCTATTTTAGACGGAGTGTGCGTGGCCAGACTTGTATCCATTCAGTATAAGCACTGCTGTATTCGGTATAAGCCCTGGCCTTCCTAATCCTATGGATTTCTGCATCCTGATTTATTAACAACTACTTAGGTAATTTAGCTTAATTGTGGAGCAAAAGACTTAGAACTAAGATTTCCTGATGGTTAATGTTTTGGTTTCGCTGGTTGGATTTTGTCCTTCCTTCAGCTCACAGGTTCTATTAACTACCCCGAGACACAGGTCTTTACACCATCGATGTGGCTCTGGAGTCAGTGATGCCTTCTTTGGGTTTAATACCTACATTTTATTATCTTTTAATTGAGTTCTCGGACATGCAAGTGGAAAGGAAAATAATGGGTGATTGATGTTCCTGCATAAGAACTAACTGTACTTATATAATGAATATAACTTACTTTAAAATTTCTTCTGCAGTAAAAATTTCTTCTGCTCAGTGATAGCAGACTGAGGTTAAAGAGACTTTAATTGGAAATTATAAGCTCACCTTAGCCCAGAGCACTATCACATGCAAATCTAAGAACACAAAATGGACAGAACCCCTAAAACTGTTCAATAGCACCCCCTAGCAAACATAATTTTAGGCAATCAGACTAGGAAGCAAATTCTGTGTCATTTCTTCTCTGAAAAGTATGTGTTTTTTAATATGTGTAATTATATTGGCGTGTTCTTCACCTTATTCCTGAATTGAATGTGTGCAGGTATAAACAGAGGATAACATGATCTAATAGAATAATTTCTTGTGTAAATATTTTCAGAATGATTCTACTTTAAATTTGGCTGTCTTCTATTCATCCTCTCTGCTTTGGTTGGCTGATTTAAAGAGATTTGGTGGTGGAGGGTGGTTTGGAGTAGTCTTCTAGGAAAAAGAAAAAGGCAGAGCTGGGGGAGATTCCTAAAGAATATCATGGAAATCCACAAGGTAGATGTATATTTAACTCTTTGGTGAGTGTTAAGAACAGGGCCCCTGAAGCCAGACTAGCTCTAGGCTTTGTGACCTTGGGTAGAATAGGTTAAGGGTAGGTCAAGGGTAGGCTTCATAACCTGACTGTGACTTAATATTTCTCTCCATAAAATGGGTAAATGGTACTAGGTACCTGTCTCACAGAGCTGTTGCAGTAAATATGTATAAAGCACTTTAGAAGTCTAGCATGTAATGAATGGTCAGTGACAACAGACTGTTGTTGTTGTTATTATTTCTCCGTGGATTATTGAATGTGGTCATGATCTACAGCTTGGATTCTAATGTCAAAAAGACCTGGGTTCAGGGGGCGCGTAGGTGACTCCCTCCAGTAAGCATCTGACTCTTGATTTCGGCGCAGATCATGATCTCAACAGTTTGGTTTGTGAGCTCGAGCCCCACATCAAGCTCTGTACTGACACCACAGAGCCTGCTTGGAATTCTCTCTCTTCCTTCCTTTCTGCCCTAACCCTGTTCACACTCTCTGTCTCTCTCAAAAAAAACTTGCAAAAAAAAAAAAGAAAAGAAAAGAAAAAAGAAAGACCTGAGTCCAAACCATCTGAGAGACCTTGGGCAAGTTGCTGAAACTATTTTCCTACCACTATTAAGTAAGGATGACAATGATGTATACAGTTGTACAATTTAAGAGTATGCAAAGTGTCTAGATTAGACTAGGTAGAACAGGTAGGACATAGCTGTTACTCTTCATTTCCTTCTGATATGCCAGTAAAACAACAGCAAAAGGACTCTATAAAATAATAATAATCTTCTATGACTAACAGAAGACAACAATATCAGCATTCTATAAGGTAGAAAGCAGAAAGTTGAAACTGATTTAGCAAATCTAAGAAAACCAATTATACTGTAAAATGAACAAAATGCTCAGGAATTGCTAGCACCAGTTTTCGCTCGAGATGGAGGTGACAGTGCAGCTAAAAACAGGGCGATTCATTGAAACCCAGATCCATGTTCTCATTCCTTGCAGCCAGGCACTATTAATTAAGGATGGGAAGAGCAAACTGAAGTCAGGGTTTTTAAATGAAAGTCTGCATTCTGAATGCTGCGTTCCTTTGTTGTCTTCCCCCATCCGGCTCCCAGGATGCTGGCAAGGAGAGACAAGATGAGATGTGCCTTCTCTGGGTCTCTACCAGCACAAGTGAATGCACCCAAGTGTTCTGCCCTTGGACGTTTTGTAACTAACAAGCTGGTCACTTCCCTGAACCCCACAGTCCACATGCCCAGCCTGCGTGCATGGAGCTTCCAGTCAGCTGTCCAGTGTTCTGTGCCAACTAGGACAGATAGCCAGGGACCCCAGAGCAAGGTCTCCGGACGGTGGATCGTCGTATGGCGTGCACAGCTAGGCGTATAATCTGATCGTCTTGTAGAGGGCTCCTAGGCATGCCCATTGCTGATGCAGGATTCCTTCATTGCTTCACTCCTACCATGTGCCCAGCACGGCCCCGGATTTCTTCTCAGGTACACCTAGCACATACCTAGCACTCTGTAAATGTCAGTTGCTACCATTACTCATTCAGCCATCACAGGACGGAGCAGGTCACTTACTTCTTACAGGCATGCAGTCCCAGTTAGGGGTGACATTTGAGCGGTCAGCTGCTTCTGTAATTCTGCCACTTGTAGAAGTTCCACGTTAGAGAGAAAGAAGCCCTGCATTAAAGAACAGCGGTATTTTGGTTTTTTTCTCTTTTTTAAAATTTTATTTATTTTTTTAAAGTGTATTTATTTCTTTTTGAGAGACAGAAAGCATGCACTCGCAGGAGGAACAGAGAGTTAGAGAGAGAGAATCTCAACAGGCTTCGTATTGTCCATGCAGAACCTGACTCAGGGCTGAAACTCAAGAATCGTGAGATCATAATCTGAGCCAAAACCAAAAATCAGATGGTTGACCAAATGAGGCACCAAGGCATCCCAAGAACAGGTTGTTTTAATTCTGCCACCAGTAGAATGGCCTTCAATCAAGTCGTTTAATCTCTTTAAATCATAGTCACTACCAATGTAAAAGGAAGGAGAGGGGATAGATTTGACTATTTTGTTAGATAGACTATCTTTTTTTAAGAAAAAATTAATGTTTATTTTTGAGAGAGAGGGGAGGAGAGGCAGAGAGAGAGGGAGACACAGAATCTGAAGCAGGCTCCAGGCTCTGAGCTGTCAGCACAGAGCCCGACATGGGACTCAAATCCACAGACCGTGAGATCACAACCTGAGGAGAAGTTGGACATTAACCGACTGAGCCACCCAGGCGCCCCTAGACTAGACCATCTTTAAAGGTGCCTTCCTTGTTCTCAAATACCTGACGATGTCAGAAGAAGTCTCTCATTACTCTGGTTACTTTTCAGAAGTGTACGTACATACTACTACTACTAATAAATGTATTATTAGTAATAAATAATACATCATGGAGATAAATAATAATATCTAAGAATTAATTGAGTGTCGGTCATGTTCCAGGTACTTGCATTATTCTTACTTAACCTCATTTAATGGGATACTAATGCTTTATGAGAGATAGTCTTTTATCTCCACTTTGCAGAGAAGGTAACTGAGCTCTGAGGATTTGTTACGTGTAAAATTCACTGACAGTAAGTGGCAGAGTGTGGCTTTTGAAGAGCTGGCCCCCTCCAGAGACCCAGCTCTCTCGACCTCACCCTGCATCTCTTTTTTGAACTCTGGCATGTACCCAGTGAGAGAATTACAGTCACTTGGGGTCCCTTGGCTGCTTTCAGGTTTTAGTCTGGCTTCATTGCCTCCCACTGGACAATTATGTTTTTCCCCTGTAAAGTGGATTGGCATTGGAGTCAGAAACAAACTAAGCCCTGTGTTCCTCTCACAAAGTTAGTTTGCTCTGAGTCCTCAAAGTCCCCATTTAAAAGGTTCTACATGTGTGAAATTGCACTATTAAAATCCCTGCTTATCTAAACCTTAATTACATGTGTCAATTTTCCCAGTGGCACCAAACCTGCAGATCGCTTTTGTTTGGTGACTTCTGGGCCATACCAATTGTCCTTTGAGATTGCAGACTATAGACACTAATAAGTAAATATGGTAACAGATCTTTGTACACAGATTTTTGTTGTTGTTGTTTAATGTCAATTTTGGAGTATATAAAAATAAGGAGAGAACATAAAATAGATTTGCTGAAGCATCAAGGAAATCTTTTAGAAGGAAGCCTTGGGGAGGCTGGAGGTGAGAAGTCCCTCTAACTTCTGCTGTGCATTTTTGAAAACTGGGTAAAATGTATGTAACGGTAAATTTACTGCTTTAACCATTTTTAAGCGGACAGCTCAGTGCCACTAAATACATTCCCATTTTTGTGCAAACACCACCACCGTCCATCCCCAGAACTTCTCTCGTCTTTCAAAACTGAACCTCTACCCATTGAACACCAACTCCCCATCCTCCACCTTCCCACCCCCAGCCGCTGGCAATGACCATTCAACTTTCTGTCTCCATGAATGTGACTGCTGTGGGTTTTGCAGAAGGTCTAACATGACATGATCTGTACTGTAATTAAAAGAGTAACACTTGTCATGTATTACTGTTATCACCCCGAGGGTTTATGGTGAATACATTTCAAAGGGTTTTAGAGTGAAATGACATGTGTTCAGTTTCTTTCTTTGAAATAAGTTAAGACCTATTTTTTTAGCATGCTGGGGTTCTTATAATTCAGCTTTTTTAAAGCGATGGTGCCATATGCTTGCACAGATATGAGTCCTTGCCCTTTGGTCCCAGGGAGCCCCAAACACAGTATTAGTCAAGCCTGCAGTAAAAGCTCCCTTCCTCTTCCCTTTGGTTCCCCCGCCCTTGTCCCCGGGCTCCAGAGTTCATTCCTACGAACGTCCCGCCTTGTTGGTGCCCAACATTGTTCTCCCAGTAGGATTAATGTTGCCGAACAGCTTAGCACTCAAGTAGAGGAAGACAAATTTTCGTTCGTTCTTTCCTCAAACTCTTATGGGGTGCCTACTCTTGTTGCATACTGCATGCAAAGGTAGGCAAGACACTCTCACTGTCATCAAGGGGCTTCCATTCTACTCGACTGAAGCAGTTAAAACAACCTGTGGTAAGAAGAGAGGCATGTATACACAGATGAGCTGAGGCACCAAGGCAGAGGCCTGTGCCTGGAGCAGTGAGGGAGAAGGTGGGTCTACACAGGAGGCTGAGGAGGTCAGTCATCGTGGCGGATTTCTGTGGAGTTTTTTGCCTCTCTTCACAAGGCTGATAAAGCGTACCCTCCCCCCTTGACTTGCTTCTGCAGCTCCTCAGGGTGGGTTTGGAATTGTGGGGGTGATACAGACGCAGTGGAGCAGGTGGTGGTTCATTAATGCGGACAAGGAAGCCGCCGTTCGCGTTGCCCCTTGTCTCTCGTTTCCTTCCTTGGCAGTCATCAAATGGAAGTGTGCGAATTTTGCAGAGCAGGGTGGAAAGTCCTGTGGTACACACGTTAGCTAAAAGCTCTCATTTACCTCACATTTGGTTGGGGGTTGAACTTTTCTCTTCTTGGTAGGTTAAACAAAAACAGCAAAAAAACCCACCTTGAATTCATTGTCAGATCACAGTGTTTTCTCAAAGAAAATCTGTAAATAGACAGCTGCCTGATTTGGGGGAGAAATAATAGAACTTCCTATAAGACATAAATATGCTAGCAATACGTCGTGGGCAGGCGGTGCTTTTTTGGAGACTGGGACCCAGGATGACAGGACAGTGAGCTAGGGATGGAAGAGGATCCCACGTCCTCAGTTCAGGAAGAAGTCACTATGCTGTGGAGAGGACATGACATAGCCATCTGTCGTAGGAAGTCAAGAATGTAGGCTCCCTTAAAAGCAGCATGATGACACTTCAGCCTGGTCCATTTAAAATGTCGCACTGGATTGTAGTTTCCTCTTGACCACATATAAAGGGTATTTATTTGAGGAAAAAGCTGTCACTTAAATATGTAGGGCCACCTTACCTTGGTCATAAACACCTGTCACAAGCCTGGAAGAAGGACTCGGTGGAGATGGCAAACAAATCTGAAACAGAACCATCTATGATTTTATATATAGACAGTGCTGGCACACTAGCAATTTCCACAGTGTCATTACTCCCACAAAGGCTGATTTCAAACTAACAGCAGTTGGCTCATGTAATTCTCAAACATTTAACAACTGGCTCTCCTAGTAAAGGCCAGCTCCAGCATACCACTACATGTAGGATTTGGCCAGTAGAAATATCCTTTTTTTTTTTTTTAAGTTTATTTATTTTGACAGAGAGAGAAAGAGAGAGAGAGAGAACAAGTGGGAGGGGCAGAGAGAAAGGGAGAGAGAGAATCCCAAGCAGGCTCTGCACTGTCAGCTCAGAGCCTGAAGTAGGGCTCAGACTCACAAACCGTGAGATCATGACCTGAGCCAAAATCAAAAGTTGGACACTTAACCAACTGAGCCACCCGGTGCTCCAAAACACCCTTTTTTAAAAACTTAAATTTGAGTGGTTGCCGGAAGCAAGAGGGTGGAAGGTATGCAAAACGGGTGAAGGGGGTCAAAGGGTACAAACCTCCAGCGACAAAATAAATAAGTTATGGGGTTGGAGGTACAGCATTTGGTTACTATAGTTAATAATACTATATTACATATTTGAGCTTATAGAAGAGTAGATCTTAAAAGTTGTCATCACAAGAAAAAAACCTTTGTAACCATGTATGAGATGGACATTCACTGAACTTGCTGTGGTGATCATTTTGCAGTATATACAAGTATTGTACCATAATGTTGTACACCTGAAAGCTAATTTAATGTCGTATGTCTATTATACCTCAATTTTTAAAAATTTAATTTGAATGCTTTTGGAGAGGTACCCACTGATGGCTGTTCTTACCAGTTATACCTGGTCCCTCTGCTCCCTGTTGCTTACTCAGAGTGTATCAACTGTTCACACCGGTTGCCTGGCCTTGACTTGCTTTGCTGTGGGAGGTACAGATGCTGTTTTTCAGCAATGGCCCTCGAGTCCTTACCTGTGTCTTTAAAATTGGGTCCATTCCAGGCTTCTCTTCCTGTTTGTTTGTTTTTTTTATTGAAACACAAAAGGGGTATTGAAAATTATATGGACTACTCTTGCTCTCACCCTCCTGTTTTAATTTACATAGATTTGGCTTTTTTAAGAGTGCAGAATATTTCTTGAAAGAGATGCCTATGAACAGTTCCTATCCACTTTTGGCCAATAACTCTCTGACCTTGGGCAGTGTACAAAATCTCTCAGAGCCTCTGTCTTTACTGCTTTCCCTAATGTTCTCCGCATTGAATGCTTGCCTCAGACAGCTGTTGTGTAAGGATTAAATAAGGAAAAGTTGTAATAATAACAATAATAACGGTTGCCGACATCTGTTAGGCTTTTACCACATGCCAGGGCCTGTGCTTGGCCTTTCCTCGGAACTCACATAATGCCCGCAGGGCCCCCGGGGTGGTGTCTGCCACCTGTAGGGGTGTCATCAGTGAGAGCTATTATTTTTACTGTTGTTGTTTTTGCAACTATAAGAGACCAGAATGACAAAGAATCAAAAACTGTGTTTCTTTACTGTCAGATTTTCACAGGACCATCAATCAGTTAAGTACATACATATGGCCTCACATAAGAAACAGATTAAACATGCTTATATCTGTAATTTAGGAGTTTATCTTCTGTAACAAAAACTCTGAGAGAATATGCATACAGACAAGCCTCTCATTGTACATACAAGTTGTTGTATTGTTCTCATAATGTTTTCTACCAAATGACTATTGGACAGCAGATGTTGCACGGAGATTTTGTTTCAGTATTCCGTTTGAGAAATGGGGTAATGTCCCTAATATTTCTGTTAAGTTTTATCAAGAAATCTTGGACTTTGGTAAAAGATACCCTTTCGATCATGTTCACACGATCAGTTTCCACTGTGTTACGGTATTTGTGAGAATAAAAGCAGGATTATTTTTTAAGTCTTTCAGAAAAGTGGGTGCCATTTTATATATGAATCACGCAGTACAGGGCACTCTTGTTACCTTGAACACAAAGTCTAAGGGATAAGTTAGTCTAAAGCACTGGCTTTCCTCAGTGATCACTTTAGATGCTTATGGAGAGGGGCCTGCTGACAGAATCACTTTTGTTTCTAAATGAGAAAAGAAATACCATTCTAATTTCGTACAATTTCTGTGTGTCATCATAACAGCCTTGTAACAGTCACTTTGAAAGAATACTGCAGTAAGTGGTGAGCAATGCAGAGATCACCGCTAACGGGGTATTTATGGCTTGGAATTAAATGTCCAGCACAGCAGCACTTTGTGTGTCCAGCACACAAAACTTGGAACTGCTTTGTATTTCAACCAATTGGAAGTTGTAAACATAATGTGTCTTGGAAACTATAGAAGACTCAAAAAGTGGGTGATCGGCCATGAAAACAATGATGACGGATGCACCTGGGATGCTTGAGTTGTTTCTTGAAATATGAGTGTGGAAAAGGAATATTTCTAAATTCACATAACTTTTATACGATAGGTGGTTGTAAACATTGGCGTAGCTGAATTAATAAACTATTAGGAGTCATCATCTGAAAGGCTCAGCTCCATTCCTAAAGGATTACGTAGTGAAGCTTGCCAAGACACATTTCTGAGTATCTTCACTTTGGAGGAATGGGGTTCGTCTCCTATTTCTGTGTGGTTCATTAAGGCTCTTAGACCTGTAGCTTAGCATATTTTTCTCTTGTTCCCAGCTTCTCCCCCCACCCCACCCCCCACCGCCCTCGCTCCCAACCCATTTGCTCAGGTCAGGAAAGACTTTCACTTGAGTTGAGAGGCAAAAAGGGAGGGAAGCAGCAAACTGGCTCTAAGACTTATTTGCCTAGTAGGATCTAGGGTAAGAAGAAGGGGCAAAATGGGAACAGACATTCAGAAATCCTTTTACACAAGGCGGACTTAGTAAACTGAGGCCTGCTATACGATGAATAAGACCCTCCGTGGAAAGCCCAATAAAAGAACGTCAGAGAGATGAGAAATGACAGCGGCAGAGGACACAGATTGTTGTTCTAGACTTCTCTCCCCATCTTGGTGTCAGGCTGCCAAAGGGGACTCAGTCCCGTCACGGTCCCACAGTAAATGCTCAACTCAGAAGTCTCCGGTGAGCATACACCAAATGTGAAGGCAAATGTGGAAAGAGAGGCATAGGGGAACTTTTCTAGAAAGCTTCTAGAAGACTGAGGAGATCAGCAAATAAAGACACTCATGGTTAAACAGAACCCATTAAAGCATTTCAGGATCAATTCTGCTTGCAAAGTATAGAATGAAGATATTTCTAGCAGTCCATTTCTCCAAAAGGAGGTTGGGGCAGGGGGGTGGGGGGGTGGGGGTGGAGAAGAATAGTGCTAGTTACTTTTTATTGCCTAAGTACCGTATTTCAGTTTTAAAGAGCTTTTTCAACCCGAATGCTAGTTACAACCTACCAGTCTTTTCCTAGCCGTGGGCTAAAAGTTACATCAATAATGGAACAAAGCCAGATTTGATTATTGACTGTCAAGACTGTGTATGGAAGCCTAGTGACTGACTCCACATTGTAAAATAATCATGCCATGACAGAATTGACGCTTGTATTCACTAGAAACCCTGGGGGCACTATTAAAACATCGGCTTCCCTTCATTTACACCAGCTTCTGGTGGGAGAGGTTGGAGAAGGGGATAGAAGAAAATGTATGGGTAGGGAGCTAAATGTAGAATTAGCCAGGACTAATCCTAGAAGCGATGGAAGAAATAATAGAAGAAAAATGAAATCAGTTCTTTGCCACCAGTCAAAAACTTAGAACTCCTGTATGTGAAAACATAAAAAGTTTTATTTTAAAACATACTTCTTAAAAATAGAAACACATGGCAAGAGAATTTATGTTTTGTAAACATGTACGGTAATAGAAAAAGAAACCTTTTTTCACGCAGAGGGCTCACAGGCAGAATAAAAGATGTGGCTTTTATTGCTTCTCTTCTCGTGCTAACAGACTACATCCCCCTTTCGAGAGTGGTGGGCACTGGACGGAAGGCAGGTTCATCGGTGCTTCCCTGAGATTCTTGAAGATGGCCCAAACAGGGAAGACCTTCTTGCCTGTTGGGTCACGGGCTTGTAAGGACTGAATGTGGCGTTGTCACAGGGTCCTGGGGGAAAATGAAATCAAGGTGATAAGCAAAGATGAAAGCCAGGGAGAGGGGGACATTCTTTGACCACGTGGATCCAGGCAGGCCTGAGATCAGTTCCATTTCTGTGAGGTAAACCAGTAAGTTCCAGGCCTTCAGACAGGTGTTCTCTCCATCAACAGTGCTCTTCTGCCTCCCACACACGGGACCTGGCTCTCACTTGCCTCACTCCCGCATGACTGTTGGCTGGGCTCTGCTTGGATCGAGACTGTATGATAAGTAAAGGATGTTGTCTCAAAAATAATTGCATTCTGGGGCGCCTGGGTGGCTTAGTCGGTTAAGCGTCCGACTTTCGCTTAGGTCATGATCTCACGGTTCATGGGTTCGAGCCCCGCGTCGGGCTCTGTGCTGACTGCCAGCTCAGAGCCTGGAGCCTGTTTCAGAGTCTGTGACTCCTTCTCTCTCTGACCCTCTCCTGCTCACGCTGTCTCTCTCTCTCTCTCCTAGAAATAAATAAAACATTTAAAAAAAATAATAATTGCATTCTTTCTTTTCTAAGTTTATTTATTTGAGAGAGGGCAGAGAGGGTGTGAGTGGGGGAGGAGCAGAGAGAGAAGGAGGCAGAGAGAATCCCAAGTAGGCTCCGTGCTCCGTGCAGAGCCTGATTCAGGGCTTGGTCTCACAACTGTGAGATTATGACCTGAGCCGAAATCAAGTGTCAGATGCCTTACCGACCGTGCCACTCAGGCGCCCCAAAAATGATTGCCTTCTAATGTAACCATTCAGAAAGACTACATTTTCTCCTGATTTCTTCTCACTGTCCAGGCCATCCGGTGTAGGTCCTGAAGCTTACATTTCATTTTCCTTCAAGAAAAACCCACGTCTGCCCAGCCATGTTTCTGCATTAATAGCCATGTCACCTTCCCCTTGCTTGCCTGGAAAGACACGTTTACTTGGAGTTAGACCACCCATTATGCATACATACATAGCAAGGAAGAAAAAGCAATTTTTTTAAAATCCATATTTCACCCTTTTAATCAGTAACCCTAAATTTCCTTTATTTCCCCGTATAGTCCCCAACATTTCCTGTTGTCAGCTAAGCCAAAAATCTGGCTGTCATCCTTGGCTAAACCTTGTAACCTTGCCCTCTTTCACCTACCCTGTAAATTATATATATATGCTATATACCCTGTATATGCTGTATCTACCCTGTATATATGCACATAATTGTTTTATGTATAAATGTTTATATTTAAATGATCTATAAATGCTATACTTAGTATTGGGGAATTTTTTTCCTCTGATATTTACAAATTGCTCCATGAGGGCAGAGCTACGCAAGGCACTTAGCATGTGGTGGGCACTCAGTAATTCTCGTGACGACTCTCAGATTCATTTCCTCATCCTTCTTTCCGGAACTATCTCATTAATACAAGCTATCATTTCGTGATGCATTTGCTGTACAACAGGTAACCCAATGAAGCACACACGACTTCTGTCACCATTTCACAACTGAGGAAACAAGCACAGAGGTTATGGAATCTGCTCAAGGTCACACAAGTAGAAAGTGGAGAGGTCGGCCTACTCCAGAGCCTAGGCCCTTGCTGCCTGCCGCGCTGTGCCTCTCCAGTCTTCGTTAGTTGTCGTAGGATCTCTGTTAGTTTACAGGCACAGCTTCCGGATTGGCTCCCGGCCTCCATCTCCCAAACATTTTGCCAGAAGGTTCATAAACTCCTTCAGTGGCTCCTCCTTGTTTCAGAGGAAAAGTCAGTGTCCAGGCATGAGCTCTCCGTGGTCCACCGCTGCCTGCCTCAACACCTCGTCTCTCATTTGCATGCCTGGTGCCTCGTGCTCTCCCAGGCTCTATATGGTTCCCAGTACATGTCATGTTCTCTTCTTTCCCTGTTGGGGGGTATTCTTCTGCTGTCCACACCCAACCCTGCTCGGTTCCCTCTCCAAGAAGCTCCCCTGACCTCCTCCTCTGAGTTAAGTGTCATCCTGAGTGCTTCTACCACACATATGTCTGTCATTTCTAAATACCAGGTCCCCTTCCTATTTTGTGGTGGTTGAGGATCATGTCCCCCAGTTCTCTAGCACAGTCTGAACTCAGGGGATCTGAGACTGAACCCCACACTAATGAACACAGGGATCATTACGCAGTGTTTCGTAAAGAATGGGGCATTAGGTTGCTCTACTGTGGTTTTCTACCACTATTTATTAATCCATATTTCTGTCCTTATATGACTCTTCATTGTGATCCAAGGACCTGGTTTTGATATTTGTTTGGCCTCAGAAGACTGAGGTTTGCAGACGTGATATGCCTGATTTCTTGACTAAGAGGAGATGTGGTCAGGAATGAACCCCTCCCCCAAGACGTCCACATTCTAATTCCTGGAACCTGTGAATGAATAGGTTACCTTACGTGGAAGAAGGGAGTTGGCAGGTGTGATTACCTTAAGGATCTTGACACAGATTACGCTGGATTATCCAGGTGGGTCCAGGGATCCTTATAAGAGGAATGCAGAAGGATCAGAGTTAGAAAAAGTAGAGATAAGGATGGAAGCAGAGATCAAAGAGGAGGGAGGCTAAATTCCTGACTCTGAAAATGGAAAAAAGAGCCATGTGCAAAGGTAGTCAGCTTCTAGAAGCTGGAAAAGTCAAGGAAACAGATTTTCTCCTACAGCCTCTAGAAGGAAGACCATCCTACACACCAGCTTTAGATGTCTGAACTCCAAATTTGTGTTTTAAAAGTCTGTAACTCTGATAATTTGTTAAGTAGCAGTAGGAAGCCTTTGTAGGTTTGGCACCTTGAAATATAATAGTGCTATAATAAATACCTGTAAATGTGGAGTGGCTTTGGATTTGGGAAGTGGACAGAGGCTGGAAGAAATCTGAGGAGCAGGAAAAAAAAAGCCTAAATTACCTTGTACAGTTAGTAGAAATAGGGGTTTTAAAGACTCTTCTGGTAAAGGCTCAGAAAAAAAAGTGAAGAGCATGGGGAAGAAAACCTGTATCATCTTAGAGAATACAAGTCATCATAAACACACTGTTGGTAGCAATATGCACGTGAGGGGTGCCTGAGTCAGTTAAGTGGCTGATTTTAGTTCAAGTCATGATCTCATGGTTCATGAGTTCATGTCCCGTGTTAGGCTCTGTGCTGACAGCTCAGAGCCTAGAGCCTGCTTCAGATTCTGTGTTTCCCTCTCTCTCTCTGCCCCTTCCCCACTCGTGCTCTGTCTCTGTCTCTCAAAAAATGAATAAACATTGGGGCACCTGAGTGGCTCAGTTGGTTGATTGTCCGACTTTGGCTCAGGTCATGATCTCGCGGCCCGGGAGTTCAAGCTCCAGAGCTCTGTTCTGGCAGCTCAGAGCCTGGAGCCTGCTTCGATTCCGTGTCTCCATCTCTCTCTGCACCTCCCTCGTGCCCTCTCTATCTCTCTCTCTCACTTTCTCTCTTTCTCTCAAAAATAAGTAAACATTAAAAAAAAATTTTTAATTAAAGAAAAAAAAGAAATATGAACACAAAAGTTACTACTGGTGAGTGAAGGAAATGAGGAGCATGCTATTAGAAACTGGAGGGAAGGCAGCACTCGTAATATGGTGGCCAAGTGCTTAGCTAATCCTGTCCTACAAGGATGTGGAAAACAGAACTTGTAAACAATGAACTTGAATCTTTAGCTGAGAAGTCTTTTAAGCGGAGTGTTGAAGTCAGGGCCTAATTTCTTCTCACTGCTTCTAATGAAATGTGAGAGGAAAGAGCTAAATTGGAAGGAGAATTATTAATGAAAAAGGGGCCAGGAATTACTGGTTTGGAAAGTTCTTAGCCTGTCCAGATTGCAAAAGATGCTAAAACTAGGAGATTCACTTTGGAGAGACAAGCAAGGGTGTGGCTGAACAGTCTTTTGCTGGTCTCTGGTGAAAACGAAAAGGTCAGAATACTCAGTCACACAGATGACTCTTTGAACAGATGGGGCTCTATTCTGCGGCCCTCTCAGCAGAAGCCAGGCTCAGAGATGGGATTGTCTAGGGGGAACCCGTGGAAGAGCCCCCTGTGTAATGAAGTGAATCCCCGTGCCACACACAGGAGGTCCATGCCGTTCTTGAGGATGTTACGCCCATTTGAACCAAAAGGCTCAGAGAGAGGGTGACATAAAGAAGGGTGTCACACTCCCAAAATTCTCATAGCAGGAAATAAGCTGATGAAACAGCCTAGCCACGAACATGCTGCTGCCCTTCAAGAAGAAGGAAGAAGGACTCTGCAAGGGTAGAACTGAGGGCCCAGGGAGCAGAGTCTTAGTCCTCAGAGGATGGTTACCAGGCGTTAATGGCTAAGGGCGTTTGCCCAGTTCAATTTTGAAATTGCTTGGGACAAGGGACTCCCTTTCTTCTTCCCTTTCTCCCTGGTTGGATGGGCATGCTGGTAGCTGTTAACTTATGCCTCCCCACCATTGTATTTTGTGAGCAGGTAACTTGATTTCTATTTCCTCGGGTTCACAAGTAGAGAGGAATTCTGTCCTCGGATGGATTAGACTCAGAGCCTCATTCATATCCAATTCATATTATTTAAATAGTGAGATGTGGGACTTTTGAGCTGATGAGATTTGGCCATCCAACCAACCCAACCAACCCAGTCTCATCAGCGTGAGACTTGGGTTGATGCTGTATTGGGTTGAGACTTTGGGGTACCTTGGGGTGAACTGATTTATATTCGGGAGACGTATGAATCTCTGATGTGAATCTGAGGGGAACCCTATGGTCAGCCGAATAATACCTGCCACTAAAGATGTCTACATCCTAATCCATGGAACATTTAATATGGCACCTTACCCAGAAGAAGGGACTTTACAGCTGTGATTAAATTAAGAGGCTTGACTTGTGGAGAGATGATCTTGAATTATTTGAATAGGCCCAATATAATCACAAGGATCCTTTCAAAAGGGAGGTAAGAGAATCAGAGTTAGTAAAAGGAGATTCGCCTGGGTAGCTCAGTCGGTTAAGCATCTGACTCTGGCTCAGGTCATGATTATCTCGCGATCCGTGAGTTCGAGCCCCGTGTCAGGCTCTATGCTGTCAGCATGTCCTCTTCTCTGTCTCTCTGTCTCACTCTCTCAAAAATAAATAAATATTTAAAGCAAAAGAAGGACAGAGCAGCAGTCACAGAGGAGAGAGGATGCTACGTGCTCCCTTGAAGCTTGAGGAAGGGATGATGAGCCAGCTAGTGTGGGTGATATGTAGACGACACTAAAGACAAGGAAACAGATTCTCTCCCAAAGCCTCCAGAAGGGAGGTGGCCCTGCAGCCTGCTTTTAGACTTCTGACCTCCAGAAGCATAAGATAATAAATGCTTGTGGTTTTAAACCCCTACACTCGTGTTAACTGGCCACAGACACAATAGGGAAATGAATACGGCAGATTGTCCAGGCACCAACAAATTTGGACTTGGAGGGAGATGTGGGTGTGTCCAAAGAGTTCAGGAAGGCCGGAGTCTGATTTGGGGCTGGCTGCTGCAGCACAGTGAGTGTGAGAAAACAGGCATGCGTATAAGAAAAGCCGGATCATTTAACTTTTTTTGTTTTTAGCTTTGACATTTGCAATCTCTCGACAGGAAAACCTGTCAAGATTTTGGTTCCTCACAGGAAAACTTCAGCAACTCTTCATAAATGGTGACTTTTATTTGTTAAAATATTCAAGATGTGATGGATGATACATTTCTTCATTCTAATATTTGATTAACTTTGATCAAATATACTTTGATTTTTGTGGCTGTACCCACCAGAAACATCTGTTACAAAGCATTGTTATTTTGTGCTAGACAGCTCTCATAAATGAGACCTGTCCACTTAGGGACCACAGTCCATTGAATGCCTAAAATCTTTCATCTTGTTATTATGGATGACAGTGAATATGATTGGCATCATCTGTGTTTTGTTTGATGGTTGGAGAGATGTGAGAAGGGGAAACATCAAGAAGCGTATGGGGTAGGGTAGAGGTGCAGTTTTCTGGGGTATAAATCACATATGGTACCTCTGTTCTCTCTTATTGTATCCAGGGAGCATTTAGCCTGATTTATCAATGCTTATCCACTACAGTCAGCTTACCAAGTAATTTCACCTTTGTTTTGCATTCTAAACTCTGAATGGCATTTTAGCCCAATTTAAATTTTCAGCAATTAAGTTTTTTCCATATTCCCATGAATCACGCATAATTTAGTACAAATAAGATAATGACACTGTTGTACATCAGATTATTCAGAAAAGAAGACCGCAATGATTAATATTAGGTAGTTCTGTGATCAAGAAAACATACTTTTTTTTTTTTAGTGAGCATTATGGTAGTCATTAGGACTATTCATAAATATTCCAGTTCTAGCTCTTTGCAGACACACAGTAGGATTATATTTTCTCCATCCTCTTGAATTTTCGTGGAGTTCTCTGATCCATGTTGGCCAAGTAAATATGGGCACTTAACTTTTGCTCTCTGCCCAGGTCTTCCCTCTCCTGCCATGCCGATTCTGACAGCACATGCTGGGGGGAGGGGGGAGGGCTCTGGAAGCCTGAGTCCCTGAGGGACTGGGGTGAGCAGAGCCCTGCTGCTCATCTGCACACATAGCATGTGCAAGACACAAACTTGGATCTTATCAAACCGCCAATATTGAGGATTATGTCTTACCAAGCATAATCTCCCCTAATCTAAGTGATATAAGTGTCTTGGGCAAAAACTGAATGTGGTGCTTCCAAATTAATTAATTGTCTGGGTGTATGTTAATAATTCTTTGAAAAACTAGGAGAGGAGCACCTGGATGACTCAGTCAGTTAAGTGTCCGATTCTTGATTTCGGCTCAGATCATGATCTCATGGTTCACTGAGTGCGAGCCCCACATCAGGCTCTGCGCTGCCAGCATGGAGCCTGCTTGGGTTTCTGTCTCCTTCTCTGCTCCTCCCCTACTCTGTTCTCTCTCTCTCTAAAAATAAACTTAAAAAAAAAAAAACTCCGAGATACCTCATCTTTTTTTTAAAGAAAATGTTTTTATTTATTTATTTGTTTGTTTTTCTAAAAGAGGGAGACAAAGACAGACAGCATGAGCAGGGGAGGGTCAGAGAGAGAGGGAGATACAGAATCTGAAACAGGCTCCAGGCTCTGAGCTGTCAGCACAGAGCCCGATGCAGGGCTCGAACCCACAAACCATGAGATCGTGACCTGAGCCAAAGTCGGACTCTTAACCGACTGAGCCACCCAGGCGCCCCAAAAGAAAAGGTTTTTTTATGTTCATTTTTGAAACAGAGAAATACAGCCTGGGGCAGGAAGAGGGGCAGGGAAACAGGGAGACACAGAATCTGAAGCAGGCTCCAGGATCCGAGCTGTCAGCACCGAGCCCGATGCAAAAGCGAGGAACTGTGAGATCTTGACCTGAGCCAAAGGCAGCCGCTTAACTGTCGGAGCCAGTCAGTCGCCCCTCGGAGATGCCTCATCTTAATGCAAACATCCTCAATTTACAAGTCTCAGCAAAATTTGCCAACATTATATATACCTCGTTAATTTTACTTACTGACATACTGGCATAGTGACTTTAATGACTTTGTTTTAAATTTGTCAGCATACAACTAACTCAGTTCTGAGCAATCTCTGACAACTCTTTACTTTTTAAAGATTACTTTAGGGGTGCCTTGGTGGCTCAGTTCGTTAAGCATCGGACTTTGGCTCAGGTCATAATCTCATGGTTCGTGGGTTCGAGCCCCATGTTGGGCTCTGTGCTAACAGCTAGCTCAGAGCCTGGAGCCTGTCTTCGTATTCTGTATCTCCCACTCTCTCTCTGACCCTCCTCTGCTCTCACTGTCTCTCTCTAACTCTCAAAAATGAATAAAACACATAAAAAATTAAAAAATAAAAATTCCTTTAAATGTTTATAATCTACCTGGAGAATCAACTGTGCAAAATATGTTAGGAGCCTTAAAACTGATTTGCCACACTTAATATTTGCTCAATATAAAATGAAATATGTTGGCTGTGTTTTAATTTATAGAAAAAGAATTTCCGTAAAGCCGATGCTTTCCATGTCACCTTCATCACTGCTAAAATTCTAACCAAATACCAATAATTTTAATAATCTCCTTGGACAGGTAATTATAGATGGAAGTGTTGAGTTCATGAATTATGATAATATAGGCAGCTCTGAGTCAACACTTGGATCTGGTAGCTGGGACCTTGCTATTGGTTAATTTCCAGAAATTCTGGTAGAATGAACGCGGCTCAGCTAATCACCATCATTCAGAAGACAGAAGCTAAATTTCCTTTATATTTGAAAGAAGCAGTATCCTATCCCATGTTAATACTACATGAGAAATCACATATAAAACCTCAAATGAGGCTGTTTTCTTAGAGAGTCCATCCTATGGGTTACTCTTTCAAAGTGGAATGATTACTTATTTATTTTATAGCTGATGTCTTCCTATTTTAAAAATATGTGTACCTCCCCCCCAACTCTGAATCTCCTGATTCTAGTTATTTACCTTTACTAGTTTCCTTGTACTTTCTAAAATGCAGTGCTTTAGCTGTACACACACACACACACACACACACACACACACACACACACACAGTCTGTATGTGGGGGGGACTCTGCATTGTCATGTGAGTGCTTTTGTGTCTTTGCTCTGAGCAGCTCCTTCACAAGCAATTCCAGGGGCTGTTTCTCCAAGCCCCACTACTTTCTTTATAAGACCGAACTTCCTACCGTTGGGCCCAGAAAAAGAAACCGAGGTTTCTCCGCACACTTCCGACCCAGGAGCAGCTCAGGGAACCTTACAGGGTCACAGCTGCCTCGATCCGCCCAGACTCAGGGGACAACACAGGCCAAGAGGAGATAGGAGAAAAGAAGTTCCATTTCTCACCAACAGGGAGGGTGCTTTCTGTCAACTTCCTGGACACACTGTGTGGCTCCCTTCAGAATTCAGGAAGGGTGGGGCTCCTGGCTGGTTCCGTCATGGAGCGTGCGACTCTTGATCTCAGGGTTGTGAGTTTGGGCCCCACATTGGGCGTAGAGATTACATAAAAATGAAATCTTCAAAGAAGGTGAGGGGGTTCAGTGGAATTTTTTAAAGAAGCTGTCTATTTCTCTTAGGGGCCTGACTTTCCCTTTGGGAGGTGCCACCCAGGAATTGAGGAACAGCATAAATACAGTTGGCTTGACGGCCTCTGGCCTCAGAGGGACTAAGAGAATGTTAAGTTTACTCTAGACACTGGCACATGTGTTCTGTTCATAAAGAAAGAAAATTATTACAAGCAAAGGAGAACATTGTTTGATTTACTGTTTAAATAAACCTGTCACTACCTGGCATTCGTTTGCAAATATTTTTGAGAAATGGATGCTTTCTTTCAACTGATAGAGCCCCTAAGTATAAAACAGTGAAAGGGGTTGCTGCTCTGGTGGGCGTCTTTACAGGCCCCCAGGGCAGCTCTGCAGAACCTGAAGCTCAAAGGTATCTTTTCTCTGAAACCTAGGACTCTTATTTAAAATGCGCATTCCTGGGCCTCATTCCCAGAGACTCACACTCAGGAAGTCTTGGGTAGGGCCTAGGGACCTGCATTTTAACCGGCCTCCCAGATAATTCTGATACCAGAATGGATGGGTCATGAAAACCACTGCTCTACACACTGCTGGCCGGTGGCCTATTCAATGGCTTCATCTTAGTCCCACTTGGTGCCAGTTTATGTTAGATACTTGGTTTACAAGTGTCACAGACCAATAAAATAGATTTTTCTGTCAGGGAGAATGATATCTTAGTTACCACTTCCCCATCTCCCCAATTCAACGTTCCTGTTTCGGGAACACTCCAGATGTGGTGTGACTCTCTGCTGTCTGGTGGGTCTGCTGCATCTGAGGTTCCCAGTAGCCTTGTTCTTCCAGCCCTTCCTGGTTTTCTTTGTTTGTTTGCTTTTCTTTTTCTTTTTCTTTTTTAATCTTTTTTAATGTTTGTTTGTTTGTGATAGAGAGAGAGAAAGACAGCACCAGCAGGGAAGGAGCAGAGAGAGAGGGTGACACAGTCCAAGGCAGGCTCCAGGCTCTGAGCTGTCAGCACAGAGCCTGATGTGGGACTTGAACCCACAAACTGCAGGATCATGACCTGAACCAAAGTTGGACATTCAACCAACTGAGCCACCCAGGAGCCCCTCTTTTTTTTTTTTTTTTTTTTTTTTTAAACAGATAGCTTTAAACCTCCCTTTTCCCAACCAATACACTCAGAAGAGGAGAATTAGGTGATGTTTATCAACAAATATAAAACTGACATCTTGGTGCAAATACAACTAACTGGTAAACATATAAATGATCGTGTGTAGCAAGGTGCTGGATGTTCTGAGGGATACAAAGAACAAATCCAAATAAGTCATGTTTTTTAAAATAAAGCCCACAATGAGACAGCACTTGACAGACAATAATCGAAAAGACACTCTCAAGTGTTGCTGGGGACATGAAGAAAGCGGAACCATCATGCACCCCACGTGAGAATGTAAAATGGTGCAGCCACTTTGGAAAACAGTCTGGTGATATCTTAGAGAGTTAAATGTATGCTCACCATATAACTTAGCTCTTCAATGCTAGGAATCTGCTCAAGAGAAATGACAATATATGTTCAACAAAGACTTCTATGTGAGTGTTCATAGCAGCATTATTCACCATGTCCTCGAACTTGAAACAACCCAAATGTCCATCAAGTGGTGAATGTATAATACGGTACACCCATACGTTGGAATATTATTTAGCAATTAAAATAAATGAAATACCAAAAGATGCTACAATATAGATGAACCTCAGAAACATTATGATAAGTGAAAGATGCCAGACACCGAAGGCTACATATTGTAAGATTCCACTTACATGAATCTATAAAAAGCGTACTCGGAGAGACAGAAACAGATTTGTAGTTGCCTGGGGCTACGGAGGAGAGCAGGGAACAACTGCAAATGAGTTTGAAGAAACTTTTTTTAGGACAACGAAACTGTTCTAAAACTGGATCGTGGTGGTAATTACACAGTTCTATAAATTTACTAAAATCACTTAATCATACATTTATAATGGAATATAAATTTTACCTCAACAAAGTGGTTAAGTATTTTTTTTTAAACAAGGCATATAGCAAATTAAAGAATCGATTGTTCTTTTCTCTGCCAAAGAAATAGAGAGACACAAGTCAGAGTATGGCCTGCAGATCCTGGGGTCCCTAGAACCTTCTCAGGAGGTCCTCAAGGTCATTTTCCTCACAATGCTAAGAAGCATTTTGCCCTTTTTGCCATGTTGACATTTGCCCTGATGGTACAGAAGCGGCGGTGGGTGAAACTGCTGGTGTCTTACCACCAGTCAAGGCAGTGGCACCAAATTGTAAGTAGTCATTGTGTTCACCAACACCATGTGCTTATAATGGAAGAATACATTCCCTTTTCACTTAAGAATGCCCTTCGTGAAGCAGTAACATTTTATTTAATTACACTAAGTCTTGTGCCTTGGATGCATATCTTTTTTTCTTTTAATATTTTATTTATTTCTAGGAGAGAGAGAGAGACATACACACAGCATGAGCAGGGGAGGGTCAGAGAGAAAGGAAGTCACAGACTCTGAAATAGGCTCCAGGCTCCGAGCTGGCAGTCAGCACAGAGCCCGACGCGGGGCTCGAACCCACGAACCTCGAGATCGTGACCTAAGCGAAAGTCAGACGCTTAACCGACTAAGCCACCCAGGCGCCCCGGATGCATAGCTTTTTAAAATTATTTTTAATGTTTGTTTATTTTTGAGAGAGAGAATGAGAGAGACACAGAGTGCGAGCGGGGGAGGGACAGAGAGAGAAGATACAGAATCCAAAGCAGGCTCCTAGCTCTGAGCTGTCAGCCGAGAGCCTGATGTGGGGTTTGAACTCATGAATCACAAGATCACGACCTGAGCCAAAGTCTGATGCTTACTCGACTGAGCCACCCAGGCGCATCTATGCATTGCTTTATAATCGTCTATGGGATGAAATGGGAAGTAGGGATACATTAAGCATTTTTTCTGCACACCCAGGTAAGAGGCTTATCTCAAGAAACAGTACTTCTACTGTTGACTGCGTTGCAGGCTAAACTAGCAATTGTTTTTAAGGAGCACCATCTCTCCTTTAGAAAAAAAATGCTTGGCAGACAAATTATGGATATTCAGACTTGAGTATTTGGCAAACACTGTCTCAAGAACAAATGAAGAGAACATGTCACTTCAGAGAAAACAATTGGCGGGATGTGTTGTCAGTCATAAAATTCAAATGTTAAACCAAAATTAGAATTTTTGGAAAATTTTATACCACCATGAGCTTCTGTCAGGATCTCCTGACAGATTTCTGTCAGGATTCTGACAGCTCCTGTCAAGAGTTTCCTGATGAGATTGATGGTGATTTTTAAAAATGTGATTTCTTTTTTCATCTTATATAATGAAATATGTCAGAATTTGGAAAATATGGGCAAAGGGTGCTTGATACTAAAACGGTTTGAGAACTGCTGGCCTCGTGGCTGATAGCATGGACTCAGGGGGTCCTTCTTGGATTGGAATCCCAATGCTATCACTTCTTACTTGTGTGATCTCAGATAAGTGCTTCATTTCTCAATGCCTCAGCTGTCTCATCTATACAATGGGAATAAAAATGGTACCTTTCGGGGCACCTGGGTGGCTCAGTTGGTTAAGCGTCTGACTCTTGGTTTCTGCTCAGGTTCATGATCTCATTGTTTTGTGAATTCGAGCCCCATGTTGGGCTCTGTGCTGGCAGCATGGAGCCTGCTTGAGATTCTCTCTCTCCCTCTCACTCTGCCCTTTCTCCACTCACGCTGTCTCTGTTTCTCTCGAAATAAATCCATAAACTTTAAAAATATAAAATATTTTTAAATATAAAAATATAAAATATAAAAAAAGTAAAAATAAAAATGGTACCTATCTCAGAAATAGATTGGGGACATAAAAATAGTTGTGTATATTAAAATGTAAATATATATGTAAATAGTTGTGAATATTAAATGAGTCGTGTAAATAGTTGTGAATATTAAAATGAGTTACTATATGGAAATCACTTATAATAGTGCCTGACTCATAGTAAGTGATCATTGGGTTGTTATGATCTTGGTGAGTGGTGATTCGTTAAAACAAATACATTGTACATACATCATCCAGAGAAACGTCTGTGTAATTATACGTACTCTCTTCTTTCTTTTGTGTCACTGGGAAATCTGTCGCTGAGATGCCTCCCCGCGCCTCTGTCTCAGATCGGGCCCTCCTGCTTCCTGGCAGGGCGCACCTGTGCGTGGTGTCCGAAGGGCTGGCTTGTGCTGCTTGGGGCCACAGTGCCCTGCCGATCCGTTGAACCTCTGTTGGGATTTCCTTCTTTGGCCAGCAACCACACAATGTGTTTTTAAGGAAGATGTGGTGAGGCAGTGTAATTATGAAGGGTACGGTTTAATAAGTCGAATATAAACAGAATACAGTTGTGTATCGTCTATCGTCTTAGCATTAGGAGCTGCATTCCTGCCTCAGCAGCGTTTAACATTACCTCACTTAAGCTCAGCTTTTGGGGACTTATGTGAGTAGAGAAAAAGTAGAAGGCTCCATCATATGTCTATTTTCAGTGCTTGATCCAAGCAGACAGGAAGTTTAAGGGGACAAAGATGACTAATTTGGAACCTACCTCTGCGCTCCTTCCAGAGAGAGTGCATGTGAGCTATTTTTCATCATTTGTTGACCTTGTTCATTTATGCAACCAGTAATGTGACATGCAGCTCCGTAAAGGGCCCGGCCTCACCCCCCTGGAGCCGGTGCATCTGCTTTGTAAACACTAAGGTATTTCGTCTGTTGTTCCCTGACTGTGTCAGCAGAAGGACTATTTATATATTTTATACCTTTTAAAAGATTATGAAAATACTCCCAAGTTTAGTGTGAGGTAAAGAAGATAAGATAGATTGCAAAAGAATCGTAACGATTGTTTTTTTTCCTTGAAGATCACAAACAAAAGTATTCTCTGTTTTGGAATACTGATGCTGTATAGATAAGCTCACATTTGATGGTGAATAGCCAAAAAATCAGTGTGTAAATCACAGAGGCTCACTGATTAAATGGCTTCTGCTATCCTGAGAGAAAGAGGAACTCTTGAAAGAGTTCATTTGAGGATCATCTGTTTTATCTGTCATCTCACATCCCTCTGCATCTGGAAAGAACTGGGGGTCAGCCCACAGGAGTCTTTATTCCTTGTCCTGGCCTAGGTCTTGAATTATTGCTACGCGTCAGGATCCTTGCACACACACCGGCACTTGTTAAGTAGGTTTAGGACAGTCGTGACTTTCATTTGGGGGTGTGTTTTGAGAGCAAATTATAAAGCTTCCTGAATATTTTGCAAAGATAATGTTGTATAGATATAAAGCAGTGCTATTACTGAGATGGCATAAATATAGAGCAGTACTACGATTGTGCTTATGAATATACTTGCATTTTAAGGTGTGAGAGTGTTTCTTTCCTATGTGGCTGGTATACTGGGAATAGGAAATCAGATCAGACTAAAAGCCAAAGACATGCTTCTTGAATATAGGTCAGTAGTGAATTTTACTTTCAATTGAATTCAATCTCAATATTTGTTATGGGTGGAATAGATTTAGTTATTTTTAATCACGTTCTTGGCCCCGTCACTGCTAGGGCCCTGTGCAAACTTTATGTCTCAGTAACTACCGTTGTCTTTTATAAACAAAATGCACTGAAGTCATTTAACCTAGGCACGTGAAAAGGTGTCTGTGATTGTACTATGGCTGCCCTCTGACGCTAGAATCTTCTGTTCTTTGAGTCTCTTCCTATTTTTAGTAACTCCTAAGAACACCTAAAAATCACATATGAGTGGTACATAATTTTCAAAAAATAGTTACAGCTGTTTTAAAACGCCCTCCCCTTTCCGCGGCAGTGTTCCAGATCTTTGGCGGTTTCACCTTACAGTGTGATATCTTTGCAGGGATTTTTGTCCTTGGGAAGTAGCTAGCTGTGAAGGGTCTCAAGCAAATCTAACATTTCGGTGATGACAGTTTATGCTGCTGTTTAATTGCCAATTCTTACCTTGTCTTTTATGTCTCTGTGTTTTTCAGGAAAAAAGTGCCAGTTCAAACGTAAGACTTAAAACTAATAAGGAGATTCCAGGATTAGTTCATCAACCCAGAGCAAAGTAAGTGCTACTTCCTTTTTTCCTTTATTGTTTTTCAAGCTAATAGTATTTTGCCTGCCCAGATAATCAAGATGTATTATCAAGCTTCAGTGATTGAGACGCTATGATTCGGTCTAATGGAACAGAGCAGACAGTGCCAAAAATGACCCACAAGAAATGACAGAACAGACATTTCAAATCAGAAGAAAATAAAGGGGAATATCTTTATGACTATGGGGTAGGGAAGAAGCCACAAAGGATGCAGTTCTTTTAAGAAAAATGATTAATTAATATGACTGCATTAAGATGAAGAACTTTTCATCAAAATTTACTATGGGAGAGTAGAAGGAAGTGATAGAATATATTTACAGCGTGTATAATTGACAATTGTTGGGTTTCCAGAATATGTAAAGTAACTCCATAAATTCATAAGTAAAAACCAGAGAGCTCATAGAAAAAGAAGCTACAGATATGAGCAACCATTTCACTGAAGAGGAAACATGAATAGCTAACGTCTAGGAAAAAAAAAATACCATCGCATATTACAAGAGGGGCAAAAAATGTAGAAGTCTGACAATACAAATGGCGGGCCAGGATGTTGAACAGCAGGCACACTTCACCCCAGTGGAAATATAAACTGGTACAACTACTTTGGAAACCAATTTGTACTTCTAAGAAAATCGTACTTGGGCATCCCTTGCCCACCAGCAATTCCCCCTCTCTGGTGTACCTAGAAACATTTGTACATGTGCGCTGGCCAATATAGTTGACCTGTAGAATTCTACGTATCGGTGAAGATGAATGACCCCAAAATAAATCTATTACATGTACGTAATAGTAGTTCCATAAACTCAAGCCATAAGCAGGAGAAGTTCTGTTATGTCTGATTCTTCCCAGGAAATCGAGACAAAAATAACCTAGTTCGTAATCACTGTACGCTGGCTCGGTGTCTGTGGAGGTGTTATAGTAGGTAGCCCTCTTCAGGGGGTGGTGGATGAGTGCAAGGTTTTAATTTTTTTACTTTCAAAGAAAACTGGACATTTTAAAATCCCCTTATCATCTATAATGTCAGTGGAATGGTAAAACGGATTTTTGAACCCTTAGGTGCACGTTATGCCATAATCACAACCTCCCCTGTCTGATTCATCGATAATCACTTTTATCAACACTAATTTTATCTGCCTCGGAGCGACAGCATGTAGCTCTGATACAACCAAGTCATGTTTTCATTGAAGCCATTCAATATATGCTGTTTTTAAATGTTTCCCATGTTTCTGAGTTCTAAGCAGAGACTATATGAAGAATTTCGTTTTCCCTTTAGTGTGAATGGTTATTTAATTTAGACACACTGAAGCAACCTGCTTTGCAAACTTACATGTGCTGAAGCTTCCAGTGAAGTTGACTAATTTGGCTCGTGTGTTTACATTAAAATTAAGAAAATCCTGTTATTCGTGTGTTTGCGTGTGTGTGCGCGCGCGTGTCTGTTTTAAACTATGAATCAGAATCTTGGGTTACTAGAATTCAACTACGACATCTTTCTGGAAGACCACAAGAAGTTTTACTTTTCCTCCTTGCTGACACAGGTGATCAAGAAACTATTATTTATTATGCAGTGCATAAATAAGATAATGAGTTTCTTTTCCCCAGAAGTGGAAGGACAATCCCATACCTGATAACAGGAGATTTATTAATAATAGAGGTAGATGGTCTTCACACCTTCATCTGAGGTACTATGCAGAGCACATGCTTACTGACTTTGGGATCTCAAGCTAGTGACTTAATGTCATCGGGCTTCAGTTTTCTCAGAGAAAAATAGAGGAGAATCATCTTTGCTTACAGGGCTGGAAATATTTATAAATGAAATAATGTATGACCCGGTGCCAATCACAGTATCTGATGCTGCTAGGAATGCCTTAACAGTTAGAAACAATCCACATGCCCTTTGGGGCACCTGAGTGGCTCAGTCAATTGGGCTTCCGGCTCTTGGCCTCAGCTGAGGTCACAACCTCACAGTTTGTGGGGCCCCCCCCCATCGGGCTGTGTGTGACAGTGTGAGCCTGCTTGGGATTCTCTTACTCCCCACCCCCCGCCTCTCCCCACCCACCCCTGGTAAATAAAATAAACTTTATTTCAAAAAAAAAGGAAGAAGAGAAAAGAAACAACCCAAATGCCCTTTAACAAGAAATTGGGTAAATGAACCCCACTGCCTTCACGCAGTGAAATATTAACGCAACGCTGGTGGAACCAAGCAATGTAATAACGGAAGAAAAGAGTAAATCCTGAAAGATTACAGAGAGTGTGATGCACTCTTTGTAAAGTTAAAAATAATTAAATAAATCATCTGCTTTTTAAAGCACACGTAGAGGCAATAACACTACGTAAAAGGAAAGTAAGGGCACGTTGGTTCCCTTGAATTGGGGGAACACACATGGGTGGGAAGTAAATTAGCTCTAGGTTGTTGTCAAGGTCCTAACATTCAATTTTTGTTTTGGTTTAATGGGTGCTTATTATACTATTTTAAAAAGTACGTTTGACTCAATAAAAGTAGCTGTGCATGAACTACAAGCAAGGGTGTGTCGTAATGTGAGGATTAGGATTAAGCCACTTCCCTGAGATCCAGTTGAGCGATGATGATGATGATGATCATTTTGAAGAAATAACTGTATTCAGGCCAAGATTTGCCAGGAACCCACTGAGTAATTGCATTTCGTTTTTGCAGTTGTCATTAGGGAGGCAGGACCTTGCCTTCTGATACTTTTGTGGCTTGGGCTTTTATTATTTGGAAACTTTTTTTTAAGTCCCTAAAAATGAAAGCCATAATATATATATCTTTCAGCTCAAACGCTCATCTTATCCACCTTCTTCGCTTCTTTGGTTACTTGTCTTTAAGATTCCATACTGTCACCATCCCTCATCTCATGAAACTGAGAAATCACAGACAGAAGAGTCTTTGATGATTCAGGGTTAACTCACCAGAGCTCTGCCAGCTCCAACTGGGGGCCAGGGAGGTACTCCAGGAGAGCATTGTGCTTTCCGCGGCCAAGTTTATTAGGAAGAAATAGGAATTACTGCAATTGTTTTGTTAGTTAAATCAAGTACCAGAATACAGGCTTTTATAAAAGATTTTTAGATCTAATTAATCTTGGCATCAGATTCTCACTTTGTAAGTGGAATCGTAAACAGTCTAATTATCCCTTTATGATACCTTGAGGAAAGACAGAAAGTCCAGTGTGCTTTTTTCTCCCGCACCATTCACAGTCACCAAATTGTGCAGCAGAAAGAGTTTAAGAATCCAGGTATTACCTACAGACTGGTTCTCACAGCACAGTTTGAGGGTAAAAACTAGCATTAATGCTGTTGTGTTGATAGAGTTCCATGTGAGAAGAGAGTGTCCGTATTTATCCAGGCAGGAGTCTGTTGAAATGGGATCATTTATTTCATCCGAGGGAAGATGCCGCCTCTGCCTCTGTCGAAGGGATTTCAGGGCTTGTCTGTGAAGCCAACCCACAGAGAACAGCGGAGTAAACCTCACGCGTTCAGGTTATACCACATTTAAGGTGACGTACAGACAACAAGGACATGGTGGCGCCATTGGCTCCGTGTGGCCGTGTCTGCCACACTTCCAGGGACAGCGGAATGGATCTGGAAGAGCTCATATGGTGCATCAAGATCTGATAATAAATAAGTCACCTTTCCATTCATCTTTTCTGGCTAACACAGCCCACATACTGTATTACAAGGTGGGAAGATAGTCAGTCTGCTGGGTAGGTTTTGAAATGAGACCGAGGCAGGCAGGGGTGTTCTCATGCTCTTAGATGAAGAGAGCAGGCGGCGTTTGTGTATCAGTGGGGTATGGTGGTAGAGACGCACCGGTTGATGGCCAGTTGCCTGTGTTTGGGTAGAATTGCTTCTCTAAGGACACAGCTGAAAATGAACGTGGTAGTTTACTTCTCAGCCATTGGACCTTCTACCCCAGAGTAAGGTTACTGTTTGGGTCAGAATTCAGGTGGGGTTGAAAATACCCTATCTTGACTAATTAATTCTGGGCTGAGTAGCTTTTGTTCAGTTAGCTTTAAGCAAGGAATGCCTTTTTTTTTTTTTTTTTAAGTGGTTAGAAAGTAGGTAGGTAAACTACACAAAACTGGAATGACTGAGGTTTTGTGCTTACTTTTTACATATGCATCTTGAGAGCCTCACCTTTGACATCAAGCTCCTGTTATGGATCCTGAGCTCTGCATTCCTGATCCCAGGGCTCTTGTCAGTCTGATATGCATGTGTGAGCACTAACCAAGCATCCCTGTGTTCATGTTGTGATACTGCAATAAAGGAGTCAGTGGAAGTTGGCAACAATCATAGAATGTTAGTACCGGAAGGGACTTCGAGACCAGCCTGATGGTTTGATAGACAAGGAACTTTAGACCTGCAGTTCACCCCTGCTAACAAACTGAACTGCCTCTGTGAGGGGTCACGAATCACATGAATTGAAATAGGGACCACTCAGTCCATTGTTTAAATATTGCCCTTCCATTATATGCAAAACAATATATGTTAAAAACTCTTACCTGAAAGTTTCCACAATGGACATCAGCTCCTAAAAAATGCCATCTTTATGATGGGAGTCTTTTGGACTCTCCCAGGAAAACCAATATGTATCTATCTATACGTATATGGTTATCCATATTAAGATATATGTGTGTATATGCACACGTATGTATGCATGGTTATCTATTAAGACATAACTATATTTATATGTCTTCATGCCTTTTTATCTGGGTCCCAGAGCTGTCCAGCAACCTCATCTACTGAGAGTTTGGCCAGGAACAGGGAGGATGCCCAGAGTGTGTCTGAGCAGCTACACTGACTGCCAGAATATTCCTGTTCGCCGCTCCCAAGAAAGCCCCCAGGCTCTCCCTCGGATCCTGTTTGTGCTAACTTTAGACACAACTCTCATGGACTTGGATGTGCTAAGCATGGAGCAGAAGCAGCTGCTGTGAAGAAAACTGAAAGAGAACCAATACATTCTTTGGCCACAGGAAATGAGAGGAGCCATTCAAAGCAGGCAGAGAACAAAAGCCTATAGTTTAAGGCCACTTTGCTTAAGGAGAGCCAGCTCTCCCCACCTCGGAGGCTCCAGGGTGTCCCTGTATCACAGAGGGAGATTGTGATTTAAGGCCTTGGGAGTGTCTGCTGGCCATTAAGTGAAAGTCAAGTAATGTTTGTGATAGATTCTCTATTAAATTTAGAAGGTTTGCATCCAACATGGCTCAAATAAAAAATGTTTTGGCACTTACAGAAGTAAAACCATGGGGAATCTGAGAAAACCCAGGTATGCAAAAAAGCCCTTCCACTGAGCCAGAGAAGGAAAGGAGACTGTTTAATATATCCTCAACCTCCCAGACTCTGGCCTGCCTTTCTGATCAGCAACAAGAGAGGCCCTGTTTCTGAAACAGGACATGTACGTCCCCTGAATTATCATAGGACAGGAAAAATGACATGACATATAAGTGAAAGTAGATTGCTGGTATCAGATAATTTGTCATTTTCCTCTTCTATCATAGCTAATGTCCTTGTGCCCCCAGATTTTAAATCTTGCTTTTACACACAGGGAAAAACCTCCTTCAAGCCCCATTATCTGTCCTTGAGGCCTGAAGGGTATGGGGTCCCTTGTGCCATTCTCTGTGGCCCCTAAAGAATGAGGCATAATGCTAAGGGGTATGTCAGGTGCGCTGTCACCTACACAGACTTGAAGGGAAGGAGCTATTCCAGAGCCTCCCCTCCCCCCAGCCCCAGCCACTGCAACAAGTAAGGACTCACAGCGAAAGAAGCGCTGTATGATGTGTCTCAGCCCAGCCCTGACCCTGCTTGGACCATCTACACCTAGTTGCTGTCATTAAGACTGTGTTGTGTCCAAAGCATTTTCCTCCCCTGTGCACTTCCCATCTGTGATTCTTCTCTGCTCTCCTTACCTTCTGTTTTGTCCCCAGCAACTGTGTCTTCTAAGTACACTGTTAAATAGCATCAGACAAGCAAACACACAGGGCAGGTACTATTCAGATATGCTTCCTGACTCACTCCCACATCCCAATAGAATTTCACTTCCAAAAAGGTGCATTGGCCATCACGACTGCGCAAAGCGTTCGGGGGCAATGTCAAGTTCTTTCGCCTATTTGCCGCCAGCCCACACCTCTACGCTCAGCTGAATACCATGCTGGTGATGACAGTCTTTATAAAATACACATTTTCACCATAATAACTTGTATATATTTTCTTTTCCAGTCACACACAAGTGTGAAATATGCCATGAACTGCTTGGCTATGCTTTTTTTTTTTTAATCACAAATGTGTATCTGAAGAAATCGTTTGGCACGCACCTCCCAGTAACATCACTATAAATAATGTGTGTAGATTGAAAAGAAATTCTATTCCTTAAATCATAGAAACTGGTAGACTATTATGCAACACACTTAGAGGATTATTGTAATGGCATTTCTCCTTAATATGACCTCAGACTATCTCAGTGGAAAAGTCAGCAATAAATAAATGTCTGCCTCAAAGTCTAGGGACCCAGCGTTTTTCATTCGAGGGAGCTGGGTTTCAGAAAACATTGAAATATGCACTTAACTACTCTCTGTTTTTTTAGCATGCACATCTCTGAAAGCCAACAAGAATTCTTCAGAATGCTGGATGAAAAAATTGAAAAGGTAAGAAGTAAAAATAAATTCTTGTTTCAAGGGAAATGTGCTAACTGCCTCAGGAGTTAAGGTAATAATGCTCTGGTTTTTGTGTTGCAAAGCTGTTCCTGTAAGAGTCTGGGTAGAGAGTTAAAACGAAAGCACCCCCACACCCCGCCACACACACAGTGTGACTGTGAGAATGTTTAACGTATACTAGAACTTCCAAAATCCTCAGCTTGTTGACCATTAATTAATTCAAGTGTGTAGCAGTAATACTAAGAGCCTTTGCACAGAGACAGGACACTGCTCTCACTGCACATTGTCTGCGCCTGATGCCCTGCTCTTACTTCAGACTGCAGGTAAGAAGGTCCTTAGCACCTGCCAAAACTTCTGGAGTATCTACCATACGCCTGACACTGCTCTGAGTTCTCTTAGAAACATCGCATACCTGTTACAGTCCATACTGACCTCAGGGAAGTGGCTCTGAGACAGGTTTTATCTGCATTTTACAGACAAGAAAACTAAGGCTCAGAATACTTGAATAACTTACCCAGGTTTGCAAGGCTCCTAGTGGTCAAGTTGGAATTCCAGCCCACATGTGCCTGATCCAAAGCAGAGACTCCAGGTTACTTCTCTAGGAGCGTATGGATTTTACAATGACAGGAAGATCTATGTGGAAATTGAGCCCATACTTAGGATTTCAGAGTGCCATATGCTAATCAACTGAATGAAGAATGGAATATGGTAGCAATTAAAGGCTTACTTACATACTTGTAGAATTTAAATTCATCACTGCAGGGGGTGAGTTTTAAATACTAAAGTTATAAACCTGAGTATTGTCATTTGAAAACCTTGTTCCGAAGAAGAGTACAATCCTAAACTCAGCACAGAGCACAACTGTGGTTAAGGTATCATGGCCAGTTTTGCCTTTGAATTTTTTCCATTTTAATTTTTATTTTTTACATTTTGTGGCCCTTTAACCTGAGCATTTGTTCACAAATTCCTAAGTTATGATGCATATCACTCAATGGAAAATAATGAAGAAGGGCTTAAATTCATCAGTGCTTCAGCAACAGACCCCGTTCTGAAATAGACCTCCATAAAGAATAATTGTATAATCTTCTAATGCCCCATTAAAAGACCATCATCTGTTACCAGTGTGAAAGATAGAGATGGGTATGAATTAAAATGGTACTTTAATGCATAGTATTACTTGGCTATGTATACTCATTTGCATGTAATTTTTTTTTTTTTTTTTAGTGAAATCCTGGCTCACATATGACTTTTTAGATTGAAAACTTCATCTAGGAGTAATTACCAAGTTTCATGCATTGGTTCAAAAGCTTTTCAACATGTCAATAACATTTGTTTTAGTAAAGAAAAGCATAAAATAAATATTTTGTTCTCACTGTAATGGTGAAGATCTTTTCTTTCTCAGTTTGTTTGGATATTTTTTTTCCTCCACTAGCTTTTTGGCAATAAAAAGATCTTAGTAGTCAGAGTTAGTCTGTAAAAACTGAAACCTGAATAGTAAGTTATCTTTTTAAACAAAATTTACAAACCCTGACATGGCATTTAAGATGATCTAACCCCTTTCTCATGGGTTTCCATAATCGAAATTCTACCTCCTTGTACTCACAACTGGAATTCATTGTTCCCATCTGAAATCCAATTTCCCTTTTTCCTTTTGTATCCAGGGTAATGATGTGTCTAACACAGCAAAAGCAAAGTGTAGAACTTGATCATTTGTTGGGTAGAGCCTTCCCTGGGCAAAGGAGCATCTGTAGACTCAAAGAGTATTCTCACTATAAAATACATTTATATTTGAAGAAGAAGCTGTTATATAATCTGTGACATGCACCTAGTTCTAGATGTCTAGTGGAATTTTTTGTCTGCTCTGAACCAAGCTTTCCTGTTTCTTCCCTCTTATCTAAAATTCATCCTTCTGAATATTGTGAACATTCTATTCCATGTACTATTTAACCATTGAGCCTTCAAAATTAAAATGTTCCTCCTTAATATATGCATTTGGCTTAATATAATCCTCACCATATTTTATATAGCCCAGTTTGGAACATGGGTTCTTACAAATTATTCTTCTTATTTTTCACCATTGCTAAATATTTCTTTGGTCCATGTTAGCTTGGGGACAACTAACTATACATGCAACTCAGATCTTTTCTGTAGATTTTATAGGGTTGATTTAAAAAAAAAGAAAAGAAACTCAGAGCTTTATCCTGAAGATTGGAGTCATTCTAAGAGGGCTTGAGTTTTGAGATTTAATCTCTCTCAAAATGTCCAGGAATTGCTTTTCCTTCCTTAAACTGATAAGAAGCAAAATTGACTGAATGTGGGGAAATTTAAACCTGCCCTTCCTTGATTCTTCTTTTGTATTTATTGAATGTTTGTAGGATTCAATTTACCCTTAAACTCTTGACACCAAAACAAATCTCTGCTCTGTCTCTCAAGATAGATATAAAAGTACTGTTAGAATAAAGAAACTAGGGGGGTATCACGGTGGCCCAGTTGGTTGAGCCTCCAGCATAGGCTCCAGGTGTGATCTTGTGGTTCATGAGTTCGAGCCCCACATCGGGGCCTACTCTGGTGGTGCAGAGCCTGCTTAGGATTCTGTCTCCTTTCTCTCTGCCCCTTCCCCACTCATGCTTTTTCTCTCTCTCTCTTAAAAGCAATGAATAAACTTGAGAAAAATAAACTAGGACTGTTAGGTGATATAATATTTATTATAAAATAAATGAAACTTAAATTTGGACCGCTCTTATTCAGAGATGATCGTGGTGCCAAGGTGCAATTTACCTCTGCACCACAGCTGGACTAGCATTTTCTAAGTAGTGGTGGCAAAGAAAAGCAAGTAGCAAAAATGCACTTAAAAAACCTAACCTGGGACACCTGCGTGGCTCAGTTGGTTAAGCGTCCAACTTGAACTTGGGTCATGACCTCATGGTGCCTTGCGTTCAAGTTGAACCTGCATCGGGCTCTCTGCCATCGGCACACAGTTGTCACTGTGAGCCAGGTCCTCCTGCACTGGACACAGGTGTGTGTTGGGTCTGTTATTAAAATTTGAGGTCTGTTAACCAGGCAATCAGGCCAGCTTCAGGGACACTTGGTACCATTTTAGTTGCACTGGTGTGTTGGAGCCCAGGGTGCTGAGCTACATCTGGAGATGACCAAGGGAGAGCTTCTGTCAGAGAGCAGGGAGAGTTCCTAAGAGCTCTGTTTGATTGATTTATGTTTGCATTTTCTTTTTGGAGAGTGAAAAATCCGAAGAAACAAGAGGGGCACCTGTCATTTATTTTTACCTCATTATTTTTTACTCAGATGTCTAACCGTAATTCCATTGGAGTCTGTAGTTGTTTTGCCTGATAGTTCACAGACTCCCGAACCTTATGCGAAGTGGAGACATTTGTCTAATTTTGCAGCTCAGAGAAAATGACAGTGTACTGCAGAGCAAGGTAATGATTTTAAATTCTAGTTTTTCACTGTATTTAGAGGAGAAAGAAGGTATCTAGATTATTAAAAGTTGGCCCAAGGAAGAGATTCTGAATACACTACCAAATACAGATCACATCAGATTTTAAGATATGCTTTCTCCTGGGGCGCCTGGGTGGCTTAGTCGGTTAAGCGTCCGACTTTCGCTTAGGTCACGATCTCGCGGTTCGTGGGTTCGAGCCCCGCGTCGGGCTCTGTGCTGACTGCCAGCTCAGAGCTTGGAGCCTGTTTCAGTCTGTGACTCCCTCTCTCTCTGACCCTCCCCTGCTCACGCTGTCTCTCTCTCTCTCCTAGAAATAAATAAAAATATTAAAAAAAAAAAAAAAGATATGCTTTCTCCTATACAGTTGAGTTTAATTGTTAGAAGCAAAACGAGTAAATACATGTTTTTAAGTATCTGCAATTATAGTGTCTTCTCTAGGCTGAAGTTGGATGCCAACCAGCTGAGCCACCCAGGCGCCCTAACACCTTTATATTAAATAAAGAATACTGCAGTACAGTGCCATTTGCATCTGGTTAGTTTTTCTTAAGTAAAACTGTAAGCTTTGTTGGTGGTGAGCATCTTCTCAGAATCTTGTGAAAGTTATAAAGATTCTCCCTATAAAAATGCACATCAGTGATGCCTGGGTGGCTCAGTCAGTTAAGCATCAGACTCTTGATTTCGGATCAGGTCATGGTCTCACGGTTGGTGAGATTGAGCCCCATGTCGGGTTCTGGGCTGGCAGCACGGAGCCTGCTTGGGATTCTCTCTTTGCCTGTCCCCTGCTCACACACACACACACACACACACACACACACACACACACATTCTCTCTGTCTCTCCTCTCTCAAAATGAACAAACATCTTTTTTTTTCATGCGCGTGATATCATATACACTAATTTCTTAAGTCAAATGTCTGAGTTGTGGAGTTCCCTGGAGCCTGTCCCTTGCCTGTCCCCTGCTCACACACACACACACACACACACACACACATTCTCTCTGTCTCTCCTCTCTCAAACTGAACAAACATCTTTTTTTTTTCATGTGCATGATATCATATACACATATTTCTTAAGTCAAATGTCTGAGTTGTGGAGTTCCCTGGAGCCTGTCCCTTGCCTGTCCCCTGCTCACACACACACACACACACACACACACACATTCTCTCTGTCTCTCCTCTCTCAAACTGAACAAACATCTTTTTTTTTTCATGTGCATGATATCATATACACATATTTCTTAAGTCAAATGTCTGAGTTGTGGAGTTCCCAGGAACCTGTGGATTTCTTTATGATGCATTTCATTGATGTGCTTCCCTCAGATCCAGGGCCCATTTGCACCCTGAACCTTATCAGCAATGATCCGTATAGATGTCTGGTTTGAAACCTTAGAAAACTTGGGCGCTTGGGTCACTCAGTTGGTTGAGCATCCAACTTCGGCTCAGGTCATGATCTCACAGTTTGTGAGTTCGAGCCCCGTGTCAGGCTCTGGGTGGACAGCTCAGACCCTGGAGCATGCTTCAGATACTGTGTCTCCCTCTCTCTCTGCCCCTCCCCTGCTCATACTCTGTTTCTGTCTCTCAAAATAATTATTTTTTTAAAATTTTTAGTTTAAAAATTAGAAAACTGAGTGCAGATAACTCCATGCAAACCCATTCTCCTTTTTTTTCTTACTTCCCTTCCTTCTTCTCAGAAGTAGCTGAAAGTGCTTCACCCCTGAGACCGATCCACCAGCATACCTACTGTGTCATCTCACTCCCGCCTGATCTTGAGACTGTCGTTGTTGACCGGAACTATCCACTGTAGCATTGTAGGGAAATGTCTGAGAAAGGGCAGTTCTGGATTTAAAATCAGCTGATTTTAAAAGACGTTTGTTCATCTGTAGACCTGTACATCTTTTATGAAAAAGGCATTTACACTTAGAAACTGTTTGCATTCCTTGAAGTGGCCTGATTCCCTTGGCCCCAGAACTAACCCAGCTGCTAAGAAAGAGCGTGTCTGCGTTTATCAATTAATTTCAAAGGCTCCTCCTCTTCATATTACAGCAGCTTAGTCTGAACCATGTCTTCATCAGAAGGTGTTTCCTTTGCACTCCACGAAGAGAGTGACTGGCCTGTAATTACAAACTCTGATGTTTGGTTCCATATACAAACTGGAGGGGACTGTGTAACTTCACAGCTGCTATAGAATCACACCCAGTGCATGGCAGGCACGGCTGATGACAGGTTTTACTCTTTGGTGGTGCGTTTGAAGGCCTCCTCAGTGCCCACTAGTGTTGAGAAACATGGAACTATTGTATCAAGTCCTCAGGAATGTGACCCAGCCTGCCCGTGTGTGCAGAGGATCATCGGGTGTACCCCCCTTCTCGCTTTCACTTTTAATAACAACCGAGACCCTCAACAATCCTCAGCACTGGCGGGGTGAGGCCCTTGCTGGCGTGCATACTTTGAAAGTGGGCTGGGCTGCCGATGTCATTTCATTAAACAAGTACTTGCTTCATGGGAAGCGCAGGGTGGCCTTCCCTTGGCTACTAACCAGACCCTTCCTTGTGTTTCCTTACCCTTCATCCCCCTGCCTTGCTTTCTGTCTCTGCCGTGTGTACCTTTCCTCATACATCAGCCAAATTAAAGCTGTAATTACAAGGGTAAGGATATGACTCAGTCCTGTTTTGTTTTTCTCAGTACTGAAGAGTCGTGACGATAACGGTGATGCAGGAATCATGGCAGAGTGTGCACGCTCTGGGTTCCGATTGTAGCATTCCTGGGTAGCTGGGAGTAATAGATGGTGCAGCCAAGGAAGAGAAAGGAGGCAACAGGCCTGAAAGACGTGCAACACATGCAGTCTCTGCTCACTTTCTTTCTCCAGAGGGCTTGATTTTTAGAGAGTTCTTGAGGTACTGTCAGCCTGGCTCTTTAGAGAACAGCACAGAAGAGTGCAGATTCCAGAACAGCACATGAATGCAAATAAGAACCACTCCATTTAATGAATGAAGCGTGGACAACGGTGCCCTGAACCCCACGGCGATGTGGGGTGCAATTAGTGGATGGTGTCATTTTGCTGTGGGTGCGGTACTCAGGCAAGGGAAGGCAGCCCGAGGTGCCGCTCAGAACAGAAAGACAGTGATGTAGGTGTGTGTCATTCCCTTGTGCCCAGTTTCTCCTCTTCCTGGGCTGCTTCCCTTCCTCTTCATGGCCTTTCCTCTCATTGTGTTTGGCAGCCATGGGCATTGCCTTAGTCCTACAGAGAGTTCGCTCGAGTTAGAGAAGGTGCCAGCCTCTATGACTACTGCTTTTTTTGTGAACAGATACTTAATAAACTTGTTGAATGAGGGAAAAGCACAAATAAGACCACTGGGCTTAGCAGAAGTGAAAGCCTACAAAGGAAGGAGGTGTGGTCAGGCCGACTCCTCCAGTTGAGGGCTCGGCAATATAGGATGTGCTCTTAACAAAGAACAGCGCAGCAGGTAGATAGCAGGTACAATGCGAAGATCTGGACTGAGAGAGGTCAAGGAACGAAGCAGCACCAGGAAAAGAAAGAGCCTGCACTTCCAACCTGGGCCAGATGTGAGGGCCACCTCTAGTCTTAGCTATGTGACCCCAGGCTAATTGTTTAACCTTTCTGATCCTCTGGTTCACCACCTAACACATTTGCATAATAATGCCAACCTGTCTGGGAAATTAAAGATCAATTCACCAAAGAGTCTCTAGCAGAGAGTTTCAAAGGTGCTCTGTAATTGGTTGAAGCTGTTTGTGTCCTCATCATCAAGGCCATTTGTTGAAGCTGAGGGGGGTGTTGAGGGGGCTAAACCTGAAACTAAAAATGCAGAACTTGACAGCTTGAATCTTAACTTGAGCAGAAGTGCCTGACTGTGGTAGAGATGTCTCTCTGTACAGGTAGAGCATTCGTGCACTTTCCAGGGCACCAACCAGCCTCCCTCCTGTGCGTTATGTACGTGTTAAGGAATTCGATTCATGTGAACATTTTTAGAGCCATTAAATAGCCCCGTTTCTGAGCTGTGATGACAGAATGAGTCAGTGAGTCAGTGGCCTGGGTACAGCTGTGTCCTTATATATATATATTTATCATGTTTGGAAGGTTCATTCTGTTTTTTTTTTTAATTTTTATTTATTTCTAGGAGAGAGAGAGATAGACAGTGTGAACAAGGGTGGGTCAGAGAGAGAGGGAGACACAGACTCCGAAACAGGCTCCAGGCTCCGAGCTGGCAGTCAGCACAGAGCCCGACGCGGGGCTCGAACCCATGAACCGCGAGATCATGACCTAAGCGAAAGTCGGACGCTTAACCGACTAAGCCACCCAGGCGCCCCGGAAGGTTCATTCTTTTTTAACTCTTAGAGATTTTTTGAAAACCTGCTTTTGCAAATAGTATTACTTGCCTCGAAATGCTTGTGAGTGCAACAAAAACAACAAGAAGTTAGGAAAGGGGGCCTCCCCAGAACTCATGGATGATAAGATTGGCTTCTTTTGATTCATTTAATGAGCGTATCTGGAATGTGTTCTCTGAATCCAGAAATGGGCCAGGGGCCATTAGGAGGTACATAATTTAAAAGTTGGGTTCTTGCCTTTAGGGAACCTCTATTCTAGAAACATAAAATTTCAAGTTATGAGGAACTTTAGATTATCCCCAACTCTTTAAAAGTCCCACTAGTATTATGAACAAAGAATGACACATGTCCATTTATATCGTTTGGGGAAGAATTATGAAGTGTATTATGTTCTGTACATTTCTTGAAAGTTGTATTCTGAGATACTCTTGTCATTTATGGATATTTATTCCTCTCTTTGAAGTTCTGTTGAGTGGAAACATATTCTGTTTCATTCCCAGAGAAAGCATTCTTGGAGCAGACAATTCTAGATTGCCCTCATTTAATCCCATTTTCCTAAACAGATTCAAAAGAGGAGTACCAAAATTCTTTCAACTCATATTCCCAAAATTAGTTGTTGGAGGTCTGGAGAGATTTAATCATATCTTGCCTCCATGCTGGGTTCTTAACAAACTGAAAATAGGCACAAGGAGCCAGGTGACTGTCATGGATCAGTGTCCCCCTTGTGAATGAGCCTCATAATCCCCAAATCTAGACCTTATAGTCAACTAGTTTGGAGTATATTTGCTTTAAAATTTTATTTATTTACTGAGAGAGAGAGAGAGTGTCCCAAGCAGGCTTCATGCTGTCAGTGCAGAGCCCACTGTGGTGCTCAATCCCACAAACCATGAGATCATGACCTGAGCCGAAACCAAGAGTCAGACATTAAAATGACTGAGCTACCCAGGCGCCTCTGGAATATAATTGTAACACTTAAAACATCAAAAGGATCTGTAGCTGGAGTATATAAAGAAGTACAATTAATACAAACCAATAAAAACCATCAGCTTGGGGCACCTGGGTGGCTTAGTCGGTTAAGCGTCCGACTTTCGCTTAGGTCATGATCTCGCGGTTTGTGGGTTTGAGCCCCGCGTCGGGCTCTGTGCTGACTGCCGGCTCAGAGCCTGGAGCCTATTTCAGAGTCTGTATCTCCTCTCTCTCTGACCCTCCCCTGCTCACACTGTCTCTCTCTCTCCTAGAAATAAATAAAACATTTAAAAAAAAAAAAAAAAAAACAAAACCATCAGTTAAACCTCTGGGTCTGTACCCTTGAAGTTAGTTTTACATCTGTACAGTAAAGTTCACTGCAGCATTCTGGGTTCAAGAGCAAAAAGAAAAAATGAATGAACTGGAAGCAGCCTAAGTGTCCACCTCTAGAGGAATGAATAGATGGAACTGTAGGAATCTTCAGTGTAATATATCATACCAGGTCAAAAGAAATGAATCAGGTTATATGTACTTTATAGATCTGAAACCGTATTATTAGGTGAAAGAGGAATATGCAGAATAATGAAAGTGGTATGATATGATGCCAATTTAAAAATATAAAAATAAAAGCACCTGGGTAGCTCAGTCAATTAAGCATCTGACTCTTGATTGCATCTCAGGTCATGATATTGTGATTCGTGGGTTTGAGGCCTGCATCAGGCTCTGTGCTGACACTCTGGAACCTGGTTAGCATTCTTTGTATCCCTCTCTCTCTGCCCCTCCCCTGTGCTCTCTCTCTCGCTCTCTCTCTCTCTCTTTCTCTCTCTCTCTTTCAAAAATAAACTTTAACCAAAAAAATGTAAAAATACCAAACGTTGTTTATAGATGGACATTGAGCAAGTATTTATGAAGCACCAGCTATATACCATGTGCTCATACACACACACACACACACACACACAAACACACACACACACACACGATGTGTATGCACATATTAGTATGGTATATTTTAACGTGATATATTTATAACTGGCATGTATATATCAATTACATGATATATTTTATAGCTGTTATATATTTAAATATACATATAAAGTATAGTTTATTTGATATAGTTGGAATATGATACGAACACTAGTGTATAAGAAATGGGCTGGAAGGACACATACTCCTTCCGTGACCCCGGGCGCCCCTGGGAATAGGGAAGGAGCCTATGGCTGGGGTGACACTTCCATCCAGGGTAGGAGCCAGAAGTGAATGTCACAAAATATCACTGCTTCTTATGTCCACATGATAGAAGTACAGTGTTTGTTACATTCTTTCTACTTTTTTGTATCCTTTAAACTTCTCAAAATGAGCAGAAGTCTACAAAAACGGGAATATATGACAAAACATGTGGTGGGAAAGTCTGATTACATAGTGGTCACTGGCCTTGCTCACACCTTCCATTGCATCCCGGTGGAAGAAAAGCTTCAAGAAGCACTAAGATCCAGGCACCGAGAATGCTGTAAGTCACCTGAAATGCTCCTGGTTTGGATTGCAGTTGACATCACTATTTCATAGGATTCTGATAGTCATGACCAGAGATGCAGTTGACTTCTGTTCATGGTTTTCCTTATTGGCCAGTTGGCCAAATGTATGACAATGCTTAATGTAATCAGAGCTTTCCATTAGGCTAAATAGTCCCCACAAATCCAGTCAGTTCTGCTTGCCCCAGTGTGTCATGTGTCCCCTGGGCCTCCCTCAGTTGGTCATCCTTGCAAAGGGCTCCTTCCCAGGAAATGTGTTTGGTTCATCAGGCCAGTGGGACCCTCGGGATCCATAATGAAGTCCCATGGACCCTGCTTTTCCTTCTCTTTCAGGGTACAGCTTGGCCACCATAGCCATGTCCTGAAGGAGGAAGGAAGCCACACGGACATGTTCTCCCCATCCCTGGGCCCAGGAAACCCACTCCTCATTGGCCCCTGGGCCTTCTCCCACTCATATCTGGCTAATCCACTCTTCTTTGCCTTTTATAGGCAGGGACCTCCCATCAGTAGCCATGGTTCCCTTCCCGGCCAGATGCATGTGCTTCCTATTCTGTAAGCGAAGAGAAGGGAAGGGGTGGTGAGCACTGATCTTACAAGTAAGGTCGCTCCTCTCTGTAGAGAGGAAGGAAAGGAACATACCTTTCACACTCTGCCCTCTAAAATCTGCTAGCTTGTGAGCAGTAACAGGGTCAAACCTTCTCCACTCTCTCCATCTGTGATTGACTGGGTCAGTCACCATGACCATCCATAGGGCCTCAGGGGTGGGACAGTGGCCTGAGGTTGATGATGAGAAGAGTCAGCTGGGTTCCCCTAACTCAGGAAGAAAGCTAATTCCTATCTGACTCCTTGTGACTATTCTCAGTTAAAAACTGTAAGGAAAGGAAGTAGGTGTTAGTCTCCCCAAATCTCCAGCCATGTTCGATGTACATTCTGGGGTATAAGCAATTAGTTCTAAACAAGGAGCTCTAAAGAGTTTGTCTGGAATACACATCTTTGTCAAGAGGCAGATGGATTGAAATCCCACACTTGCTAAAGCCATTGTCCTGAAGGAAGTGAGCCCTAGAGAAGCCATGAGGCTTCATGTCCTAGAAGTAACCTTAGAGGGGACCCAAGAGCCTCAATCTACCAAGTAGATTGTCCTAGCCTGGAGGTAAAGGGGTGGTATTTAAATCTTAACTCTTACACGGGAACCTTGGTGGCCTAGTGGGTTGAGCTTCCAACTTTGGCTCAGGTCATTATCTCATGGTCCATGAGTTCAAGCTCTGCATCGGGCTCTGTGTTGACAGCTCAGAACTTAGAGCCTGCTTCAGATTCTGTGTCTCACTCTCTCTCTGCACTTCCCCCACTCACACTCTGTCTCTCTCTCTCTCTCAAAATAAATAAACATTAAAAAATTCTTAACTCTTACACCTGAGAGTAGACTAAGACATCCCTTTGAATTAAGTCCATCAAATGGCCTAGAAATCTTCCACAAAGAATTCCACAAATATTTGTTACATCTATTTATCATTAGAAGAAATCAGTTAAAAAAAGGGAAAATTTTGTAAGATAACATCAAATGAAAAAAAAATGAGTCTGTCATTGGATTGAAACTATAAAAATAACATATGGACAGAAATTTAAATGAAATTTGGAAAGTCTCCCATTTATTAGGAAGATAGATGGTAGCAAAACTTTTATTTTGATTGATGACTTTCTTGTTTGTAACATAAGAACAATTTTGTAAAATGACATTTTAGAAGAGAACTCTGGCTCCATCTTGAGAGAAATATCCCATTTCTCTCAAGATGGACATTCTCTCTGTTGCTTGAGCTTCTAGGAGGAAGGCCAAACCCTTGACAGTGTTAGCCACTGATGGTAACTCTATTCTCTGGAACAGGAGTAGGCAAAGTATATAGCCCATGGGCCAAATCCAGTTCACCAAACAAGAATGTTTTTTACATGTTTCAGTGGTTGAGAAAAGCAAAAAGCAGGATATATTTTCTGACATGTGAGAAATTATGTGGAATTGTAACTTTAGTGTCCACAAATAAAGTTTTATCGGAACACAGCCACGCTCATTCTTCTACTTTTATGTATGGCTGCCTTTGTGCTCACAACAGTAAGGCTGAGATGAAACAGAGACCGTATGGAATGCAGAGCCTAAAACATGTACTCTTTGGCCCTTAACAGAGAAACTTACCAAACTCCTGCTGTAGGACATCATTCAAAATGGCCTAGAGCTAGGACCCTCCCACCCTATCCTCACTCCCACTCACCTCCGCAAGGGAAGGGGGCCTCGCGGAAGTCATCCAAGTGCCAATGTCAGAAAGAGCTTGCGAAATACGTGCCTAAAAACACCTTCCTTTTTTGTTCGTAGAATGAGGATTCGTGTATCACAAACGCTTGGTGGGGGTTTTAAAGCCATTTAGTTAATACTCGCTCTTCCTTGGAAGTGAAGAGCCTCGCATACTGCGGTGGCTGTGACTGCTGCTGTTATCCCAAGGGTCATTCCTGTGTGTGGTCAGAGAGACAGTCAGACGCTGTCACACTCCTACTGCTCTTTACAAACGAGGCCTTTTTTCCAACTGAAACCACAGCGTGTGAGTCTAATTAGAATAAAGCTCATTAGAAACAGAGATGGCCATTAATGCCTTGACTGATTTTTCTAAGGAAGTAAGCCGGAGGAGGAGGAGACTTGAACAGCGCAGCTAATCATTCTTGCTTTTCTCTGGCATTTCCTCAAAAGTGTGGTTCGCAGTCGTCGTTGGGCTGGTAGGGAAAATGCTGTCAGAACACTGACTGGTAGAGGCCCCCCCCTCTTCCAGCCCTTAGGAGGGGGCGGAGGGCCCCGCAGAGAGAGGTTGGAACAGCAGCCCCTGGGGGTGGCCTTCATTCCGTTTTTCTCCCTTTCCCACCTCCTGCCTCCCCCACGTCGTGGGTGTGCTGGATCCTAGCTCATCCCTCGCAGATGCTCTAACTTTGGAGTGAGCTTTTCTGCCCCTATATTCCTGGTGCAGGGACAGAGCATAAGTGTCCAAATTACCCTGGAAACGTGGATCCGAGGTTGCCTCTGGATGGTGATGCCCGGAGGAAAAGGGGTAAAAAACGTGTTGGGGGGGCAGAGCGAGGAGATGGCCCACTCTCTTTCTGCCCCAAAATACAGTTGCAGCAATTATTTGTAATTTTTTACAAATTGGCACCTGAAAGCCCGTCAGCCCCACAGAGCGGGATAGAAGTCTATGAGGGGTCAAAGCCATCAGGAAACTGAGACTCCACATGCCCACAATTAGGAAGAGAGAAGAGGAAAATGAATCATATAAAGGAAGCAGACAGGAAGTAGGAAAATCAAAATACTGTACAGGCCAGAAACTAAGAGAGGTTCCTGCTGTCATCCAAAGGGATAAAGGAGAGGAGAGTAGGTCGATCAGTCAGTTAGCAGACAAGAGCCTGCTTTATGACAAGTGTAGCTCACAGTTTCATACAGAAACAAGCCTCCTTAAAACAAACCTCTATAATGACCCCTTGTTACCAAGCTTAATGTTTGCTTTCTAGCAACAGGAGAAGCTTCACTGAAGTATTTAGTTATCTGGCCCCTGTGAAGTTCCTGTGAAGTTTTCTAATCAGAACTTCATGACAACAGCAAAGACTGAGCTTACAACCCCTGACTAAATACTATAAAAAGAGAACCAGACTGGGAATGCAAACTGGTGCAGCCACTGTGGAAAATAGAACTACCTACCATCCAGTAATCGCACTACTGGGTGTTTACCCAAAGAATACGAAAAAATGAACTCAAACAGATAAACACAACCCTATGTTTATTGCAGCATTATTTACAATAGCCAAGATATGGAAGCAGTCCAAGTGTCTATCAACAGATGAATGGATAAAGAAAGTATGTATACACACACGCACACACATACACACACACACACACACTGGAATATTGTTCAGCCATAAAAAGAATGAAATCTTGCCATTTGCAACAGCATGGATGGATCTAGAGTATAATGCTAGGTGAAATGAGTCAGATAAAGACAAATACCATATGCTTTCACTCATATGTGGAACTTAAGAAACAAAACAAATGAACAAAGGAGAAAACAAGAGACAAACCCAAAAACAGACTCTTACTTATGGAGAACAAACAGATGGTTACCAGAGGGGAGGTAGGTAGGGGGATGGGTGAAAGGGAGTCAGAACACACTTACCATGAGGAGCCCTGAGTAATGTATAGAAGTGCTGAACCACCTGAAACTAACAGAACACTATCTGTTAACTATACTGGAATTAATTTTTTTTTTTAAAGGAGAAATGGTGTTCCTATTGGTACTTGTAATCGAGCTGTCCAAATGCACACTTTTAAATCAGAATATAAAAGTGCATTTTCTTTGTCCAAAAAAAAAAGAGAGAGAGGACCAGACATGATTCCTGCTGTGGTGTATATATGGGTATTGTTTATATAAATAAGGATGATGAGTAGTGAACAGTGGGATTCTGATATCAGCTTTCGGTCCCCCTCCATGCATTCCTGCTGCCCTCTGCTAGGTTGCAGGCTCTTAGAACCAGTCTGTGCCCTAGTCTCTGCTGATACTTGTGTTCAAATCTTACCCTTTATCAACTGTGTTGTTTTTCTTTTAATTTTTTTTTAATGTTTATTTATTTTTGAGAGAGAGGGAGAGACAGTGGGAGCAGGGGAGAGACAAGGAGAGAGGGGAGACCCAGGATCCGAAGCGGGGTTCAGGCTCCGAGCTGTCAGCTCAGAGCCCACCATGGGGCTTGAACTCACGAACCAGGAGATCAAGACCTGAGCCGAATGCTCATGACGCTCAATCAGCTGATCCACCCAGGCGCCCCTCATCTGTGTTGTTAAAGAGTTGCTTTTTCTTGGGGGCTTCACAAAATGTTGACGATTTCCTTCACTTATGAAAGTCCCAAAACACTCCCTGAAAACATCATTTTTTTTTAAAATATTTTTATTTATTTCTAGGATAGAGAGAGACAGCGTGAACAGGGGAGGGTCAGAGAGAGAGGGAGACACAGACTCTGAAACATGCTTCAGGCTCTGAGCTGGCAGTCAGCACAGAGCCCGACGCGGGGCTCGAACCCACAAACCGGGAGATCATGACCTAAGCGAAAGCCGGACGCTTAACCGACTAAGCCACCCAGGTGCCCCGAAAACATCATTTAACAGCACACACACACACACACACACACTCACAGCAAGGCCTCTCTCCAAACGCCTGAGTATTCATAACCATTGTGACGTGGGCCACACAAGGATTCCATTAAGTACCAAAAAATACAAAGATGAGTAGGAGACCCATCCTGCTGCCTGCATAAGGGAGGCAAACATTTGGCCTACAATCACCCGGAAGCGTGGTGGTGGGATGGGAAGGCCGCTGACAAGGGAAGAGACCCATTCTCCTTGAGCCTCTGCTTAAAGTGTCACTTGTGGATCCGATGCTGAACAACATTGTAAAGACCGAGTGGCTGCGTGGGACAGCTGAGGCGGGGGGTCTGAGAGAATCTGGGCCGAGGGGTTTGAGAGAAGCTGGGCCGGGGGGTCTGAGAGAAGCTGGGCCGGGGGGTCTGAGAGAAGGGAACAGTGTGTGTGAAAACACAGTGGTGCACAAGAAAGGACTGCCTGCTTGGGACACGGCCGGTGACTGGTCCTGTTGTTTTTGTTCATGTGTTTGTTTGGTACCAGAGTGTTCATGGACCGTACGTTAGTAACCACTTTTTTCCCTTGGGATATTTGCGGGTTTTTTCACACCTAGTAAAAATGCTACAGTGAAAATATTTATACATATATTCCCAAGAACTTTATGAAGCTGTAATTTACAAGCCATAAAACTTACTCATTTTCTATGTACAATGCAATCATTTATAGCAAGTTTACCAAATTATATAACCACCACCAACCTCCAGTTCTATATTTCTATCACCTCAAGAGGGTCCCTCCTCCCTGCTTATAATCAATCCTCATCCCCACCTCCAGCCCCAGGGAAACAATGCATTTGCTTTTTAAAAACATATATTTGGGAGTTTATCTTTGATATTAATTTCAATGATTGCTACAATAAAGGATACGAACAGTTTTATGACTCGTAGTACATATTACCAAGTTACCTTTGAAAGCCACCATACCATTTTTACACTCCTGCCACCAACCTGCGAGTTACATTTCATTATGGACTCTCAAGAATTGGGCGTCACTGTTTTTCAATAATATCAAATTATTGGACTTGTATTTTTTGATTACTGAAGCAGACCATTCTTCTATCCTTGTGTTCACCAGTTTTATTTCATTCTGAATGAGTTTCCGATTTGTATGCTCTCCCCTCTTACTGAGATCCTCTTACTGTTCATTTTTTTTTTATTGGTATGAGCTTCTCCTATAACTTATTTACACATTGTATGGTACAGGTATTTTTCCTATTATGAAATGTGCCTTTTCATGTTATTATTTTTTGACATGCAAAAGTCTGTTTTCACACGATGAGGTGTGTTCCTGGTTTTAGTTTCTTGTGATCTTTTTCTATTCCTTTGTATTCGTTATTTCCCTCTTTCCTTAAGAGCTATTTCCCTCTCCAGAACTTTAACGGAAGTTCAGTTTGATGTTCTGTTATATTATTGTTAAGATTCAGCACATCAGTTCTCTTGGAATCTGTCATTTCTGGTGATCCCCTTTGCCAGATACTTAATTCTTACATATCTTATTGTGTATCTGGGGTATCTTATTCTGTGCGGGTGATTTTTTTTCGATGCATCCATTTTAACAAGAACACAGGGAAAGTGGTGCCCATACAAAAGCGGGAAAGACATAGGCAGAGCCATGTTATTCGCAGATGAGGGACCAAGGGGTGCTGCGGTCTGGAAAGACCCATCCTCTGGTTCCTAGATTAAGCCATTCTCAGGGAGTTGCAAACAGGCAGAGTTGGGGTTCAGCTGTTGAACAGCTTCATGGGCAGCTTGGAAAACTATCCCAAAGGAGAAGGCTCCCTGTCTGGAATGCGGCAGGATTCATTGAGCATCTAACACGTTGCCGACGCTGGTCGTAAGCCCTGGAGGTACAGCAGCGCATAAAACAGTTTCTGCCCATTTGATGCTTCTGTTCAAGAAAGAAGACAGCCAGTAATGAAAGGAACTAATATGTGAATAATGTCAGGAAATGATAAATGGTGTAAACAAAAATGAAGCAGGGTAAGAAGTGCTATTGTGTACAGGGCGTTCAGGGAAGATGGTGAGGTGGCATTTGAGCCGAGATCCAGAAAGGGAGAAGTGACGGATGTGGTGAGGGCTGCCAGCAGGGGAAGCCGGGATGGAGCAGGAGGGCCAAGCACCCACATCCTGGCTTGTTTCAGCTGGGGGCCCAGTTTCTCACCTAGACAGTTTATTCACCGCTGCATCTGTTGATCTCATTTTTCAACATCATCAGAAGAGCGCTAAAGTATTAAATCCCCTCCCATGCGCCGAGCTTTGCTAAACTCCTTATGTGTATTCTAATTCCCTCAGCAACACTGCATGTTAGGTCACTGTCCCCATTTTATAGATGGGGACACTGAGACTTGCTGCATCCTCTCAGTAACATCCATGCAGTTCTCACCTACCCCACTGGAAAAATACTCTGTTCGTCGCTGATTGTTATGTGCTTGAGGTGTGTGTATTAGGCCAAAAGCACACAGGTCTACAGAACCTAGAGTGTACTAGAGACTTCCATGATCAAATCAAACCTGAAGCTGGACGGCCAGCCCTTGACTACTTGTCTAGTTAAACTTCAGGACAAAGATACTTTCTTTGTCCGAACTCACTCTTTGAGCCATACCTCTTTAAAGTAGCAGAATTTACGGGGCGCCTGGGTGGCTTAGTCGGTTAAGCATCCGACTTTCGCTTAGATCATGATCTCACGGATCGTGGGTTCGAGCCCCGCGTCGAGCTCTGTGCTGACTGCCAGCTCAGAGCCTGGAGCTTGTTTCAGTCTGTGACTCCCTCTCTCTCTGACCCTCCCCTGCTCACGCTGTCTCTCTCTCTCCTAGAAATAAATAAAACATTTAAAAAAATAAAAAAATTAAAAAAAAAAATAAAGTAGCAGAATTTAAAATTAGGATAATGGTCTTCCCTTCTCTTTTCCTTCATATCCCCAGTTCTTAGCCTGGACGTTTCAACTAGCCAACCAAGAACCCACACCCTGGAACCTTGGAAATGTATGCTCTGTGTTGACATAAACTTCTTGAAGGTTCCAGGGAAATAATCCAGACAGCTGAAGAAGACACGGAAAACCCATGCAGGGTAGGGACACAGTGGGGGAAATTTCCAGAGGCAAGGACTCCTCGAGGTTTTTGACTCTGCACCAAGATGCCCCTTTTCTTCATACAGCCTTCGTGGTCAGCATCACTGGGCCTTTCCAGCCTTCCTCACAGGGATCTTGTTCCCCGTAGCTTTCAATGTGTCCTTGGCACAAGGTTGGGAATTGTGTCTCCTGGTCCCAATTCTGACTGCGGCAAATGGTCTTTACAGACATCCCTTTCTGTAGCCCCATCAGGGGAAGGGCTTCCTTGGTCAGGAGAATTGCCATGTTTCTCCCACACCCAGCTCACTCCCACTTCTGCTTTCTGACAGCTGAAGGCTTTTGGGTTCTCTTTGTAGCACAAGTCTTTATAAATCTAAATGAGACGTGCAGTCACGTTACAGAAGGTCTGCCCGCGCGGGTGGGGTGTGTGTGCCAGTAACCGGTTCTCAGGTTCCCTTTCTAGAACGATGCCGGCCCTTACTCTCCATGTCTTTGACTTCCAAGTTTTCTGTCCATGAAATACTTGGTTCTCAGAGCGGCTGGCTGGTGATAATAACAAAAATGGAACCGATTTGAGTTTGAATTTAGTTTTCAGCTGACTATAGTCGTAACAGATAGGACGAGGATGAGCCCTGTGGTCTGTGGTCTTGGCTCCTCTGAGGCTTCCCCACAGGTAACAGGGTGTTTTTCCCACCCGGCAGGTATCAACAGTCCAGGAAATCATGTCAGCAAAACAACTATTGCCGTTTTCTGTCTCCTCCTCCTCCTCCTCTCCCTCCTCATAGTGGTTATAATTTCGGAGAAGCGAATGCTCTGAAGTGATCATTACAGGCTTGGGTTTACACAGATGGTTGATAGAGTTTTGTCCCTCAAAAGGGGGCGCTTCCTTACGGTAACCGTAAACTTGGAGGGTCTGAAAGGCTCCTTCTGCTGTGTTAACCCCGGAACTCATCTGCAGAGTAGGAGACGCTGCCGTGTCGGCGAGTACATCCGTTCACACACGTGTGGGGCTGTCTGTCTGTGTCATTCACACACGTGTGGAGCATGCAAGTTCTGTCTTGTGGATGGAGTGCCCTCTGCACGCCACATTGACTGGCTGGGCCTTTCTTTGATTTGACGCCTCGTTTCCGCATAAGAAGGGAAAGGACTTAGGGTCTGCCACACACCTCTATCTAGGGTCACAAGGCTCCGGCCTCCCCAGGGTACAAGGCTGAGGTGGGAGGAAGAGACACCCATCCGGTCAGTCTATGACCACGAGGAAGGAGGTCCCCAGTCCCCTGCCAGGGGACTGACCACGCCCGGGATTTATAATAACGATGATTGCAGTGACAGCAGCAGCTGACCTTTATTGACTGCCTGCCAGACACTGTGTTTTTCCCATTTAATCCTGATCACAACCCTGAGGCCGAGACCATGATTATCCCCGGGAAACCGAAGCCCAGCAATTTGCCTGTTGTCACACAACAGTGTGTGTCTCCGTACGAACACTGGAAATGTCCTCTTTTCTTTCCTGATAAAAACTGCATGAGCCCTGCCTGTCCCCTCCAGCTAAACACCAGTGCCTGTTTCCAAATGTCCTCCCTGAGCCTCAGAGTTGAGGATCTGTGGAGAGCATCCCCTGATACGTTTCTAGCCCTGTGCTGGTACGTTTGCGTCTGTCCTGTTTCCCACGCTGGAGATTAAACTCCCAGCCATCGGGGCCCAAGAGTTCTCCTTCCTAGCTCTCCTAGGTGGCCAGGGCCCTGGCTAGGGATGGCGTCTGCTTGGTCAATGTCCCCAGGGAGGCTGTTGATGGGCGATGACAGCTGAGTGCACGCCTCTCTTCTTAGGAAGGTCGGTTACCGGTTTCTTTGCCCAGGAGATGTTTCAGTCCACCTCTAAAATAAGCCTGGTGGTGACTTGGGGCTCAGACAGTCAGGGGTGTGAGTTGGCAACCTGATGGAGGAGGAAACCAAACATAGTGAATCACATTCGAAGAGAACAAGCAATCTGGGGCCATTTAGCGTGGGAGCTGGCAATCTCCCTGCCTCCCAGGCACCAAAGATTTCACTGTGTGGCAGCATTTTGTTATTTATCCAACACATGTGCACATGTGTGTGTGCATGCACACACACACACACAGTATCTAAAATTATGTGCCAGACGCTATTCCGTCACTTTATTACTATTAACTTGTTTAGTCTTCAGCAACCATCTGAAGTAGGGATTGTTGTCTTCACTATACAGATGGGGAAACTGAGGCACAGAGCGGTGACTCGATCAAGATACCAGTTAGTCACAGAGCCAGGATTACTGCCCTGCCAGATGGTACCATCATTCGTTATGACCATGCTCAACCCTTAGGAAAATGTGAAATCTTTTCAGCATGCCGATATTATGACAAAGAATCCTGTAATACACTTGCAAAATAGTTTTATGCAAAATTGTTATTTTCTTTCAGTTTTAGATACTTTCAGGAGTAAGTTCCAGTTAAGTAGAGAATTCTGTTCTTAAAGGAAAAGATCCCCTAACGTGAAGTGTGTGTTCAAAAAGAGAAAGGTCGAAGGATGCAAATAGTATTAATACATGACCTTTTCCAAAGCCCTTATCTGTGATATTGTGATTCAGGGCGACTATGGACTTTTGTTCCTGTGCCGCCTCGAGGGATTACAGACTGGAAGCTGAATGCTCGGACCAGGACAGCCCAGCCGGGTCAGATGTGAAGCTAAAATCCCAGCCCTCACCGTGCTTTCAGAGAGTGTATAACCCAGTAGAGAGAGGATGAAAAAGGTCCAGAAGTAACGATTGTATATAGTCCTCAAGCCCTCAAGTAACCTGTTTTAGTAGCGAATGAATCAAAAGGCATTTTTGCCTTTCTTGTGCATCCTACACATACCAAACATAGTCCCAGATCTGTTATACATATTTCAGTGGATCTTTGGTGTTTTTTTTTTTTTCAAATCCTTGTTTTAATTTGGAGTGGATTAAAACTAAGACATCCCTGGAGTCGCTTCTGTAAAATCCTGAATTGCAGGCATGGAAATGGAACCACAGAATATGTGCAGCCCTGGCCCCAGGCGAAAGGGACTCATTCATTGTTTATTTCAGTTTCTCTTATTCATGAGAACTTGGTTTCCTGAACGGTTCGTCCATTTGGCAATTTCTTGGTGAAAGACTGAGTCTTGTACGTGCCTAATGTAAGTTCTTACCAATATAAAGGGCGGGCTTATTTGGGGCTTGGTAAAACTTCCATGCCTCGAGACATACTCCATTTATAAATCAGCCAACAAGCATTTGGGACCTCTCTACCTTGTGCCCAGCACTCACTGATAAAGCCTGAGTTCTGTTCCAAGGGAACAGACTAATTAAGAGAAAATTGCTGGTGAGTAACGTGTCTTGGGCTCTGCTTTGAATTTCTCACTCACATGCTGTTCTTCTCTTTTCCCCTCAAGGGTCGAGATTACTGTTCGGAAGAAGAGGATATCACATAGCACCAATTCTACCACTCAAACCAGGAGCTACTTACTACTGTGTAAATAAGTTACACCCCAGTTGAAATCTTTGCAAAGGTCGGTTCTCTTCAATGAACAGCTCTATAGCAAAAGAAGATCGTTCCATATCGTATGCCCCATTAAATTACAGTGTTTCTTAATGAACTCGCAAAGGAATATTGCTAAAAACAAACAAACAAAAAACTGTTCTCGAACTTTCTTTGTTGCTGCTAGTTAAAACTTGTTGCAACTTTTCACTTCTCTTGTGTCCAGGTATGCAGCAAAATTCTGCAATTTCACCTTAAAGATAACTGTTGGTTTTACAAATGCCCTCCAACCTATTTTCTATAAGATGAGGTAGTGGTGAACTCAGATATCAAACTCCTCTTGTAGAACCGTTCCGCTTTTAAGACGAGCGTTTCCTTCCCTCTCTCCTCCCTCCCTGTCTCTCCCGAGTGGTCCAGAGCCTTGCTTCTCACTTGCGCTTTGGAGATGGGATGGTCGCTATGGCAAGCTTTGTTTCTCTGCTAAGAAGAAGTAGAGAAGCTCTTATGCATTAAAAGCATGTTGTGATGTGACTCCCAAAGGGACGTAGGGGCGAACAGCAGGTTTCGTTGAGTAGGGATCTTCATCAAGGATTAAGCTTGCAACATTGGCTTTGCTCAGATGCAGATGGAAGTGTGATCACAATCATTTTGAATCCCTCTTCCCCCACTTTTTTTTCTAAGAAAATAAACATTTTACTGTTTTTATGTATCCTTGTCTTCTCCCATTCATCCAGTTCAGTGTTTCACATGATCCTGGGCACAGAAGATGAGCCCTCCTTTGCAGTGACACCGATAATCGACCTTCGTGGCTCCCTGCCCCCCCCCTCATCTGTCACCTCCCACGCATTAGCAGGGCTGTCAGTGGTCAGAAGAGATGAGGGGACACCCCCCCGACTCTTTAGGAGGGCCTCACACCACCCCGTTACCTTTCATTTCATTAGCAAATAAGCCATCCTACTTCCTCACTCTCTCCCTTCAGAATGTTCCATGAGCCTTGCTACTTCCTCCTCCTCTTCCTCGAAGCATTGGCCAGGACAGCCCAAAGCGTCCGCCTCCTGGAAATGTAGTACGTTGACACTGGTGATAATATTTGGAGATGCAGAAGCCAAAGCCCCAGGGCAGTGGTGGGGAATATTGACTGTGGGTTTGGTAGAGTTTATTTTTCCATATTCTATGAAGAGAATGATCTCTTCTCGAAGACAGAAGTAATATTTTTAACAAATGTTGTCACAAGTAAATAGCAATCAAAAAGGAGAAGATAACTTTTGTATTTTTTTAACGCGTTTGATAGCTTTGGTGAGGGTTCTCTGTGTTGCTGTCCGGGGAGGGCACCCTTTAAATGCTATGCCAGGCTTGGGTTGGTCTCACAGAAACACAGTAGGAGCACTGGATGTATCTCTCCCGTGGGGTTTAAACCAGCATCGGCCACGCGGCCACCCTCCGAAGGTGGGTAGTTATTTGTCCCGGGGGGCCACACAGCACCTGCCACAGAACAGAATCAGAAGCCCAATTTGCCCTTGCTGGGGAGATGAGCCTTGACTTTACTATCCATCCCTGGGCTAAGGGTGAGTGTTACCTCCTTTTAGACCGCGGGGCACGACAGTGAGGGGAAGGAAACTCAGTCCAGTGCTACAGAAAATGGACTCAAATGTTAGCAAAAAAAAAAAAAAAAAAAAAACCTTAGTTCTTTCAGCCAACAGCAGCTATTTTGGGGAGCAGCTGTGGTTGTTACATAAATAGAGATGCAGCCAAAATGTAAGGCTTTTTATCCTGCTTCAGGCAGAAAAATGCAGAGAGAGTCAAGTCGCCTAGGGTTTTAAGTTCCCTCCCTGTGTATGGGTTTTGGCCAAGCGACTAAAATACTTTTCCTCCACTGTAAATGAGCTGCGGAGCCCCACATGAAACCTGTCCGCTTGGGACTTGGTCCCCTGTTAGGTGATTTCTTACTTACCAGGCAACAATGATGCCGACCAAACCATCTTCCGTGGGGTGCCTCTGTTTGGGGTCTCAGTGTCTTCCCGGAAAATCACCACCTTCTACCCAAAGACAAAACATACTTGTGTCATTTTTTCCAGTCATGTTTAACATGTGACGTGATACACGTGTGCACAGAGGGAAGTGTTTCTTGGGAGTTTGACTTTTGGGTGTTTCGTTAAACTAGAAGCCCGTTCCCGTGAACCAGGGCCTCTTCACCTGGAGTTCTGTCTCCTGGGTTTAAGTCTTTGATGTGCAGATGTGATTTCATCTGCAGACACATTGGTGTATCTAGAAATAGATCTGAGAAATGGGGTGGCTGAGTGGGTTGGCATGAAATGCTTGATTATGTTAGCAGCACTCAAAACTTGTCTGTTTTCCATCATTGGCTTTAATCATAAAATTGTCGAGTGATTTGTGTTTGTACTTTATTTTTTTATGCCTTCTGCAAGGGTCTAATGCAAAAATAGTTCGCCTCCCTCCCCCCTCCCCCCCACGGTGTATCTGAACATTAAACAGATTGTCTCAGATACAATGAAAAGAATCATCCAGAAACTAGTGCTTCTGCTAGCTGAGGACTCAGGGAGATGGAAGGTGGGAGGGAGGGGTGTGGCCTGGTGGGAGGAGGTAGGAAAAGGAAGGATGAGAAATGGACTGAGAAGCTTTTAGCAGAGAGAGAGCCAACAGCATGGCCAAGTGCCGGTGCAATTCAAAATCCAGCTGCCTGGCGGCCAGTGGGTGTGGCCGACTGCCAACAAGATTTACAGCTGGATTACACATGCTTTGTGTGTTCTAAGTTGTGGAGTTGTAAACGTTCAGCAGTATATGCGCTGCTTTCTTTTGGTTGGCGGAGATTCAGGGTTATGGAGTACTTGCTGTCATAACTGAATACGCGTCTGTAACTGGCAGAGAACCTCAAAAGAAGCTTTTACCTCAGCAGTGCCTGCTGGCCGCAGGCTGGAGCATAGAGCCGTGTTATGGTCTATTTAGGGACAAAGAACAGTACAAAGTCCAGAGACAAGGAAACCAGGTCAGCCCTCGATGGCCACCCGTGGGCCCCCTGGGAGACAGGTCTCTCCCCCTCCGCAGAGCCCCTGGCCTGAGATGGGGCTCCTCTGACTCGAATAAGAGATGAGATGAGCCGGTACAGGTGTAGCCTCAGGTCATCTGGGCTCTGTATTGGCCCGGCTGCAAGTCAGGGGCACCCCCTTCCTGGTCCCATGTGATGCCACCCTGCTTTGAGTTACACCTCTGCCCTCCTCCCAACCTCATCAAGACTTTCTTCCTCTAAGGGCCAGACTCCCATACGCCTGCTGAAAGCAGAGATTATACCTCTCATGAATTTTACCTCAGAGCCTGTGATGCAGGCCAGCATATTGATTACAAATTCTGCTGAGACATTAGGCAAGAATCTTCAGAGCGCTCCATCTCTACTGGCCTTAGAAAAGCAACTCCGTTAAATATGTTGATTTCCTAGGAAGAAAAATGATCAAATTCTTCATCCAAGAAAATACTGACTCTGAATCTTGGACTCCAGGACTCTGGTATGTTCTTTATGAAAGGCAAAATGATTAGTGTCTAAAGCAGCCTCCCGACTCCCAACTCCCAAATTAAAAAAAAAAAAAAAAGGGGGGGCGTATTAGAGTGCACTGTATAATTTTACATAAAATCTGCCTTCCATGCTTCTGCCTCTGGAAGGCACTTTCAGAGCTTTATTTCTTTGTACCTCTCAGAAATAAAGCTTTTTGGCAAGTTGCTTGAAACGCCAGTAGGAAAAGAAGACCGGGTGGAGGAAAGGGAATATGTATTGAGGGGCATGATGACAGGGTTCCTTCCAGAAGCAGGAACATTGGCTTCTAGAAGTCACGTGCGGACTGCTAGACCCCCACGCGCTTGCGTGAAGCTGGGAAGAGCAGTCGGCTTTAACGCCGCCGCAAATGTCCTTGCAATAAACCTCTGGACTTTGGTGAATGGGTTGCATGGGTTGCCTTTTGCCAATGAATGGACATGTTTTTCCAAGGGGAAAACATGTCCTTTAGTCACCTTTTTGTGTGTCTCTGGAAAAGGGTCAAAAAGCTACAGCAGAAAATGAGGATGGTGGTGCATGTATTTACTTTTGTGACAAACCTGAAGACTCGCTAGCTATAGCACGTTTTTCGGGAGACTCTTGTACCTTACCTGGGAACTCATCTTCATCATGGGGAAAGAGGAAAAGGAACTAATATTTATTAATTATACTCAACTCTGTGCCAGATACTGTGCTAGGCATTTTATAATCGTCTCGTATAATCCTCACCATAGTCCTGTGAAGCGAATCTGTCCCTCTCATGTTCCAAGTAGCGTATCGTCAGTACAGAATGCATCTATCCAACATAAATGCCCATGTGGAGAGAAGGAAAGGTGTCATTCAAGTATTTTCCGAGTTTTTTATTATTACTATGCCCTTGGCAACACTGTGAAAACAACCTTTTGAGGGCATCTACCTTCCCGACTCTCTCTTTGGCTCATCACCAGCTGGCTTTGCCAGGGGGAATGTTTTACTTGGCCTTCCCGTATCTGATGAGCTGCCCACAAACCAGGAGCGGCCACCGGCTAACAGGAATGTAGTGCCCACAAGATAAAGGCTTTGGGAATTTAAGCACAGGTCTCTCTGCTTGGAATCCTTACAGCATCTGGAAAAGGGACCCGGGACTTCTGTAAATGCAGAACACCAAATGCAGCCAGGACAAGCCTTTGAGTGCTGTGATTTCTTCCCTGGTTCCCAAGACTTATTTCATCATAAGCTGTACCTTTTTAAGGTGAAGGGCCCTAACCTTGCAGAGAAGTGTGGGGGAATCTGATCTCCAAAGGTAGAGCAAAGGCCTTGACCACTGACTTACAATCCTTTCTTGTGGGCCGGGGCTTGGTGTCTCTTTTTGATGTTTGAACTGAGGTCTGTATTTTCCAGGCTAGTATAAGCACTGAAACTAGATGTGAATCTCTCTCAAGACCTTAAATGTTTTGGATAGTCATGTAGGGACTTGAATAGTCATTTAAATACCTTGTCCAAGGTCAGAAGAGCCCAAGCATTCCCCAGAGTTCCATTCCTTCCTTTAAAGGCACATCCTCGAAAGGAGATGACTCACATCTCCATGGCAACTGTTAAAGGTGCTGCCTAGAGGGGACCCACCCCTGCCCTCACTTGGCTTGAAAGAACCAAAAGAAATGCCTAGTGTCGAGGGGGGGACTATGTTCAATTTTCCTATGAAAACTCTCCCCAGCATCTCACCTCTTTCAAACCTGGCAGCTGTCAGATTCCTTCAAGATAACGTGGGAAATGGCTCTTGTCTCTTGCAAGCCAGAGAAATGGCTTTAATTCAGCAAGATTCATTCCTAAACCAAAGGCCTCATTCTAATACTGTCTTCTGCCACTACCCAGAATTCTCTGTGTTTCCCTTTCCAGGAGTTATTTTTAGTCCAGGGCTTTGAACTTGATTGAGTAAGACTTAGAGGCAGTAAAAAGAACCCCGTACACTCAGCCAGAACTGCCTTAGGGTCCCTAGGGTTGAAAATAGCTCTGGCACCTTAGGGACCACTTGGCCTAGACCCAGACGTGATCGAAGAGCCCCTGTTTTTTTGGCATTTCAGTCCAGACCTTCAGGGACTGTTCTTTCTTGACAGGCAAGTGAGCGAGGGAAAAAGCTTCGCAATAGATTTCAAGCCAGCTTTTCCATTCAAAACAAGATGCAAATATATTTTTAAAAATTCATATCTATTTTCCTGGAACCGAATCAGGCAGCTACCTTATTAGGACTCTACACTGGGGTCTATTTTCTTAACACGCACACATACACACGCACACACACAGAGATGTGTAGAGGAAGAAAATGTAACTACTCTATCACCGAAATACTTCAAGGAAAAGCTGTATTTTGCTCTCTGTAATCTGTTAAGGTAACATCTAGTAAAGTGCTGGTGTAAGTCTAGTAACGCCAAAACAGGAAATGCTGGCGATCCCTCTCCTGAAAGTTTGAGTTAGACTCAGAGAAGGACGAAGGTCTGCCTGTCACCTCGCCCTGTGCCCCCTCTGGACCAGGTTGCCCTGCCACTGGCATGTTTGACTCACTGGGCCTCTAGCTGGATATCGTGACTGGCACTCGGTCCCCACCCCTGGTGCGCACACGATTCAGCCCTCATGGTAGGTGCCCGGTCCAGCCATTTGCCTCCGCAGCGTTTCTTACACGCTCTCCTGTTCAGGGTGACCTTGACTGACATTTCGGCAGTTCCTTGGGGACGCTCCGACAGCAGTGATGGAGCCCCTCCCTCTAGGACTTGGGGCCCCTTCCTCTAGGTTGTCCCCGATGTAGCATACTTAGCATGGCTTCTCCAGCGCTGAGGACTCATTCATCCAGTAGATTATTTATAGAGCACGTGGCGCAACTCCAGGCACTGAGCTAATTGCCAACAATACCCGGCTGAACCAAACGTAGCTCCTGCCCTCGAGGGGGCTGCCATTAGCTGGGAAGCCACTGTGGGATCCATATTGGGTGCTGTGGGAGCATCTCAGAGTGACAGCTGCCCAGCTTGGAGAATCAGGGGCTCCCGAAAGAGGTGGCATCAAAGCTCAGGTTTGTCAGAGGACTGAGGGAGAGCACCGCAAAGGGCCTTCTAGGTGAGGGAGCAGCACAGGACCCTGCCCATAGGAGGGACAGCGTAGGCTGTCGGGGTCTGCCTGCGGTAAAGCGGCTGCCGCTGGGGGCTGAGGAGTGGGGGACAGGGTGAGCACAGCAGTCAGCTGGCCGGTCCCAGAGGGCCTCAGGGGCTTCGCGGGGGGTCTGGGCTGGGGGGTTAAAGAAGAGCCATAGGCCATGTTCTGCCCTCTGAATCAGAGGTCACTGCCGAGGTGGCCCAGAGAGGTAAGTGTGGGCAGCGTCAGGGCCAGGCTTCGCCCTCTTGCTGTGGGAGCACAGTCGCTGCCGAGACCATTTGTTCCCAGGTGTCCTCTGCCTCTGCCCCCACCGCCACCCCAGCCCCTTGTCCTCCCGCCAAAAGCTGTTTGAATTCAAGGGCTGTAACCTGGGCTAGGTCTTGCTGAGAGACATACAGGGCACAGCGCCTGGCCATCCTGACCTGTCCGTGGAGCCACAAAGGCTGAGAGTACCGCTTGGGAGGAGACTGGCCTAGAACCCGTGACGAGGGCGTGCCCTAAGGTGGGAAGCGGCAGAGGGCTCCCAGGCTTAGCGTGACGCCTTCATTCATTCTCCCCAAAGGGCAGCCTTTCCCTGAGTTCGGTGATGCTCTGTGGCCAAGCCTCTGCTCTGTCCAGAGTACATACCTGAGTCCTGCCAAAGAAAGGGGATATTTAATTTAAAAAAAAAAAAAAAAAAGCACAAATGGAATGTATGCACGTGGAAAATGTGCAGGCCTAGACCGCGCCCAAGGACCTCCTGGGGACAGAGGAGCCCCCAGAGCTCAGAGCTCTGCGCCCACCGGTCGCGAGGCAGGGAGGCTGGGGGAGAAGCAGTCTCTGTGGAGACAGCTCACAGTGCCTTCTCAGTTTTCCAGAGAACCTATTCAGAGTTCAGAGCATTGGGTTCTTCCCTCCCCCACCCCACAAATCATTAGAAATCTTTTTTTTCTTTAAATGTTTTCTTTATTCCTAGGAGAGAGAGAGAGACAGCGTGAGCAGGGGAGGGTCAGAGAGAGAGGGAGTCACAGACTGAAACAGGCTCCAGGCTCTGAGCTGGCAGTCAGCACAGAGCCCGATGCGGGGTTCGAACCCACGAACCACGAGATCATGACCTAAGCAAAAGTCGGACGCTTAACCGACTAAGCCACCCAGATGCCCCAAAATCATTAGAAATCTTATAAAGAAGAGAGAAAAAGAATTCGATGAAGCAAAGATACTAGCAATGAGGCAGCATGTTCCTAGAAACTTAGAAAAAGGCTCAAGCAAGCGCTGGTTTCCCTGAGAGGCTGGAGGAATTCTGGGCTGAAGGTACGGTTTGGCCTTCTGCTTGGGGACCCCACAGGGTTCTGAATATTCCTGGGGACTGACCTCTTCTGCAAAACGCCCACAGCCGCTCCCCTGGGTGCAGACTTGCTGGCGTCTTCTACAGCAACACCAGCCTTCTGAACATTGGAAACATTTGAGCTCAAACACCCACCCTTTTCCCAGACGCTCCTCTGGCTCCTTGCTGAGGGATTTCCGACTCGGTGCCTTGCGGTTCCCACTCCAATGTCCCACAGGCCTGGCCCGTTGCAGTTAGAATTTGGCCCATGGCTATCGTGATGCTGGAAATTGAAGAGCATTTGGCCTCACACACGCCTACCTTGAAGTTACGGTCCTGGAGGGCCCCCTTGGCGGCGGTAGGGTGTGGTCGTGGGATTTGGCCAGGTTCACCTTAGGGTGTCCTCTCCCCATTGTCTGCTCTGGTCTAGTTCCCTCGCTGTCACCAGGAAAAGATCCAAATGCCTCCTTGATGTTGTCCGTGGCTGTGTATCTGTTCTGCGTGTTGTGTTTTATTTGGGAAAAGGGCCTTACATTCAAGGGAAATAATAGCAGGGTCCACAGACATCCGCTCTCGGTTGTGTCTGAGAGGTGTCTTGGGGCATTGCCCTTCCGAGCACCTGCAGAGCTTCCCCGGGCAGGCCTGGGAGCCCAGCGGGCACCCTCCCCAGCAATCTGCATGCACATGAACTCTGTAAAGCAGCGGGTGCCCATTGATTTCCACCGCACATGCCTATCAGCACAAACTCTCTGCGATGCACCCCCTCTGGATGTTTAGGAATTTATTTAAAGCACATATTCATATACTCCTGTACTAGTATATCAGACACATTCTAAAAAGTACACAACGTAGAAATCTTAAAAGAATAAGATACAAAATATCATAAACAGAGGTTCTGGTATTTTCTCTCCGAACACCTGAGGGGGACCTCAAGTGCCCCCCTGGGATGCGCACACCCACTTTGGGCACTACTGTTTTAAGGGCAGCCGGCACGCCTTGATGGCGCCCGTCCCAAACCACTGTGCTGGCACTTGGCCTGCGGACTAAAAAGGTCTTAAAATCCCTAGGAGCTTCTGACCTGGGAGACAGGGCAAGCAGATGCTTCACACGGCATAATGTCAATGATTAAAAACCTGCCCGACCGGAAAGCTATCCCTAGACAGTCGTGGCTCCAGGTGCTACGAAAAGATCAGGCACGCTGTCCAGAGTACTGGAATTGTCCACCTTCCCTCTCTGGGCCTCCAGAAGAGGACGGTCGGCAGCATTCCCGGCTCTCTCGTGATTGGAATTCTTTGAACCCTCCAACCGCTTCCGCAGCCTATTCCCCACGGCACCAGTGGGTCCACGTTGCTCGAATATTATTGTTGATTTGACCACCAAGATGTAATGCTGATTCTGTTCCATTTTGAAAAGGGTCTGAGAAAGTGTACAGGTCTAATTATATATACATATTTATACATGTGTATTTTTGTTTATTGTTACATTTTGACATTGGACTTTCTATTAAATAATTTTTAACAGTTGCCCTGGCTTTGTTCTTTTTTTGTGCCTTTCTTCCTTTCTGGATCTCAGGGAGGGGACTGTTTAAATGTCGCAGATCTTGTCTGTTGGCCCTCTGCGCGTCTCTCCTCTTCCCTGCTCTCGGTACACAGGGCTTCTTCTATCCATTCGTTTAAGTTCTGATTTTACAGATATGTACTGCATCCAGCACCCACTTGGAAAGCCCCCAACTTTGTCTTCATTGCTCCCAGTTTCCAGGGACAGCCCACTCAATCCCATAAGCTTCTACAAGTGCACCAACTCATAGGTTTGATGAAGTTGCAAGAAGGGGCAATAGTAAAAAATCATGCCACGAGTCTTTATTTAAATCTCTTCTACATCCCCGCCCCCTGCCCCCAATACACACGTACGCGTGCACACGGTCCTTGCTGCAAGACCTTGGACAAGTCACTTAACCTTCCTGAGTCTCGTGTACCTCATCAGTAAAAAGCAATACTTTTCTCATAGGTTTGATATGAGGGGACCCCCATAGTAAACATTCAGTAAACAACCACCTGCTTCATGAAGGCCGTCACTCAGCCAGCCAATGTCTGTTCATTGCACAGAGTATGCCAGGCACTGGGCTCTCCCACACAGGCGGCCAGGGATGTGAGGACTTAAACAATGCCCCTCTTCAAAGCCCAATGCAGGAGAAGCAGCATGAAAAATGAGGCAGGTACCTTACAGTCTCTCTCCTCCCCACCTCCAACGCAGTGAGTACCTGTCACCTCTTGGAAGCCCCCCCAAAATTGATCTTCCCAACTGCCCTGGCCTTCCAAGATCTACCAAAGAGAAATAGATACACACACACACACACACAGCCTCCAAGCATGAAGTCAGAAGCACTCTCCTTTGGCTCGGTCTTCGCTGATGCATCAGCCTGTTCATGTCTGGTGGTCCATCAGCCAGTCTTCTGCCCTCCACCCTTGCCCTTGGGAACATTTTCCTTGTGATTTCCTAATGGTGTGAGGTGAGAGTCGGGGTGGAGGTGGTGTGTGGGACGGGGTCAGCCGGGACGGGGTCAGCCAGTCCGGGAGAAGGAGTTGATAAGTATTCCCAGGTTTTTTCCTGCAAGCAGTAGAGCTAGAAGTTGAGACTTGCAGACGAGCGTTAGAGCCTTCAAACAAGGCAAAAGCCCAAGCTTCTGCTCAGGGTAAATTCTTTCAAACACAATAAGCCCGTTTCTTGTAGCGAAAGCTCGCTTGAAATCACAAGGCCAGGAGCACCTGGGTGGCCTGATCGATTAAGCATCCGACTTTGGCTCAGGTCATGAGCTCATGGTTCATGAGTTCGAGCCCCATGTTGGGCTCTGTGCTGACAGCTCAGAGCCTGGAGCCTGCTTCAGATTCTGTGTCTCCCTCTTTCTGACCCGCCACTCGTGCTCTCTCTCCCTCCCTCTCTCTCTCTCTCTCTCTGAAATAAATAATATTTAAAAGTTTTTAATTTAAAGGAAAAGGAAATCACAAGGCCAGCCAAGCTTAGAGAGCTCCCTAACCCAGCTCCACCCCACTCCTCCCCACACATGTGCTAGTCCTCTCTCGCCTGTACCCCAGGTTGGGGCTTTGGGAGTTTCCTTTAACCTCAAGCCAAAGAAGGGTGTAGCTGACAGGACTTTGGTGTCCACACCCCACGCCCTTGGTAGCAACGTCAGCTTCCAGGTCCCTGGTAATTGCTGGGCTGAAGTCAGCATGCGGCTGCCCAAGTTCTCCTACTTGGAGGCCGGAAGAGTGAGAAGTGGCCTGTGAGCCACAGAGTTAGAAGAAGGCCCGTCTTCCCTGAGCCTCAATTCTCAGTGCATTGGAGCAAAATAAGGCTGCAGCCCACAAGTCTCAGGAGTGAGCAATCCCAAAGCTCAGAGCCTGGCCCAGGGGATGGCTGTGGGGGACGGGTGCTTCTCTCCGGGATTCTCCCCGCTGCCACCACCCTGCCACTGACAATGCCCACCCACCACTTCTTGCCAGAATGCTCAAGCTAAGTCATCGGGAGGTGGACGTGAGGCTGTGACTTCTTCCACTCGCCGTGCATCATGGAGACAGCAGGCTGCTACCCCCGGCAGAACCAGCTCCCACAGGGCCGCCCACTTTTTGCCCAGTTCTCACCCTTACACTGCACTGCCATGTTTATTCTCCTACTCTGCTTCCCGTTCTCTCCTCTTCTGGAAAACTCTTCATTTTTCCCTATCACCAAAATCTGAAATTCCTTTGAGGTCCAGTCAAAATGCACCATTTGCATAAGACCCTACTCCATGTGCATGGCTCCAATGCACACCAATCTTTCCTGCCAAGAAGAACACTCCCTTACAGGATGGGCCAGATTGGGGGGCGAGGGGGAAGCCCTGAGACTTGAGCCATGGAGAGTTCTGGTGTCAGACTAGGCCACCAAGTGGCCGGCAACCAGGCCAAGTGCAAACACTCACTGAGAACCAAATCGCCAATGCTGAGGAAGGCTGAGCCCATGGCCGAGCCCGGTGTGGGTGGGCAGTGGGTCTGAAAGCTTCGATGGTCATGGAGAAGGGCATTCAGGGAGAGAGTGGAACACCTGTGCCCAAGGCCATGTGTACCAGAATAGACATTCCACATCCAATGCCACATCATGTGGCATTCTTTCTAACAGGAAAGAATTAGACACAGTCTTAAATGGCCATTAAAAAGAGAAAGGATACCTAAATAGTAGGGCAGTCAATCTTGTATCAACATGGATAAGTCTCAAAAACAGTGACTGAAAAGTATGCAGAGGATACCATATGATGCCACGCATATAAAGTTGGAAAGCTTGCAAAACCATGTCATATATTATGTGTGGATACTGAAATGTATAGTGGGAAACACAAAGGCCAATTTCAACAGGGGACAAAGAGAAAGAAGGAAATGGCACTGAGGAGGGTTAACAATGTTTTAAAAATTGGCTGAAGATGAGGCACCCAGGTGCTCAGTCAGTTGAGGGCCCAACTCTTGATCTCAGTTCAGGTCTTGGTCTTGGGGTTGTGAGTTTAAGCACTGCCTTGGCGTGGAACCTACTTAAAAACAATTTTTGCAGGGGGCACCTGGATGGCTCAGTGGGTTAAGTGTCCTACTTCGGCTCAGGTCATGATCTCACGGTTCATGGGTTCGGGCCCTGCGTCGGGCTCTGTGCTGATAGCTAGCTCAGAGCCTGGAGCCTATCTTCAGCCTCTGTATCTCCCTCTCTCTCTGACCCTCCCCTGTTCTCTCTCTCTCTCTCTCTCTCTCTAAAATAAACAAAAAATTAAAGAAAAAATTTTTTTTGCTGAAGCAAACTTGGGGAGAGAGGGTATTTGTGAAATTTGGACAGTATTCTCTAAAGTCTCTTCTGTGTACTTGGAATATTTTATTATGTTTAAAGGGACACAAGTGTCCTCCAGGGGCCACCTCGGCCCAGTGACCATCTGCAGCAGGTTTAGACTCTGGCCACAGGTGAGAGCATCCAAGGCCTGACAGGGAGCAGACCTCCCTTCCCTGGGGGTTCTGGTAGAACATAACAGGTGTGTTCTTCATCTCACGTTCCTATGGCCTTTGCTCCAGCCCTCCTGTGCAGATAGCAGATCCAGACTGTGCCTTCCGTTGAAGCTCCTCAGCCCCTCGCAGTGGCTCAACCATCACTTTTTGATTCAACGTCTCTCACATTTGCCCTGGATGAGACTCTATCCAGTCTTGGGTGTGTTCCGGTTTGGCACAAAATACCCTGTTCATGTGGGTCACCCTCCGGGACTGCGTGGCCCACCTGGGACCTCTCACATAGCCCCTCAGAAGAGCCCATGACTGCTAGCCACAAAGTCTCTGAAGCTGTGGCCTGCAGTCTAGAAAATGTTGAGGAAGAGGTTTGATAGCAATGGAATGAACCCGAAGACACGTGAGAGAATCCTGTGTGTCAGAGGCAGAAATTTCATAAGACTTAGGGAGATATTCGGTGCAGTTCCAAACATCAGAGGACAAATGCCTGCCTGTACGTCTTTGCAGAACTTGGTTCCCTGAGAGTTTTGTGGCTCAAATAAATGGCATTAACAGTGAACACATGCTAGGTTTGGATAGGAGTTGAGAATCCACCCTCAAAAAATAACAAATAAAATAGAAAGTGCCACTTGGGCAAAGCTGCCTGACTGGGACATTCTAAGAATAGTTTTTATTAACGGTACTCTGGGGACGCCTCAAAAATGGCTGCACGTTAGAATTACCCCCGGGGGAGCTTTTCAGCCCATCATCACCCAGACCTCAGGTCGGTTAACTCGGGGTCTCTGGGAGTGGGGCTGAGCATTTTTAAATATCTCCCTAGGCGACTGTGAGGCACAGGGAGGATTCCAGAACTATGTGTCTACACTGCATGCCACGGAGTTGGGCACCAGCAAACAAAACTGAACAAAGGAACCCCTGCCCTTGAGGAGTTAGAGAACAGTAGCGTGCAGGTTTGTACACACACACAATCCAAGGCTGTGAGCACTCGGGGCGGGGGGGGGGGTCGGGGGGGGGAAGGAACCAGCTCAGTGATCATTCTCGATGGTGAGAATGAGCAGGCCAAGTGGGAGAATGGGTGGGGACTCCCCGATGACACACGGACACATGGAAGGGCGTCCCTCTTGTTGATATGGGACAAGAGAATGAGTCAACGCCTGGAACTGCTCAGGCAAGGGAAAGGCCTCCAGGCTCCATCTGGTTTCCAGGCACGATTTTGCTCAGTCGTTCCAAAGAAAGAGAATTTCCTGAAGACACCCCGATGGGAAACCTGCCGCCTCCACCGGCAGCTCGGCCCTCCTGGGTGGCAAGTTTGCCTTTCATGGCCACCCTCAAGCAACAGCCTCAGCCAGCGCCTGCTTTACCCTGATCCCGAGCCACACGCCCCTCAGCCTTCAGGACACCCCTGATTGTGGGAGGTGTATTCAGGCTGGAGCACAGCATTCAGGAAACGAGCCCCTTCCCCCTCGAACTGACAAACCTCCGGGAAGACAGACCCCTGACTGGAGGAAAGCCTTTGTGTGAAGGAGTTGTCCCTGGTCTCAAGAGACTGAAGGCAAGGAGTGATCGCCCTCTGCAGAGGGCCTGAGCCGAATAAACAGAAAAGTAGCACTTACACACCCAGCGCCTTTGGCGGGGCAGGCAGCGGGGGGCTTGTTACCATTATTATAGCTGGGGCTGCAGAGGTTGGATTCCTGGTGACTTTGGAAACTGGCAGCCGGGATGTTACCCAAGACATCTGCCTTTCCGCCCACGGAGCGGCCGGGCTCACGGCTGGAATTTCAAACACTTGTCCCAATTGCCCTGGTCATTGGTATGCTCGACACTTGGTCATTGACCTGACACTGGGTTCTCATGCTCCGCTGTCCCTACCAGGGCCTGGCAGCCTTGAATGCCACCGACACAGGGAAGAGCCAATGAAAAGAGGTTGTAGAAGCGGATCTGCCACCACCCTGCTCCCCAGGGGCCCAGCCGTGTGGCCAGGACACTGAGAGGGGTGCTGGCCGCCTTCCCCACAGTCCTGTGTTGTCGGCTGAAGGCTCCCCTGAATGTTTCTCCTCGAGTGCAAACCACAGCTGGAGTCTCTGGGAGATGAGTCTCCCATGATCACGCTGCACTACAAACGGAGTTTTACGTTTTAAGATCGGGTTAGATGGCACATGACCGGAGGGGCACCTAAAGGAGAAACCCCTTCCTGACACTGTTATTCTACACATGCAAGTTCAAGTCCCTAACAAGGCTCTGTCTGTTTTCAGTCCCACCCCGACTCCGAGGCCTTTGCCCAAAAAAGGAGAAAAGGAAGCTTTAAATCAAGTCACCCTAAATCCTCTTTTATCCTTGGGATAATCTGTCCGGTGTCTGTGCCTCTGCTGATGCAGTGGTATTCTGGTGCCCCAGCCCCCCCCCACCCCGGCTTCTTCCAGGGGTCACAGAGGTGGCCTCAAACATCTCCCCTCTCCCTGCCTCTCCTCTCTCCACCACAGACACACAATTGGAAGGAAAAAGCTTGAGAATCTTCTGAAATCTAAGTAAACAGACAGGGTCGTTGCGGTAGGTAGGGAGACCCCGGCATAAAATGAAGCCTCTTCATGCATTAAAACGTGGCTGTGGTCAGTGCTGAGTTCTCACCCTCAAGTCCAGGCGGGATGGGCTTCCTGGTAGAAACCGAGTCTCCCCAACACCAGCAGGGTCGGCATCACTCCAGGGAAGTCGGCTTAAAAGCTGTCGTTTGGATCCCAACGGTTCTGCCTTCTAATTGTCACTGCCACTCATTGAGCAGTGACTAAATGTTCCTCAAGAAATCCTCCCAATAACCCCTATAAGGTTACTACTGATTCTTCACTTTACAGCGGGGGAGACTGAGCCTCAAAAAGATTGAATGACTTGCTCAAGGTCACACAGCAAGGAAGTGGTAGAGCCAGGATCAGGGCATCTGACGCGGCAGCCTGGCTCGTAACCACTCGGCCGTAGTGCTATCCACACGTGTCACGGAGGTGGCTGACTACCACCTCACTGGTCCCCTGGACCACTAGTTCTTCTTTCCCGAGAGGTGGGGCTTGGGATTCTCCTTGCCCTCCCTGAGGATTATGAGAGGCCTCCCGTTGCTGAGGTCCAGGCGGCTGGGAACAATTGAAAACTTCGGTGGAATGGGGAGGCAGGTGGCCTGCAAAGGCAGGAATGTGGCAGGAAGAAAAGAACTAGTCATGGAGGGGCTCCTGAGTGGCTCAGTCAGTTGAGCATCTGACCTCAGCTCAGGTCATGATCTCGAAGTTTGTGAGTTCAAGCCCTGTGTCGGGCTCTGTGCTGACAGCTCAGAGCCTGGAGCCTGCTTCGGATTCTGTGTCTCCCTCTTTCTCTGCATCTCCCCCACTCAGGCTCTGTCTCTCTCTCTCAAAAATAAATCAACATTAAAAGAAAAAACACTCATCGTAGAGCAGCTCTTGAGTGGTCTGATAGGCAGTGGGATCTGTCCAAAGCATCGTGTGAGCAAGGGAGGTGGCCATGGGGCCGATGTGCTTGGGAAGAGAGTATTCATTCTGGGGTCTCTTTTAGGCAAGAGTCTCAAAAGGTGGTTTGCCCACTGACAAGGTGTACATGACTCACCCAACTGACCCCACGTCTGCTTCCAAACTGTGCCCTCTCACTCAGCCCCACTGGATTTTCCTTCTATCCTTGTCATACTTGGCTTTGCTTGCCAGTAAGAACCCCCTATTTTGGTCCTCGGATCCTCACTGAGTAGGAGGTAGCCCAGCTTGAGGTCCCCGGTTTCAGTGCAGGTGGTGGCAGCCAGGGACCATCTGCCACAGGTAGTGATGGGCCACAGGCTCACTCAGTTCTTTCCTCCCCCAAGACTCCAGCAACAGAGCTCCAGCGCAAGTCGTTATACTTGAAAAAGGCACAGGAGCCCGTGACGTGTTGGTGGATGAGGCTGCGGTGAATGCACATCTCCATGGGCGTTTTCTCCTTCTGGAACAGCTTGAGCAGCAGCGACTTAGGCAAGGTCTTGCCCACAAATACCTTCTTGGGGTCTGAGACCTAGATTTCGAAGCATTTGATGAAGCCTCCCTTTCCCAGAAAGCATCCGCTGGACTTCGAGGGTCCACTAAGACCTCCTGGATCTCCTTCACAAGCTGGGCTGTGGCCAGGGCCTCAGGAGCCAAAACTGCTGGGCCCCTGGCATCCCAGGGCCAGCTTCCCGGCAGTCACCACCATGCTGCTGTTCCGGGAGTTGCTCAGCAGACCTAGTAGGCTCTGAACTGAGGCTTGGCACTGCTCCGCAGCTCCCTGATTCAAACACGGCTGGGAAGGGGGCCGGGGGGGGGCATTACAACAGCTTCTTTTATTTTTTTCTATAATTAAGGAGGGAGTAGCTCAAGTTCTCCAGGTGCCCTAGGCTGTCCCACACTGTGCCCCACATACCCTCCCCCACAGGATCCCAGTCCTGGACTCGGTTTGTTTCCCAGGGCAGAGGGGAAGTGGAGGCAGGCATTGGTAGGGAAGGTAGCTTTATCAGATTAACTCTGGTAAAAATGCTCAGGCTCCCCAGCCCCTGCGAGCAAGATGCCCCAGCTGCCTGTGTGCCCGGTGATTTCCAGGCTGGTGGGGGGCTGTTTTTCCTCCAAACTCTTGGCCAACCCTGCATCTCCGCCGAGGGCTGTGGTTCGGGGAATGTTTTGACTTGAAATACTCAAGCCCGTGGTGGTAGTTGGAGTTGTGAGACCCTTCTGTGCGCAAAGGGAAAATGAATGGTCTATTTAGGGGCTGCTAACAATTCACAGTATCAAGAACAGGCAACAATTGTGCCGCTGAGCTGCGGCTTTCTGAGGGGCCTCCCCAGGGGAGCTGGCCCGGCGGCCATCGTGGCCTGGCTCCGGGTATTCCACTTGGAAGACCGCCCACTAGTGGAGGCGATGCTGCCAGAAGATGGGGCCCCGCCTGGCTTTCTCAGCGCCTCTCCTCAACCCCTTCCCAGAATACTCTCTTCCCGGGGCCTGTGGTGTTCTTGGGCTGTGGGTGAGCCTGCTTTCCCCAAACCACGTGAACTTTTCTCTGGACAAATGGGGGAAGGAAATGCCCCTGTTTGGAAATGCCTAGAACCGCTGGTCTTGGGCCTGAGTTGTGAGGTTGTAGCTCCCTGTGGCAGACACACAGGTCCCCAGAAGGAGGAAGCTGGTTTTCCTCTCAGGACAAAATGGTGGTCCCTGGAGCCGTGGGTACACTCCAGGGTGCTGTTTCTATCACCACAGCGATGCTTCGTTTCACTGCATCCTAGGATCAGAAGAGATGGTGAGGATCATAGGCTCCTAAACCCTCAGCCTAGTTGAAACCTGACCAGTTTACTGAAATGCCAAAGTTTGTTTCAAAAGTCAATGGCAGTTAAGAATGGTATTCATCTAATTTATCAAAATGAATACTTATATAGGTACAAATAATCTCAGTCAAAATCCTGACAGGCTTTTGTACAGAAATTCAAACACTGATTATAAAATTCATATAAAAATGCAAAGGATTGGGGCACTTGGGTGGCTCAGTTGGTTGAGCATCCGACTTCAGCTCAGGTCCTGGTCTCATAGTCAGTGAGTTCAAGCCCTGCATCAGGTTCTGTGCTAACAGCTCAGAGCCAGGAGCCTGCTTCTTCTGTGTCTCCCTCTGTCTCTCTGCCCCTCCCCAGCTTTCTCTATCTTTCTCTGTCTCTCTCTCTCTCTAATATAAATAAATAATTAAAAAAATTATAAATGCAAAGGATCTAAGAAGAACAATTTCAAAAAAGAACAAAGTTGTTTTCTTTCTTTTTTTTTTTATGTTTTATTTATTTCTAGGAGAGAGAGAGAGACAGTGTGAGCAGGGGAGGGTCAGAGGGAGACGGAGTCACAGACTAAAACAGGCTCCAGGCTCTGAGCTGGCAGTCAGCACAGAGCCCGACGCGGGGCTCGAACTCGCGAACCGCGAGATCATGACCTAAGCGAAAGTCGGACGCTTAACCGACTAAGCCACCCAGGCACCCCCAAAGTTATTTTTCAACTAACACTACCTGATTGAGGGCTTAACATAATGCTGCAAAATAGATAATATGGTCCTGGACACACATAGAGTGTAGACACACAAGTACAGATCAATGCAACAGAGCAAGAGTCCAGCTGTGGATCCACACATTTATGGTTAATAAGTTGTGCTAGTATAATTGGACCTCCATATTCATAAAATGAACTTTGACCCTTCCTGCAGACCACACACAAAATGAACTTGAAATGGGGGGTCTGGGAATTTGAGCCCCATGTCGGGCTTTGTGCTGACAGTGCAGAGCCTCCTTGGGATTTTTGGTCTTTCTCTCTCTCTCTCTCTCTCTCTTTCTCTCTCTGCCCTTCTCCTCCTCATGCTCTCTTTCTCTCTCTCTCAAAAATAAATAAATATTTTAAATAAATAGATAAATAAATAAATTTTCATCTATTTTCCAGGACAAGTTGATATTACTGATTTTTATCAACAGTGAATGTGATCATTAAAGCGAATCTTTCCCCCACGCATCATGCCCTGAGTGTGTGAGTGCAGGGCCCAGTGACAAGTACCAAGGATTCCAAGGGGTGCCTCCCGGCCCTTGTTCTCAGTCGACTCTTAGAGGACCTATTGCAATGAATGCTTTCTCAGCCTACACACGCATTCATCCTCCAAATATTACTGAGCACCTACCGTAAAACCAAAAGTTGAATTTTAAAGTGCTTTCTCTACAACAGACTTAGAGTCAGATCCTAGATCATGCTGACCTTTGACTAGTTAGAGCAAATAATTAAGAAAGTATTGCTCACTTTAACTTGGATAATGGCAATATCTGGGTTTTTTTGTTTTTTGGTTGTTTTTTTTTTTTTTGCTTAACTGACTCATGAGGTAGGTTTGGGTATTTTATCATTGTTGTTCTCAGTCATTTCAAAAATATCGAATCTATTGTTCAGCAAAGGAATCTCATCTTCTTCCCAAAGCACATTTTTCAGTCTCATTCAGAATGTCAGTTATTTGAATCATCATTTGGGAAGAATGAATGAGGTGTTTGGGAGTGGAGTACTTTATATCGATCCCAAATTATAATTCTTGGGCCAAGAATTATATGATTATTTCTAATTGGTCCTGAGGGCTGCAGGAAGGGAAATCATTGCTCCCTCAGGTTATGTGGGCCCACTTGACCTTGGGGGCAATATTTCAGGGTGGGGACTCTGAGCCGGGAACTTTGCTGGTTTGTAATCATTGAGCACCGTGGTGAGATGCAGAGAAACCACGATCAATTCACAGTGGTGTGGGACTCTGTTCCTCTTCTGAGCATGTCCATCTGCCCCTCCGCCACCTCCAACAATCCTGACAGGTGCAAAACGGAGGGCACAAAGAAGGAAATGTACTCACGGTCAACTGCTAGTTGGTAAAGCTTGAATTTAAAACCCAAGACTTCTGACCCCTCATCTCGGAGTTCTCCTTCTGCACGATTGTCCTCTGCCTCTTCTTCATCTCCAGTCACATTCAGAGCCTCCTTGTCCAGAGACTAAAGCCAAGCCCGACTCTGCCTCACCCTTAGCTCCCACGGCCCACTTGGTGGCACCATGACCTTAATTACCAGCCACTCTGGGCCTTTCAGTTTTTCTTCCCACGGTATCTTGAGTTGGCGCTCTGACTTTCGGGCCCCTGCTCTATTTGCAGAGAAAGCTTTTTCCTTAACTCAAGCCTGATCATCTGAATGTCTGATTCCCTGAGGGATCCTCTTACACAGCCAAGCCTTTGTTTGATTGCGGAGGCTGCCTGCCTCCCCTCACACGTATCTGCGCTCTGTCTGGGGGCCCCCACCCGCAGCCTCACTCGCCTGCACACAATGGAAGACCTGTGTCTCTTACCACCGTGAGGATGTTACAGTGGAGGCCAGGGCCGGCTGCCAACCCTTGGTGCTGCGGAAGCCTTCACAGCCTGGCTGGTGTGACTGACAAGGTCAGCAGCTGAGTTGGTGCTGGGCCCCAGGGGCGAGATCCATCTAGATCACTGACTCAGGGAAGAGGTGACCTGACTCTTCCCTGAGCCCCCCATTGCGTCCAGCAGAATCCTGTTCCTCAGAGATCATAGCTTTCTTCGACTGCCTCAGGAGGCCAAGGCCTGACATAGCAACGAAAAACTTTCTAACTTGGGAAGATCTCAATCATCCTCTTCATCATTTTTCCAAGGAGTCTAATGCAAACCAAAGCCATCCATCCATTCATCCATCCATCCATCAACCCATTCTCAATTTACTCTTTTATTCATAAAAATACTTATTGGGCTCTTACTATATTCCTGGCCAATTAATGAAGCTTGAGCTGCCTTTTCAGAGTCTTCACGTTCGCCAGGCCTCAAAGCCCATCCTAAATGCTTCCTTAAACAACATACCTCTCTTAGTATTTCTATTTTAATCCCATCTAGTAGTACACAGAGCCCTCAAGGGCTCACTGCTCACTGCTGTCTCCGCCATTCAGGCCTTCCCGGGCTGACTAGTACAGCGGCTTCCCCCCTTAGGGCTGCTTCAGACTGGAAAGTCAAGGCCAGAATCAGTTTCCCATTCTCTACCCCTCAGTCAGACCGCCCCCCTCACCTCCCCCTCCCCACCTACTCCCAAATCCTTCAGCCTTTCCAAGGCCAGCCCTTCCCACAGGACATCTCCACCCTCACTCACCGCACAAGTAACCCAGTCAGTCTCTGTCCTACTTCTGAGGCCTTCTAAGCACGGGAGCAAGATTCGTCTTCTTACCAAAACACTGTGGTGGCGCCTCACGCAGACTCTAACATGCATTCCTTGCCCACTGCTCTGAGGCTGGTTTTCAGTCATTTCATCAAGTGTTTGTTGAGCACCTACCATATTCCAATGACTCTGAAAGACCCTGAGGATATAATAGTGAGCAAAATATAACTGCAGCCTAAATGGAAAGACAAAAACAGGCAAAAGGAGACAGTCCCTGCGACTGGCATTGCATCCGGAGTATTTCCCGGAAGCCCCAAGGCTGGCCCAGGAGGGATTTGTCAGGAAAGGTTTCCTGGAGGCGAGGCAGGTAACCTCAACAAAAGCGCCCTTGCCTGCATTCAAGGTCTACTCGTGTCCTCCAGACTAAGAGTGTTTATTTTGACTTTGCCTCTCCTGCAGCAACTTAAATACCCTGTCTCACCTGCCTTCCTCCTTCCTCCTCTATTGTGAATTGTTTGTCCATGTGCAGAACTCAAATCCCCAACTAAATGATAAATTCCCACAGGGCAGGACCAGCGGTATTTGAGCCAAGTCTAGCCATGTGGTCTCTACTGCATTGGTCCACACGGTAAATTTTTAATGTTTCAATGAGAGACACTGGCGGAGACTGGCCGTGTTTCAGCGGGACTATGGCTGTACGTTTCCCCACCAATCAGAGGACACGCACAGGAGGAACTGAGGTGGGCCACTTCCGAGCCTGGACCTTACTAATGCTGCGCAAACTCTCTCCCACGCCTTCTTCCCTCTTCTCCTTGCAGACACCCAGATGGGGCTGGGGCCTTGCCTTGACCATGGCCTGCAAAAGAAATCAACATCCTGGTTCCTTAAGACAATTGTATTGTTGGCGCCCTTTGTTGCAGCAGACTAGACTTACCCTAACTACTGCCAACATGTCAGCTTTCCAGATTCCAATGGGGAAAAGAAATCTAGCAACGCTGTCTGCAGCCTTATAAGATGGCAGTCAGCAGGAGCTAAGTCCCAGTTTGTGACAGACCCCACAGTGCCCCCTCAGGACCCTTGTTCTCTTGCTTTTCCAACCCTTCACTCTTTCCCATAAGCTGCCTGATGCTTGCAGACAGTTGTGGTCTCAGAAACATCTGAGCCTCAGAGTAGAACGTGACTCAGAGATCTAATACCAGACAATCCACCTGCTCGGCTCTTCTCTCAAGAGGTTTGCTGTTTGAAAACCTAAAGCAGTAATCTCAAGCCTGGTTTAGGACCTGGATCAAAACCAATGCCTCTTGCCAGAAACAAAGATTCTATAATGTCCCCTTTATATTCCTGATATTAAGCTAATATTACCCACCTTACACATAATTGTAAAACTCAGTATAATGCCCTAATGACAGTACAAAGGAGAAATAAAATGACAATCGCTTATGATAATAGCATGTGTTTCAATACATAAAGGTTTGGAGCGACAACTTTTGGAGCCAGTGCGAAGTATCAGATGCTCCCCGGGCAGGAACAGAAGCTCCCGTGAATCGGACAGCTTCGGATGCAGACTGGCACAGGTATGTGAGTCTGGTAACTCATTGTGGCATTGCCATCAGGGAGGTGATTTTTCTAAAAGGTGAACAGCTCTTGGTAAAGCCCTCCCTCCCCCACCTCCAAATTCAATCTTTTCTTGATTTTTCACAACAACATTCCTGGGAAACTTCGTGCATTTTAAAATGTGCAACAAATGCTTTATCAGTAAAATAGAGTTCCGGTTCTCCAATCATCCCAAACACATTCTCTACTCAAACACACACAACAGGCCCCCCGCTGTCATGCAGCACAGAGGATAGTTCTTGGCTGGGGACACCATCCAGAGCCTTCCAGCCTGTCTAGCATCTCTGCCGTTTCCCCCCATTGAACGCCGAGAGCACCCCCCAACCCAAACATTAAGACAACCAAACACACCCACACGTTTCCACACATTTCCCTTCCAGCAGATGTTTCTTCCTCCATGAGAACCAGTGCCTCAATCCAAGAAGACTCTCAGAGAGGTGAAGGCGATATTAAAGCTTTTCCTGAATATGACTCAAGTTTTTCCTCATGCTTGCTAAAAATGAGACATCACCTCATCTCGATGTTCTGGAACTATCTAGACTTGTTAGACATTTGTTCAGGGAAGGAATGGGCAGTGATCAGAAAAGACTGTGGGGCCCTTCCAGTTGAGAGCACTCACTTTTCCCTGTGGTTCTCAGGGGTGAGGCTTTACCTCCAAGCTTCTGTTTTTTAAAAGGACGTATAAATAAAGACAGAGGCTGAACCGACAGCCAATTCTCCCTTCCCTCTCATTTGCCTAATAATAGCTTCTGGGAATGAGTCGCATGGAGGTGTTGACTGACTGCTCCTGAGGGTGCATTCACCTAAAATGGTTCTCAAGCCATTTTTCCATGTTGCTGTGATGTCAGGCAGCCAAGATGGACACTGTTTCTCAAAAACACATATCAATAAATCAGGTTTCATCTCGGCTGAGGTGGGGCCCAAAACACCAGTCAGCACCCCCACAAATTTAGGAAACTGAAGGGCTTGAGTGCTGGGTTCCTCTGGATCCTTCCGAAGAGACCAGCCTCTCAGCTTCCTGTCCTTGAAGAAACCCCATTTTCTCCACAGGGCTCTGTGTTGTGTAAACTCCCACATGGCTCCCCAAATGGCCTTGTAGACACGTGCTGCTGTGCTTACAGATTTATGTAATGAAGGGACAATGACAGAGAGAGAATGAGCCAGACATTCTTCCTGTCAAGACCCCAGGGCCAGGCTGCTTCTCCTTGGCCCTCAGATCTTATCCCCCCGCCCTTTCCCTGAGCCAGCGCCTCACCTTCCTCATTTCATGCTTTTCTACCACCTCGTTTCCTCCTCAATCCTGGGCCATTTTTAACTGTCTGACCGGGAAGGATCTGATCTGACAGGACAATTAAATATTAATACTGTGATTGAAGAGTCTGTGCTCAAATCAATTAAAAATAAGACTTATGGAGCTGAGACAGTTTCAATCTATTTTTTCTTCCTGTCAGGAAAAATCTACCTGTGTAGCCCAGACACCCAGTGCCTTAGAGTGGGGATTGATCCCAGAAGGTGCCCATGCCTTCTGGCAGTCACTAACTACCCTCTTCAGATGGGGACTGGTGAAGGAGGTGATGTGGCCCTTCTCCTACCATGAAGGACACAGACCCCAAGCAAAGACCCCCTCCTGCATCAAAGTCTTCCCCAGGATGAGCTGCCTTCCTCTTTGGGCTCCCGTTGCATGCTAGCTTGTATCTGACGTTTGCAATTCTTTGTTTCTTGTGTTTGTGCTGCATCCTAGAATGTGAGGGAATACACTGAGGGCAGTAACTATCCTCCTCGTCTTTCCACACAGATCCCCACCTAGTTTCTGGAAACTGGTACGAAAGTCATAAATGTACAAGGAATCAACAGGGCAATGAAATCTGCCACTTTGTTATACTTCCTTGTTTCCAGTGAGAATCTGGAATGACAATATTAATGGCTTCTTTTACCCCCTCCGACTCCACTTGAGGTGGCATCTGGGTGACCACATAAGCATACCTCAAGAAAGCCCAAGACAAATGAGAGTTTATTTCTATTAAAAAAAAAAAAAAAGTAAGGTGAGCAATTACTCCCAGACGCCTGAGATGAGCTGACTACCCACCATCAGCAGGTCAGAATTTAGCTCTGAGCTTTCTGGAAGCCCAAGCTGAAAGGGAGACATTGTAAGTTACTTTCTTGCCAAAAAGAACACAAGTTGATCATCAGAGACAAACTTTTCCTGAAACCCTGAAACTCAAGGGGGGATTTGTTATGTGAATCCTTACACAGAAATCCTCAAGCATCATTTTGCTGTTCCTGATAGAAGCCACACTCGTCCCTGCCCCAGGACTGTGCCTCCGCCTGGAATGTTGGCACAGAGTGTCTCAACACACGTCTCTCTGCTCAAGTGTCCCCTCAGGGCAGCCATCCCTGCCTCTTCTCCCCCCGGATTCCCTCTGGACCCAGCACCACACTCTCTTTTTTATTCCTCTGCTTGCACTTACCCTCTGGAACCATCTTATATATTTGCTTGCTTACTTGCTCTCTGTTTTCTCTCACAAGAGTTTAAGATTCATGAGGCAGGGATTTTTTTCTGTTTTCTTCATTGCTGTACCCCAAACCCCTCAGGTAGCACTTAGTAGCTAGCCAGCATTAAATACGTATTGGCTGAATTGTCTTTCAAAGACATATTCTCAGCCAAGATGTGGGGGAAGCACAGAAACATAGTTTTAAAACGAGATTCTTATGGGTGATGCGTGAGGTAACATGTTCTAGGCTCTTTAATTTCTTAGAACAATTTAACACAGGGATAAAATATGAAGGGTCTATAAATGGATAACATTAACAACTTCTTGGGTCTCTCATCTGCCTCAAACATCAGTGGGCCTACATGGGCTTTGACAAATCTCCACTCAAGGTTGGTTCTTTGTTTTTCCCATATTTATATTTTTTATATAGAGAAGCTCCCACACTGTTGCCCAGGCTGAAGAGCAGTGACTCTTACGGGCACAATATCACCACTGAGTAGCACAGGAGTTTGTACCTGCTCTGTTTCTGGTGTGGGCTAGTCCACCCCTCCTTAGGCAAAATGATGGCCATCTGCTCCTAGAAGGCCGCCATATTGAGGCCAGTCTTCGTGTGGACACCCAATTGGCACAGCACCCTACAGCCCAGAGCTTCTGGGCTCCAGTGAACCTGTTGCCTCAACCTCCCAAGTAGTTGGGACTATGGGTGCCCACCACCACACCCAGGCTCTGGCCCTAATTGGTCTTCCCAGAAAGTATTCTAATACAGCTTGTCAAGTTTATCTAAAGTGAGGGCCTTCTGGGCTACCAGACAATGAGGCAAATTCCTATTCACCAGCAAATATTTTAGAGCTGGACTCACAAGGTGCCTGGGTGGCTCAGTTCTTAAGCATCGACTTCGGCTCAGATCATGATCTCATGATTCATGGGTTTGTGAGTTTGAGTCCCACATCAGGTGAGCTTGAGCCCCACTTTGAGTGAGCATGAATCCACATCTGGTGAGCATGAGCCCCACTTTGGGTGAGCCCTGTTTTTTTCTCTCTCTTTCCCACTGCCCTCTCTTTCTGACCCTCATTAATTTGCACCTTCTCTCTCTCTCATAAATATATATATATGTATATATATATATATATCTCGTAAATATATATATACTCATATATATGCATATACATAGGAGTGGACTTACAGTCTCATCTGCAAAAAAGTCAACCATCTTCAGCAGGAACATGGGCTGCAGGAGTAGCTACAGGTGGTTCCAGTATATCCTGTAGAAGAGAACTGTGAACTGTTGTCAAGGGTTCACACAGGGCCTGGGGCGAGGTCCTCACATTCTATATCATCTTCCTCCTCAGTTATCTGTTGTTATATAATAAGTTACCTCCCCAAAACTTAGCTTAAGTTGACAAACTTTTATTAGCTCACAGTTTCTGTGCATTGGGAATTGGAAGCAGCTTAGATGGGTGGTTCTGGTTCAAGGGTACTCCGATGGGCTTGCAGTGAAGACATTGGCTGGGGAGCCTCAGTTCTTTACCACAGGGTCTCTCCATGGGACTACCTGAGGGTCTTTGTGACATGCTAGCTGGCTTCTTCTAGAATAAGTGGTCTGAGAGAGAACAAAAAAGAAGCCCTAATACCTTCTATGACCTAGTCTTGCTGTCACACTCTTTTACTTCCACCATATTTTATTTGTTGGATATAAGTCACTAAGTTCAAGCCATACTCAAGTTAAGAGGAATTAAGCTCCACCTCTTACCAGTAGGAGAATCAAACCACTGCACCATCTGACGTGGACAAAATAGCCTCAGCAGGAGAAATATGTATGACAACCATTACCAAACAGAGAAGTTCTTGATTGTGTGAGAGGGGGCACAATGTACTGAAGAAATCATGGACAATAATTAGACCTTCCAGGAGTTAAATCTCAAACCCACCACTTACCAGCTGGTTGTATTTGAATCTGAGAAAGACACCCTCTTAGAACTTTAGTTTTCTTTTGTTTAAAATGGAGATAATATGACCCAACATGCTGACATGCTATGAGAAATAGAGAAAACACATGTCAGTCTCTTTCTGGGCACACAGTCAATATTCATGAAATGACAGGTGTTATTAAATTATGCTGAGACACTTCTGTGAATCTTTGATTTTTGAAGAATTATGAATTGGTATACTGTATGGTATAGAAAATGGATAGACTGGCTGCTTAAAAAGAATTACTTAAGATACACCACATATTTGGTATTAAATGCTTATTCAATACAGTGATTTTGGTTTGATATACACAGCTCACCCTTCTGGGATATTTGTGTGTGTGTGTGTGTGTGTGTGTGTGTGTGTGCTCTGCCTAATTCTCCAAAGACTCAAATAGCTTACAAAAATATCAATTACAAAATGAAGACATTAAAAACACAATTAAAAAATGCAAACAGAAACCCAGTAATATGAAAAGTACAAATCAAAACGGGGGGGGAAGGCTAAATTATGGGGGGGTGCGAAATAAGATTGATCTGAGGCAAAAATTTGGCTCCAAGCCAAAATGAAAATACCATCATCAAGGTCACAAGAAGATACAAAACAATTTTACTAGAACTTGATTCTGAAAGGAATGTCTCATGAAGAACTCGCCATATAGCACAAAGGGATGAAGGGCCATCCCTATGGTCCTTTTATAAACCTAGCATCCCACAAACACGCAAAGGGCATGACCTCAAGACATCACTCAATAATGGCAACTCTACAAGGGCCATAACTGCTTAGTACATCTGGAGAAATTAATGGAAGGTGGCCAACATGTCTTCCGGCAATACTTAGCCAGTGTTCAGATTAAATGATAATAACCATAATGTGAGTTTTTTGAACACCTGCTAGGAACCAGGCAATAAACTGAGTGCTTTACTTATATGATCTCATGTAATCTTTACAAGACCATATGAAACAGGTAGTGCTCAGCCTCCTTTTGCTATTGGGGAAACTGACACACAGACACTGGCTAACACAGAGAGTGAACAGGACAGTCAGGATCTAAACCCGGGCAATTCAGAGCCTGCCCTCCAAGACACCTCACCATGGAGCCTGGAATACTAAGCACCAAGTTGAGAGCGGGTATTGGTAAGGAAACCCGGAAGTCCCAGGGGAGGCCCTTCAACGGAAACTGTGGCCAGGAGGCCTTGGACAGTAGCTCATGCAGTGTGGTTTGAGGGGCTGTAGGACAACAACCAGCATTAACTAGGAGGTGTTCTGACTTCAAAGTCTTTGTCCTACTATTGCCTTTTTAAAGAAAGACCTAAGGGGCGCCTGGGTGGCTTAGTCGGTTAAGCATCCGACTCACTCAGGTCATGATCTCACAGTTCATGGGTTCGAGCCCCGCATTGGGCTCTGTGCCGACTGCCAGCTCAGAGCCTGGAGGCTGTTTCAGTCTGTGACTCCCTCTCTCTCTGACCCTCCCCTGTTCATGCTGTCTCTCTCTCTCTCTCTCTCTCCTAGAAATAAATAAAACATTAAAAAAAAAAAAGAAAACCTAAAACTCCAGAATCTGGAAGGGATCTTGTTTTTTTTTATTTATTTTTTTATTTTTGAGGGAGAGAGAGAGACAGGGTGAGCAGGAGAGGGTCAGAGAGAGAGGGAGACACAGAATTCAAGCAGGCTCCAGTCTCCGAGCTGGCTGTCAGCACAGAGTCCGATGCAGGGCTTGAACCCACGAACACCTAAACTTGATTTCAAGCTCTGCTTCTTCTTCCCTGGAAAACCTGGGGAAAGTCAGTCTCTCAGAGCCTCAGTCTTCTTCTCTGTAAAATAGGGGATAATGATGGTATCTGTATCATTATGCCACTATGAGGATCACATTAGGTCGTGAATGCATGCTAAAGCAATGTATAAACTGGACATGGCATTCTCATGTATGTAGCTCATGTTAGCTATTACTATTATAAATTAAAAATGAACAGAAACAAAACTAAACTAAAAACCAAACCTGATCAGTTTCTTACCACTGATTCACCTGCTGGGAACTGCTTTCCTGCAGCCCTGCATGCTCTTAATACTCCAGAGTAACGACACTTATTTTTAAAATAGGGCAAATCCCATGAATTCTCTCTTCCTCTTTTACAGATTGATATTTTTTCTAAATCTTTTTTTAACAGTTATTTATTTTTGAGAGAGAGATAGCACAAGTGGGGGAAGGGAAGAGAGAGAGGGATCTGAGGTGGGCTCTGTGCTGACAGCAGAGAGGCTGATGTGGGGCTCGAACTCATGAACCACGAGATCATGACCTGAGGTGAAGTCAGACGCTTAACTGACTGAGCCACCCAAGTGCCCCTCCGATTGATATTTTCAATGCCACTCCAATTTCGTCTGTGTGTCGGGGAAGGGGAAGAAATTAAAAACAAACGATGTGTTCTTCTACACAGCAGCCCGCTGGTTGATGAGTCCCTCTGGTTGGGGCTTTTCACTTAGTGCCAAAGCCTGGTGGTCCAAATGGAAACAGAACACAAGACAAAGGAGACTCTTCAAAGAAATTCCTCAGAGAGAGTCGAATTCCGCTACAGCAAATCCAATACAGAAAATCCTAAGACACAGCTCTTCAGAGGGAAAAAAGGGTCCTGGTCTATCCAGCTCTCTTCCTGAGTAGAAAGAATGGTGCCTTTTCACACCTCATGCTGGTATCTGGTGAGACAGAGTCCTCCTGGCCCAGACCACGCTTCCTGTCTTCTGCACATAATAAATAATACGAATTTATGTCATGAAAAAAAAAATCACATCCCAAATTCTTCCTCCCCATTTGTTTATTATTCTCCTTGGTCCTTACCCAAATCATGACTTGTGGTCAGTTCAAAATAATACCTTCTATTTGTGCAGTGTTTTTAGTTTTTAAAGAATTGCACTTAAAAAAAAATTTTTTTTTAATGTTTTATTTATTTCTGAGACAGAGAGACAGTGTTAGCAGGGGAGGGTCAGAGAGAGAGGGAGACACAGAATCTGAAACAGGCTCCAGGCTCTGGGCTAGCTGTCAGCACAGAGCCCGACGCGGGGCTCGAACCCACAAACCGTGAGATCATGACCTGAGCCGAAGTCGGACGCTCAACCGATTGAGCCACCCAGGTGCCCCAAGAATTGCACTTTTAATGACACCAAGAAGCCAAAGGTTTAATATTGGGTCTGCAGTGGTGCAACTTGCTAATCAATTTTCTCTGTAAGAGTATTTCAGATTCTAACTGAATCACTGACTTAACGACGAAGGGCATTCTTGGACAGGCTGGTTCTGAGATTCCTCAGCAAAGTGTCATAATGGTTAAGAAGTGACATAGCCCTCCTCCCAGGGCACGAGGCGGCCATGCAGGTACACAGTGATGGCAGCACGAGTGAGACATGATGGTTTCCTGCATTTTATTCGATTTACAGCAAAAAGAGCAAAAGCCTGGGTTCTGCATGTCTAAAATGTCCTGGTTGATGAAATCTCAGTCACAACTCTTTTTTGTTTTTGTTTTTCCTTTAAGTTTCATGGAAAATGTGGTGCATTAGCACCGGGGTGGGGGAAATGTCACCTGTGAAAATAAATAAAGGAAACTTCATTTAAACTGGAGCCAGGAGCCCCTGAAAGGGGTGCTTCTGCCCTTGTTCCTCAGTAGCTGCTGCAGAAGCAGGGGGCAGAAGGAAGCTCAGAATTATTTCGAAGAGGGAGGACATTTTTTCACATAGGAATTTTATCTCTTGCTTTTTTCTAAGTTTATTCATTTATTTTAGGTCATCTGTACACCCAAGTGGGTCTCAAACTCAGGGCCCTGAGATCACCTGCTCTTCCGACTGAGCCAGCCAGGCGCCCCTTTCCTGATTTTAAGAAAAGAAAGGAAAATTCCTCCCCGCCTCACCCCCCCCCCCCGCAACAACAAGCACTAAGCACCATTCACAGCTAATGGGAAATCACCACAACCTAACTCTCGTTTCTTTTGTTCAAAACAACCCTCCTCAGTTTCTCCCTAAAGCCCAATAAAAGCTGACCTTCCCTTTGTCCTTTGGACTGGCCTGTGGGGCACCACAGCTTTCCCGTCCCAAATTGCGATTCCTCTGCTATTCCCAAATAAACTCATTTTTTAGCCTGACTAAAATTGCTCTTTGCTCTGTTGAAACTTAACAAAACTCCCTTCATTTTGCTGAGACCCAGGAAGGTGTTATTATAGCAGCACCTGTCTGGGTAGACCTGGACAGACCTCTCCAAAAGTTCCCATCTGCAAACTGTTCTGAAATGAGCTCTCTGAAGAAACCACAAGGGTATTGTGTTTCATCATTTCTCAATTTCCCTTCATCGAATTTCATATCCTATTTTAAACTGTTTCACCTTAAAAATAACAAAGTAGCTCTTTAGGCATGATGCAACATCCATTATTGTAATTTGTTTGTTAAAAAATAATTTGTCTCTTAAGTGGCATTAGATCTGAGAGAGTACCTGCTCTCTGTGTTCAGTGATTTACATTTGTTTTCCAATATTTACAATTGTACAATGTGATGATTATTTCCCCATTTTTCAAGTGAAGCACTTCATTATTGGTGTTAACAGTAACATCACCTTGGTGTTGAACTTTAGGGCTCTCTGATTCTAAAGCCTTCTGTATACTAGGCTGGCTTTCTCACAGCCAACAGTATAGGAGTGCTGAATTCCAAATTCCAAATTCCAGAAAGGAACCTCAGAGACCACCTAGTAAATAGTGCCATTTTATGGGAGGAACTGGAGCCCAGAGAAGTGAAATGACTTGCTCCCACATATGGAGTTAATTAGGTGATAAGTGCCATCACTTCTCAGCATCTCCTGACTTGTAGTCCGGGTCTCTTCTGGCAGGTAAGACTCAGTGTGATTTTGCTGGGATCCCCTCAAAAAGGAACACATGATAAAAGCAGCATTAACCCTATTAAGATCTGTTTCTACACATGGCACTTCTAAATGTGTCGGGTTTCCACACCAAGCAATTCTCCAATTCTCTGTGGACATCAGCTGGGTATCCTATAATTTAATTCCATTCTGACACTACCAGTTTATTGTAAAGGATATTACAAAGGTTACAAATGAACAACTAGATGAAGGGGTACATAGGACAAGGTCCGGAAGGGCCCTGACCATGGGAGCTTCTTCTGTTCCCGTGAATTTGGCGGCACACCACACTCCTGGCACACGGATGCATCCACCAGTCCAGAAGCTCTTTCTGAACCACATCGTTTAGGATTTTTATAAAGGTTTCATTACTTAGCCATGATTAATTAAATCATTGACAATTGGTTAATTAACTCAATTCTAGCCTCTCTCCCCTCCGCAGGGGTGGGGGTGGAGGAGGGTTGAAAGCTCCAAACCTGTAATCACTGCTTGGTTCCTGCAGCAACTAGCCCTGACCGGAACCCAGGTAGGGGCGCTCCTTAGGTCACATCATTAGCATAAACTGAGGATGCGCTAGCGATGATAGAAGCTTATTAGGAATAACTAATGAGAGTTGTCCCTCTCACGCCTGCCACTCTGGAAATACCAAGACTTTCAGAATCTCTTGTGCTGATAACCTGGTCATAAACCAAATACACATAGCTTATATCATGATATCACACACCACATCTACAGAAAATTGTGAATATGCGCAAAGAGATATATGAAGGATGATTTCTAAAATGTTAATGGTAGCGATTATCTCCAGATGGTGGGATTTCAGGTCATTTGAGTCCTCTTCCTCATACTTGAGTTTATATACATATATACATATCTATGTGTATACAGTATGACCAGAACATGAAGTAAAGGCAGATACTCAATAACTGTGTTTGGTCTTTCTAACATTCTTATGTTCATATAACAATGTACAAACACGTGTACATGTATATCAAGTTGCCAATATTTGCTTTATGATAACACTTTCCCCCTATACTTTCTCTATACTTTGCTTTTATCACTTAAAAACATACTGTGAAAATCTCTCCAAATCAACTGGCAAAGCTCAAAGGCATTCTATTTAAAGACTGCATAATACTACAGGGTTGGGAATACGCCATGATTTTACTCAATCCTTCCCCTTTTGATAGGTTCTCATTTTGCTTCACGTTGTTTGCTAATACAAGGCTGTGGTGTACCAGTGGCTTTATTTCTACAGAATAGACTCCTAGGAGTTGAATTGCTGAGTCAAAAGTTCGATGGACTTCAAATGCTTGGAGATACTCTCAGAAGGTGCTCCAAGAATGATCATAACATTCTACATTTCCAACTAGCAATAAAGTCTCTTCTGATGAATTCCAGTGAATTCCCACCAGCAAGATAGTCACTGTTTTAATGTTTGCTAGCCTGATGGGTAAGGAGTGCTATTGCTCTGTTACTCTAATTTGCATTCCTCCAGCTCATACAATAGCCAATACTTACATAATACTTTCCTCTGCACGGGGCTTACTATGTGCCATGCCCTGTATGGAGTGTTTTACGTATAGTAGTTCTTAATCCTTATAACAACACTATGTGACAGGTATTCTGAGTGTCCCCATTTATAAGATGATATAATGGAGCCACAGGAAAGTTCAATAACTTGGCCAAGGTCACACCACCAGCTAGTCTGTCTCCAAAAAAGATTAACCACTCCAATTGCTACACTAGGCTCCAGTGTTTCATGCATTTATGGATATTTGGAATCGCTTTTCCAAAAACTGCTCATTTGTATCTCTTATCCACTTTCCAAGTGCTTTTTGACTCTTAATGTGAAGAGCTCTTTGATATAGTAGGTATTAACTATAAATTCTGTATCTATAATCTTTCTTGCAAATACTTTCCTTTAAATGTATCATTTGTCTTTTAACTTTGTTTGTGGTATTTTTTACCATACAAAAGTTTTAAAAAATTTGTGCCATCAAATGACCCCCCCAAAAAATGTAGTAATGAGTTTGATGTCCTTTATTCAAGGGAAAACAGTCCATGGATTGGGGGAGACGGTGCCTCGCAAGTAGTGGAGTGCTCTTCCCAAGGAATTTTGGGTAAGAGCAAGCTTTAGACAGTGGCAGAAAAGAAACTTGGAAACAGCTTGCTTAGCTACAAGCTAGGAGAGTTCTAGAGAACACCAGCAGGTCCTATTTTCTCCAGTAAAGTAAGCTGGCTAAAGCTGAGTTGGAGAATTATGCTTAGTGTGTTAGATTTCCTTGACAGGTGTCTCCCAGAAGTCCAGGCTGACTTAGATTTCAATCGGTGACGTGGGTTGGTCCACAGGGAGTCACTCTATTTTGTGGATCCCAATATACGAATTTATCTTTCAGCGTCAATCATTTATATATAGGTGTTTACGGCTTCTGGTTTTTCTGTCTTAATAAAAATACTCTCCCCAACAGGCAGGTTTTATTATGTGCGCTAAAATTTCTATTTAAACTGGTTTTTTTTTTTATTACTTTAGAGCTTTGTACAATCAAAACTTCCTTTTTTTAAAAAAAAGGTTATTTTGAGAGAGAGAGAGACCGTGTGTGCCCACATGCACACGCATATGCAAGTGTGCGCTCATGTGCATGCACGTGCATGCGTACAAAGTGGAGGATCAGAGAGAGGGAGAATTTTAAGCAGACTGCACTGTAAGCGCCAAACGTGATGTGGGGCTGGAGCCCACAAACCTCCAGATCATGACCTGAGCTGAGATCGAGAGTTGGACACTTAACTGACTAAGCCACTCAGGGGTCCCAAAACTTCCTTTTTTGAATATGGTGTGAGATAGGGATCCAACTTTACTTTTTCTAGATATATAGCACATGGTGTCAGCACCATTTATTACATTTATCAGTTCTTCCCTACTGGATTCAAATATTACCATTTCATTTGGTATATTACCTTGCTTTGTTTATTGAGATCTATTTCTGGGCTCATTATGCTGTTTCAGGAATTTTATAGATTTTTAAAAATTCCTATGCTACACTGCACTGTTTGTATTACAGTGGCCTTAGTGAATACTTATTTTCTGATAGAGAAGGCCTTCTTCCTATCCTTTCCTCATTATTTTATGGCTATTCTTGGACAGTTAATCTTCCAAATGAATTTTAAGATTATGTATCCAATTAAGTAAAAATTAATTAAAATTCTGTTAATTATACACGTTACTATTGAGGAAAATAACATTTTTGTGATGTTAAGTTTTCCCTTCTATACGACACCTTTTGATTGTTTTTGTTGTTGTTGTTGTTGTTTGCTTTTTAATTTTTTCTGTGCACATTCATTCCTCAACCCCTTCCCACAGCTTACTCTTGGGTAAGGTTTTCTCTCCAGCCCTTAATTTCCCATTTTCTCACACTATCCGGTTCTTGTCATCCTAGATGACAAGCGCCCCTATCTCCTGCTGCCTCCTCCTTTGCCCAATTATTTCTGTTCTGGGAGAATAAACAAGAACTCTTCTGGTTTGCTCTTTTAGGCTCCCCGGTGCTTATGCTTCCCTTTTCCTCCTGCCAGTCAGAGCAGCCATGAGCCCGGGATTTCAGCTCATGCTTATCACACACCATCTGTACAAAATCGACTACACCAGCCTCAGAAGCATTTTCTGCAGGGCTCCAGCCACCCTGAGAGCCGCACAGCCTGTCTCTGGATTGTCCCTATCAGTGGTGTGTTGGCAAAAGACATCAATAAATCCATAAAGAAATAGCCCTGATTTGTAGCATTTGCTGCTTGGCCATTTCCATGGTGTAAATGCTCCCATTAAGACTGATTTCAACCTACCGATGGCTTCACAGCCTTTGTGTGACAAACCAGCTTGAAAGTCCTTGAGAATTTAACAACGGGCTTGTAAGAGAGCCCGTAAGAGTTACCTCCAGCACAACACAGGTAGGGTGGGCCTCCGATTCCCAGCCGACACCCATCTTGTTCTCTGTGCAACGTCATTGACTGACACAATTTGGTCATTACTGAGCACTTGATACAGCCCACGGTCTCCTAGGGACATCGCATACCTGACCTCATTTAGTCCGCACAAAACCAACTATTCCTATTTCCGTTTTATATGTCATGATTCATACTGGTGGGTTATCACCCTCCACTTGACCTGAGCTACACATAAAATATAGGACCCACTACACCTTTGGGCAAAGCAGTGCACCCCCAAACGGAAGCACAAATATGTTTTTAACACAGCCAAGCTCTTTTAAGTAGAATTTTTTTTTTCCGCTACAAAAGTAATGAACCACCTCGCAAAGAAAATTTAAAAGCGACCGTTTATCTCATATGTATTAAGAGTTATTTGATGTCATGGTAAAGTGTTCATGATATATTACATTTTAAAAATAGGAAATGCAGGATGATACCAATTTTGTAAAAAAAATAAATAAATAAAAATAAGTGGGGTGCCTGGGTGACTCAGTCAGTTAAGCATCCAAATCTTGATTTAGGCTCAGGTTAGAATCTCACAGGTTCATGAGATTGAGCCCCACGTCATGCTCTGAGTTGACGGCACAGAGCCTGCTTGGGACTCTCTCTCTCTCTGCCCCTCCCCTGCTCTCCTGTGTGTGTGCACTCTCTCTCTCCCTCAAAATAAATTTAAAAACCTCGGGGCGCCTGGGTGGCTTAGTCGGTTAAGTGTCCGACTTTCGCTTGGGTCATGATCTCGCGGTTCGTGGGTTCGAGCCCCGCGTCGGGCTCTGTGCTGACTGCCAGCTCGGAGCCTGGAGCCTGTTTCAGTCTGTGACTCCCCTCTCTCTCTGACCCTCCCCTGCTCACGCTGTCTCTCTCGGAAAAAAGAAAAACTTTTAACAGAAGTCATCTCTCGATAATGGAAAGTAAAGATTTTTCTTTCAGTTTCTCTATTTTGAATAATTAATGCATCAACGCGTATTCCAATTACACAGAGAAAATGGAATGCATATGATTTGAATTTGGAAAATATAAAAATAAAACGAAACCATGAGCTCATCATTCCGACTCAACGATTGTTCCCTTTTGACTCAGTGTGTTGTTTTTTGAAAGATGTTTAATTTAAAAGAACAGCAGCAACAAGCCTGGGCCCTGCAGTTCTCGCCCCTGCCCTCCCTCCAACCTCAAGGACCTCTCCCCTGCGCCTTTTTATATCGGCTCTAATTTTCACAAAAAACTCGAAGACGCATATTATTAATCCCGAGCTCGAGACGATGAAACTAAGAAACTCATTCTCTACGAGGTCAGGTACTGTCTGTCTCATACGTCACATTCCCACTTGGAGCATCTTTTCCCGGGAGGCCCGGTGGTTAAGAGCGTGTGGACTTCTGTCAGGCAGAATCCAGTCAGGCCGGGCATCTCTCTCTCTCTTAATGTTTTTTAAATTATTTATTTCTGAGAGAGAGAGAGAGAGAGCCAGTGTGAGCAGGGGAGGGCCAGAGAGAAAGGGAGACACAGAATCTGAAGCAGGCTCCAGGCTCTGAGCTGGCAGCACAGAGCCCGACGCGGGGCTCGAACCCACGGACTGCGAGATCATGACCTGAGCCACCCAGGCGCCCCCGTTTCCTATAAAACAAAGACGAAAAGATAATTGTCCCAAGTGTTACC